>OZ018338.1:10711783-11309283 GCA_963969495.1 Ceratothoa steindachneri
ACATTTATAATAGCATTCCTAACTTTTATTTCTTAACAAAATCAAATCAAATTTGGAGAGAAAATAGTTAGATACATGAGATCTGTTTCGGCTAAACTCTGTTTACCTTTGTTTTAGAATGGAAGAAATAACAAAGAATAAACTTTGACCCTAAACGAAAATAAATCTTTGTAACGGATTATATAAATTTAGACAAAGTTCTCGTATACATCTTAATCTTAGCAAGGACTAATATTTTGTTTTTGTGTAAGTTCTACTTCCTAAGTTCTGGCTGAAAATGGTAGAAATAACACAAAAGTTTAGACCTAGCCATGCAACTTTACAAAAGTAATTCAATTTATATCTAAAAAACCTTCATGTATGTAGTGCTGTGGAACAGCTGAAAAATGGGAAGAAGCTGAAGTAGATGATATAGTCACTGAGATGCGAAAATGTAGTGGTGATTGTGTTACGAAAATGATCTACTATTGGCTGTAGGAATGCATTTGATAGTAGAAGAATGCCTGAGGAAAGAAGGATACTGTAATAGTACTGTTGTATAAGAGTAAGAGGAGAAAGGCAAAAGGTCAGAACTATAGAGGGGTATGTCTGAGTGTTGTAAGCAAAGTGTTTGGGAAAATTATAGATGGATGTATAAGAAGAATAACTGAGGGAGTGATAGGAGATGAACAAAGGGGGTTTGAATGCGTAGTATGTGTGTGAATCAAGTGTTTAGTCATAAAAAGCCTATAGAAACATGGGATGTGAGATGTAAAGTGTACACCATTGTCCAAAATTATAAAACACCCAATAGAATCATTCATATAATGTAACCAGGTAATGGCTTCGTCACTCCCACCCCCTACTGGGGGAGCTTGCGCTTCGCTTCTAAGATTAAAATTTAAAATCTAAAAAAAAAGCAGCCATGATTAAATTTTTATAAATTTTCTGAACTTACTTCGCCAATTATAATAATTTTAAAAAGGAACTCTAAACTAAATTTCCCCCCTTTCAAAATCTCACGTTGCTAAAATGTAGAGTTATAGAAGAAGATATATAAAAATAAATTTCCTGAACTTAACCATTTGTAATTCTTTGGGTTTCAAAAAAATCACAAAATTTCAATACTTATATTTATTTCTGAACTTCACCATTTTGTTTTTTGATAATATAAAAGAATTATTAGAAATAACTTTGATAATAAAAACATAAGTCATAACCAAACTAAATTATTATTCAAATACTCAAAAAAGTCTCCTTCTTAAATTATAGAGTTAGTGAAGTGTTGAAGATGATTAGACATTTTGGGTAAAGTAATTCAGTATATTAATTTATTTTTTATTATCTTAACACTTAGTTGGATCTTTTTTGCGCTAATTACAGCCATAATTCTTCGTGTCATGGATTTCACAAAGTTTTCACAAAGTTTTCACAAATCTTTGACGCTATCTTTCCCGAATCAGCTTGAAATATTTTCATAGTTTTATTTGTACTGGTGGTAGTTCAAGTTGCTTTTCTAATCACTCTACACTAGTGTTCTATTGGATTCAAGTGTTGGATCTGTGTTGGCCACTCATTAAGCGGTGATTCCCATAATAGCATTTTTAGAGGTGAAAATCTGCTGTAATATCCGAGTCCGTGGTGTAACCCGTTAACTTGTAAGAAGTGTTGAGTATCTCGGATGCATTGCAAGCGATAGTGGTACAGATCAACCAGATAGTGTCTAGGATGATTAGAGCTGTAGTAAAATATAAGGGTTTGAGTGTGTAATGTACCAGGACGCTACACGAGAGTATGGCGGTGCTGAAGTGGATGTATAGGAGTGAGACAATGGTATAGGAGAGGGAATAATCTCGAGTGAGAGAAGTGCAAATTGACAACTTGAGACGGATGCTTGGTATGCGAATAGTACCTAGAGTGAGTGTAATGGGTGTGAAGAAGAGTGTGAATGAGGTTGTGAAGGAAAGTGTTCTGAAGTGGTATGGACATCAGAATAATGGATGTAGATAAAGTTGGGATGATAATATAGAATAGAGAGAGTATCTGGGTGTGAGAAGGTGTGGAAGACCGTGTAAAAAAGGGGATGATTGTGTGAATGAGGTGTGTAAAGGGGAAAAGAGCGATGGAGGAGGAAGTGGCTGATATTGTGTGATAGATGTCCATGGGGTGGAGGGGGTGTGGTAGGGGTCTTTTTACATAGGGATGAATCCTGCCTGGATGAAATGCTACACTACACTACACTGTATCCCTCTGAAGCGCCTTTGGCATGGACAAGATGATGGGTGCCCTAGTGTTTAATTGGGCATCAAGGTGGGGGTAGTTTCGGGGGGTTGAAGCGCGTGGACCCCATTTTGGGGGAAAGAGGTTAATACAATCATCCCGAGTGGTGATAAGGGGGTGATGCCCCCGCTACAAATGAAATCTGGAGGAGACGCGCGCCCTCCCGACCCCAGTGCCTCAAGAGAAAGTGGGGCTCTCTCTAGGGCCTTTTTTGCACCTCTTTTGAATCTTTCACTCTCTTTCCCGCGCCTGATTAGACCCAACAATGGGTGTAAGAGGGCGTTAACCTTTCTTAATGAGAAAATGAAAGGTTCGGCAATATCCAAGGTTAGATGCAGTCGTGGATCTAACGGGGGGCTGGGGGGGAGAAGCCCCTGAAATTCATACCCGTTTCTGTTTAGATTTCTTTTTTAATCCATATTTGTATTCTGCTATTCAAAAAGAGCTATGTAATAATATAGAATATATATAAAAACAGTTTTTTAAACCGTTGCGACCGAATGTTTTCAATATGATACATGTCTAAAATCCCGTTGCGATCGAATGTATCTTATATGATACATGTCTAAAATACCGTTGCGTTCGAATGTATCTTATATGATACATGTCTAAAATACAGGTAAATCTTAAAAATCATTATTAAATTCAGTTTTATACCTTAACTGACGTCCAAAAACTGCAATTCCTAATTTTCTGATGTGTGTAAAAAAATCGCATCTGAGAGAGTTGATGCTCACTCCTTTATGAGAGATGCTGTTATTTATTATCAAGATAACCATTATTAATCATTAATGCCCCTTTTCAGACTCATCAAATGGAAGAATTCACACGCCAAGTTTTAGTCTGGATCCGCCACTGGTAATTCTGTAAAAGTATTTATAGGTGTAGAGTGTAAAAGAAGTGTTATCTTACTTCGCTAATAACAACAACAACAATCCCTATAATGACGTCACCGAAGCTACCAGCCAGAGCCCAAAACAAGCTATATCCCAATGTCGCCTAGTCATATTCTTGCTTTACAACTCTATATCACTATGTATCACTAGTTCAAACGCTATAGAGAAGTAGGTAATATTACCTATTTATAGTAAAGAGCCTTTACTAAAATATAGTTTGCACATGACTTATGTACGTTATCGTTCTTTCATGCAGACTTGGAATACACGAGCTACAAGGAGCTACAAGGAGCTACAAGCAAAACAAGTACCCCAGGAGACCTTACGGTCCATTCAAAGAGGGTACCTTTGGGCTAACAGTTGAGCAGGCACAGTTCTGCACAACGACTTAAGTGCCCAAAATGGCCACTTTTCAAGACTTTGTCCAGTCTTGACTTGAACTGATCAACTGAATTGCTGTTGACAACTTCCACTGGAAGTGCGTTCCAATGGCCGCAGATGCTATATGTGAAAAATCTCCCACACAGATCGCGGTTGTAACGCTTCAGTTCGAGTTTTAGCCGTGATTTCTCGTTTTGCCATCACTAAGTTGGAAAATATCAGTGTAGTCTACATTATCGAAGCCTCGAAGTATTTTAAACACTTCGATAAGCTGACTACGCAGTCTCCGGGTCTCCAACGAGAACAGATCTAATTCCCTTAATCTATCATCGTAACTTTTGTGTCTGATAGATGGAATCAACTTGTTTCCCCTGGCTTGCACACGTTCCAATCTCGCAATATCCTTTCGAAACGAAGGACCCATAAATTATACGGCATACTCCAGGTGCGGTCGCACAAGTGAGTTGTAGAAACACAGTACAATCTCCTTGTTCCGATATCCAAACTGGCTCTTTATGTATCTCAGCATCCTTTGGGCCTTTTTCTCCGCCTCAATGCACTGTTTCGAGAACTTGAGGTCACTAGTGATTGTTATACCCAAGTCCTTCTCAGTGTCGGTGGATTTAATAGCAGTGTCCTTAAGGATATACTGAGATTGGGGGTCTCGGTGGCCGATATGAATCACTTTGTTTTTGTTTACGTTGAAAGGCATTTGCCAAGTGTCCGACCACTCCCCAATCTTCTGAAAATCATCTTGAAGGCGGGCAGTATTTCTTTCCTTTGCGACGTTCATACCAAGCTTGGTATCATCGGCAAATTTAGAAATCTTCGCAACCATCTCACCGCCCATGTCGTCGACGAAGATGATGAATAGTAGTGGTTTCAGGACAGAACCTTGAGGAACACCGCTAGTAACAGGCACCTACTCAGAAGCCTGTCCATTCAACACTACCCGCTGCCGTCTGCCGTTTAGCCATTTCTCTATCCGACTTGCTACATTTCCGTCTACGCCCAGCGCACACCCTTTCCGAAGAGACGGTCTCCATGGAGACGCCCGAAGTTATTTGGGCTATTTCGTCATTTCCTTCATTAATTAACCAAAAGAGCGGGATCAAGCAAGGCTAATTGAAAATAGGTAAATAGATCATTAGATAAATGCAATATTCCATAAAAAAATAGATGGATGATAGATATATTACAAATATCTAAATAGATAAATCATAGAAAATAAAGATGTTTGGATGGGCAGATGAATTAAGTGAAATTACAGGAAACGCATTCAAGGTAAATACGACCCTGAGACGACTTGGTGCTACAGATATGGGTAGGGTGCGTAACTCTCCTAGACCTTATACCGTTTCAGAAAAAAGGCAGATTCCATCTCTAGCCAGCAAGAATGAGAAGATGAGGAAAATCATATCCATAAAAATGAGAGGAGATGTCACAGTATAAAGTGGGGACATAGTAACCTATCGTAAAGACCCTTCTCGTGGTTTGACCTTTTCCGCAAGGTAGACAGACAACGAAAGGGGCAAATAGACAGAGAGAATGAGGTAGACAGTATGAGGTTTATACACACAAACTCTAAATGCACTTTTCAGAACCTCTTCCTAAGTCCGCAATGGACAACAAAACTAGGAAACAAGGCTGGCAGACCACAATGTTTTTTTTCTGGAGACGAGAAGGTTACGAGGACAACTAATGATTACCTGAAGACGAGAAGGTTACGAGGACAAGTAATGATTACCTGAAGACAAGAAGGCTACGAGGGTAACTAATGATTACCTTAAGATAAGAAGGCTACGAGGGTAACTAATTATTACCTTAAGATAAGAAGGCTACGAGCAAAACTAACGATTACCTTGAGACAGGAACGCTACGAGGCCAACTAACGATCACCTGGAGACGAGAAGACTGCGAGGGTAACTAACGAGTACCTGGAGACAAGAAGACTACGAGCGAAATCTTTCCTTTTCCCCAGGGGTAATTACAAAAATGCCTCCCCGGCATTTTTCGACAAGAGCTCCCAAATTTTATGGCCTCGAATACTTTAAAACCAAAAGATCCTCCAACTCCAACATTTTGGGGCAAGACCCACCAAAGCAGTGTGTAATTGAACACTTCCCATTTTAAAACGGTTCTATTCTGGGAGCTGCATTTTTCTCTCAGATAGTTCCGCCACAACTTGAAAAGGCTTCAAACTTTCAAAATCAATATAGAATTCTAAACATGATTTAGAAAAAGGAAGAGGAAAACTTAAATAAAAGAATGATCTCTCCCTCTCTAATGATGCTGCTCTCTATCAAACGCTCTTTCACTCACTGCCTCACACTCTCTACCTCAATTAAACTCTTTCTTTACTCTCTTTTACACTATCTCTCAATCACTCTCACACACTCTATCAAACTCGCTCTATCTTACCCTCTCTCAGACTCTCTCGCTCTTACACTTTCTCTCTCAGACTCTTACACTTTCTTAATCTCTCGTTCAATCGTTCATTCTCACTCAATGTCTCAATATCTATTCTCTCGCTCAATATTTTAATTATCTCTCTCAATATCTATCCCAAACTCTCTCTTGGTGTCTCCAGCTCTCTCAAAATATCACTCTTGTTCTCTCTGTCTGTTTTCTCTCTCTCATTTCTTCCTTACTCAACCTCTTTCACTCCCTCTATCTTATTTTATTCTCTCTCTCTCAATATCTTTATCACTAGCAAGCTCTTCATATCCCTCTCAATCTATTTATCTCTCTCTAAATGACTTTCTTTCTCTTTCAATCTCTCTCACTCTCTTTCTCTTTATCTCTTTCTTTCTCTTTAAACCTTTCTCGCTTTATCTTCTTTCTTCTTCTGTTCCAATCTCTTTCTCTCTAGCAATAACATCATTTCCCCCACAATCCTTTCTCTCTTTCAATCTCTTTTTATCTCTCTTAATCTCTTTCTCAAACTCTTCCTCTCCCTCTTAATCTCTTTTTCTCTATATATCAATTTCTCCTTCTCAGCCTCTTTCTTACTCTCAATCTTTTTTTCTTTATCAATCTCTTTATCAATCTTAATCTCTTTTTCTTCTTCAATCTCTTTTTCTTTTTCAATCTTTTTATCACTCTCGATCTCTTTTTCTTTTTCAATCTCTTTATCACTCCCAATCTCTTTTTCTTTTTCAATCTCTTTATCACTCTTCATCTCTTTCTTTCAATCTCTCTCTCTCTCTCTCTCTCTCTCTCTCTCTCTATGCGATATAACTGGTTACCCGAGCGTCAACCTAGTGTTGTATCAAGTCATGGATGCGATACGCTTACACGAGGCTGTTACTTCTGGGAGATGTCTTCCAAAATGGAAGTCAACTGGAATAGATAACATAGTCGTTGTGATGATAAAGAGAGTTGAGAATGAACAGGAGGGTAGATAGGTGGCTGGGAGGGTGGAGTGCGTTTGTTGTTATAAATATGAGATATTCTTTACCTGAGAGAGGAGAAATAATGCAATAACGATTATATTCCAAATATTTTACTAAAGATAAGAGTGAGAGAGCGATTGGAATATTGCAAGGACTGAGAGAATGCTGTGAAAGTACTGTTATATGAGGATAAAAATGAGAAAGTTAAATCCAATAATTAAATGGACATCAGTCTTTTATCTTGTAAGAAGAGTGTATGAAAAAATATATGACCAAACGTATAAGAAGGCTATCTAAGTGATTGATAGGTGCTGCCAATCTGGGTGTGGAGTGGTCAGGATCTCTGCAGATCAAGTGTTTAACTAGCAACAAAAACAAGCGATAGGAGATGTAATGTAAAAGCAGAGTTCATTGGTATGGTTAAAGCTTAGGATCGTGTAGAAAGGAAATTAATTTGACAGGGAGAAGCATAGTACGACCACATAGATTTCTCCCCCTTCCCCTCTCCCTCACATCTTGGCTTGGAGAAGTAGGAAGAGACCGACCGAGGCCGACCTGATCACATCGGCTAAATTTTGGTCGATGTGTGGCAGGGTACAGGCGGGTTTAAGAGAAGGGTTGACGAAGAAAATAAGGATGAAATGCGATATTTTTAAAATGTGCTGGAAGTTTATAATTGAACCTGGGTTGGTCTGCACAAAGAAAGGGAGGGGAGAGTGAGGGGGAGGAGGAGGAGCAGAGTGAGATTTATGTTGGAGTAGGCGTTCGGGTGAAAGATGACCCGAGTGAGCGCTGGGAATACGGATGGGAGGAGTGAGTATGGCAGCGTTTTGTGATGCCACCATGGTTGTTTAATATCTTAATAGCTGAAATACTGATTAGTGTGATTGAGGATGATGAAAAAGGGTGTAAGAATCAGGAAAAATGTTGGTATATCTGATGATCTGGAGTGGCTGAGAATGAGAGATTTGGACATGTTGGTCGAAGAGTTTGGCAGGGTATGTGTGAGGAAGAGGGCTAAAAGTAAATGTCGGAAAGAGTAAGTTGATGGTCATTTCGGTGGAGGTTGGGGCGGGGTGGGGGGCGATGTTTTAAGTATCCACATCGGATGCATCGTCAAGTATAAGTGGTAAAGATGAAGTCGATTGCGACCTGAAGGCATCGAATGCTGAGAGCATCTCGAGGTCGCTCATGAAAGGCAGAGACTAGTAAGGGGTTGAGTGTGAAAGGCCGACGGAGATGCCCTCGTGGGTTTTCGATTCTTAGTTTTAACTAATTAATACTAATCTTCCTTCCTAAGAGTAAATTAAGACTGGACGAGGTGATACAACACATAGCATCCTGTTCCTATGAAAGGCCAACCTGAAGGTCCACTATGGCAACTAGTGGCGTGGATTTTTAGTCGCGTGGGATTATAGTCGCAGGCGACTCTATATTTAACTATGTCGGTCGGTCGGTCGGTCCGTTTTACTTTTTTTTAATAACATTGTAACTATTCAATTGATTCCAACGAAATTTGAAACCCTTATGTTGTTTTACATTATCTTTCAAATGATATAATTGCCAAAGTCCTCTCAAGCTTAACCCGGGAATTATTTGGCAATAACATCATAACTATTTGGCCGATTCTAATGAAGTTTGAAACCCTTATGTTGTTTTACATTCTCTTTCGAATATTATAATTGCCAAAGTCCTCCCAAGGTTAGCCCGGGAATTATTTTGTTTTTGCAATAATATCATAAATATTCGGCTAATTCTAACGAAATTAGTAACCATAAGGTTTTTTTTATATTCCCTTTCGAATAATATAATTGCGAAAGTCCTCTTAAGGTTACCCCGAGAATTATTTTGTTTGGGGCAAAACATCATAACTAGTCGTCCAATTCTAACGAAATTTGAAACCCTTATGTTGTGTTACATTCTACTTTGATTGATAGAATTGCCAAGGTCCTCCCAAGGTTAATCCGAGAATTATTGAAAGTTTTGAAGGTCGTAAGGTCATATATCAGAATAAGTGAGAACACTCGACTTTTAGGTCAGCAGACCTTGTTCCTATAATGCTCAAATTGATCAAATTGAACATACCCTTTCTGTTTCGATCATTTTTGCTGACAAGGTTATGTTTTTCAAGTGAAAATAAAGAGATTACATCATTATTTTTTAAATTTCTAATTCGGTAATTTTTAGTTGAAAAGGTCTTCCCAAGGTTACTTAGGGAATAATATTGTTTTGGCTATAACATCATAAATATTCGACCGATTCTAACGAAATTTGAAACCCTCATGTTGTTTTACATTCCCTTTTTAATAATATAATTCCCACGTCCTTTTAAGTTTAGCCCTGGAATTATTGAAAGTTCTGATGGTCGTAAGGTCATAAATTAAAATGAGTGAGAGCACGCGACTTTTGGTCAGCTGACCTTATTTAATTCTTGGTTTATCGAACTTTCTACGAGAAGTGAAATCGAGCTTCCTTTACCAGCTCAATTTTTCAGCCCATTGAAATCCATTGAAATACGGAATCGCTCAATTGTTTAAATGTTTTATACTGAGTTTTGATATACTCCAAAAAGACAAAACCGGTAATAAATCCGGTTTTACCATTCAGCTGGGTAGAAGCATTTTATTGCATCATAATAAATACTCTATTCTGTGAATATCCACTGCAGTAACGCAGTTATGGATTCGTTCAGGCTGCCATGAACACCCAATTAATCTCAACAGGCTGGTTATAGATCCGCATGTTGCTGGCGCGCACAACAGCTGGACCCCTCTCAAACCGGCATTCAATCCTCCAAATATTTTGACAATATTCAATGGAAGTGACTTCATAGGAAAGTCAGCCTTCCTTCCTTGGTCATTAAGGTGTTATTTGCAGGAGTCAGTGACAATGGCGATATTTCATGGGTCTAATCGGCAACATTGTTCGCAGATGTCGCTTGCTGCCTCTAGAGAAAATATATTTGATTTTGAGACTCCATCTTTCATTAGGTTAAGTTATTCTCTAAAGGAATCTCTCTGAGACCAACTTTTGCTAATGCTTTTATCGTATCCCTTGAGGAATGGATTTCAAGGAATGTCCTCATTCCTTTTAACCTCCTTCGAGGCGTTTTGCCGACGGAAAAATTGCTTTGTTTAAAACTAAGAAGGAAGATTCGAATTTCCTTCAATTTTTAATATCTTACATCTAATATTAAGTTACTATGGGAAACTAATTCAAGAATTTAATATCCTTTCTAGGCATTCTGTTAAATATAACACTTAATGGAGTCTTCGGATACATATTTAGAAACTCAAACTATTCTAGATTAGGTTTGAATTTATTTAGTTTTCTTGATTGTAAATTTTAAATAAATAGCAGGTGTGACTTGATAGGATAATTCAATAGGATTTGTTCTTAGACTACAATACTCCGGGAACTCGATTTCCTATGAAACCTTTTTGTAGACAATTCATTTCACCTCGGTTTGGTTAACTGATTTATAGGTAGAATTATGAATGAAACTTTCCAACCAAGGAGTGCAATAATCACTGTCCCTGAGTCTTTCTTTTCCTTACAGATTTTGATCCCCTGAACCGAGAGGTCTTTAGACGGTACTAGAAGATTGTAGAAAAGTTCCTTCAGCAAATTAACATTAGAGCGATCTTCATTAACAGTCGGAAAATCCCCCTACCCGTGCAAAGTTATTGCATACATTCTTGGGATTATTACACGCGTGAGCGGGTTCCCTGCGTCTCCGGTTAGTTCACGGATTATTTCGGGTCATAATCGCCTCTACGACGTGCGGATATCACCATATTGATGATATCCTCCACTTCCCCTGGCCACCCCCAATTGAGCACTTGCTTTTACTGTAGAACGGTGGCTGGACCAGAAGAGGTGCGCGTTACCTTGTTCCCGAGGGCTCCAAATTACTCTATGGAGCATTTACATTTGCCCTTCAGCGCATTTTCACTTCTACTAACTTCTCCACTTGGATAACTCACCACGTTGATGGAGATGCCTTCGTTGGTTTGCGCATCTTATATTTAAATAATTCATGGATAATAACAAAAGTGATAAATAATTAAATACTTTGTAATATTATGGAAGAAATGATTTTTTTATTAAGTGATTAATTAATAGTTCTGCTACAAACACCGATTATATGAATTATTAGCATGAAATTAAGGCAAAATATCTATTATTCTTTTATAATTAATAGATAATTTAATTGGCAAACAATAGGTTTTTAATCTGCTTAAATGAGTCTTCAAAACGTTGGCAAAAAATGCGAAATAACAAAATCGACTTTGATTCTTCACCCGATACGATAAAATGATAAGACTATGCCATGATATGTGTAAATATGAAGTGATTTTCTGGGTTACAATGAAGGAAATAACTATTTAGACATAGAAATCCCTCAGAGAGCGCCCATCTCCACCATGGTCAGAAAATCCCGCATCTCGCAATGTTAAACAAAGGGGTCCCAGAATTTGCTTCTGTATTAGGATCAGCCCCAAAATCCAATTAACTTTATTAACTGAAGAGAAAATCCTTTACAAAAGTTATCAAAATCCGTCTACATAGATTTTTTTCGATATTTTGTACACAAACAGACATAGAGACAGTCACGGGTGATCGCATACTACTGCAGCTCAAAATATTGGAATATCGGGAAAAAGTTGACTTAATTTTATTCAAAAAAGTATTTTATACCTCTTTTAAATGCCACACTATCTTTTCCACGCCTGTTTAGACCCAACAACGGGGGATAGATGGTATTAACCTTGCTTAAAAATAATAATAATCCGAGAAGCATGACCTCGTGTGATTGTAGCAAGGAGAAACAGCGAATTATTGGAGTTGAGGCGAAGAAGGATAAAATCATCGATGTTTTAAAGACTCAGATCACGAAGGAATCGAGGATTCTTTTCTTCTTCTACTACAATCCACCAAGAATTTGATGTGATTCCACCACAACTCGAAGAATTTGATGTTATTCCACCACAACTCGAAGAATTTGATGTGATTCCACCACAACTCGAAGAATTTGATTTTAATCCACCACACCTCCGAGAATTTGATGTTATTCTTGCTTCCATTTTAACAGAGTCTACGGTGCTCCACGGTGGCGATCCCCCTCTAATCTATGTCTCCTACCCTCTTAAAGGGGAAATTTTGTACTCGAATTCCAACCCTTAAAAATCCTTAAGATTTGTCAGTATCAAAAGTGATTCTTCCTAACCATCGAACCATGACGTCATCATACACATCCTGGTCTCGGAATTTATCCTCCTCGGAGAAGAATTAATTTTGAGACTTTGTTTTTTACCAATACGTATTTTTGCGAACGTTTTGAAAACCCCCCCGATAAATTGTTTCCAAACTCGCGTAATCTAATAATAATGATTAGGTTACTGGTATTTAAGGTTGTACTACATTTAGTTTTCATATTTATGTAATAAGAATTTTTGTGGCTCTGCGCCATCTTTAACAGCCACAATATAAAAACACATACAAAAACACACCTAAAAAGTAGAGCAGATTAAAAACTTTATTCATAAATTTATAGTCGGAAATCATTTTTTGGAGCAATTAATGTTTAATTATTAATAATTGGTTGATTTGTTTTAGCTGGTTATTAATCAGCTACTCTCTGAGGAATAGTTTAATTTGTTTACAAAAAGAAGATTGATATATTGTAAGGTTTGGCTTGAGTCAATAATCGGGATCTAGTTTAATTATCCCCCTCGTTTAGGGTATCTTTTTGCGTTAAGTATTGGATAACATTGCCCATATATGTCCTATGGGGAGAAAATTATGGCTAAGTTTGTCTTAGAAGTCTTGTGATGCAATTATACTCCTGCCCTTTGTTTGCAAAGAGGTATGCTACTTGCACTAGAAGCTGTCATCCATCTTTAATTTGACCATTTAAGAATAATGGCTCAAGTTTTGGAAAGTTCCTCAATTATAGAATGGGTTTGTGGAGGGTAATTTTGCCAACTCATTGTGATCATCTCTTATTCGAAGCATCTCCTTGAACTACAAACGCGCCACCGTTGGATTAGCTGTGAGGGTCTGTTTATAGCAAAATTTCTATAGTTAATCATTGGCTGTGTTTATGAACTTGCCTCAATCTGAGCAATGATAGACCTTTCGCGATAATATTTTCGAGCAAAAACTAGAGTAGTTGAACACTTTTCTAGCAAAACCTAGAGTTTTTGCTTTATTGGTTAGCACATTCATTTCTAGGGGGTACTTCGTACAAGCAGGGTGAGTTCCTTTAATCGTGAAAATTTGGTGGTGTTCTTGAGCTAATGTTGAATGTTCTTTCCTCTTAGGAGACTTTAAAACAAGGGTTGTTCGCGGTAGGTTTAGGAGCGGAACTAAGAATAGAGTCAGAATGATAAGATCAACCAGATGGGGATTTATTCTATGCTATTCTTTGTGTTTAAGTTATTTACTTATTTTGTTCTTATATTATAATGCGACTAATGGCTATCTGCTGCTTGCGGAGATCAGCCTCAGAATGAAGACCAATCCAACCAGTTTGAAAATCAGGAATTTTTACAGGGATTGGTTCTGTATCCTTAATGCTATCTAAGATTGTTATATTAAAAATGCAAACAAGAGGAAACGCATATTATAATAGACGTTTCCCCTTGTTTGCTCTTGTTTGGCTATGATTATTAATAATTATTAATAATAATGGCCAAAATAATTGACTACATATAATTTGTCAAACTAGTTAGGTATTTAGCTTTTTGAATGCATATATATATATATATAACATCGATTTGAATATGTTATATTTATTTTTCGTTCTATAAAACGGAAAAGACTCATTATTTATTGTATTATTGCCCCTATTTTCCGAGTTTTTATGTGTTCGTATTAAAGTGCAGATTTACTGATGAAAGGATATGTGGTTATGTGTGTCAGACATGTAAATTTCAGCTCAAATAAAATGTGGGTGTTAAATGGACGGATTGCATGGCCATAACGCTACCATATATTACATCTAAATTTGATTAAATGGCGCGTAGTGAAATGGTTAAAGGGAAATTCCAGGAGTATTTCAGAATCTAATGCGAGGTTGTATTATTTGTATGTTTGCATGTCGGTTTACTGTATTTGTGCCTATATTTATAGCTTATAGATGATGGGTGTATATGAAATCTAGGCAGCACTTTCGACGTCTTCTCTGTAGATTTCCTTGATCATGTTAACAATTTCTTTTCGATTCATGAAGTAGTAACTCGGTAATTTTCCTCTCTGTCAAAAAGGAAACAAAAGAAAAACGAGTTTTTTACAAAATCCTCCTCACCCATTACCATTCTGCTGGATTATATAACTTTCCTCGACAAATTAATGGGTTTTATAGTAAATAAAAATAATCTACATACATAGATGAAATTTAATGACTAAAAGAGGGGAAAAGAGTTAACGTAATTTGCGCATGGAAAGGTGAACAAGAAGTAGAATGAATTATTTAGGTCTCACTAACCATGTCTTTCACTGTTCTCTTTGCGCCCGCTTGAACCAGAATTTTGGCTATTTCATCCACATTTTCAACTCCCATGGTGTAATGTAGAGGAGTTCTGCCCAACTGCAAATAATTAGATGGTTTATTAGTGATAAAAAGTGTATACATGGGAAAATGCGTTTTATGACAGGCAGAAAAAGAAAATAAGACAGAAATAAATGTGTATAATAAATAAATGGAGATAAGACTCATTTATAAGGTTACATATTCATTATAATATTTAATTTCCGGACACAATCAGAGACACGCTCGAGATAATTCGAGACTCCTTTTAAGAAACTTTCGAGATAATTTCAGGATAAATATAAAATATTTAAGAGACAATTAAAAGATTTGAGCCGTGTTCAAGATACTCCAAACATACGTTAAAAAGAGTCTAGGCACGTTCCAAACCCTGTTCCAAAGACCTACATTATCAGGAATGGAGAGCAGAAATGGGAACTTATTCGCGAGAAGAACCATGATGGGTCCTTCCTCGCAGAGAATGGCAAGATGAAGAGATGTTCGCCCTTTGTCATCTTTAGCACGAACGATATCTTCAGAATCTGCCAAGAAGTCGACATGGGGCAGAGATCCTACTTTGATTACTTTGTGCAAAAATTCCTTCCTCTCCTGTAAGAAAATTAAAGTGTTTAATAAATGGGGAGTGTATGGTTGATCGTAACAGTTGTTTGTGCATGCATGCACCCTCTAGTCCTGCCTTGTGCTTTCCACTCGAGATAATAATAATGATAATAAAAGAGCATTTATAAAACGCTTATGCAAGCTGCGATCGCCTGAATATGGTATTTTTACAGCAATAAATATGCTATTAACCTATCTAATCGAATAGTGCTAGTATTACACTACTATTCTCTTTCGTATAACACAATTTCATCTTTGCCTTTCTTTACTTCTTTTCATACTGAGTAGTATTTTTCTAAATGAGTTATTTTTACAAGGTAGCAAATCAAAGTTTGTGCTAGACCAACACCATCCGGTTGCTATGGAAACTGATTTTAGGAGGATACCTTGAATTCCCGTAAAGAAGAGAGAAGTCGTTGTGATTGAATGGCGTGTAGTGCACAATAAGAGAAGTATATAAACAGTACAATAGAGAGGAAAGAGGGTCAAAGATAAATAGAAGTTACACCAAATTTATCAATCCTGAATTTGTACGTCATATATGTGTAGTATTTAATTTCTAGTAAAAAAGAATAAGCTACGGAGGAGTACAGTATATCCTATACAATAAATCTAGATTCCGGGTGATCAAGATATCAAGGGAGAAATGAAATAGGGCGAAAGGAGTCACCTCCTAAGTCATCAGATAAAGCCAATTTTCCTATAAGCGAGAAAATGACTGGATACGTTTGAATATTGTCCTCATTAGCCTCGACCGAAAAGCCCCACCATAATGGGGATCTGCCGGGGTTACGAAGTAAACTCATAAATTTGGATTTGAGACGCATAAATTTCAGATTTGTTTCGGTTTTCTATGGCTAGTTTTTGTTATTCTTTTTCCTTCCCTCTTATAGCTCTATTTTATCTATCCTAAAATTAATTTATAATTTTCTTTTCGAATATTTTTTTCTTTATTTGATAGATTAAAAGTTAGTTTTATAAAAGAGTTTACAGGATATATCGAGAGAGCAATAATCCCCTCTAGAATTCGTCCGCTAAAGAGTCTCTTATTGGTTGATGAGGAGGTCATCCTCCCTTAAATCAATACAACCACACCCCCCCCTCAAAATCATAACCGTTTGAAAATGTTTTTCCCTCATTAAGGTTACTGTGACAACATTTATCCTCAGCCTCTATCCCCTTTAAATCCTTCTTTTCTATGACGTGAGGTAGTGTCCAGTTTGGGGCAGAAATTTAAGTGCACAAACACGCCCTACACACACTATCTTCTCTCATAGGGAACTGTCGACCCATCCAGGGGGAGGGGGAGCCTTTCTAGGTTCTAACTCGATCAGAAGAGTAGGGGGAGGGGGCTGCAAGTAAGCATAGTGAAGGTTGAATCGTCATCACAAATAAATATAAAAATTCAATCAAAAGTGTTCAGGCGAAAGAATTAATATCAGCTTCATTACAAAATGGAATAAAAACCATGCTTTAAATACACAGAGGAAGACTAAAATGTGTCTAAGGATTATATGCAAAATCTCTTTAACATCTTATCATTTTTCAGAAAAGATTTATGAAGTTTTGTTTAAGAGAAGTTTAAGAATGCGAAAAGCGCGATTTAGAAGATACAGCACTATTTATTTTAAATATTCCATAGTATGTAGTCGAATATCGAAAATTCGATTACAAAAACTGTCTATAAATGTTTTGAAAGGAGATTATTTTATAAAATCCCTAGGAAAAAGGAACTTTCCTAAGAGAAGAATTATATCCTGAAGGAATTAGGTGAAGTAAATTCTTTGCACATTTTAAAGGAATTGAAACGTTATAATTGCAATCGAAAAAAGATTTGTAGAGAGTGTCATTCAACCAGGAAAAAAAAAGATTCAACTAAAACTTTGAGCTCTTGTCTCTAGCTATTTGCTTCTCAAATTGAAAGAGAAATATTTAAAAACCATCGTACTAGTAGCAAAGCCATTCTCGAAGTTGTTACCGCTCCTTCCGTCCCGAAAGACACAAGTTGCAAGGCTCTCACGAAATTTTCTATGGTTAAGAATAAGACCAAAAAGCGTTTATAAGCAAAAAACACAAGGAAAACGTATGATGTTGTTGACCCAGGAATATATAAAATGGAAATTTGGAAAAGTTATCTTCACAGAAGAAGCAAAAGTCACTGTGGATGGGTCAGATGGTTAGATAAGAAATTTGGTTGTCACTTGGGGTCATTTAGGTTGGAATTGTTTGTCGTAAGCTAGTAGATGAAGGCGTCAAAATGGATTCGAATATTTATTGCTTGTTCCCGGAGAAAATCTCCTACTTTTGGTTAAGAAACCGCCAGTAAGGATGCGGAAGTTACTGGTCTTCATGCAGAATATTGCTCCTAATGCTGCCTGCAAGTTCACTAGGAGTTGGTTAGAGCTAAAAGGATTTATAGTAGACTTAATCATGGACTGGCCTCCCATCTTGTGACCTAAATCTTATAGAAAACTTGTGGAACATTTTTAAGAGAGAGTTTTATGCATATATTAGGCATTTTAACAACAAAAATTACTTTTGAGAAAATATTTAAGTTGCTGTAAAGAGTGTTTATGCAGATTGCATACAAAATTTCACCTCATCTGTATACAAAAGACTACCCAAAGTTATACAGGAGCAAGGTTCTTTTCTCCAGTAGCTTTTTAACTGTTCTTATTTAAAATTATGTTTCATCTAATTTCTCTTCGCTTTGTTATCGAAAATTACTTCATATCAGCGGTATAAATTGTTAGATTTTGTCATTATGTAGGTTATGGATAGATTTAAGTGGAAAGATCAATAAAATAGTCAATCTAAAAATATTTCCTCTTATTTTACCCTAAAATAACATTTAAATTCCTTATATTTGCGTTACATTTTTGCTATGATTATCTTAAGTCCAAGAAAAATGTTACACAAAAATTCATCATTTTTAAGAGAGCTTTGGCGATTTTTCATATTTGCCTGCATATAATCTCTACACACACTTGACTAATTAATACTATTTTCGAATATCTTTCATAGCAATAATCGCTAACTTTTATTTTCATTTGCTATTAACCTACAGTAGCCTTCGCTATAAATTTGCTACCATCTTCTTTATACTTCATCTACAAATTGATCTTATTCTTTGGAATTTTGGGAGTGGACGCCGATTTCATAATCCCGTCCACATATTTTCTATTGGTTTTAAGTCTTGGATTTTGCGATTGAGATTTCAAAACATCAATTTTACAAACTTCAAACAATTTTTTCACTATATAGGTAGTATGTTAGGGATCATTGACCTTTTGAGGGTAAAACTATATAGCCACCTATAGTTTGCATGGTGATGGTGGCTTTCTTTTCAAAATAACCAAATAACTTCTTCCTTCCATGTTCCATTGATTTTAAGTGTCTAGCATACTATATATATATATATATATATATATATATATATATATATATATATATATATATACATTTTCTATGTTATAGGAAATGCATATTCAGTCTCATACGCGAAATGGAGGTTCGTCTTTTGTGTACACATGAATTTCATGAAAATTCTCTATTTTATGTTTTTTCAGCTCGAGTTTTTGTTTGAGGTTGTTGAGGTAATACGTGCTTGGGCAATATTAAGGCTAATTGATAGTGTCGTATAGTTAGATCACCAGACATTTGTGTCTCTTAGGTAAAAAAATGCAAAAAATATATTATAAACAAAAGTCAAGTTATTTTGCCTCTGAGTTGAAGCATAACAAATATATGCATACATACTTATTCACATACAGTCATAACCAAAGGTTTGAAAGATATATTTTTGATTTGTTTCATTAGTTTTTAAAATTTTCCAATTAGGAATAATTATTTATATATTTAAATTTTTACATTTTTATTAAAAAAATCAGCATTTCAAAAATTCCAATGAAAAAAATTAATTCCTTTGCTTAATACAAAACCTGGTAATTTGCTATTCGAGCAAAAAGGTCAAATAATGACACATATGGGTTAAATGAATTATTTTGTGTTATTTTAATCTATTATGTTAAATTTTTTGTAAAAATAAATGTTTTTTTTTTTCAATTCCAGAAATGGTTATCTCCATAGAAAAGCGCAAAACATTGTTGCTTTGCACCAAAGTGGCCTTAATTGCAAGGAGATAGTCGCTAAGGGTATTGCATCAAGAAGCACCGCCCTTCCGATCGTTAATGGCTTTTTTAAGCAGGTCATTTTCGTGTGAATAGGTTTTCTGGACGCCCAAAAGAGCTTCAAATGAACACCAAGTTCGCCTTCAGGTAAGGTCTCAGCTCAAAGATTCAGTTGTCGCCAGTGAACCAAGCATGCTCGCGATTGGAAAGAAGTAGGTGTGAACGCTTTCGACAAAGGTCTCAAGTCGAGAAGGGCTGCGAAGAAGCCTCGTCTCACTAAGAATAACCTTACAAATAGCTTCACTTTTTAATTGAATACTGACAAGAATGGACTGTTAAGCAATGGGGCAGTGGGATAGTCTCTGATGAAGCTCAATTCCGCTTGTTCGGAGCTTTTGCAAGATCCTTCGTTAGATGAAGAAAAGATGAGCTCTTTTATGAGTCCTTTTCGTACCCAAGGTGAAAGATATGGACACTTTTCATGCCTGGGGCTGTTCTCATCTGAGAGAACTGAAGTACTAGCAATTGTGCCCACCCGAACACTGCCACGAACTTGAAATAGTTTTAAAACGTGCTTCATCAGCAGTTTTCCTAACAGTTCGGGGCCAATTTGGAGATAACTGTATTTTTCAGTATGATAGAACACCTTGTCAGTATAATAGAACACCTTGTCAGTATGATAGAACACCTTGTCAGTATGATAGAACACCTTGTTACAAAACAAAATTAATAACAAAATTCTTGGCCGAAAATAACGTCGACCCTTCGAGACCTTGCCCGAGGAATTCACCAGATTATAACTAAGTAGAGAATTCGTGGGCCATAACCAAACTGGTGGTTGATAAAGAAGAGCCATCTAATTGTGAGCAGTGTCGGGTGCTTAGTTTTCTCTTTATGTTTAGGTAACGGGATAGTTTTTTATAAATTAGTTCGGTGCTTGTGTGGTATGGTTGATGTGAAGGACAGTGTTTTATCCTTTTAGTAAAGGAGAAAATTTCTTGTTTTAGGGCAGTAAAATGTTGGTCTGGCTTTTTCTAAGTTTTCTATAATGATGTGAAGAGGTAATTTCAACTCTATAAAGATACTGGTTGTGTAGATGATTTCATCCAACATTAGATAAAATGAATGTAGAAATTAAAATTGGTTAGTTTACGATGGCCTATAATAGTGGTTTGATTGCTAACTCTTATGACTTTGACATCAATGAAAGATAAATAATTACCATCTCATTCAAGTTTAAAAATTATAGTGAGTTAACTGACCTCATTAAGATGACGTCATCAACATAACTGTACCATACAAAATTTTGGTTTGGTATAATAAAGGGAAGTAGAGACACTTAAAAATGTTCCATGAAGAGATTACAAAGGATAGGCGATAAAGGGTTACCCATACGAAAGCTATATTATTTTTTTTCGAAAGTCTATGTTACTATTAAAAACATTTTGAGTATCGCAAAGTTTAATGAGGGTAACATCTTTTGTTTTGAGTAATGAGGATTTAGTCTTGGATTATCTAATGCAGTCAAGAATACAATAAAGGCTTCACTAATACATACATTCTTGAAAAGACTATCTGGGTCAGTGGTGCCCAATCTGCGGCCCTTTGGACGGTACTGTGTGACCCGCCAGGTCTCACTGTCAAAATCACATTTGTTATATCAGATTTTTCCTAGTTGTAGTGAATGAACTAATATAGAGTTTTGGGAAAGTATCAAAACAAAGTCATGTTAAATGGCCGCGAGACCATGAAACTCCGCCCACAAAGGTGTACCATTTTTGCACTCCGCACCGTGGTACGAAAACAGAGATGTTCGTAGGAGGGGAACGAGCAGGCTAGGCAGAGTCGGAATCCGAGAAGAGGTTTCGCCCCATGTGAGGGGGGACGAAATCATATATTGACAAATTAAAACCGTGAATCGATTCTATTTTTATTGTGAGGTGACCATTAATACTCCAATTTTGCTATCTGATAGTTGTTTTGCCCAGGAAAAATCGTAAAAATGTCATATTTTACATAAAATGAAGAGTAGTTATTTGGCCGCCATTTCACTGTTTGTGATATGTTCGTGTTATTGTTCGATGTAAAATCTTTCTACAGTGCAGGAAAATAAATTAAGTTGTTCATTACTAAGAAAGTGAAAAATGAATTTCAACAACCATATATGAAATATCTAATAGTTTCGCCATCTACAGCCTGAGCCAAACCTAAGATTAAGTTATGTGAACTAGTGCCTAACTTTTCAATCGCTGGGGTTTTTTTATTTATCTCTTTTTTATTAAAAACTTTACATTATTATTGCAATTACTGCTATTTATTATCACTTACTATATGCGTATAACTGTATATTGACATACAATGAAAAATTAATAATAAATTTCTTTTTGCAGCATTTGAACCCCTCTAATGGCTGGGACATCTAACGTTAAAATTTAAAGAGAGCTTGAAGATGAGAATAGACATTTGCAAGAAGTTTGGAGTAATAAATATTTTTTCATAAAAAATAGTTTAAAAAAGATTATGTATTTGATCTACCACACGTGTATTAGTTTTCCAAAGAAATATAATTTGAAAAGGTATTATATGACGAACCATAAGGATTATGAAAATTTAACCGGCGAACTAAGACCACAAAAGTTAAACGGTTGATCGGCAATGCTGAACCGTTGAAAAAACTAACAGAGTGAACTAAGATAGCTAACGTGAATTCAACAGAAGTTTGCTACGAAATATCTCAATTAATAGCTAAAAGATCTCGACCTTTTACTGACAGCGATTTTGTTAAAGAATGTATATTAATTGCTATAAATAAGCTTTGTCCCAATGAGGCCAAAACCTTTGAAAATCTCAGCTTAAGTAGAAACACAATGCAACGCAAAATCTGTGATTTGTCTAGTGACATTTTCGGTCAATTGAAGAAAAAAGCACCTGACTTTAAATATTTTTCCATAGACAAAAAATGAATCAACAGACATATCTTCCACTGCACAACTATTGGTATTTGTAAGAGGTGTTTCTGATGGTTTCACTGTTTGTGAAGAGCTAATTGGCATGAGTTCTCTCAAAGGACAGACAAAAGGTAGTGATATACTTAATTGCATATTAGAAAATCTCAATAATATTGGAGTGAATTTGAAAGCATTAGTTAGAGTTACTACTGATGGAGCTCCAAATATGATTGGGAAAAAATGCGGTATGGTTTCCTTGTTAGAAGAACAACTGCAGAATGACAGTGAACTTATACAAATTCATTGTATTTCGCTCCAGCAAAATTTATGTGGCAAGCATTTGGGCTTTATTCACGTGATGGACATCGTAATTTCTTCTGTGAATTTCATATGATCCTGAGCTCTCAATCATCGCCAGTTCAAATTATATTTGGAAGCAATAGAAGCAGAGTACAGAGATGTGATTTACTACTCAGAAATTAGGTGGCTGAGTAAAGGAAAAACATTACAGAGATTTCTTTCTCTTTTAGATGAAATCATTATGTTCCTCAATGAGAAAAACAAGACTGTTCCAGAGCTGAAAAATGTTGAATGGTTGAGTGATTTAGCTTTACTGGTTGATATTACTCATCATATAAATGTGTTAAATAACAAGCTCCAAGGAAAAAATCAGGTGGTATCAGAACTTGCTAGCCAAATTTTTGCTTTTGAACGAAAACTCAAATTATTCAAATCCTCTCTCCTTGAAGGAGAACTTGGGCATTTTCCGTCATATAAATCTATGATAGAGAAACATGGAGCTGTCCACAAGGCAGATTTATACGCAAAGAAAATTGAAGAACTTCAAAGTGTTTTTGAAACCAGATTTAGAGACATCAGGAAGTTACAAAAATCACTACGGGTGTTTGAAAATCTTTTCAATGCATGTCCAGAAGAATGTGAAACAGAGGCGCAATTAGAGCTAATCGATCTTCAAAATTCTACGTCGGAAAAAAATTTACAAAGAAAAAGATTTGCTCAATTTCTATAAATGCTTACCGAAAGAAGAGTATCCCTATCTACACAACAAAGCACTTAAATACGCAAGTATATTTGGCTCAACCTCTATCTGTGAGCAGACATTTAGCCTACTAAGCTTAAACAAATCCAAATACAGAAACCAATTGACTAATGATAACCTTTCTTCCATCCTGAGGGTGGCAATAAATTAGCTGCAGCCAAATATTAAAAAGCTAACAGAGTCCAAACGATACCAACCTTTTCATTAATGAAAGAAAACATTTTTGAAAAATCATACCTCAATAAAAATATGTCTATAACAGAATGTATGAAAACCAAGGGATAATATTTATATATCTTACTATCACTTCAAAGGATCAAAGGATGTTTTGTCGAATTTATTATATACTTATATGTTGCTCAAAGTTGAATAAAAATAGGTTTGTACTATATTATTTTTCGCTATCCTTCCCTATTTTATTATACTAAATACGGCTATAGTTAAAATACGTGGAATTAATGGATAATGAAAGTCAGTTTCTCGCAAATCATTGCTCATTAAATAAATTTAATATGTAGATATCTTAGTTATAGCCCATGCGACCCGTGAAGAGCTGCTGGGATCACTATTTGGCCCTCGACACCAAAAAGGTTGGGCATCACTGATCTAGGTCAAAGCTATTTTTTTATGTGTCTATTTCCAAACTTTTCTATGAATTCTGATAAATAAACTGTGTGATTGTGAAGTTAATCCAGCAGCGCCTGAGAGAATAAAAGATACCCATTTGAAGAACTTATAGGTATGGGAACCAAAGTACGATACAATAGGCTGCAGAAGGTTAAAGTTTAGTTTTGGCAAACCATACACCCGGAAAAGTCAGGAGTTAATTAGTTTGAACCGTTGAAGGAGTTCAGGATTGGATCTTTTTTAGAGTTATGTTAGCTTTGTTAAATGGACCCTTTTTATCACGTAAAGGGGTTGCAAATAATTTCTTAAAGGTGTTTGAGGCATTAAGTAAATCTTGCAACTTTTTGGAATATGATTTTTGTCTGGACAAATGATTTGATTAGTCTTATCTAATTTTGTGATTACAATATGTTTATTCCAAAAATGTAATTTAAAATGCATGTAAAATGTAAAGTGAATATGAAAGATAACAATCATGATAAAATAGAATTTTCAATTACAACGCGTAGAAGGAAAATAGGATAAAATCAAATGCAATTTAACCTATAACCATAACAGCGAATAACCCCATCCCTCCCACCCAAAATAATTATAATAATACCTAAATTAGACTTGCAAGAGAATGCAATCAAATTTTGCCTTGATAATAATGACACCTTTTCATAAATTAGGAACGAAAAGGCGTCTTAAATCGCAGTACATACGCATAGATTCCCGTATGTAAGTTATGTGTGTGTTCGAGATGTATGAACATGTGTATGTTTGTTTATGTGAAATGTTTAGAGCCTTTCGCTTGAAACTCGAGAAAAGTTAACTTTTTCTCTTGTGGTAAAGAGATTTTAGAAAAGTTTCTCCTATCCTGAAGATGTATTTATGGGTGTTAGAGAATTGATCAGAATGTGGGAAAGGGAACCTCGGCTGCGAGAAGTTTGGGCTATTAGTACAATTGAAGATGTGTTTGGCTGGGAGGAAAGTGGATTGCAAATTCCAAATTTACAGACTGTGGGATTTAACAACTTTAGTTTTGGTTGTATGTTTTACCCTCCCGACTGTTATGATGTAGGTTGATTGTGAGATAGAAGAGCGGGTTTTGATTGAGGTTATTTATTTCATAGACTTTCTAAGCCCTGTCCAAATAAACTAAAGCAGAAGGAATTCTTAATTTTGTGGCGTATAACAGCTCAGTTAGAGAGATACTCGTTTAAGACGTGTTTGCTACCTGGTAAAAGGGCTTGTATTAGTAAATGGCTGTGTACCTCTGCTATTACATTTTATTTGGACCAGTAGGGTCTTGTAAAAATGTGCATAATAAAGAAAAATTTAACAAAATCTTGTTAGGAATGTGATTTATAACATCGAAAATGCCATATATTATCCAAGCTGGTGTGCCAAATGTTTCTATCTATTTCTGAATAATGCCCGAAAAGACTCGAAGAGTTGATTATTCTTTTAAAGAAATGACTTTTGGTGATTTTAAATATATAAGAATCATTAGTACGATATATTTAAAGCCATCATATGCAAGAAAAGAGCTCGTAATATTGATATGAACCTCTACAAATCTCGCATCTGAAAAATGTTTTGAGGTATGTGGAAACCTGTTTTGTATATTTATACGTATTTTCTTGCAGTCGGATTAATACTTAATTTTTATTTAAGTCATACCAGATGAGTGAACAGATCAGACAAGTTGTGCTTTTAACCTCCGAATGGGAAAGATATGAATATAATTCAAAGGCATTTTTAATACAAGAATTCATAACAAGTGAGCGCATATTCGCTTTACATGTATCCACCAAGATATTCTTGAAGATTTTAAATAATTTGGATAGACTAATAGGCGTGCAATTTTTGAACATCAGGTTTCTTCGGAAGACAGTTGTTCGTAATTGAGCCTGGATAACGAGAGATTCATGAAGGGATGGTGAATAATGCGAAGGCAAGATCTTATACTTCAGTTTGAAAAGGTTTTAGATTTAAAATATTAACTGGCATTGTGTGTGAGAGGCGGTTTCATTGAATGTAGAGAGAAGTTACCACAACAAGTCCATTGTCATTTGACCTTGTAATAGGAAAATAATGGTTTCATTGACATGTGGCCACAATGGTTGAGATTGCAACATTGAGAATTCATGAGGTGATCATATAGGAGTCTGCTCTCGAGAGCGCTTCAGACACAGTATTTTTAATACCAGGTGTCTAGAACATATATGTGGTAAATTCGGTTATAAAATGAAGATAATAATTATTACGAGGCGAGTGATTTTGAAAACAAGTCATATAAGAGAGCGCGATGATTTGTCCAGATTGTAAAGACAAAACCTGCTAAAATAAGGATAAAATGCTTTGTTGCGAAATACACAGCCAACAATTCTCTAGAGAAAAGTTTCTATACCTGTTCTGTGTTTGTAATATCTGAAGCAAATGGTTCAAATAGCCTTTTCTCATGCTGCTGTTCTAATAACGCACGGCATGAATGTAAAGAAGCTTGTTCTTAGCTTCTTCTAGCTAAGTTAGTGCCGCTCGCAATTTTCTAGCAAGTCCATTGAGATTTATAAAGGGGTTAAAGGAGGTTGGTAGCATTCTTGGGGCGACTTATTTCTCTAAAAATTCAAAAGTCTCAGGAATTCACAGAAAGGCTTGAATATTTTAAGGTAAATTAAATTTGAGAATGCTTCGACGTTTAACGGTAGGGGTAATATGCTTTGGCTCGGAATGAGATATTCTAAGGAATTTAGTTTAGTGTACGCGCAAAAAAATTCTCACAGTTTATTTTGTGTTATTTGGAAAGTACTCTAAATATGTAATTGAGGTGAAGTGCATACTCGCTGTGGGAATTGAAGAATATAAAAATCTTCTACAAACGATGATGCGATTGAAGATTTTTTACGACATTAAGGAAATGGAAAGAGATCTGACAGATGAACAGAGGCCTACAGTGGCGGCAACAAAAAAAGTGACATTGAATATTGGCAATAGAAATCGATACATAAAATCGCTTTCACGATTTTACTTGCCAACAAGCCAATGAAAAGGGGCGGGGCTTATGCCACGAGTGGATGACTCTCCTGAGCTAAGACAACAGAACTGCGCTTTATTGGAACTCACTGTCTCGTTTGAGCTCGTACAGTGAGGTTTTGGTGTACAACGCTCCAGCGTGCTGATTTCCTGCATTCGTGCCTACATTTGACGTGCTATAACTTCTGTGCAAGTGGATACAATGGGGCGGAAAAAGCTTTCTATGACAGAGAAAAGCCGTGCCTTGACCCTATTAGAGCAGGGAAAGTCTTTTATTGATGTAGCAGCAGATTTAGGAACCTCAAGAAATACGATTTATCGCCTAAAACGGGCAGCTGAGTTATTGCCACCAGGTACCATACCAAAGAGGAAGGAGGGCACTGGTGCAGCTAGGAAGACATCTCCAAGGACTGATAATATCCTAAGGCGTGAAGTGATGTCAGACCCTTCTGTAACCTCCGCTTCAATCAAGAAAAAACACCCAGACCTTCTCCAGAACGTCGCCCTCAGGACCATCCGTCATCGCTTACAGAAGGACTTAGGCCTACCGGCTCGCCGCGCTGCCAAGAAGCCACTTCTTACCAAGGCTATGAAGATGAAAAGGCTCAATTTTTGCAAGACCTATAAACATTGGACAGCTGCCCATTGGAAGAAGGTGATGTTCAGTGATGAGAGCACCTTTAGGCTGGTCAGAGGAGAGTCAAAGATCGTGCGTCGTCCCAGCAATGTGTCTCGGTATGACCCAAAATATACCGTGAAAACTGTGAAGCACCCTGATAGTGTGATGGTGTGGGGTGCCTTTAGTGGAAACAAGGGCAGAGGAGGTCTGTACTTCCTTCCCAAGAATGTAACCATGAGGGGACTAACTATCTCGAAGTTTTGAAGCAGCACATGCTGCCATTTTGGGAAATTCATCGGTGTGAATTTTTCATGCATGATGGTGCCCCTGCTCACAGGTCCCAGTTAGTAAAAAGGTTCTTCAATGATAATAATATTAGTGTTTTGGAGTGGCCTGGTAATTCCCCGGACCTAAATCCTAAGGAGAATGCTTGGAATCTGATGAAATCCAAAGTTCAAGAGACAGCATCCGGCAGCATCAAGGACCTGATAGAATCACTGAAGAAGATCTGGGTTACGATCGACCCCACCTACTTCGCAAACCTCGCTGAATCAATGCCCAATCAACTCAGAATGGTCATCAAGTGCAAGGGCAACATGACCAAGTATTAACTTTCATGAAATATTCATAATAAAATATGTAAGTTACATTTTTCTGTTTCATTTTCCCCGAATTGTCACATGTCACTTTTTTTGTTGCCGCCACTGTACAGTCATAAATATGA
Organism: Ceratothoa steindachneri; assembly: GCA_963969495.1. NCBI lineage: Eukaryota > Metazoa > Arthropoda > Malacostraca > Isopoda > Cymothoidae > Ceratothoa > Ceratothoa steindachneri. The sequence continues at coordinate 10,739,996 of OZ018338.1, forward strand.
ATTCATAGCCCAAAAGGGTAGCAACTGCTGTGGTTGCGATACTTGATTCTGACATTGGAATTTGGTGAAATGCGTGATTAAGATCCATTTTAGAAAACATGGTTGATCCAAAGATTTGCGAAGTGAAAATATAAATGAGACAGAGGAAAGTAATTTGTTTCTGACCATAATCAGCCCTCTAAAATCACAAACTGGCAGAGAGGTGCCATATTTCCTGCTGACAAAATGTAGAGGAAAAGCCCATAGAGAAGAAGATTATATGAATATCCCCCCCTTCCTTTTCTATCTTCACAAATTCTTCTTTTTTAGTTTTTAGCTTATCTGGAGATAAACTACAAAGATTAAAGTATACAGGGGCCTCCAGTGGTTTCAATAATATGAAGTACCGTGAGAGAAATTGTGTCTAGGGGGCTCTCTCGTAACAGATGTGAAAAGGAAATAGGGTATCTCCCTTATATAATACCCCGTTTCTTGTATCCTAATGAACACCCACAAGGAGATGTAATGTTATAGCATGGGCAAGCATGTTGCTGCTAGTATCTGGAAAATTTTGTGCCGGGCTGGCCCCACAATCCTGACCTAGCCTTTCTACCGTTTCTCCTTCAATGTAGAAGAGTTGGGAAGATCCTTAAAAAAAGTTATAGGAACTCAAAGGTGCTGTCAATCGCATGAAAAATTTAAATGATTTAATTGATTTCCATCCGTGGCAGTTTATAAACACTTGTAATCATTTCCCGAAAATAAAAATTGTTGAATCTACTTTAATTTGATAAGTACCCAAGTGTAACCTCTCGGATGAGCAACATAATGTAGCCCCTTTGTCAAAAATCTAATTCTTAATGATATTACTGATATTACTAATGACTCAAGAATCACTACTCCAGAGTAGTGACAATGTTCTGTTTGAAATATTTAGTCGTGGATGTCTGTCTTCTTTCAGTATAGACCGAAGATGGTATGGCAAACCTTATACCTAAACTAGTCTCGCAAATAAATATCATGCTCTCATAAAGTTGTTTATATTATCATTTAATTAACCCCCTATTAACCCCCTATATATATATATATATATATATATATATATATATATATATATATATATATATATATATATATATATATATATATATATATGAAAATCTACCTTAACGGAACACCGAAAGCGTGAACACGCCCGTCAATGGGAAGTGTGGGAGCGTACAGGAACAGGTATCAGAACATTCTACTTGGTAAGTCAGAGGTTTCCTCCCTATCCAGTGGTCGAATAGAACATATCCAATTTCCAATTATTGTTATTGTACCGATTGCTTAAAAAACTATGAGCCAATCTTGAATTCATTATTATTACAATTATTGTTAGTTTTTTTATGAATTATAATTACCCCACTCTGCGATATCCATTCATACTTGTGTCTTGGTTATTCCTGCTACCAGCTTCCTTTTTCTGATTAGCTTTAACCACAATCGTCCTTTAACACTGTGATTCTGCAGTTATTTTTGTAATCACCTCTAAAGCCAAGGTGTTTCGTTCCCCTGACAAGTCTAGTTACTCTCTTGAATTGACCATAGATATATATGACCATACTTATTTCGTTACATATATAACTATATATATTTATTTAATGGAGAAAAGCGGCACAAGCAATAGACAGGCTATGGTCATGTGTCTTATAATATATAACCTATTTTTAAATTAATTTTAGTATTGGAAATGCATTCAAAATACAATTTTTAACAATTGTTAGTTTTTTTCAAACTTTTGATCTGAATTTCAGAAAGATGCAAACTTACTTCAAATGCAGAAGCAAGCTGTAAGAATTCCACCATATTTCCCTTTCCAGTGATAGAAGCAATTTCAATGATACTCTGTTGGGCACACATGTATTCACCTGATGGATGTACATGTATACACCCTACACAACGGAACCCGAGGTAAGGAAGAGAGAGCAAGTTTAGAAGGTCGAGATTAAAGCTCTGTTTTCTCACGGTAATAAAGTGGTAGTCTCAATATCTGGGCTTAAATCAGACAGGAGCTAGAGAAGTAAACATTAGGAAACTGAGAATATCTGGAGGTAATAAAATGGCGTGTGATAAAAGCATTTCACCATTCTGTAACAAAGATAGCCACAAGTTAAACTAATATAGGCCTAATGATAAAGCTCTGCCTTCAAAAATATTGGCCAATAATGAGGTACGGCAGTGTAGACGCCATCCAATCAGAATTAAATAAAGGATTAATTTAGGCTAATCACGTGCGCCAACGTCATTTGTAGGCGGGGCGTGAGGCTGACTTGATGAGTGTCTTTTCCCCCTTTATAAAGGGATGGTACAGAGACCGAGACTAGGATCATATATTATTATCATTACTATCTTAATTGTTACGCATTCATTAATTCAATAAGTCGATCATTATAATCGCCCGGTCGCTCTACCATATTCCCGCATTACTTTGGTGTAAAATCGAATCGTGAAATTATACTTGGAGTACTTCCTATTTTCGTGTAAAGTAAAATAAATAGACGGAGACTCGTTTACATCTATAAACAGATTCTTTTATTCATTCAAGCTGGTACCCTCTTCTCGGATCAAGTACAAGGTTACCTAAAGGGATATTTCCGTTGCGCATTCAAATAGCTTGTTACCATTGCCGGTGGCAATCGTTATCCGAATCCTACTAAGCTCACCCCTTTTGAGCGGCAACGTTACCACTAACGGGCAAACAAACCCCCTAGTGGTACTGAGGATTACCACTCAAGAGGCTAGCTCCATTAACATATAGAGGGTGGCCACAACAATAACAGAGAAAAGAAAGTCATCATCTTATATCCACCCCACCCCCCCTCCCTCCTACTCCTTTCCGATGGGTCTTCCAGGCCAGTTACGTATTCCTAGCCATCCAACAGAAGCTCCTTCAGTTCATTTATGTTTCCTTCCCCGGCGAACTTCAACACCCACTGGTCTATCTCGATGATGTTCCTCGTCAGTAGGCTCTCGGTGGCCACATCTCGAGGTGTAAGGAAAAACTGATCCCTGTCCGAAAGTTTAGCGTTTCTCGCCTGTTTTATCAGCTTCAACATGACAGTTTTCTCGTGGGGGATCGATGCTGCATAGTGCAATATGTTGGCTCCATCTTTCGTCTGGAAGTTTAAGGGAAAATCTTAGAAAAAGGGTTATAAGGTATAGTTCGCTTTAAAAAAATAATTTATATTTAATCTTTTATTAAATGTATAATCGAATTAAATGATTTCGGTGTAGGATCATCAACTTTTGCATTTTCAGCAAAACACTTGTAAATTTGTCTAAGTAATCTATGGAATTAAGCTTTAAATTTTGCTCAATTCAACTGAATTACGACCATTCTTTCATACTAAATTTTGCTTCACTATTCTTTGCCAAATATAGTTTTTAGTAGGTCATTGTTTTTACTCACTTTAACCTATATACAAAGTTCCTTGACGGTTTTTTTATATAGTTGGTACCGAAAATTTAAAAATACCCTTTTGGTGGATACAATTCTTCGTCTCACTATTCCTTTTAATTCTCCATCCATTTCAGATTCTTTAACTTCATTCTTGCATTTCAAATTATTTAGCTATCTTCCTTCTTCCAATTATTTTTCTACTGAACAATAAACATCAACCTGTCATTTGTAGTTTTCCCTTATTTTTAATAAGTTAACAAACCTTTGAAAGAAACAAAGAGCATGGTAAAGTTTCGGACATTTGAATCATTAATGACATTAATACGGCCAATGATAAGGAAATTAAAGTCTCAAGACTTATTGTAAATGTCTTCAACTCACTTTGTGATTCAAGATGGACTTATTATTCGGGTCTCTCGGTGCGCTGGTGTTTGCCTCAACGAAATTCGTCGGAGATTTCGATCCTTCGAAAACGTTTTTCTTGAGTATTGTCAATTCATTTGTACTCCCAGAATCTGGATCCTCGCCTTTATTTGGCGGTTCGTGAATCTAATTAAATAACAATACATGTTAACAAGCACCAAAGGGAATTCAGGGAAATATCTATTAAAAAATCCTAGCCCATAGCATACTGTTGTATACCTTATTGGTGCAAATATTCCGAAGAAATCGTTAGTTTTATTCATGTGTGTAATAAAAGTAGATAAATCAAACCATGAATTCTTAAAGTGTATTAATGTGCTGTAGGGGAAATTTCGTACTGTAGAATTCTTGGAGAAATCTTGCGGTATAAATCTTAAAGTGTAGAGTGCTACAGCAAGATGTCCTATTGGATCTGAAGGTCTCTGCTGGTTGACATCAGCAACTGCTTTGATGAGAATATCTGCAATGTCTGAAAGAAAATTATATACGTCAGTGATGATGACATTTATTTGAACGATTAATTTCTTTTATTGCCTCAAGCAATAAACAATGGGACTCATATTGTTGACCTTATTTATCAATATTAACTGAAAAATAAATAAATTAAATGATATTTTTAGCAAAGTTTATTAGACGATTTATGTTGCATTTGCTTTCATACATTTATTGCAACAACGCCGCTCATCAGAAAGGCAGCCAGGTGGTAATCTTGAGAATATACCGACTTGTGGTAATCTTGAGAATATAGCGACTTGTGGCAACGTGAAGGTAGCGCGCAGACACACGAGCAACCATTCGAGTTTCCTGTATAATCTTTCTCTCTCTCTTTTACCTTCTCTTCTCTTCTTCACTTTATCCTTCTGTTCTTTACCTTTCTCCTTCTCTCTAATCTTCTGCTCTTAATCCTTCCACTACTCTTTATACTTCTATTTCTCTTTACACTTATCTTACTCTTTATCCTTCTTCTCTTTACCCTTCACGCATTCTTTACCCTTCTCTTACTCTTTATTATTTATCATTATCCTACTATTTATCGTACATTTTACCCTGATCTTTATCCTATTCTGTATCCTATCCAATTATTTTATCTTTGTTATATCTTGATCTTTATCCTATTGTTTATATTTATTTTTATTATACTCTTTATTTATATTTTTCATACTCTTTCTCTGTCTCTTACTCTTACGCTTTTACACACACACACACACACACACACACACACACATATATATATATATATATATATATATATATATATATATATATATATATATATATATATATATATATATATTCTTTCTTCTTTACCCACCTAATGTCGAATTATGATGTAAAAAATCTAGCTTCTACCAAGCACACTTGTATCACTCAATCTTCTCATCTACCCTAGTATGAAAACTAGTTACCGTACAAATATCCACTGGTATTTGAAAGAAATTGTATTTAAAATACACAAAATAAAAAATAACTGAAACTAGTGAGATAATTTAACTGCCAAATACTTACTTTCAGAGAGGTAGTAACCGTCCTCCGTCCAAAAACCAGGATACCTTGACACATCATCTTCAACATCAGCATCCTTTGTCATCGGTTCTTTCAGCTCGGATCCTGGTCTTGGGTTTCCTTTCTCATCGACAACGGCTTAAACAAAGAAACAAAATATTTTAGGTAGATTCCTAAGTTCTCTCTTTGCTTAAATATCGTAGTGTTTTTCTCAAGTGTATTTTATTTATATAAAATCGATGACTCGAGCACACGTCAAGAAGAGAATGAGTCTTAATTTGGTTGCATTATGCCAAAGCTATTTATTAAAGAAATGCATTTATTAGTGAAACAAACCAATTCCATTAAGCAAATTTGTCATAAATATTAATGTCAAACTTAAAAACACACTTATCAAGCGAAAAAGCCACAAGGTTTACAAAAGTGGTTCTCAAGCTAGCAAAATCCATTATTCAAATAAAATAAATTACCACCCGTTTGCCAGATGCAATCAAGAAGATTCTTTAAATACTGATTTTAGCCTCGAAACCCATCTCCTAAACGTTAAATCTATTAATGAATTATGTTAATATAAGATTAATAACAAAGACGTCCAATGACGCGTTGTTTAATTGCCTTGTTTTATCTTCCTCATCGTTTGACTAGTTTCATGAGGTAGTTCGCTTTCGATTTAGATTTCTTGTTTTATGCCGAGAGGACAACCAAATGGTACTACTCCCCGAAGGAGATCCTCCTATGACCCTATTCTCGTTTTAACCCAACATTCTCAATACTGGTAGGAGCTTGGATGTTTTTAGGATATAGGTTCTTGACCAGATAATCATTTCCTTTAGTGGCTAATTTATATAGGCTGCTTAGATAATTATCTATTGCTGCTCCAAAGCCTTTGGCAGAAAATTTGATTTATCGGTAAATTCCTAAACCATTAAACAATAAAATGGATGACGTTTCCCTAATTATATATATATATATATATATATATATATATATATATATATATATTTACTGTATATTGTAAGTCAAAAGTTTAAAGCCATGCATTAGTAGGAAAGTAACATTCAGTCTAATAAAAAAATACGTTTTATTTGAATCTATGCGTTACTACAGCATTACAAGCATCATGCTGAGGAGTAAAGAGAGATTTACTCACCGTAAGGAATGTTATTGGACACGATATGTAGCTGAAAAGGCCTTTTGGGAATTAAACCTGATTGGAATGCAACTGTGTTAGATACAAAGCAAACCAATCGATGTTTAGTTGAGAATTTCGATGCGATTTATGATAGAGGTTGTTATGTGTACGAGTATGAGTGTATGTTTGAGTATGAAATTTAATTATTCGTATAAACTTTTACCTGAAACATTAGATATCTTAAGTGTTCACCATCACTGAACGAAAGAAGTGTAGTACAGGTCGCACAGCGAGGAGGAAATATATAGAAAAGAGAATTTATAAAGAATTTGTGAAAGCAAATACAACCTTTGATTCCAGTTGGGTTAAACTATAGTTAAAAACAGATTATTTTGCTTTCAAACGTTTTTATTTAGTTGATTAAAATATAGACATTGTTACTTTGTATTCATTTTTTTTAATTCGTTCGTTGTTTTCACTCTCAAACAAATATTTGTCTTCGAATAGCGTTTTTCGTTAATTATTTATTTTTATCAATTCTTTTTTATTTCAATGAGAAGCAGAATGTTTCGTCTATGACATTTAATGGACTAAATTACTTGAGAAAAATATTTGATGTATTATTCGCCAAAAAATGATCATAGTAATTAGAGTTATTCAGGTTTAAAAGTCTATGTTTTAGACATGTAATTAGTTTATCAGTTCCGTAGGTGAATGTATGGTTATTCTTTGATTGTTGCACTTTTACTTTGCTGCATTTGGTCAAGCGAGCACAAACTCTCGAACTTTCTTCACCATGCCAAAAGCAAAGGAGTTCAGAGTCTCTTCAAATCAATCGGCAAAATGCCTCTTATAAAAAGAATGAATAATCTTTGTTCTATTATAGGGGCAACATGGAATACAGGTTTAATACAGGATCAAAACATGAAGTCCTGAAGATAAAGCTGCTATGTGTACATAGCCATCTGAAAAGCTCATCGTTAAACACACACTAGTCATTAATGAGAGTGTTGGTGATGCGTGAAATAAAGGTTTCACTTACGGACATTCAAAGTGTCTTGATACACAAGAGAAACACTCCAATGAGACAGGTATGACTAAATCTTTTGTTCATATAGACCAATGTCTAATAGCATCCAAAAATTATTGTTTTTTAAAGAATATCTAACTGATTCCTTTAATAATAGTCACAATAATTAGGTCAACAGTGGCAGTAAAGTATGAATTAAACTTAATATTAATGTTTAGATTTTTTATGTTTTAGGTTGGTCTAACCTAGTAGACAAAAATAGAAATAACAACACCTGTTGTACCACTTAAAAATCCCTTATAATTAAGTAGTCGATCATCGATTTAATGTGATTATACATATTTGGAAAGGTATCCTTAATTATTTTAAGTTCTAAGATAGATATAAAATAACTATAAAATTCATTGTCTTCGTAAATCTGTATATCAATATTTTGCCAAATTTTCACCAGCCCTCCTTCGTTTGACCCAGGCCATTTTCAAGATCAAGTTGTTTGATCTTCCTCCTCTTACTTAAAATTTGGCTTGAATGACCTCTCTAGTTTTGTTTCCTACTTTAAGTTTATTCAGGATTAAATTGCACCATTATATGGCAATTATCATTTGCAAAATATTATCTTTTTTATGAGCGTAGATCAACAACAGCCTACCTTAAGCAGCTACTACCAACCTTTTTCTTTGATCCCAAGATTATTTGGCCAACTCAGAGCGAATCTTTTTCATATCAATCTACACTTGACCCAATTACAAACTTGAAGTTCCGGAGCTGACGAAAATTTAGAATTGTGATGCGGATTAAAAGTTGGATTTTAATTAAGAGAAGATAATAACACTTGGATAGTTGTTCCATTTTGGAAGTTTTAGAAGTTTTAAATAATATTTATGAAAAAAGGAAGATTAGATTTAAATAAGACCGCTATTTTGATAACTAAAACTATACAAGTGAAGATAAATCTACATCTTTATTTATTGCTTAATTGATTATAATTATTTTTCGAAGTGATACATTCTGAAGTAGAAGGGTTATGAAGCGTGCCTTCAACCATTACCAAACTATGAAAGATACACACAATTAGATTGAGAGAGCAACACAACTACTAGTCAACAATGGATTCAACAGCCAGGATGCACAGGTAGCCCTCAAGAAGAAAATGGACCAATTTTACTTCAAAGAACAGCATAGCGAAAGAAACAATAACGTATAAAATAATATAAAACTCTTCTACAAGAACACGATAAACACGACGTACCAAACAGAAAAAAGGGTAATTAAAGAAATTATCAGAACAAGAAATATCGTTAACTATATATTATCAATCTAGACGCACTGCCAGCCTCATCATGAAAAACAATAAGAATCCCATACTCGAACCTTAAGAAAGGACCCATCTAATATATGAGTATAAATGCAACTTAGGAGGCTGTCAGTTCCTGCCCCACTAATATATTGGAATGACGGAAACTAAACTATCAAGAAGAATTCCATACCACCTAAGCAACGAAGCTTTCCCCAAAACACACAATTAAAACTATGGAACTATTCTCAACAAAAAAATGTTAGAAGAAAACACCAAAATAATTAACTTTGCACCAGATCGTCGACAACTCATTTTCCTAGGAGCCATCCATATACAAGAAAAAACAACCCAAGCTTAACATTCAATTGAATTCGAATGGAATACTACCAAGCTTGAGAATTAGAAGTCGAACTACGAGGGATACTTAATCTTCCCCTATGAAGGTCCATCATCTCTTTGGATGTGACCGCGAATTTGACCTTCGTTCCTAAGCCTACCCATTTCGACCTTGTCCTAACATGCTCACAAGTCTGTCAGTACGTTCGTACTTGTTGATCTCTATGTTTGTTTGTATATGTATGCTCATTCATTGATATATAAACCAATGATCTAGACTTTTTATTTGTATTTTTATTTTATCTCTGAAGATGATACGAGGGTATCGAAACGTGTCAGATAAATAAAGTGTTTTGCTAAAGGAATCTACTCCTATTCCTTCCTCTAACTTTAAAATCCGAGTTTTAAGGAATTTCGGATAACTTATCCACGGCATCAACCCAGACATAAAGGCAAATATACGACAAAATGAAACATCTGAAAAGAAAATCACAAATGCAAAATTAGCCGTCGCTTTCGACAAAACTTGCTACGATGACTATATATATATATATATATATATATATATATATATATATATATATATATATAAAAGGCAAAATGTTAGACCAAAATGGGAGATTTTGAAACGGAGAAATTAGGGAAGACTATTTTAACCGCTATATGAAGGTGAAATAAAGGAGTGGATTCGAACCCGTGTACATGTTTCTTACATCAGAGATGGAAATACACTACTGCATATTTCTCACATAATATGTAATCGCTCAATGAATTTAAGAACAAATATGAAACCAAGAAACTGGGTTATGAACTTTGTGTACATTTATATTAATTATTCACTCATTTATATCTTAATGCTTGGGTATACGTGCCCATTTGATTTATATATCTTTAGTATTTATAAATTTTTCATGGTATTTATATGTTTTAGGGTCCATACATATGTGAGCGTAAACGAGGATTACCGGGAGAAAAAAGAAAATGGCACTACGCAGCTAATCATAATCCTTAATCTCGCCTTATTTTGTTTCTTCGTGTGTATGTGTCTATATACGTATAATTTCTTTGGCCGCAGGGATTTATTTGCCTTTTGTGTGTGACTTTGCGTCTATTTGTTTTAAATCGTGTGCTGGTATGTATGTGATCCACGAAAAGAATCCCGTGTATAAAAAGCTGAGTTAGGTTGATGAATAATAGTTCAAGAGAGGTTTACTCGTTCTTGACCTTTTATTTCTTGTACCTAGTCACTTATTCGTAAAGAACTCCCCTACCTTAGCCCCAACTCCTTGTTTATTACCTTTGGTAATTGATCCTTGAACTCAGAGAAGAAAATAAAACCCTAAAATAAAGGAACTAGCAAAGGAATGGTACATCGACGGGAGGATATTACAAATTTGAAACAAGATAAAACCCATAAAATGCTATCCAGGTCAGAAGGTACAAGATCACAGGTTGGCCTACTTTAATAAGGACTAAGTGTTAATTCGAGGGAGAAAAAGCCTATCGAATGTTATTCAAATCAGGTGGTACAAAATCCCAGATTAATTTGAGGGAGCAAAAAGCCACCAGGGCATACCGAATGTTATCCGAATCAGCTGGTACAAAATCCCCAGATGGCCTACTCTAATAAACACTGGGCGTTAATTTGAGGAAGCAAAAGCCACCAGAGCCTACCGAATGTTATCCGAATCACCTGGGACAAAATTCGCAAGATGGCCTACTCTAATAACCACTGAGTGTTAATTTGAGGGAACAAAAACCACCAGGGCCTACCGAATGTTATCCAAATCAGCTGCTACAAAATCCCAGGATGGCCTACTTTAATAAACACTAAGAGTTATTTCAAGGTATTATAATTTTTAAAAGTCATAGGCCCAAAGTATAAAGCAAACTTTTCGTGATTTTTAGATTTTAAATAATAAATTTAGTTTGAATTTACTACGCACACAAATCAGTTTTTAAATCTGAAGATTTGTGGTAACCAAAAAAATTAACTTAATCGCTGTATTTAACTTCTTACTACATAACCTGATCATACCTAACAATTACAGGTTACGGATTAACCGAGTGAAATAACAGTTTCGGAGTTAGCGATTTTAAGTCAGATAAAATGTGGTTACTCGCCAGATATACTGTCGATCGACTTAACAGCGGATGTCCTACACTGCCGATACCTGTGTTTCGGATTACACGTTAAAAAGTAGGTCCTTACTGAGAAAGACCTCCAGAGAGGAGTGAGAATCGGCGCTGAAAACCCTGGCGATAACTAAAGCCGGTCGATTCTCTTACAGCAACGTAAACATGAATACAAAATTAAAGGAACAATAAAAGTTCTATGATCGAATTTCATAAGACATTTAAATAATTAAATAACATATATATAATCGTTTAAATTAATATTATTTTAAGTAGATTAGAAACAGGGGGCCTCGCCTGGCTTTTTATTAGTTATTTATACCCAATATAATTTACAGATTTAGATGAAAGACAATTTAATGATCTAAATAAAAAGTTTTAATAGGAAAAATAGTTTTATGTCAATACATAATGGGTAAAAATCTGATCTAAATTCGTCCTAATGTTAGGCCCCGTACTGTAATAGGCTTCGAGTGATTCGGCCTACTCTTGAAAGATTTGAAGTCATTAAAGATGGCAAGAGAAGTAACGAATACGAAACATTAGACATTCTATGTTAATAGCAAGTAATGAATTTGTGATTAATTGGATTAAAAATTAAATTAGATAAACATGTATATGATAAATCAAGTACTCGAATTAAAAAAATGAAGAAAAAGTAGAAATATATTTTTTAATACACGAATATGGGAGATATTTTTTAGAGTAAAAAAGAAACTCAAGGATAAATACTAAAAAAAGTTAAAACAATTAGAGATTTTTAGTTAATTTGGTTATCTTTTCCTAGGAATATATATATATATATATATATATATATATATATATATATATATATATATATATATATATATATATATATATATATATATATATATATATATATATATATATATATATATATATATATATATATATATATTTATATATATATATATATATATATATATATGCCCTAGTATAAATTTACTAAAGTGAACGTGTATTTGCAAGCTGATTCAATTTCTGCCAACACTGACTTCAAGTAAGTAATTACAGCCAATAACTCGGGCTCCTTTTATTGAGCTTGGTTGCAGTTCATATATTTTCGTTCAGCGTCTGGCGGTCTTCTTAGAGGTGCCCTGTGTCAAAAAATATCATTCGTAGCTCTACAATATTCTCAAAGGAATGAAAAATTATCCAGCAACTCAAGCTAATACGATCGAGCCTGGTAGGTGTAAAAGACTAACTGGCATCTCCTGTCAAGAGTACAGTACAGGCGACAGTCAGATAGGTCTCTAGCTAATGTTTGTTGTACACGCCACTGTCGTTACTTGATTGTTATTATTCTGTGCGTCTGTGTGTAAAGATTAGTTGTATTTTGCATGGTTGCTTTATTTTTACCCTTAACCTTTTAAAGAACATAAGAAAACAAGCATTATTTATTTTAGAAAAATGTTATAGACTGGCTGCATATGAGTGGTAGTTAATGTTTTTACTAAAAAAATATAAAATATTTCGTACATTATGAAAATATTTCAGGGCATTCAATTTCCTCTTTATCATTAGTTCCGTTCCCTTTTACCTACGGTACACTTTCGAAACAGCAAATCCCGTTTCGACAAAAATGCCATTGGATTCAAAACCAGCTATATCCCCTTTTTGCATGTCTTTATCAGAAGGTATCTGTAATCTTGGAATATTTTTTTCAGTTAATTCGTACGCTTCCTGCACTATTTATATTTTTCTTGGATAACATGGATTGGAGCGAAGGCGAATTGAAAAGGTTATCTATAAAAATGTTGCAACCAATATTTTGAAAAATTTTTCTGTAAGTTTTAGAACAACTCTTTCGCTCAATTCATGTTCTGGTTTTTCATATTTTTACCAGTATAGAGGTCAAATTTAAACAAATATCCTGATTTAGAATAACATCTGCACCACATTTTGAAACTCCATTTGATTGGTTTTCCTTTTATATACTGTCTTAGGATATTATAACCCTTAACTTTAATCATGTGCTCGTCAATTGATTGGAATTTACTAGGATCCATGGTAGCTATGAAATGATCTAATGCAGTTCTGACTTTATAAGCTCTATCGTGTATTGGATCATGTCGTGCTTTCACACCAAGCATATATTTATATGTCAATGAAAATTGAATTTTTCACTTATTATACTGTTGTCAGGTTTTATATATATGTTGAGTGTGCGTAGCCTATTATCAAAGGCGACCATAATCTAGGAATTTACCGTAATATCTTTCAAATATTTATATTTGTATATGACTTGAAAATAATTAATAAAGTATGTATTGTATTAGTAATCAGGTGGTAAACAAAAGTAAATAATTGAAATGGTAAATATGTCATTTTTCGATTAATAGGAATATAATCTACAGATCTAAAAGTTCCGACATCGAAAATTACCGCTAAGGGACAATGGCACGTATGTATGCCGTATAAATCATAGGCGTACGTTATCGCTGTAAATTATCGCGATACTTTATCGCGGTAAGGATATCGGGTTTTTTTTTTGGCTCCAAACTAGCGATAATCTATAATTTCAGTTTTTAGTTCCAGTTTAGCAGAGAGGCGAGCCGCCCGTGCATTGGAGGAAGAAATAGGTAGGTCCGAGCTGGGAACCAGCTGTCGGACGAGAGGTCACGAGGTGTTGCTCCTGCGCGCTACCGGTTTTACGCGTTTTTTGATTATTTTTCCTTATGTTTCCGTGCTTCCTCTGTTCCATATATAGTCAATAATCAATATTGTATTTTAATTTTGAATTTATCGATTTATCGGTTATCAACTTATCGGGCGATAAATTTATCGCCGGTTATCGATTATCGGTTATGGCAGATAAGGTTATCCTAATCGATTTATCGGTTATCGTGATACATTTTGTTCGTTATCGCGCCCACCTATGGTAAACATATTATTAACAATTTTAGAATAACTATTTACTCTATTTTGGGGGAAGTCATTTTCAATGAAAGTATAGATGTTATACTAATTCATATGAGATTTGTAGAACCAAAAATATTTTCTAACACTTACTGAAAAATAGAAAAAAAAAACAACCACTCTCAGGTAGGTCTGAGACCCAATTGATCGTTCTTCCGAATAAGGTAAAAAAACAAAAAACAATTGAGTTGCCATTTATTCATTAAATACGTATAATATAAACCTGAAATTATATATAAAATAGTATTAATTTAAAAAATATATATATAAGAATATTTTATACAGCGAGTTAAAGTCATGGTGCACAGGCGTGTCAGTGAGCCTTAAAGGGTTAACTTAGAAATGGAGAAAGACATAGTGCTAGATATAAAAAATAAGCCATTTGGGGCTAGAAATATTGCGGAAAAATGTGACATTCTTCGAGCAGGACGACTCCTTCAGGACTGGAGTTCTTGTATAAATGAAGTGAGTATTTTTTTATATTAAAATTAAATTTCTATCTTATTTTTAAGTTATCAGTGTACACATAAGTCTGTGGTGTACATTACGTCTCTTACCTTCTTTTATACATGTGTCTTATGCGAGAGATGAATGCTTTAGAGAGAGAGAGAGAGAGAGAGAGAGAGAGAGAGAGAGAGAGAGAGAGAGAGAGAGAGCGAGAGCGAGAGAGAGAGAGAGAGAGAGAGAGAGAGAGAGAGAGAGAGAGCGAGAGCGAGAGAGAGAGAGAGAGAGAGAGAGAGAGAGAGAGAGGTGCAGCAACCTCAATTAATCGTGCTTTAGGGTATATTTAGTTATAAATGAACTAAGTAGGATATTAACCAATAAAATAAATTAAAATTAGTGAAATATTTTACGTTATTGGGGTATTTCAATCAGATCTATCGAAACATTTTGAAACGGATTTGTTTAAAAACAGAGATGCCAAATTTCCATTATTTTTTCCCCACTTTAATCTACTTAAAATATTTATATAAATTTTAATCATCAATATCCCATAAATATTCGCATTAACATTTTATTATTTTTTACTTTTATCCCGATATGATATTCCAATCTAACGTTTATGAAAAATATTATTACTTGCAATACAGCACAGCCTAGGAGAGCAACAGTCAGCCAAGACTTTTCGAGGATTTATAAACTTACACAATTTTTTATTATCTCGTCCTATATCACAAATTCTTAGACGGATATTTTGCCTATTCTTAAAATATCAGTAAATTTTGAGAATCTGATAAAATTACCGTTAAAATAATTATCTTTGGCTCGATATTTCAAGATATCACAAATCAAAATTTTGAAGTGAAGAAAATATTTCTGAAATTGAATGAGAAATGGAAACCTGCGTAAAAATAATAGAGTTTCAATAAAATCTATTTGAATTTTTTAGGTTAGGTCCAAAATTAGCCACTTACTATATTAAGCTCCAAAATAACCATTTTCAATATAAATCGATTTTGAATTTCTTAATGTTAAGTCCTAAAATATCCACTTTGAATAAAAATCGATATTAAATTTCTTATGTTAAATCCCAAAGTAACCATTTTCAATCAAACTTTATTAAATTAATTTGTGTTAAGTCCAAAAATAAACATTTTCAATCGATGAATTACCCATAAAATCCTAGAAATTCAGTACAGCCAATTATCCTTATCCTGATTTTCTGGGACGGTATGGATAAATGGAGAGCCAAAACCGACTTTGGAAATATTGGGTTAGGTCAGTAGCAAAGTAATGTAGGAGACTATTTTTAGGTTAGAAATTTTGCCATTTGACGCACAAGCGCGTCCAAGATACCTATAAATTCTTTAATACCTGAAATGTGGCAAGACACTTGAGTCTTTCTTTTCATTTGAAAAATAGAGTTAGAGTTAAAAAATGAAGAAAATTCTTTGTAAAATGAATCAAGGAGGAAAGGATAGTACAAAAAAGAGAAAAATCTAATGTGATATAAAGAACCTTAACCCCACATATCTCCCAAGTCTCCCTCTATACGATACAAAACCGATTCCTGTTTTCATTGATTTAATTATTATTATCTCTAATATGGTTCAAAGTGAAAAATCAACTAGCTAATGGTTATACAAGAAATGGATGATTATAACCTGAATATAAAAATATATCTATATATCTTTATCTGTTCACGAATTTAGTCTATTTTTAGTCTATTTTTAGTTGTCTCGTAATAAGAGTTTTAGTACTTCCCCTTTATAATAAAGACAAAACTATAATATTTAAACTAAAGATTAATTTTATTAGTATAAATGACTATTTTGTAGCAATTAATCCACTTTGACAGAGAAACGGCACAATTTTTAAAATAACAAATCATTCTTCATTAACATTTTGTGCTTCTAAATCTTTCTCAATGGTAATTAATTCCATCGCGCCTTCAAACATATCCTGTATGGCCTCGATTTCTGTGAGGCCAACGCGTCTTTTATTCGAGATGTCGAAAACGAAGTCCTCCGCTTCAGAACGTTCCCCACTGGTCCCTCGTACTTGAAGATGGAACTGGTTAGCGGTCCTTGCCGCTAACGTTATGGATAAAATCAGTCAACATTAAAATTCACAATGTTAAATAGATTCAAAATATCTAAACGAGACATACACCTCAGCCCACAACGTAAACTGTATAATATCTCGCTCAAAATTTATTTTTTTGATATTTTCATAAAATCATATCTAAGGAACACCACATTTCTCGAGCTATATAAATATACTATTAATTTCTCCTAAGTGTAGTATATTTATAAAGGATTAAATCTTCCCTGATAACCTAAAGATATTCTTGAATTGTGCAAGCTTCCGTTTAGAGCTCTGAAAAACAGAATGAAAAAAGTGATAACATCAAAAACCATTTTTTTAGATTCTGGTCAAAATCGCCTTTTTCTCATTAACTATGACGAACGGGCTTCTTCTTCATTGCTGTAGAAACAGTTCAACTCCTGCTTTACCGAGCAGAAATGAAGATATGACTTGCACATTTAAAATCAGGAAAAGATTGTTTTAGAATTGAAAAGAAAGGAAACTTGGGTGGTCTAACGAACATATGTTCACTCAGCTGTGACTGAAGAAAGTAAAAGCAGAGAATAAAAATAACATATGGATGAAAGCAAACATTGGAAAGAGATATCAAGAGATACAAAAATCGTAATAATAAATATCATTGTTGTGAAAAATGGATCCTGAGGGGACAAAATTGAAGACTTTTCAAACAAATTCATGTAAATGAGCAAAGAAATAAATAATAAGAATCGAAATTGGTGGAATGCCACGGGGGAAAGTTTTAGTGCCCTTTCTTTGGCGTATTTGTAAATGATGCCAATACTGATGAAGATAAGAAAATTTACGGACAACAAAGAACTCAGTGGTAAAGTAACTGAAGACTAATTCTCTACCGATTCAAAAATATGAGAGGGTCAAATGGCAAAATTAAATTTAGTGCTTTACTTTCTGATAACCAAGAAATTTCTGGTCTCCAGTAGTATCATGTAACCAAATTCATACGTAGTTGAGAACAAGTACTAAGAAGATGATGCGATACGGGAAGAAAAAGGGTAAAGAAAGGAATTCGATTTGAAATTAATTTTGCAAATAAATTTTAATCTATATGTTATGATATTTGAAAGGCTCCAGCATGAATAAAATAATGCCAACTCTCTACGAATTCAAATCACATGAATAACCATTTAAATGCTTCCAAAATACAGCCAGGCAATTTGCTTCCACGGACGCGCAATTTATTATAGCCAGTTCTGCCTCGACTCGCATTTATGAGACGCCGACTTTAAATATTCTTGCCGAGAGAAAGTCAAAATGGGCAAACAATATCCAATGAATAACAAAATAAGTCATTCCACGAAAACGTCCTTTCAGAAGGAACTCGGGCAATGTGCAGCATATTAAACTGACTTCATTTTGTTCCTTCGAACTACTAGTCCTTACATTTACAAGTTTGCAGGAATAAGAAACTCTAAGAATCCTTTATTCACCTCAACACAACGATCGTAAAGTTAAATATGGATTACACAAATCACTAAATTAAATCCACCAACATGAGAACAACGCCAAAAACGGGGATAGAAGTGAGCGAATACGCGAACAGTAAGGGAACTTTCGGATATTTCCCTTTACGACATTTAACTAGTAGGACTTCAAACTAATGCGGTTTCAAGTTCTACAATAGATCCTAAGACCGAGTGAAATTAATGGTCATAGTGATCCTAATTTCGCTTAATCTTTGACAGAACTATTGTAACGTAGTTTTAGGGAGACACAAATAACCTAGAAAAGAGCGTAATGTCCCTAAGACCTGATTTGAGATTCAATTGCAATAATGGGAACAACTTAAAGGAACGATCCAAATTATGGCGCTAATTAAATGGATCAGAGTATTCAATAAGGAAATTCAAGCAGACTAAGCTTAGGAACAAGTAAAAATGCAATTAGTAAGCATGTAAAACAATTAAAAGACACCTATTAAAAACTATAATTGAAGTAGTAGTTTGGAAAAAGCAATTAATTTGTTTCAGGAAAACACAAAACTCGTCCTAATTTATTTCCACTGACTTGCCAAACACTGTCTTTACCTATAGAATAAAATACTAACTCTATACACCTTTTATAAATACTAAATATCTTTTATATAACTAATTAAATGGATTCTCTTATAACTACTGGTCTCACAATTCCACTGTCCTAAGCTTTATTGCCGATAACATCAAGTCCAGCTTCGGATGAAGGGTGCTTAAAGCGGGCCATAGAGACTCAAAGGAGAAAATGAACAATAAATGGCTTTTATTGGCTAGGAATGAGCTTTTGAAAGGGCGGGAAAATAAAGCTGCGAAAAATAGATTTTATTTCAACTTCTCACACCATAATTTACCATTGGGAAATAATAGTGGAGAGAGTGCACGAAGATATAAAAGTGCGTGCCATGTTATATTCTATTTAGTAAAAATAGGGACACCTTATGGTGTTCATTTCTGCCATCATTAGATGAGAGTTTGGTAAAATAGATTTAGTGTGAAAGCAAACTACCGTGTGTCTTATGACCCATTAAGATGCGCACCACTGAGTGTATACTGCAATGAAACAGGGCTTGGATTGGGCAGTACGAAAATCGTATCCTCTAATAACAGTACAGCATTTTATGAATATAAAATTAATCCAAGATACCTGCAACCAGCATACCGATACAATAATAAACCATAGCGCTTTGAAAATTATGTTTGAATCCATCTATAAACAATATTATCGAAGGAGAGAATATTTTATTGGTAAAGTACCTTTGAAATAAAATTAGTCTTTTTCGAGCTACCAAAGAGTACTTACTTTCAACGAACGATGATGCAATCCATGCAATGTAAAATAACAGATAATCTGTAAATGTTTTATCCACCGGTATGCAAAGGAAAACCTAGAAAAGGACAAGGTCACTCTTAATAGATAATCTGTGAGTGTTTTATTCACCGGTATGCAAGGTTAACTTAGAAAAGGACAAGGTCACTCTTAATAGATAATCTTGGAATTCAAAACCTCAAACGAGCATGAAAAGTGTGTGAATTGTGACGGACCCCACTCAGCCCTACGCATGAGATACCCAATAAAAATATGCGGATTAAAAAAGGAAAGAACAATTGAAGAGAAAAAAAGACAACTCAGAGTTTTGCAGGAATCGCAGCCATGCCGAACCAAAAGACGCTCGACGCGAAGCTAATCTTTAGTGGCAAACGATCAAGGAATTTAACTAATGGCGCACTCATGTACCCCACTGTCTTCAACGTTGCTAATCCCGGGTGTATTTGCAAAGGAATTTAATGGGTCTTGAAACGCCTGGAAAGAATAGGGAACTATGGTTTTCAGAAAAATAAAACGCAGGAACAAGAAAATGAAATACAAAGGCAATAAAGTAACAATAGGAACATAGGAACAGGACATACAGAAGGCAATAAGAGAAGAAATACGAGTGGAGATTGAATCTATGACTCCCTTAGAGGAAACGGAAGAGGGAGACGGACCGGACAAAACTGTACACTAAAATACTTTAAAAGAATCCGAAGAAACAGAAGGAAAAGAAAACAAACACAATACTGCATAAAATATAGATGTGAATATATACCCCCCTCTCCCCAGCAGAACATATTTGCCCCAAACTTGGGCCATAAAATTCTGGAGGGAATTGGAAATGGATAATATAAATGGAGATGCACATCAGACCATGACTTCGCCACAAATAGAAAAGGCAAATCTTCCGAAGAGAATTCCGAATAACTCGAGAACGGAGCAGAAATTTAAGGACGGAAAGAATCAGAAAATTAGACTACGGGAAAAGAAAATAAGGCACTAAAACGTTTCAAAAGAAGAACTAAAAACTATGTAACTTTAAAGAAAGTAAGAAGAAAAATAAAAACAAGCCAAAGCAAAGATCAATAAAGAAAAAGAGAGAGGTGATACCACTATAAGAGAATGTCCGTCGAAGGACCAGCTTGAGAGGAAGCCCTCAAAATACCCCTTTTTAGGCCTCCGAGCTCTAAACCACGTGCTCCTTGGCGTGGAAATTTTAAAATCATCAAGGAGGAAGCATTCTCGCGCTGAGTCTCCTGACCCGGCTGTATTTGCTTAAGCGGGACACACATCGCTCTCCCTCCACCGCGATAACGCCGAATTCTCGCCCCCATATCTCATAGGTTTTTTCTTCCTCCGCGAACGCGGCTGGACAAACTCAACCCCATATCCTGAGGCAAACTTCGCTGTCCGACCCAACTCGTGATCTCGAAATAAGTTTGCATAGGCTGACATCGTGAACTAGCCACCTGGCTATTTAACCCTGCGTCAACCATTCCTCGATGATATTGAGAGTCTGCCAGTCCCTCCGTTCAGACCGTTTGTCTGTTCCCCCGCGAAATCTCGCAAGCCCAGTTCGAGTCGTACATCGTCGTACATCGTCGTTAAGATCTCACCAGCAGATCGCCCTTCGTGAAGCTTTGGTCCCTATTCAGAGGAAAGCTTATCAAGCCACCTTCTTCCCCGAGAACTATGCGCCCTTTCCCACCCACTCCCCTCCTCATCTCGCACCCCCTTCGAGACTCCCGTTCCTCCTGTCTGAGACTCCCTGCGGTGACGCAGAACCGTCTCGTGTTTGAGAATTCCATCTCTCTGGAGCAGAGTAAACCTCGTTCTTCAAAAAATAGTACTCAACCCCCCTCCCCATCTACGAGTCTTCCTCGTCAGAAAGTCAGAAATATCTCCTCGAAGACCTGTTCCGTTGGTCTCCCCCTCCGAACAACTCTAAGCTTCAAGGCAAAGCGATTAACCTTGGTAATCCCTTGATTATACTCCCGTCAATTGTCATCTGCATCGTCTTTTGAATTGAATCCCCGCTCAAACTTAAATAATATCCATTATTCGCTTTAACGATAATTTTGCACTCCCCGCTTAGCTCTGTCGCATTGCAAACTGGCACGATACAATTAATTATCCTTATAAAGCATAATTTGTTCCACTTTTGTATATGTATTGCCCCGTTTATTATTTATATTAAAATCATATTTTGGGGTCTTGATCTTTATATATCCTTGAACTGCAACTAGGCAAGCCATTAGATAAATCCCGGCCAAACGTAAACGCACTCAAAATCAAGGAGGCGTCCTTCCACTCCTTCAATTGCTCCAAAGCCTATCTCAGACGGCCTCGGGTCGGCTATCTACCCGTGTATGTTTACGCGCCCTTACACCAAAAGGGTCTACACAGGCATACCTCGACAACAACAATAACAAATCAAAGGAGAAAAATCAACCAATAATAAAAGTACAAACTACAGTGAACTCAAACATTACCTCTACAGCCAGTGAAAATCTAACGATTTTTTCTACTTCTCCATTCGTTATTCTTTTTCACTTATACTTAGTTCACCCCTTTTAAATCAATCAATTTACAATAGATTACTTAGACCAGTTGGAGGTAGGCCACGCAATTCTCTGTAAATTTTCACAATTTCAGATGGAATGGGCATGATTTTAGGCCTGGATTACAAGGTTAACTCTTGTAAAATTTTAAAATTAAAAAAATCAATTTATCTTTCCAACGTATTAGTTTTCTCTTTTAACCACAACGAATGTCCCCGTATACACACGATAATTAAATGCTAGCCACTAAATAGATAACCCGAATATATACGGGGGCATCAGAAGATTGATTTATTTAAAAAGAATTATCGAGATATTACGTCTGTTGAGACTATGACGTCATGTGGTCGCCTTGGTAACGCTCTATTTCATATCCTTAGTGCTTTAAGATAGGAATCGATAGCCTAACTCTGAATCTTAGCTTGAGTATCTATAGGTGCATCAAAAGATCAAGATATTTTATAAATTTTCACGAGATATTACGTATGGTGACAATTTTGTTGATAATCTGGTAAATATAAAGTATAAAACGTTTTGGGTTTTTTTTACTTTGGGGAGAATATAATAAGATTAATGAGGTATCCTATCCCTAAAAGCGCGAGCCTCTGTGGTCTTTTTACCTTTTAGTGGCCTAGATGCACCTTCGTGGCTCGGATGCACCCGAGCCTCTTAAGACCCAATAAACCACGATATACAACAAAAGTTGTGTTAGGAAACGATCACTGGGCACCAAAAACTAGATTTTATCTTTCTGCAATACTGGAAATTACGTTGCAAACGTGCTATTAACGGGATGAATTTCGAATTCTACTGTGTCGTTAGTTCTTTTATTGCTACTTATTCGTATATACTAACCCTATCCATTAAATTTACTTCCCAATAGATAGCTACGATAAAACTCGACCCTAAGAGCGTAAAACAGTTCCAACTGTTTCACGGAAATGCTTTTAGAGCCTTAAGCCTTAAGCCGGAGCTTGTAGGACACTTGATTTGAAAGGCTCAGCACAGACCTCTTAAAACTTAAACTGGTCAATTGCATACAGGCCCCAAGACCATTTTCAGCATTATTTGATGTTACCTGAAAACCAAGGGTAATAACTTTTTTGGTGTAGGTTTTGCAGTTTTCATATTAGATATTGAGTCGTGACAATGTATAAACGAAATTTATTGGTGGTAAATGGTGAAATAAGAAGAAAAAAAACAATATATTAGGTTGAGGAATAAGTTCTTGCGTTTTTTTAATGTTGTGTTTATTTAAGTTTTGTTGACGTGATTTGTGCAAATATTAAGAAACAATGATAAATAATGAGAGCAAAATTTGCAAAGGTTAGGGGCTACGTCTCTTAACAGCGCAGATTATTAGGCTTTTGCTTAGGCTACGTCTTGAAGTTGAGTAATAAGTCATTGCGGTTTATTTAAAAGTTGTGTTAATTTGATTTTTGTTCTGTACCCTCAAAATGGAATGTCAAGTTGAAAAGAAAGGCGCATTTTCGACAATTGTTGTTATTCATTTTAAATCGAGACGGGAACAATGCAAACGCAGCCAAAGCTCGTCGCGATATTTGTGCTGTGTACGGAGAAAATGCTTTATCACAAAGGACAGCTCACTGGTGGTCTTCACGTTTCAAAAACGGTCATTTCAATCTTAATGACGAAGAACGTTCTGGTCGAGCCCTATTAAGTTAGATGAAGATCGATTGAACGACCTTCTTCATGAAAATCCTTGTCAATCGACTAGAGAATTGGCTGTACAATTGGCGTGTGATCAGAAAACTGTAGTGAATCACCTTCATTCGATGAAGGACAGTTCAAAAATTCGGTGCATAGGTTCCGCACGTTTTGAGCGAAAGAAACAAACTTCAACGCTCCACGATTGCCGCAGGTTTGCTTGCTCGTCACAAGGCTACTCGTGCATATAAGGACATATTTCTTCACCGCATCATCACTGGCGACAAAAAGTGGTGTGTTTATATCAACATGAACCATCGAAAACAATGGCTTAGCCTCAATAAATAACCACTTCCGTGATTAAAGCAAGGACTTCATCCACGAAAGACAATGCTGTGTGTGTGGTGGGATTGTGAAGGCATCATTTTTTTATGAGATCCTTGCGAACTACGAGATTGTCAATGCAGAATTCGACGTTCAACAAATGTATCGACTCGCTGAAGCTATTCGTGAAAAGCGACCTCATCGACGTTATGGAGTCCTTCTGCAATACGAGAATGCTCGTCCTCAAATTGTCAATATGACAAAAGACGCCATCCAAACGCTTAATCGGAAAACCTGCCGCATCCTCCATATTAGCCAGATTAGCTTCCATCGGATTTCCATCTTTTCCGATCGCCCTCCAACAATTTGCGCGGCGTTTTGTTCAATACTGATGTGGAATTAAGAATCTGGTTAGACGAATTCTTCAAGTCAAAATCCAGAGATTTTTATTGCAGAGGAATCGAAAAACTAGTTGAAAGTTTGGAAGAAGTCGTAAATAACAACGGAGAATACATTATTGATTAAATTGCATATAGTTATCAATTAAAAATGATTTTTTTTATAAAATTGTTAATGGTAATGAATAAATTTGTAAAAACCGCAAGAACTGATTCCTCAACCCATTGTTATTAGGTTTTAACTTCTCATTGGTTTCCATAAATTCTCATATCATGAATGAACACTAAATATCAGTACAATGAACAATACAAATCATTCTGACTTCGAATACTAACCTGTGTCATTTTGTCAAAGTTCTCGTTACGACAAACAAATTCACTGTCCTCTTTACGCACCCACATATTGAATATTCGTGGCACTTCTGTACTTTTACATTTCCCAAATGAACACAAGATTAATACTGAAATTTTCCAAAAACAATGTTAACGTTCTACAAAATGTGTCTATTTCTTGAAGCCATTAAGTTTTAGTTTCTTATCAGTGCTCTTGCTGAGAGCTGCATCTGAATCAATTTTGCGTTATAACTGCACTTCACTGTTTCTTTCTTTGCTGTAGTTAGATGTTAAGACATTGAACAGACTGGCCGCCATTTTGGGGTACAATATTTTCAAGAAGCTGTGACCACTAGCACACAATGCAGCCAGCTGGTCATCTTCTTCCCCAAGTGCAACAACGACCTTCTGGAAGGCCTACTTAGGGTTATTACACCCAAACAGGGAGTAGCGTGTTCTTTCCTCCTTCGTGAGCCAACTGTATATGGAGCATACATTCCTGGTGGGACAGATAATCTTGTGAGAGGAGCATACTAGCCTAACGCGTGACACTAAGTCTGGGAATGATTTGAGTTTACCCTGCTGGGATACCTCCATGTCCTTGTCCACTTGTTCGGTGACACGGGTAAGTTTTTCTGAGCCCTTACTGTCGATGAGGATGTCTTGACAAGACCAGCACCTGTGAGTACGCAGGATCTTGTGTGCCAGGTAACCATCCAGATGTACAATTGCCTGTTCCGTCCCTTCACCCAGGTCGTCATGCTCGGCATCAATAGCTGCATCCACCAGCTTCTGGATGACTCTAGTACTATTGAAGGTAGTTAGACAAGTGCACACACCTATGTAAACATTCAAACACGTAAACACGTACATGACCTTGTACTCCGAGTCTACTCCCCATCCTCCCCTTTCTGGTTAGTCGATAAGATGCTTCCCACCCCACCATAGGTCAGTGAAAGTGTGTGTGTGTGCAGGTTCTGAGCCCTTGGAAGAAAGGCCACTTTGGAGCAAATCGGGCACGGTTTGAATTATCATGCATTTTTATGTATACGCATGACAGTGGAGTTGCCACTTAACTTTTTTACAATCTTTTAATTGGTCCGTCTAGTTGACATCGTTTAAATCATTTGTCACTAAACTTCTCTGTGTGTCATACCTTCTAAGATGATCCTCCATCCACGCCGTATCACACCCAGACTTAGTAGCTATTTTGCAGCCGAAGATGTGTCTGGATCGGATTATAAATTTAGCCCAAACTATTCATCTACGGTTGATTTCTTCGATCATCTTCGTCGACTTAGTCATGAACACCCAATTAATCGGATTGAATTTCTGTATAGTGGGTCAGTCCAACCAACTTTCAACTACAGCAACGCAAAAGGAGTACTTGAAAATCTCCAGTTTATGGATTTAGAAGATTTAATCATCGGTGAAAAGTTAAAAAACGAGCTTACGGATCAGTTTTTCTTTGTAGGGGGTCTATCCGAACGTTACAGTACATGGATGGATAAGTTTCTTGCATATTATATTCTAACATGGTGACTGATGGTGAGAGAGTAGTGAACATTGGTATAGTTAACACAAAACTCCTGTTATTTCGCTCTCTCTCTCATGGTGTTGCCATCAGTTCACTGATATGATGAAAACTAAGGTTATTATATCGCAAGTCTGAGTGTTAATGGTTAATCCTTTAGCACGAAGTATATACTTCACCACACTCGTCGTTTGGATACGTAGCAAATAGGATTCTGGACTCGTAGAGCAGAATGAATCTCCATACGCATTGGCACCGTACGCATATTTGATCTCATTAGTGAGATCACCTAGGAATTCTCCAAGTCGAGGTTGTGGGTCATCTTTCCTAGCAATGAAGATAGCACTGTCTATGTTACAGTACAACAACCATTCCCCCAACGAGTCTATAGGCCATAGAGCTTGATTCGAGCATGGGCGGTTGTCAATGCTGCAATTGGAAGATTCGTTACGTGAGAGTCAACTTCTACATGTTCAGGTCGATTACATCATGGTCCGAACCACAGATGACCGTTCTCATACCGCGAATCCTGTGAGCGAACTTTCGCCAGAGATTCTAAAGGAAGAAAATATGATCATGATTAATGAGCTGTTTGTTTGTATTATAATATATTATTATCATTATAGTAGTAGTATCGCCTTCAAGTTTTAGAAATTATTGAATGGGTATTAGTTGTACAATGAGTTAATATTAATAAAAAATTAAATTTTGAATGTAATATCGCAGGAGGAAATCCCTACCTGTTTACACAGAGCTTCGCTCTAAAACGCTTTCCAGGATTCCTTTCGATGTTGTTTATTTGGATCTTTATCTCCTCAGCCTGATTCACCCTCTTCACATATTCCATTTTCTCCTCCTCCCCTCCAACCACTCCTCGTGAGAATACAGAAGCTTTTTCTTCTAGAAAAGTTTTCATATTCTCTGCGAACAAACCATCTCTCTTCTCAACCTCCCAAAGCTCAGAAAGTTTCTTGATCTTTTACATCTTTTCCAGGGCAAGTTTCAGTTCCGGGGTTTTGTACACTCCGCAAATCAAACGTTGCTTTCAGAGTTATCGTACTCGCGTGAGTCTTGCTGAGTGTATGTTGTGCAGAGTGTGAAAGTAAGTTTGCCACCTATGGTTTGAGGGAGAACTAGAATATACCGATGATTAGGAGGGAGAACATGAACCTTTACGATAGCGAAATATGTCACATTCACACCCTGAGTGAATTCGTGAATAGACGGAATTTCTCGCACAGATACGCAACGTCGACGTGATCCTACGGAAGAGGGAATGTTTTTCATGCAGTACGGATATAAGGTGCGAAAATCCACATAATGGATTTTCACTCTCCACATTCAATACACCATCACTACATCGGCGGAGATTCTATTAATTGCCTCATGTTGTCCTATAATGGTTTACATCACGGTTTCAAATTCACACTACCAAGATAATGAAAACCTTGTATTTGCTAACGAGAATTCGATCATTCTCTATTGTCTGGTAGTAGCCATCCAACGACCAACGTTCACCAAGTGAAGCATCCTGTTTGAGATTACAGTCCTCTTTCTGGCACTCATGCCAATAGCATCCATAAAAGAGAAACACGGTTCCTCCTCCCGATGGTGAAAACCCGTCAGGGAAAAATACTCGGGATTCTTTTAACATGTTCTTCAAACATAAGCCAACGTATCACCTTATAAGAAAAAGCTTTTGATTTCTTCCTGTCGATAATCGCAATCGAATTTTCTGGTAAGAAGACATCTTTATACACCTTGTAACACAATGAGGCTATTGTGATGCAAGACTGCATAGGATCAATGTTAAATCTTCTGATGAATGAACACCTAAACTTCTCAAAACACAGGCGAAAGATGGAAACATCTTGAATGCAATACTTAATACACTCTGTGCGAATATTGTATTCTTCTTCCTGGAACTTTAGGTTAAAATTACTGTCAAAGTATAATTTTTCCTCATTGTTCATTTTCTCATAGTTAAAATACCTTTTTTCAGGAACCGGTGCAGTATAATTCAAAGTTTCCTCTGAAAAAAAATCGCAAGGGATATAATTTCTTTCCATTTCGGGGATTCCCATTGTTTTGGGCAGTTTTTTTCAGCGATGAGGGCATGAATAGGTGTCTATCCTTAAAAGTTATGTCCTGAACGAGCTCTATATTAAAGATTTGTCGTACCCGATTCATTTGATTCGAAGAGAAGAGATTAGGATTGAAATATTGAAGCAACTCGTCATAGATGAATTGGGCATCGAATTTGGCATTATTCTGTGCCATTACATAATTATCTTTGCACATTTTCTCTCGATCCTCTAATTCGTATTAACTTTATAATAAAGGTTTTACAAGGGGAGTTTTCACCATCTCTTTCAAAAATCCTTGTTCGTGGACCATAGTTCTCACATTTATCATATGTTTCATTCTCGTCAAAACAGAGTTCACAAATTATCTGCATAACCAATATATAAACAAAAAGTATGAATGATCCCACTTTTTATAGGTTTCAATGTCATAATACACAGCATTACATTTCTTGACCATCGACTTCTTCGACATATTCATCCAGCACGTATGCTCTGTTCCATCCGCTTTATAGTATGTATAACATTTAGAACAAAACAACTTCTCACACTCGTGTAGTCTCATTCCGTTTGCACCCTGCATGATTATCTGATTACATCTACGACACATACAAATCTTCACACAAGTATGAAGCTTCTTGCGCGTGTTAAAACATGATTGGTTGTAGAATGATCGATTGCACTCATCACATAAAATCCCTCGATTTCTTTCTCCATCACAATGCCCAAGACATTGACTGCATACTACTTAACAATCCTTTAGATGGGCCGTTACATTGTCATGGAACGTATATCAAGAAAAACACATACCGTGATTAAAAGAAAGTATCTTGTTTTTAATATATGTATCACTAATGTTTCAAATTGTATAGTAGGTTTCACCTTCAAGACCAATGAATAGGAGTGGGGCTCATTTTTCAGGATATTTTGGGAGATGAGGTAATTTGAATTTGCGTTCATCCTCTGTAGACGTAAATACGAGGATCCTGCATTTCTGCTCGCGTTCTATCAAGGAGAACTGATCTGCAGTGGCAGCCTCTTCGTACACAAGATTACATTTGCTTGCCAACTCCTGAGATTCTTTTATTGTTGTCGGAAGCCAGGATCTTTTTGCAAGAACATTCTCCTTCATTTTTTTTTTGCAAGGACTGAGGAAACACTTCGCAGCCTGTAAAATTTAGATGTCCTCTATATATTTTATTTCGATCAAATCTAACATTAGATGGTATTATAGCATGGCCTGCAGGAATCCTATAAATACGAACTACGAGATTTAAGATTTCAAACTCAATTGTATCCGCAGACTGGAATGCAGTCTCGAATCGTCCCATGATATAATCGAATAGTGTCGATTCGCGCAGTTAAACAAAGGGAATGTGTAAATAGATCGTATCACCGGTTGTATCCGCAATTTCAAAACTTATATTTACAAGAAAATCGCCCATCTGAAGCCAGTGTAGATTCAATATATGCCGGGAAAGCTCACGCACTACTCGACCAAGACCAGCGTCTTCTGGTTTCTTTACGATTACACGGTATAAAATGATGAGAAGGTTTCCATGTTTTTTTTTCTTAAGGGTATAATTTTTACACGAGAATGATTTTCTCTTTGCTGTAAAGAATTTTCTTGCGCATGAGGGTACGAAGTTCTACACAGTTCATTTCTTTCTCTATCCGAAAAAGAATGGTGTTGTTACGTGATTTATCTTCTATGTTTGAACGTTCACCTTCTATTGTGAGTTCTACATCTTCATCGTCAGAATTAGCTATGTGTAAAATTGTACCGACGACACCTTCACTCGATGTGGGGTTGGATAAAGAGGAAGAGATTGGCTTGTTTCGGTAAATCTGCCTTCGTTTTGCAGCCGGACTAAACATTGTTTTTGACGATCTAAAAAGAGAGAAAAATACTTTGTATATAGTTATCTGTAAGAACTTGGCTCATTCATTATACAAAAAGAAAGCATGAGTGACAAATACGTACTCGGACTACACACGAATGACACCTTCACTCGATGAGGGGTTGGATAAAGAGGAAGAGATTGGCTTGTTTCGGTAAATCTGCCTTCGGTTTGCAGCCGGACTAAACATTGTTTTTGACGATCTAAAAAGAGATAAAAATATTATGTATATAGTTACCTGAAAGAACTTGGCTCATTCATTATACAAAAGGGAAGTATGAGTGAAAGAAGTGTGAAAAAATTCAAATTTATGTCCCCTTTTACTTCATTCATCATTGAGCCGACGTCTAGCGGGAAAACTTACTTCCTACTTCGTATACTCAGGAATAGAGATTCGATGTTGACTCAACGCGTTGAGAGAATCATCTGGTGTTACACTGTATGGCAGAGAGACTATGAAGAATTTACAAATAATGTAATGTTTCACGAAGGTGTGTATGATGTGTCATCTTTAGATGGAAAAAGTCATACACTCTTTATTTTAGATGACTTAATGCAGAAGATAGATACAAATATATCAGATATTTACAGTGACCTCCCACCATAAGAATATCTCCATATCCCTATACCTCGAGGCTCCACTTTATCTCTCGTCTGCCCTCTCCCGTCGTCAAACTCCTCGGGAACTCCGGTCTAACCTTGCTCCCTTCATGAACACTCCTCTTTCCGTCTTCTGCGCGATGAGTGATCGTCCTTTCTCAGTTTGTGCTCCTAGACTTTGGAATGCTCTTCCTGCCGAAGTCCGATCCTCTCCCTCCCTTGTTACTTTTAAACGTCTCCTGAAGTCTCATCTCTTCAGAATTGCCTTCTCTCCCCTCTAAACTTTATCTACACTCGCTACACAACCTGCGCTCTGGGAGGGCTAACAGCCCTGAAGAAGTAATTATAAATACCGATTATTATTATTATTATTATTATTATTATATTCCATGTCGCCAGAAATCTATTTTATAAAAATTCTTATACTCGCCATATTACCTTAAACTGTCACAATCAGGTCTTATTTAACTAGAGAAAAGACATCTCCCAGATAAATATAGTTGCTGGACAAATGATGCCTGGTGAACGGAACAACTTCATGAAGATATATAAGGAAGCAGTCGCAAAACCTTATGGTTATTTGCTCTGCGATTTCAGTCCGAGAAACACTGTAAAATTTACCTTATGGACGGGGATATTTCCAAATGAATTTGAAATCGTATATCTTTTAGAATGAACCATAGAATGAAAAGATACGCGTATCAATTCCATACGCTCCCCACACTCTCTAAAACAATGAAAAAATTAATCATAGGAAGCATGGATAGTGATTTTGTCAAATGTGTATGTAAAATGTGTCTCAATCTAATAAAAAGTAATGTTACGATGACAGCATCACAGAAACAAAAGATATCACCATTCAAACGGTTGATACGTATGTTAGCTCGGAAGCCAGGTCATACACGAGGGGCGGTCAATAAGTTTTGCGAATCGGTAGGGCAAAACAGACGAAGGGGGATGGCTGTTTGTTGGGGTGTTAGGACAAGTTATGACAAGTCAGGACCTGCAGCCGCGCACTCCTGCCTCGTCTATTTAAGAAGCAGTAGCTGATCGCAGATAGTCAGTCACAAATTTTTCAACAATGGAGAAGGTTGAGCAACCCGCAATGACAAATTTTTGACCAAGGAGGGCAAGAATGCAAACGAGATCCATGAACGCATGGTTGCAGTGTACCCCGGCACCGCCCCTTCCTATGCAACCATTGTTCGCTGGAATAGAGAGTTCCGCCATGGTCGTGAGTTCCTTGAAGATGACCCCCGTCCAGGACGCCCGTCAGACGTTACCAACGAGGACAATGTGGCCCGTGTGTCGAGTGCATGATCCTCGAAAATCGACGGGTGAAGGTGGAAGAAATTGAGCGAGAACTTGGAATATCACATGGAAGTGTTATGAACATCATCCACGACAATTTTGCCATGACCAAGGTCTCTGTCCGTTGAATCCCTAGAAACCTCACGCAACATGATTGACTTCAACGTCGTCAAAGTCCTCAAGGCCAGAGTTGCACAAGCTGCCCTGCGCTAGTGCGGATTCGAGGAGCTTAACCTCTCCCCCTACAGTCCAGATCTGGCCCCTAGCGACTACTTTTTATTCCGCCAACTCAAGGCTGCACTGCGGGGACGCCGGCTTGGGGACGATGAAGATTTCCAGCTCGCCGTCCAGCAGTGGATTGAAGTGCAGTCGGGAGATTTCTGGTTGTCGGGAATTCGAAGCCTCAGGGACAAGTGGCGCAAGTGCATTGAAGTCAAGGGTAGTTCTATTGAAAAATACTAAAACACTTTTCCTCATATCTCGTTTCCATATATACGAATTAAAAAACTTATTGACCGCCCCTCGTATATCTAAAGAAAAAATAATAAATCAGCGTGGAGGATCGTTACTACCAATCTTATTCTCTGTTCTAATATCTATCTTCTCTAACCTCACCTATCCTCGCCAACCTTCTAAGATGAAAAAAATTATTGTTTATCTCGAAAAAGAGAGAGAAGTACCAACAAATTTAATCCCACCACAAGAAAGACTTTTATCTTTGGAGAGGGAGTTGACTACTATACTAAATAATTCACACACCTCACCAGATAGACGCGTTTTCCTTTACCAAAACACGTTGGAACACTATTTGAAACAGTATGATAAGGTTGTGAACACATCTACCGTTAAAGTTAATGAGACTAGCAAGGATCAAATAAACGGTTATACAGATAAAGTACTGGAAACACTGGAGCTTTGTGTTCGTGAAAGAAGTAGATAAATTTATCAGAGACTAAAAGATACATAGGGATTCAGTTGGGGTAATGATGGGGTGATTACCATTGACAGTAAAAGACTTTAACAATCTAACATTACCGATCTACTCAGTGATTTAGCAAGAACGTGGAAAAGATCACCACTCACCTTTTGGGAGGTAGTAAAAGTAAAATTAACATCTTCTAATTTCACCAAATCTATCATAAACAACTCGCAACGTCGGAAAGAGTTATAAAATATTACTCACAAATCAAATGCCTCTACATCAAGCTCAGTGGTTCGTGCAAACACACGTCGTATTTCTCTTCATCGTCAACAACAAAAACTAAGGAACTGGTTGAATTATTAATCAATTTTACCGATGAACGATGGCAACTAGACGGACCAATCAAAGGATCGTAAAAAGTTAAGTGGAAACTCCACACGAGACAATTCATGAACAGTCACGCGTAAGAAGCTATGACTCAATTCCAGGTGAAGTAAATTATACAACAAGAATATAAAACTAATATATTCAGCCTTTTGAAGATTACTAGAACAAAATCCGTTTATGTTAAAGGGATCTTTGAAAATACCTACGGAAGAACTCGCTATAACGATAGACTATTCCTTAGTGAGGATGAGTTTTGGCTTGTAGTTGGGGCAATACACAGGTTAAAACAGGAAAATTTTTCCTATATAGATCGACTGGTGTAGAATTACGGTGTAAAACAGCTAAAGTGTGTAGTAAGGGCAAATAAAAACCGTGTATTTCCAAGTATACATTTCGGTATTTACTGGAAGAGAGATGAAGAGTTAATTCCTACACGATTTAAAAACGCGCTGTACAATGAATATAAAGTCAATACTTTTTCTAAAACTTGAAGACGAGTTTCATCAAAGTTTTCGTCAGATGATGTGTTGACAAAATGCAGTTGGTGCTTGTTATCTTGCATTCAACGATCGATTCGATGACTTTATAAAATTTCAACCTACCATCACAGAAGATGAGTATATAAAAAAATGTGTCGTTTGATGACTTACATTGTTTTTTCCACAAGAGAGGAAGCCCTATCGCACTTGTGAAAGAATTTGTCTTCAGTGATCTTTACGACTACGTCACCATTACGTGTAAAAAAAATTTAATAGAATATCTATTTATCAATCAGTGTCTCCATGGAAGTCCAGAGGATGGAGTGTCACCAACCTGCGTCATCAAGACTTGCAAGAAGAAAATTTAAGTTTAGCCCAAATAAAAATAATTTTTTATTAGAGCATAATTACTTAACAAATATGTTTATTCAAATTCTAGATCCTATAAAAAAAATTCTGATATTAATTTTCAAAAATATAAAGATAGTTTAAAAATACACATTGATGATTTTTATCCGTTTCATATCGAATATCATTTTCCTAACCGGATTAACCCAGCTCTTTTGATTTTGAGAATCAGTATATGTGTACAAAGTAATAAGGTTGCAGACATCCATAAAATTCTAATTGAAATTATGTATTTTAACCTAAATGTAAAATAAAATTGTATTTTTAAGTTAAGCTGTATTTTATTGAATAGTTATATAAGAGTGTAAACGAAACAGATATCCAGTTAAAAAGGAAACGCCGATTGTTACGATTATATACATGCCCGAGTCTGCCAACATCTTTTGGTGGGGTAAATCGGTTATTACAATCTGTAAAAAAAGATCGCTAAAAGATCTGATGTGTAAAGTTTTCTGTTAGGTTTAGATAGTTATACATTATACAAACCCGTGCGAAAAAGATTCAAGACAAAACACGTAAAAACACAAGGTTCAAACCAGATTTGGCAGATAGATCTAACTGTGATGTCTAAGTTTGAAAGTTTTAATTATGGTGTACGTTACATACTCTTTGTAATTGACGTATATTCTAGATATCTCTAGCTAATTCCTTTAAAGGAGAAGACAGATCAGGTAGTTAAAATGATATACGAAATCTCATTGAAGAAATCGGATGGATTCTAGGTTATATATGTTCTGATGATGGAGGAGAGTTTAAAGGAAAGAAGATGAAAGGCTTATTAAGCGAATATAATATCGGTGTATATCATGTTCAATTGTTACGAAGAACAATAAAGAAAAGACTTTTCAGATATTTTACCTTTAATAATACATGGAAATACATCGACGTGTTAGATGATTTTGCAAGATCTTATAATAATTCTAGACATAGAATAATTGGAAACACACCGTTGAAAGTTGTACATGATGTTGCTATACCAAATCGGAGAGCTGAAGTTAAAATAATAGAGGTTTCTATATAAGATCGGTGATTATGTTCGAATCTCACGCGTTTCCAGTAATTAAAAAAAAAGGATACGAGGTTGGGTGGAGTGAGGAAATCTACAAGATATATAGGCTTTCAAATCTATTAGACCTGTATTATATTGAAGATCTAAATGGAGAACATATTGAAGGTAGGGTTTATGAAGAAGAACTACAAAAGTAAATTTGATTCTGGTAAGAAATATGCAGTGGAGAAGATAGTTAAAGAGAAAGGACATGGGGAAAAACAAGCGATATTTAGTAAAATAGCGAGGGTACCCAAAGTCGTTTAACTCATACGTCAAGGCATGTGATATCACCCACCAACCTTGAGCACATGCTTTCGTGAAATTATATAAAGTTAGGAGATGAGGAAGGTTTTTTATCAGTTGTGAAGATAGAGTCAGAGAGTTTTTTTGTTACCCTTCCTTAGTCTTCCTCCATGGATGTTTACCATTAAAATACTATAGAACTGAATTGTACAAATCCATTATAACAGACCACAGTCAGTATGAAGTAGGGGTTTGTGAGTTTCAATTTACAGGGAATATCTATAATATTATTAAGCCTACACATCCATTTACAGTCTATAAGAAAATGACGGAAGTAAATAATTATGCATCGAATACTATATTGGTAAAAGGAAAGGAAACTAAAATAAAAGGCATAGACTATGCTTATGATGAGATATGGATAGGCTCCGTATATTATAGAAATGAAAAAGCACTCATAGAGAAAATGAATCTGAAAATGAGACAGAAATTATCATCTCAAAATTTACTGTTTCAATCTGACAAAACGCAAAGGAAAATGTCTACTGACTATGGGTTAATGCTCACTTCAGGAATGTGAAAAGGAAAGAAAATCCACTATTTTATCTGTCAGAAGAATTTTACAGTATAATGAAAAGATCCCTCAGAGATGATACCCAAAATTAAATAATTGTATAGCGTTTAATATAGATTTTCCTGCTCTTATATCTCATCCGAAATCATGTTACATTTACTCTAACCTTGTAGACTATCAGTTAGAAGGCGGGACAGAGTCGAGGTTACTGAGAATTATTCGTCTTTCCTTCAATGATGGTTCATTCATTATAACTTTTGATAATCCATACTATCTGAATCTAAGCTCTGGGAACTTGATATCAATTTATTTCTATATAAGAACGGTTGAAAGAAGAAATTTTCCAATCTTTCTCAGTCATTTGATAATAAAACTACACATTATGAAAATACATTAAAAATAATTAAAATTGTTGAATGGCTCACGCGTGTTTAAATGGTTGAGAGCTCAGAGACGAAATGGTCTTGGAGTTCTATTCTCCTTCCTATGCCGAAATGCGACGCCCTATCTAAAGAGTGGTGCTCGCTATCTAGGGAAGAAAGCCATTTCCGTCGGTTTCGATACCGTTCAGGATATTAAGCATGGAAAGACTGCAAAACAAGCTTTGAAAGATCAGCTGGGAAGGGCGAAAAATACTATTACTAAAGATAATAGACAATATATTAGAGGAGGTCCGAAAAAATGTGTGTAATAAATAAGCGGAAATGGATGAATAAAAAATGAAGAAGAGAAAAAGTTGAATATAGATAATAAAGAGGGAAGGGATTAATTTTTATCATAATATAAACAAACACACATTTCATAGATGTTCTCATAAAATTATCATCGACTTTAAATCATACACATGTAAAAGTGAATGCTCTTTATCCAGCAAGTTTTATTTGTTCGAAGACAGAACTCGATTTGTTCATCGTTCCACCGAACCAAACTTCCATCGTTGAAAGCATTTATCATCTTACTCTCCACTTAGCAATATCTCATAAGATCTCGCCCTGGGCGAATATTATATATCTGGTAGTGGACAGTATTATATAGACCCGAGTGAGGTTTATCTTTATATTAAAGCAAGAATTGTGAAGGTAGACGGAAGGGAACTTAAAGATGGGAAGAATATTTTTCCGGAAAATAATATTCTTCACACTTTGTTCAGCAATGTTGATATTTATTTAAATTAAACATCTGTAAATTCCATTGGAAATAATTACCCCCATCGTGCATATTTAGAGACCTTGTTGAACTATACTGAAAAAGAAAAATATACATTTCTTTCCACTGCAGGATATTACTCTAGTAAAGAACGTATAGAAAAGACATATAACAGATCAAAGAAAAAATCATTGACGTATTAATACACGCCGATTTCTTCTCGCAACATAAAGTGTTGATGAATGGATTCTCACTAAAGATAAAGTTATCCAGAGCACCACATTCATTTACACTATTTAGAAACCCGACCGATTTTGAAGCTAAAATAGAATTATTAGCGAGTTTCCTTTACCTAAGGAAAGTCCGCCTTTCAGCATCAACTCATCTGGAAATGGAAAATAGGTTGCTTGCATCAAACGCCAAGTACTCAATCACACAAGTTCGTATGCGAAATTTTACAATTGTGAGTGGAATATCAAGGAAGAGTGTGGATAATATCTTCATGGGGAGAATACCTTTCGAGGTTAGTAATTAGTATGATTGACGATTCGGTAGCGCTATCATGCATTACCTTTGGAATTTAAACCTTATAATGTGAATCGCGTCACTATCTATATAAACTGGAATGAAGTTAAAAGACCATTGGAATTAGACTATTCAGACGATGTAAATCCAGTTGCTTCAAGGGCTTTTTACTCGTTATGTGACGGAATAGGGTGTATTGGAGGTGGGCAGAGTATTGGACTTATGTATGAACAATTTCTAAAAAATAAAAATATTTATAGTATTAACCTAAATCAGAACAAGAGTACTAAATTGTCTTAGAGAATGCTCTAATTCTATACAACAGAGAACATTATCAATACAGTAACAGTTTAGATTTCCATTCATAGACCTGGTCTTTCTTGTTATATATGCAGGGTTTTAGTCTGTTATTGAGAAAGATAAATCTTAAAACGTACTAGTTTATTCTTAATAAAATGAATACAATAAAAGTAGAAGAACTATTGTATGGAAATAAAACTATAAAACAAGTTTTTCATGGCTGTTTTGCGAGAGACACTCAGCTCTGTCAACATTTAATATTACCAGCAGCTTATATCAATAATCTTGACAGCAGCCATCAACCTGAATCGCATTGGATAGCTTTGCTTCTTGACATTATTTTTGTGTATTACTTTGTGAGCCTATGCCTAGGGTTCCAGAACAATGTTTATATTCGTAAAAACTTAGTAAAAATACATACAATTATTATCGTCAATCCATTCAGAGTTACTTTCCAGACTCATACGGCTTGTTATGTGTCTATTTTATTCAGCAGATAGAAATCTGTAAATCATATCAAGCTTCCATTGAAGAATTTGATTCTTATAATGATCAACGAAACGAAGAAATCTTAGTAAGGAATACTTGTAGTAGAATGAAAAGAAAATTTATATTGTACACTCAATAAATATATATTGTTACTTGGAAAATATGTAATTATGTGGCTTATCTACAAAATTTTATATATTATATATTATTATGTAAGCTGATTAGCATAAATTAAATGTTATTTTTCGATTTGGTAATCTGTAGAAAAATGTATGCATATTTAAATTTAAATGTAAAATAAATCATTATAACAACCTTGATTTTTTTTTAAAACAAGTTACAAAAAGAAAAGGACTTAGTCTTTGAACGAAGATGCCAACTGACAAAGGGTGAAATGTTGAAGAAAGTAACATATCTCCCCACATGAAACCCATTCATCTTCTGTTAATGGCTCCATATTCTTACATTCAGTCAAAAACTTTAATTTTCGATCAGCTGAACAAAGAGAAAAAAAAGCTTCTTCCCAGCAAGCTATGAATTATAATGATAAATGAAGAAGGTTTGGAATTGGTTTTTATATCTCTACAGATAGAGGGCCAGGGGGAGGGGGGAAATTTGGTGACAAACAAATAAAGGTGGGAAGGGTCGATTAGAAACAGATGAGGGGGAGTGGTGGTGTAAGGGGTGGGAGACAGAGTTTGGAGCTTTTAGGCGACGGCGACAAACAAACACGCGATCTTTGTCTCTTCATTCCCGGATGCCAGATATGTTAAATGTTAAATATGGTCTAGACATTAGTAATCTTTAAATAAATCTTTCGATATGTAAAAATGTCGCATGTTTCGCAGACCGTATTAACTATCGTTCAAAATAAAGGGTCAGAAATGTTTAAAAAAATATACCTATCTCTTTGCATCATTTAACCTTTAATTATTTTCAACTATGACGACAAGCAAATAATTGTGTGTGTGTTGACATATGTATGATCGTGTATGTGCGTACAGACTCTAATTCCTCGGAAAAAAGGTCATGGACCAAGGCTAGGGTGGGAACAAGGGGAGAGGAGTGGGGGCATTTGGTAGCAGCCTCCAAACCCCGTCTCCCCCCTACACCCCCCTCCTCTGTTTCTAATATCCCCATCCACTCCTATCGAAGGAATTTAAAGTATCCACACACACACTTTCAATAACCTAGAGACGGAGTGGGGGAGCATCTTAGATACCAACCAGTAAGGTCATGTACGTGTTTGAATGTGCACATGACTATGTGCGTCTGTGTGCACTCGTCCAACTACCTTCAATACTACTGACTCTGGCATCGTCAAGGTGACGCTGCTACCTCGCTTCCTCCATCATGGAGGGCACTGCTCTCAAGCTGTAACCAGACAGCTAAACCAGGCTTCGTTCTCTTACCACTGCCTCCGCCTCCAGGAACTGACTGACACTAGGTCAATGATTTAGTCTGGGTTACAGCCAGTATCACTGCATTTTTGCGCAGAGATCCACTTCTTACGGATCTCTTGCCTGCCAGACTTGGGGAAGGCAAACACTGAGTGCTTTTAGGGTGCTTGGCCACCCGCTACAATAGCCTCCTTTTCTGCTTTCGGGGGTCTGTACCCAGATCGGCAATTGACGGAACCACACTTAACCATGCTGAGTTGACCATATCTGCGTGAACATAAGGGTAGTAAAATAAGAAAAAAATGTATCGTAATCATTATCATAAGTCATAGCAATAATAATGATAATAATACTGAAAATAATAATAATAATAATAATAATAAAATTATATTATTATTGAAGAGTGCTAAAATATATAAAATATTCTGCTACTTATCGATTCTTACTACAATAGCGTAAAAGGGTGATATTATCAATATTAATACTACTATGACTATGCACTAGCTACTACTACTACTATTAGCAACAATAGTAGTTCACCGAACCCACACACACACATTGTTGGGGTGGGGAGTCAAAAACAAAAGTCTCAAAACAATTTTGCCAGAAAAAGACAAGGAACAGACCTCTTATAACGTTTTTAATACTAGAGCAAAAAGGAAGCAGTTTTGAGTACAAATATACAAAAATAATGTAAACTTACCATAGCTTACGGAGACAGGCGCGCGTGACTTGTGGCTGCACTCACTGATGAACTCAAACTGGCGTTCCCTGCGGCCGGCGGCGCGTTTGAATTCAGTGGGGCCGCTATGCACAGGCGACATTCAAAACATAGCGCAGTGGCCAGTGCAGTGTTAAGGAGGTCTATGGCTCGAGTTAACACCTCGAAAGGAAAGAGCATTTGAATTGCCGATCTTATAACTGGCTCTAGGCCTAAATAATATATTTTGAATTGGTTTAGTTTGGAATTAATTAACAACTTTTCGGCTGTAATTGGATGAAGGGGATGAGAGGTAAAATAACGGGCAAGTGAGGAACTTGGCGATCATCTGTTAGTGGAACTGGACTGTGTGAAAGAAAAGGGCAGGTGAAGAATGACCAGGTAGAACGAAAGAGGATGACAAGGCCCTTCAGTGTTGGAGTTTATTTATATACCTCTAGAAACAGGTACGAACAAACAAGGGCCTCCAAAGTACGAACTTCCTTAATAACAGAAGTTGAATAGCTTCTGGCGAGTTGCCTGCAGTCCGGATCACCAGTGTGCCAGGTAGTCTCCTCTTTAAACAACTCTGGTTTTATGCCTCCTCACAACCTTCCAGATGAAGATGCCCTCGATTATTTTCCACTTCAAGCTACCGACACTATACCAAACTCTGGGCTTCTGTTTACTTTGGAAGATTTAAAATGTGAAATTGGAGAAATCTACCCCACACTCACACAAGAA
This sequence comes from Ceratothoa steindachneri, assembly GCA_963969495.1. Classification (NCBI taxonomy): domain Eukaryota; kingdom Metazoa; phylum Arthropoda; class Malacostraca; order Isopoda; family Cymothoidae; genus Ceratothoa; species Ceratothoa steindachneri. Next base: position 10,781,645 of record OZ018338.1, read on the forward strand.
ACTCCACGCTACACATCTAAGAAAACACATTCTTAAACCAACCAAAATATTGGTAATAATTTGGTTAAACCTAATTTATCCTTTGACATGAATGGGGGAAACTGCCACACAATGAGTGCAGCATATTGGTAATGTTAGAAAAGTGGTAATATGCACTAGGGAGTAGCAATCGGCTGACCCTGGAATCCTATATTAGTAATGTTAGAAAAGTGGTAATGTAGACTTTGATGTAGCAACCGGAACCCCCACCACCCCGCCATGAGAAGTTATACCAATCAGGGAGGGTCTTCTCAGGCCCCACTGATTGGGTTAGGCCCCTTTAAGTAAAAGATCAGTTTACGAACAAAAAGGGGAATCAATTCAAGGATACGAACAGTTTGGAGAGGGGGGGGGTAACGCCACCCATCTGGCGACTGACACCAAGGGCATAAGAGGAAACAATTAAAATTTTATCCTATTACTAGGCTTCCTTCAAATTCACAAATACCAAACTAAACAAAGGAAAAAAATCAAAACAAAACAACACATAAAAAAACGCAAAAATTAAGAAACAGAACAAAGGCAAGAATAACAAGAAGGCAAGCTCTAGCATCAGTGGGAGACCCACTTCCCACCGGCTAGCATCATCAGCCCAACGCCAAAGAGAGTCAAATAAGTGGGAGGAGGCCATCATCCTCCAAAAAGTCAAATAGTTCACAAATCTAGTTGAACGAACCCGTCCAGAGGACATGAGACAAGCATTAGTGACCCCTCTAGTTCCCGTACAGGGACAGGTAACGGACGCGAAGATCACCCGGAAAGGGATATTCAACAAAAATGTGCGGGACACTCTAAGGGACAAGGAAATTAGCGGAGTAATGTGCAGGACGGTGCTCCATCAAATGGCGAAAGCGTTCCGTGAGTGTTCCCAATTCGAAGATGGCAGAGAGTGACCTGAAGCCGTCGCCGAATCGGAGGGTAGGTCTATGAGAACAGTTGCAGCGCAATGGCACGGAACGTTATGTTCCCTTCAGCCGTCTCCCTTCTTTTTTTTACAGGAACCCCTCCGGGCTGCCTTGATTCCTATCATGTGGTCGATGTGAGGAAGACCAACCGCTAGTCTAGTCGCTAGCGCCATTATCAGCTCGCCCGTTTTCCGCAATGCCACATGTCTAAGGACCCAGCAGAAGATAATCTCGACATCCACCCGACTCGCGGCAACCGTGGTGTCACGGATACCGCGAACCAGTAGGTGTGGAGATTACAATGCCTTGAGAACAGACAATGAGGTTTGTGAGTTGCTAAACATCAAAATCCGGTTTCAAAACCAGGTACGATGCGTTATCTCTCGTACCGAGCGGTGCATTGCAACCAGCTCGGCCCGGAAGACACGCACAGCGGCTGGTAGAGCTTCGCTGACTTTAAACAAAGGGGATACGGCGCGTAAGCCGACGCATTCTTGGGACTTGTATATATCCTTTTACTGGCACATATCCAGCGTGACACAAAGTGTGCTCCAAAACGTTCGAATGCAATAGGTCTGGCGCTGTGGAAGATTTGGGAGTAGAGGCGTAGCGACAAATAGTCAAAGACCAAGGCACTAATAAAGGCAAAAGACGGTCAGAGAGCTACACCGACGAGCTCTCGAAGGAGTTCCCTAGCCATAAACCCAAATATCTTAAGGTATGACTAGTGTCTTTCAGTGGCATGGGCCCCGTTGGGATCTGCCGCGAATGCAGTGAAAGCCGTTGGCGATTGAGGGAGATGCCGAACTTGTGCGTACAGATGCATAATGCACTCTGCGGCAGAGAGCGAGTGGCATCTACCTCAAATCGACAAATAAGCTCTCAATGGCGGACATGCGAAAGGCACCGGTCGTCAGGTGGAAACCGGTGTTGTGGATTGAGTCAGCTTTCTGAAAAACACACTCGGGTGCTAATGCGTAAACCTTGCATCCGTAGTCAAGCTTCTAAGGAACAAAGACTCGCTAGAAAAGAAGAGCAGTATGCCTTACCTGTACCCCAAATGCTGACCATTACGGAAAAAAAGAATGTCCAAGGCATGGGTACGAGTCCCTAAGGCAGCGAAAGTAAATATGAGCTTATCAGTTGAGGCGTCAATCGAAAACACCGCAAGGAAACGGAGCAAATCTACTACTTCCAGGCAAGCCCATTTTAGGAACAAGTCTGGCTATGGGTGGAGGCATGGATGGCAGCCGAGATATACTACCTTTGTCTTGGTCAAAGAAAAACAAAACTTGTGCTCTTCGGCTTAGCGAGGCGGGCAGTTCAATGCCTGTAAGAGTCGATGATCCAAAGTTGGTACCTGGACCGCACCAAAAGAGATCGAAGAGTCGTCCACGTAGAAAGTAGCAAGAACATCTTCCGGCGGCATAGATGTGATACCATTGAAGTTCATGTCAAAGAGTGTGACACTGAGGATACTTCCCTGAGGGGTACTGTCTTCCTGCTCCGTTTGTTCCGAGAGGGCTCCATCCATTCGTATGCGCAATCGATAATCTCGCAGAAGTCCAGATATAAAAATTGGGAGGAGTCCCCTAGCCCCCATCTTTTGTAGGTATCTATGATACCTTATCGCCATGTGGTAACATGGGCCTTCTCCAGATAAAAAATGCCATGCCATAGTGCTGTGGCGAAAGACTCTGCTACGGACGCCGGGTCCAAGATTGCGGTTTCATTCTCCTGGAGAAAAGGGGGAAGTGGTCCCGAGATAACTTGCTCCGAATACTTTTGACTTGCTTCCACACCTTTGTAAGAGGGGTTTTCCGTTAAGTGAATACATCTATGCTCGCCCGGGAAAGTGGCGAGAGTGCTTCGAAATATAATTAGCCCTAGTTCGACGAAATTCACTGTCAGTGAAATCGTTCGGGTGGCGTTTATAGCGCAGTTAGGCATATCGCTTCTGTCTGAGGGAAATTTCAAAATCGGCCGATCACCAAGAAATCTGATGGTTTTCAAAATGACCAGACGTTCTAGAAATAGTAGTTTGGGCCATGGCGATGAGGTTGCCGAAGAAGAGCTCAACGGCCTCATTCTGCGACCTGAACTTCTCGACTAGGAGCGAGAAATCAGTCATTTCCGGGAATTAGGACCACTCCGCCAACTTCAAGGACAATTGGGCGGTTTTTCAGGCGGCAGTGAGCCAGAAAATGATATTTGAATGAAAGTCATCGAACATCTCCCACCTAAAATCTGGCTGTGCATCTGGAGAGCGCAGGGACAGATCGAGGCAGGAAAATGAATCGGCTCTCGGAAAATGATGTATAAAGTCATCCACATTTAGGATATTTATTTCCAACTGATCGATCAGCGCTGAAAGTTCATGGCCTTCAAGTTTGTAATCGTACCCAGAGGGCTGTCAACCGTTTAAATCTATATGTAGGAGAAAGGGCCGTGGCAACCGTGCCACAAGGTAGTGGAAATTCCACGTGTCGAAGTCGGCTGACGGTGTACTTTGCGCCGAAATTATAGTATACCCAGGCATAGCTGCACTGCCACTGATGGGTAGAGGTATTTATAGCAAATAGAAGAACGTAAACATCATGCCGGGTGTAAATCGCGCATCCTCCTGCCCGAGCCTATTCCCGTAGTGGCATTATTGTAAAACTCTTATACACCGGAATGGTAGGTGGTATTCACGCGCCCAGCATGGCCTATGGCAGAAAATAGCTGACGGGGAACGGACGTAGGCGAGCCTTCGCAGTTTTTCCCAGTTGGCCCGAAGTCCATGGTAATTCCATCGCAGGAAATTTCATTCCATGCCTAGCTTAGAAGAGATGCAGAGCCCCTCTGCCAACTGGAGACTTTCAAAGGAATGGCTGTACGATTCCAGTAGGGAGAACTATGGGCGCTATTGGCTGAACAAGGTGCTAAAGTCGCGCCACCAAACGAGGATTTATCGGGAGGGTTGAGTTCGTTATATGAGTCTTTTCCTCCTTTCGCCTCGAAACCTTTGGTAAATGGGGCGGCTTCAGAGGCCGGGTCCCTCTTTTGGAGTGTCCTAAGGCTCCAGGTCGCACGATCCGGCCTTCGGTGGGGGCGTAGGAGCCGAATCTCCTTAGTGCTGTCCTTCTTTGGGGGACGGCCTCACGACCACCTTCAAGGGTTTTGCCTCCTGTGAGTCAAACAATGCTTTGCAGGCGTGAGGCTGTTGCGCCTTGGGTAAAAGGGTCACTCTGGAGGATGGTAGAGGGGGGAGGAAGTCTTGATTTTAGTTGAAGCCCTTTCTGTAGCCAGCTTTAACAGGAAAGCGCCAAAAGAAAGCGTTATCTCCCACATGAGTTTTCTGAATGGATTGAGAAGGGTTCGGTCTCGTAAGCTTCGGGGGTCAGGCACAGAGGGTGTTTTTTTTTTAATTGAGTCATACGAGGGGTGGTCAATATGTTTTGCGAATCGGTAGGGCAAAACAGAGGCAGGGGGATGGCTGTTTGTGTGGGTGTTAGGACAAGTTATGACAAGTCAGGACCTGCAACCGCACGCTCTCCTGCCTCGTCTATTTAAGAAGCAGTAGCTGATCGCAGATCGTCAGTCACAAATTTTCCAACAATGTTGAAGGTTGAGCAACGCGCAATGATCAAATTTTGACCAAGGAAGGAAAGAATGCAAAAGAGATTCATGAACGCATGGTTGCAATGTATACCGACACCGCCCCTTCCTATGCAACAATTGCTCGCTGGAATAGGGAGTTTTGCCATAGTCGTGAGTCCCTTGAAGTTGACCCCCGTCCAGGATGCCCGTCAGAAGTGACCAACGAGGACAATGTGGCCCGTGTGGAGAGGATGATCCTCAAAAATCGACGGGTGAAGTTCGAAGAAATCGAGCGAGAACTTGGAATATCACATGGAAGTGTTATGAACATCATCCACGACAATTTGGCGATGATTAAAGTCTCTGCCCGTTGGTTCCCTAGAAACCTCACGCCCTATGATCGACTTCAACGTTGTCAAAGTCCTCAAGGCCAGAGTTGCACAAGCTGCCCTGCGCGAGTGAGGATTCGAGGAGCTCAACCATCCCCCCTACAGTCCATATCTGTCCCCTAGCGACTACTTTTTATTCCGCCAGCTCAAGGCTGCACTGCGTGGACGCTGGTTTGGGGACGATGAAGATGTCCAGCTCGCCGTCCATGAGTAGATTGAACAGCAGTCGGGAGATTTCTGGTTGTCGGGAATTCGAAGCCTCAGGGACAAGTGGCGCAAGTGCATTGAAGTCGAAGGTAGTTATATTGAAAAATACTAAAACACTTTTCCTCATATCTCGTTCTCTTATATCCGAATTGCAAAACTTATTGACCGCCCCTCGTAATTCCTCCCACGGAGCTATGGGCGCGTCATGATCAAAGTCCTTACCCTCGCAAAAGGAGATACGATCCGTAACCTTAACGGCCAAAATTTTCATTTCCAGGAGATACGCCCAGCATTGCTTCGAGGAAGCAGTGTTTTGTATGGCCGAGTAATTTGTATGGCCGAAGCGGTAGCAGTAGTAGCACATCTGGGGTTGTTTGAAGAAATAAAGTATTTGTTAGGTCAAAAAGAGAACTGACTCCATCGGTGAACGTTCCGCTTTTCTGGTTTTTATCCGCGAAGGGGTAAGAAACCTAAGAAAGGCATCAGGAGACACTGGCTCGGTTTTAAACAAGACAGTCTGTATCTAGGTGTGGGCGCTTGCCTCTATGTATATGGGCCACGAACATCTCCGCTTATGGATTAACTTATGTTCACAGTGATGGACGTATCCTGAAAGGTCATTATCCCTTACCTCGTACTTTCTTGATTCAGGGCCGGACCCGCGGACTGAACGCCGACTGCTGAGATTCACTACTTCTTGGCAGCTAAAATTATGTGGGGGCAGAAAGGGGTGTGCTGGTAGCTGCAAATATTCCGTCGCGATTACCAAGGTGGGGGGCAAACAACCCCTCTCCCCCGCGACTAACTAGTTACGAGCGCTGTTGCGAACCTAGAAGGAGCTGCTTTATCTAGTCAAACAATATCTTCCGGGGAGAGGAGGAGAGGTGTTACGGAAAGAGGAAGAAGATAGGCGTTCGTGGAAGGAGAAGAGAAGGCTAATCTTGGGCCGGAGACGGGGAGCTGAGTCTCGTCAGCACGGCCGCCAGGTTAACACATCGCCGTGCTCCTTACGGAGAAGAATAGGAACGGTGGTAGATGATAATTTTAGAAATAGGTGTATTTTTTTAAATTGACAACACTGGCGAATAACTTTTATTGTTCTTCCAGGCCTTGTAAACACGATTGCTGGCGAATAACTTTTATTGTTCTTCCAGGCCTGGTAAACACGATTGCTGGCGAATAACTTTTATTGTTCTTCCAGGCCTGGTAAACACGATTGCTGGCGAATAACTTTTATTGTTCTTCCAGGCCTTGTAAACACGATTGCTGGCGAATAACTTTTATTGTTCTTCCAGGCCTTGTAAACACGATTGCTGGCGAACAACTTTTATTATTCTTCCAGGCCTTGTAAACACGATTGCTGGCGAATAACTTTTATTATTCTTCCAGGCCTTGTAAACACGATTGCTGGCGAATAACTTTTATTGTTCTTCCAGGCCTGGTAAACACGATTGCTGGCGAATAACTTTTATTGTTCTTCCAGGCCTGGTAAACACGATTGCTGGCGAATAACTTTTATTGTTCTTCCAGGCCTGGTAAACACGATTGCTGGCGAATAACTTTTATTGTTCTTCCAGGCCTGGTAAACACGATTGCTGGCGAACAACTTTTATTATTCTTCCAGGCCTGGTAAACACGATTGCTGGCGAACAACTTTTATTATTCTTCCAGGCCTTGTAAACACGATTGCTGGCGAATAACTTTTATTATTCTTCCAGGCCTGGTAAACACGATTGCTGGCGAATAACTTTTATTTTTCTTCCAGGCCTTGTAAACACGATTGCTGGCGAATAACTTTCTTGTTTTTCCGATCTGTACAGACATGATCGCATCGAAATTGGTGGCTGATATACTTAAGACGGTTTCCCAGCCCGGACATTTTCGAAGTTTTTGAATAAGACCATGGGCAATTAATAATTCAAGGTATTGCTGCCTATTTTTTATTTAGAACACAATATTCTGCGACATTGAAAGTTCAACAGTCGCGATTACATCCCATTGCCTAAACTAACCAAAACACTTGTTTTTTCAAAGTGAATTGTGGCCCCCACACAAAAAGACTTGTTTTAGGAATTAAGCCCCGCCCACAGTTAAGAGAGAGTGTCAAGATATATTTAAAGACTTAGAAAATGGAATTGTAACATATCCAAGTGTAATTAAAAGAATTAAATATAATTTTGGATTAAGTAATAACGCAAACAAATCTACTATTGTATTGTCACAAGTGTTTGTAGAAACCCTTTAAAAGCAATAGAATGTATTTATATATTAAAATAGCACAAGTATTGTTCTGAGTAAAAAGTTGTCTATAAGCAGAAATATTGCTTTAAAATTAGCACCTCAGTTGTCAGACGTCGCTTAGTAGTTATTTTCCAAATATGAACATATATAATCGTTAAAAAGGAACCATTACCGTTGCCTCATTATTATCTTTCCTATTATCTGACCTAACTCAACTCTACATATCCTAATTTAACCTAACATAAGCTAAGTCAAACCAATCTAAGGTTATAATAGGTATGGTATATTTTGATGTTATAGGTACCTTTTAGGTGAAATGTGCGAAAAGGGGAACTTTTCTCGATGTAGCAGGCTGGGTTATGTGATCAACGAGCTTCCTGAGGATAAAGGAAAATATTGAGCTGGATTCTTTATTCTTTGGTAAACAGCGGGAACAAACCTCGAAATGGCGAACAGTAATGCCAATTTCTTTCTTCTTGAATAATAATGAATGCTAACTCTCCTCTTTCCACAAAAATACACCTATATAAATAGTCATTCTATCTACTCATAATTCTACAAAATTCGACCAATCAGGATTGAGATACATTTGATTGTAATACTTATGTTCATTTTTGAAATAACAGACCTTAGGGTTAACAAATTGACCAGTCAGCTTATAGATATAAGCACTGCAATAATTGTCCAGTCAGCGTCATGATAGATTTATAAAGTTAATAACGCTCAAACTGTTTGCATGTAAACACGGCTGAAATCCATTTTCCGCGCTCGACTGCGCTTGTTGCTTGGATTGCTCTCTTACATACTCGTTGTACGGTGAAGTCAATTTTTGTTTAAATTTAGATTGGATTTCATTCGAATGAGATTGATTGGATGCTGCTTTGTTGTGCGTGACCGGAGGATATTCCACCAGCAGTGATACGTTCGGGAGTGGCTATTATCTCCTTGGCTGGCCTTGATGGAGGCTAGTTGGAGGGAAAGGAAGGAGTCCTCTGCGCTGCAGATGGTAAAGTGGCCTTTTGTTCATTGGACATTTGCTAAATGACTACGCGGCTATCTGTGCGAGGGAGACGGACATCGAAGCCCTCTCCTCCCCGCGTGCCTCAGACACCCTTCGAAAAATTGACCTCACACCTCGGACACCGCCACAAATACGCACACATAGAAGTGTGATCTGCCGACGCCTCGACCCCTGGGTTGGACGACTCTCGATTGACCGAATCACGCACGAGATTCTTCGGAACCATAAGTGGGTAAAAGTAGTCTTCACGGAAACCACAATGGCGATTAAGGCAAAAGAAAATGGCCTTCTCCTCTTTAACGTCCGCATCTGCCCCGATCAGATTAAGCGCGAGGAGTTCGTTGACCAGTAAATGTGTTTCAGGTGCTACAGGTACAACGAACACACCACCGCCACTTGCCCCAACTCTACATTGACAGTTTGTTCTGTGTGCGCCGGCCAAGACCATTCCTGGCGCGAATGTAATAGTTCGTTCCAAATTTGCCTCAAATATGGTGGCCCACCCCGAACGATAGCAGCGACCTGTCCAATAGAGAAGGAGTAAATACAGAAAACAAAGGACAAAGGCAGAAAATAGGAAGAAAGAAAGGCTAACGCCACCTACTTGCCTGAAAATCGGAAACGAAAAATCGACAAAAATAAAGTGTTGCATATATTACGCACACATTGCTAACTTGATCAAGCCTGGCACCTTCTCGAAGGAACTGAACAACATGCTCGTGAATAACAGCATAGAAAAAATGTGTTTCCCGGAAAACCCTCAGTCAAACGAGGTTCTTCGAGTAAATCTCCAACCGCAGACCGATAAGAGCGGCCAAAAAGCTCCGGACCCGAGTAATGCCCTTTCACGGGATCCTCGAGTGCAAGATATGGTTGCCCAGCAGAAGAAACAAACGCACTCACAGACACACCCAACTACCTCAACAGAAACACAGGTCGAGCGAACGGAAGCTGCTGCTGTTAGGCCTAAGAAGGTGGAGCATTTGCCCCGCCCCAAAAAGGCCTCGCAGTTACGTCGACCGAGTAGGTCTTCGTCTTCCGAGAATCGGGTTCCATAGTACATGTACTACTCAAGGATGTTAAATCTCAGAGTATATGCTACCGAAAGGAACCAGTTTCCGGTCGACGCAGGCCCATAAGTTATTGGCGATGGCCTTAGGGCTGGTCAATACAAATGGGACTACGAGGCTGACATACCTGAAGATCTGGTAAAGCAGGCTCTCTTCCGCGACCTTGTCCAATTCTCAACCGACACTTATGTTGTTCTCACGGACGCAGAGTTCCGTAAGAAGAGATCCGGCAAGGGGAGGACTCCTCCGTCATCCCCACAAGGAACAAAAGTGGACTGAGAATAAAACACTCTTCGCCATAACATTTACGCTACACTGTGAGCGTATTATCAAAAGCTACCCGTAACACTGAAGAAGACCTTCCCTGAACGGAAACATGAACCCTAACATGTAACATTCTTTCGACTATTACACCCCAATCACGACAACATTTTACCGAAAGATGACTCACCGTAGTAACGAGTTTATCTAGTTGTTACAAAGGCTTGAATGCCTACCAATCTATGACAAAAAAACTAACAAACACGAGATTAACACTGCCAAAGTTACCCCTTGACCAGGGATCTTTATATCCCTGCTTTTACTGCGCCATTTTTGCTATACTGTCTACTTTTGCTGGAGATACCCTTCTACCAGGAAAATATACCCCCTTCAAACTTTTACTAAATTTTCCTTTACTATTCTTGTCAAAACCATTTCACCACTATACTCTCTTACTTTTGCTCTACTAATCTATACTTCCTAACTTTGTTATATCCAATGTCCAAAAGTGTCCGCGCTCAATCAGAGCTCGTATCCAGCTACGCTACCGAATGTGTATTCTCGGTAAAGGAGGTAAAGGTTTGGAGAACGAGCTCGATGGCGTGAACTCTTCCCTACGAGGTCTTACAAGAAGAATAACAGAAGCTCTAAGTAGCATCGACTCAACAATGTCGCTCTCTGTGACCCGCACGATTTGTGCTCCAAAAGAAAGTCCATCACATTGGCCCTTTACCTCACTACCCGGCATAGGAGGCAACGGATTCGGTAAGCTCCTACACCGACCGAGTACACTGGGATTATCGTTCCTTTATTTACAAGAGAGAATACTACAAACCCGGAAGCCTATCTTCCCATTTACGAAAGAGAACAATACATACCGGGATGTTTAGCTTCCCATTTATAAGGTTCAATGTGTGAACCATTTAAATTTTTTATTCGAATGTTTTACTTGGTTCGACCCCCACAATGTAACCTAATTTAACCCAACAAGAGGTGTATGTTTAGTAGGCCTTCTTTGTTCGCGGTTGCTAAAGGTCGCCAGATTCTTAACTTCTTGGTTTGCAAACAAAGGAACCTGGCTATGTCGGAGCAAAAGTATTGAAAAGAGGGATGAAATAATAACTTGTGTTGATACAATGGGGATTGAGTATGCCGTGAAAATATTGCTGCTACGAAACTTGTACGAAAATATGGTAAATTTTAAGAACATCCCCACCAATTGTTTTAGGTATTAAAATGTATTTTTCTTGTGATTTTAGGAGACAGGATCACGAATATGATGTGATTCAATACATACAAAATTAATTTTCTGGTTAAATATTTGCTTTATTTATAATTAAATCCCATTGCCCCGAGCGCACCACGAATAAACAATGAACATTGGCCGCTTAACGACGTCTGGTCATCGCTTTGAATTCGAACTTAATGCTAGGCTTTCGAATTATCTAAATTACAAAGCCAGAACTAATTTTTAATCTATTCAACAACCAAAAAAGATGACTTCGAAAAATGCCTAGTTTTCTCATATGTCTCCTCACTAACCCATTAAAAAACTTACGCTAATAATAACATTAAGATAACATTTCGATATAAGAAATCGTTAACAGATTTCGTTTCACAAATCACGCACGACTCGAGTGTATCTGATCTGATGTAAGGATTGGGATAAATCCTACATTGGTGAATCTGGTCATTTTACTAGAAGGATTAAAGAACACAGCGCTGATATTTGAAGAGGTGAGGACTGTTCAAGACCTTTCATTCACATCCAAAACCTTGACCCTATAATCCATTTTAACGACGCAAAAATTATATACAGCTCTAATCCATTGAAATTGGTGTTGTGGATAATTATAATATGTCTGAAGGACAATACAAATTTAATAAATATATATCTAATAGAGTCTCCTCCTCAATCCACAAACCCCCAATCCGAGGGATTAATAGCGCGTCCTTTATAGCCATCAGACCGCTGTCCAACAGCAATTCCCCTAATATTCTTATCAATTTTTATTGTATTGTCCCCATTTCATTTATTATCGTTTGCTCACAGTTTTTGTTATACGTTGCTCTCACTGCATTGCTTCATTGCCATACAGCTAACGATGGCGCAAGCCAAAAACTAGTTCTGTTTAAATATAATCTCATTATAATTGTTGGTTCTCTTACACACACACGCACACAAATATATATATATATATATATATATATATATATATATATATATATATATATTGTCCTCGGGTGATAACAACAACCACAGGGCTTTCGCCATATTTATTTTCTGCCTTTCAAAACAATTTTGAAGACTGAAAGCAAGAAAAAGCAAGAAAAAGAAAAAATGGACGCGAATGAGCAATGAGACAAGAAACAGGAGCGATTTTTTTGTATTTTTTCGAGGCAAGAGAAAGTGACATCAGAAGAACACTAGAATCAAAGAGAGCAGAGGGCGGCACAATGAAGTCAATCCTTTACCGAGACAGAAATAACGCCAGGAATTTCAAACTTTTTTCCCTTGGCGTTATTTCTGTCTTCTCGCTAAAGGATTGCCTCCTTTGTGCCGCCCTCTGCTCTCTTTGATTGTAGTCTTCTTCTAATGTCCCTTTCTCTCGCCTCTAAAAAACTCCTGTTTCTTGTCTCATTGATCATTCGCGTCCAATTTCTCTTTCTCTTGTATATATATATATATATATATATATATATATATATATATATATATATATATATATATATATATATATATATATATAGTCGAGTACGCTTCTAAGGGCCAAAACAGGACAAAGCAATTTGCCCTTATAAGAGGATGGAACTCATAATCAGATTTACATGTTTGATTAAAATATTAAATCATCAAAGATTTTGATCCTTCTTTGTTTAATCGATTTTTCACCTCACTCGATACAATTTAGATATTCGATATTCACACAAATGTTAGCATTCTTAAATTTAAAAACAAAATAAACATAAGTTTATTAATAATCAAGACAAAGTAGAAACAGCAAATAAATAATGTTAATTCTAACTTGTAAATTTACATATAAAAATAGAAATAAAAAAATAATTTAGAAACAATAAATTTGAATACAAATTAATTTTTATTTATTTTCGATAAAACCAATTCATAGCATACATCTAATTCTGTCCTGGGCCTACATTTTTACATAAAATACCATTCAAATGTTATAAACATTAGTTAGTTAGTTAGTCGACGCCAATCCTTCTTTGATCTAGGAGGATCGCCGATCGGATAATGAAATCTAGATAAAGGTCAGTATGACAATCGCTGGTCGGCCCGAAGACACCAGAAGCCGGTCCTCTTTGGGAAGAGGTGTCAGAAAGTATTATGTTTTGACACGAAATAGAGTTCAGGTGGAACCTTCTTCGCCCCGGGGCAGAGGGACCTGTTTCGTCTTGAGGTATGTTGACATAGATACCCATCGGCAGGATTCCTTTGGAACAGAGAGTGTGTGTGTGTTGTGCTATGAAGAAGGGAGAGGAAAGAAAGCAGTGTTGTAATTGGTTATGTGTGTAGTGAGAAATGTAAGATCTACCGACCCGAATACAGGGGTGAGCACAGCGCGTCCACCAGTCGGTAGCCGGATCTCTACGTGCGCTGACATTTGTGTCCGCTTATCCCGGGATTCGGGATCGAACACGGTACCGCGACGTTGGGAGACCAACGCCGTATCCACTCGGCTAACATAGCTTCATCATCATTCAGAAGAGCAGGTTTAGGCTCTTGCACCTCATCTTGTTCAATAACTCCAGAATTATTGTCACTTCTATCATGCTTGATGTCTTCAGCAATTAGTTTCACAAGATCTTGTTCATTCTCATCGCAGCCTGTAATTTGTCGTATATCTCGAGGAAATCTTCAGCGTTAATGACTTTGCTTATCTTAGCCAAAGCATTAGTATCAATGCCAGGAGGATTGGGAGATATGGTTGATTGTCAAAAACCAGAATGTGAGAAGCAATTCGGAACGGTTATACTTTTAATCCTACTCCAACTGTCAACCAGAAACTCGATTACCTGAAATACATTTAACTACATCTTTTTTGGAATAATTTGATGTCAAGATGAAGTTTAAAACTCGCTTTAAGAACATATTTCACCCGGATGGAACGATATTGCGTTTTTAGATCGCCAATTATCCCCATGTCCATCGGCTGAGTGAGAGAAGTATTATTTGGTGGTAAAAATTCTAAGCGGATATTTTTGTCAAATATATTTTAGGATGAGCAGGGCAATTATCGACAAGCAGTATAATTTTATGTCACTCGCCGTAACTTCCTCATCCCATTTAGTTAGCCATTTGGTGAATATAACAGATGTCATCCATGCATCGTCATTCGAGTAATAATTCACTGGCGACGATTTTAAAGAAACTCCTTTGAAGCATCGCGGTTTTACAGATTTCCCGATAGCCAGCAGTTTTTTCATGTGATTGGCAGACTTGTTTACACAGCAAAGTAGTGTCAAGCGGTCGATTGCTTTCTTGGAACCCATTGAAATTTTATTTTTAAAAGTGAACGAGCCATCAGGCATTGCTCTTTAGAACAAATCTGTTTCATCTGTATTATAAATGTCATCGGGTGAATATTCTTTCAAAATGTTTAGCAGTATTGATGCCTTCCACCTTTTGGCCTGGGATAAGTCTGCACTAGCCTTTTCGTTATGCCTTCGTTTGTATTTAAATTTGTGACATTTTAATCTACAAAACCAGCCGTTAGAAGCATTCAACTTAGGGAGACCTAGTTTGTATGCAAATTGGGTAACTTTCTTTTTAGAATTGGTTTATTTATTCTCATTGATCTCTTAATAACAGGTTCAAACCATCTTTTAATTGCCATGCCAACTTCGAGATTCTTACCATTACCTTTTTTGCTTCTTGTCTTTTGTAACTGCTTCCATTCCAAACGAAGTTTCTCTTCATTCTTTACCAGACGTCCAATTGTGGGCTTAGGTACTGACAGGGCTATTGCTAATTCTCGACGACAGAGGGGCGTATTGTAACTTTTTATTTTGTTTAAAATTGTAATCTTTTCAGTTGCAGTCGAAGATTTTCTTGTTTTGAGCATTATGAAAGGCAAACTCTACATTAGAATTAAAGCGCTCATTTAAGGAAAGATGTCTATCCAATAATAGCTGCAAGCTGAATGACTCAGCGGCTCACTGGGTTGCATTCTAGTAAACATGCGCTGCAGCGCCATCTACAAGAATGCACACTTAAGACCAGCAACCAAATCGATAGCGCTTTTAAACGTTTCCTAATCTTATACGTTTTCCTAATTACAGTTTCTTCATTCACACTTTTAGGCGCTTTCCTACATTTTGTATTCATAATTTCTAGAGTTTCACTGTCCACTATATAGTCTGTCCTAAGAGCGTTTTAGATTATAGAACTTGTTTTAATAAAGTTATTCTGGTGAGCATCTCGCTTAGGCTACCCTATATCGATGTAGAGTTGGAGATAAAATCTTATGAAAACAGGAACGCTTGACATAAATGAATACTTTTGTATTAAATTAAATAGAACATATAACCGCGCTGAATAGCTAATGCATTAATTTCCTAAACATTAAGGCGTGTTAATTAAGAACGAAGCAGTTACCTTAAACATAATTCATATGATATTCACTAAATACAAAATAGCTTCATTTGATTTTCAACTCAGACTTTTCTGGATTCTATAAATAGATTTTGGCTGAAATAACGCAGTAAAAATTAAATTTAATAAACTATTTGAGCTTTATTGTGATACTATTACACATAAATAGGTGAACAAGAAATATTTTTAAAAATGTGTTTTAATATGTAATTCTTATAACCGGTTTACTGCCTCTAGTAAAAAAAAGGCAATAATTAACACATGTTACATACATTTGATTTGATGCCAGCGTAAATGGCCCTTATAGGCGACTGATCCTTATATGTGGAGTTGAATATATATATATATATATATATATATATATATATATATATATATATATATATATATATATATATATATATATATATATATATACAGTGGCGGCAACAAAAAAAGTGACATGTGACAATTCGGGGAAAATGAAACAGAAAAATGTAACTTACATATTTTATTATGAATATTTCATGAAAGTTAATACTTGGTCATGTTGCCCTTGCACTTGATGACCATTCTGAGTCAATTGGGCATTGATTCAGCGAGGTTTGCGAAGTAGGTGGGGTCGATCGTAACCCAGATCTTCTTCAGTGATTCTATCAGGTCCTTGATGCTGCCGGATGCTGTCTCTTGAACTTTGGATTTCATCAGATTCCAAG
The DNA here is from genome assembly GCA_963969495.1 of Ceratothoa steindachneri. Lineage (NCBI taxonomy): Eukaryota > Metazoa > Arthropoda > Malacostraca > Isopoda > Cymothoidae > Ceratothoa > Ceratothoa steindachneri. The sequence continues at coordinate 10,797,669 of OZ018338.1, forward strand.
CATTCTCAATAGGATTTAGGTCCGGGGAATTACCAGGCCACTCCAAAACACTAATATTATTATCATTGAAGAACCTTTTTACTAACTGGGACCTGTGAGCAGGGGCACCATCATGCATGAAAAATTCACACCGATGAATTTCCCAAAATGGCAGCATGTGCTGCTTCAAAACTTCGAGATAGTTAGTCCCCCTCATGGTTACATTCTTGGGAAGGAAGTACAGACCTCCTCTGCCCTTGTTTCCACTAAAGGCACCCCACACCATCACACTATCAGGGTGCTTCACAGTTTTCACGGTATATTTTGGGTCATACCGAGACACATTGCTGGGACGACGCACGATCTTTGACTCTCCTCTGACCAGCCTAAAGGTGTTCTCATCACTGAACATCACCTTCTTCCAATGGGCAGCTGTCCAATGTTTATAGGTCTTGCAAAAATTGAGCCTTTTCATCTTCATAGCCTTGGTAAGAAGTGGCTTCTTGGCAGCGCGGCGAGCCGGTAGGCCTAAGTCCTTCTGTAAGCGATGACGGATGGTCCTGAGGGCGACGTTCTGGAGAAGGTCTGGGTGTTTTTTCTTGATTGAAGCGGAGGTTACAGAAGGGTCTGACATCACTTCACGCCTTAGGATATTATCAGTCCTTGGAGATGTCTTCCTAGCTGCACCAGTGCCCTCCTTCCTCTTTGGTATGGTACCTGGTGGCAATAACTCAGCTGCCCGTTTTAGGCGATAAATCGTATTTCTTGAGGTTCCTAAATCTGCTGCTACATCAATAAAAGACTTTCCCTGCTCTAATAGGGTCAAGGCACGGCTTTTCTCTGTCATAGAAAGCTTTTTCCGCCCCATTGTATCCACTTGCACAGAAGTTATAGCACGTCAAATGTAGGCACGAATGCAGGAAATCAGCACGCTGGAGCGTTGGACACCAAAACCTCACTGTACAAGCTCAAACGAGACAGTGAGTTCCAATAAAGCGCAGTTCTGTTGTCTTAGCTCAGGAGAGTCATCCACTCGTGGCATAAGCCCCGCCCCTTTTCATTGGCTAGTTGGCAAGTAAAATCGTGAAAGCGATTTTATGTATCGATTTCTATTGCCAATATTCAATGTCACTTTTTTTGTTGCCGCCACTGTATATATATATATATATATATATATATATATATATATATATATATATATATATATATATATATATATATATATATATATATATATAGTGAAAGTAATAATGTTATGTAATGCGAATATAATTTTATTACTCTTTTAATACAGAGCAAGTCGCTTAAATCAAAATAAAACAAATACACTAATAGAAACTTTGCTTCATTCACATCGACGACACTAACTCCAGGGGAAATAAACCCCCTCTATGAATAAGTTCAAATGGGAGAAAACGTTTTTAACTCAATCATTTCGCCTTCCAATTTGCTCCCAAGCGATTAGCCCATATCGTAAATTAGCCTATTTGAAAACATATAATTATTCAATATACTAATCGAGGAAAGTTTTGCATTAAAAAAAACTGAACCGGAGCCTGATTAAGTAGTTTCATGAAACTGATTTCGAATCAGAAATCAGCCTAGGTCAAAGAAGGCGAGGGCTAAGCCTATAAGATAAATTATTGCTCGCTTTTCAGGTTTCGTAATTAGGCTTCATTTTGCCAGCACTTAATTAGGCCTAATTAAGATCATTTAGTTACGTAAACTTCGTTGAAGGTGGATTTATTAATTTTAATTACATTGGTTGTCTCGTTTATCTAATTTCGTAGAAAAGGACTCACCACGGTGACCGTTTTTTTCTCTGAGGAAAATAAAGAAGCGAAAAAGTAAGTCAAATTCGTAATACCCAGCAATTTACTGTCAAATAAAGTAGGCTATTTTTTTTCAGACATATTTTAATCGCAACATATTTTGTTCATTGGTAATGTGTCTCAAACTTATGCATAAAATCCTTAGCAGCGGGAAGCCTACAGCAATTTAAATCTTTATGTTGCAAATTTCTAACGGCTTTTTCTTGCTAAGAACAATGAAGGTTCTGTATTCAGGCTATGAATTAGTCATGGAAATTGGAACTTCTCGCATAATGGTCGTAAGTTCTTTATTTGTAGTTTCCTTATTGGCTATAAAGTTTATTTTATTACCAAAGGAAGCCTATTTTTGTGGCTTCTTATTTATATTAGTGAAGGAAATTTATATCGCCTTTCAATTTATGACATCGTTAAAGAAAATAGTTATAATTCTCTACATACAATCCTATAAGTACTGAGTATGGATTAATGAGTAGTGTATACGGTAGGGCGGTATGAAAGAGGAACTAAAGGATTCCATGAGATGACTTGAGGTTGGTAGGAGAGACGAGCTAAAAGATTCCTTGGAATGACCTGATGAAGGTGGTAGGGGAGAGCAACTGCAACTAAAACATTCCCTGGGATGACCTGAGGGTGCTATGAGAGAGGAGCTACCGAATTCCCTGGGATGAGCTGATGAGTGTTTTAGGAGAGAACAGTTAAAACATTCCCTGTAATAACCTGAGGGAAGTATGAAATATACCAAAAGGCCGATGCCAGACCTGGATTGGTCGTAGACCACAGACCGAAAGTCTGCCTGCGAAGCACAAGCTCCTCCTGTAAGGAAAATTGACTCAGCCGCTACGCTTGTATATTGATATATTGTTTTATGGAAAATAAACTTCGTAAATTGGGAATCTCTAATCTAAGTAGGGATTATTTACCGAGGCAAAGTTTCCTTTCCCTTTCAAAACTCTGACCTTATTTTCTAGAACGAGTTCAGTAGTTATCTGTTTGATGTTATTATCAGTATTCTTTGACCCTCATAGCTGCCTCTTGCTTCAGTGAGAAACAATTGAACTTCTGTTTGTTTGTATGTATCAAAGTTAAGGTTAGATTCTTTTAGTTGCGTGAAGTCCTGTTAATTCGTATTTTTGTTTATCACTGTACCATTTTATGTATTTTTTCTTTCTTTTGAAATTATTGGTATTTTCGGGCTATGTTTGCTTCGTATTAAGGTTAAGGATAATTAAATGAAGTGATAAGAGTATCTAGTTCATACCTACAGTGAGGTGAAATAAATATTTGGACACAAGTTATTTAATATATATTCTAGCCTTTAAAAATGAATTGAATGGTATTGCTTCAATTGACGTAATTAGATTTGTTATTAAAAGAAAATGAAAAATTCTGATACTACGAGTGTGTTTTACTGGCGAAAATACGAAATAAGGGTTAAAATAATTTGTCATAGAGAGAGAGAAAAGCGCCACGTGGACGGAAATCGTCGACCAGCGCCCTCAGAAAGCCAACCCATCTTCAGCGATAACAAGAACGATGGACGGACCGAGCGAACCGAGGGTAGCGGCGAAAGCTCCGGAGATTGTGTGAACCAAGCTAAGGTTCACTTCTTTCGGCGCCGAGGCCTCGGGCAGTCACTTCCAGCGTGCCCGTATAAATTATCCAAAGCAGGCCTCAAGAAAGAGTATCAGCCAGCCCTTTGAACGCGACGCGTAAACTCTCGTTTTGGTTCCCGCACCCCTCGAGTCCGAAGGCAAGAATTCTCTCCAGATTAACGATAGTCTAGTGAGAACTGACTATTATTCTGGTATCGGCTCCGTTCCCGTCCGACGTAATACTCCCTCGATCCATACCCTCTAGGTTAAATGTGGCGATTGCAATTCCCATTTTGCAATCTCTCTCCCCGACAACTTCCCAAAGCATACCGCTAAAAAGTTTAGTTTAGTTTCCCGTCGTTGAATTATTTCTATTTTATTGAATGTTTACATGTGTATAAGGTGACCACAATTGTATCGCAAATTCCAGGTGTGGTCTTACTAAACTTTTATATAGAGGTATGATTATATATTGGTGTTTGTACTAAAAACTTCTCGCAATAAATCCAAGCATTCGGTTCGCCTTCTTACAAGCTTCGTCACATTGTTTTATAAACTTAAAATCCTTTGAAACCCGCACCTCTAAATCTTTTTCTTCGTCCAGGGAGAAAAGATTTTTACCACCCACTTCATCGTTCAAATTTGGGTTATTTTGACCTATGTGCAAAACTCTACACTTGTCTGAATTGAATTTTCTGTTCCAATTTATTTGACCATTCGAAGGTTTTTTTATTTCAAATTTTACCCGCAATTTTTGTATTTTCCGCACATTTGGAAAATTGACCAAGTAGGCCGGTGTCCATATAGGTTACATAAATAAGAAAAAACAATGGTCCCATCACAAACCCCTGGGGCACGTCACTAGTTACATATTTACACTCCGAAAATTTACCGTTTTTTAACCACTCTCTTCTTACGATTACTAAGCCACGACTCTATCCATTGCCGGAGGTTTCCCCTAATTCCAGGACCTAAAAGTTTAGTTAGTAATCGCCTATGAGGAACAGTGTCGAATTAATTGGTGAAGTCTAAGTAAACTATGTCAAAAGATCTACTTTCGTCATAGCTTTTAATCATGCTGTCATAAAATTCTAAAAGATTAATTAAACATGAACGTTTCTGTCTAAAGCCGTGTTGACTATCATTTATGAGATTATGCACTTCCAAATGATCGATCACCCTATCACGAATTACGGATTCTATTAATTTACCTATAATGGATGGTAAACTTATGGGTCCATAATTGGTCGGTAGTTATCTTTTTCCTTTCTTTAAAATAGGAGTTATATTCGCTAGCTTAAAATCTAATGGCACAAATTTCGTTAGCGGTCTCACTAACACGCTTCTAAATTCTTTTAAATGCGCTAGATAAATTAAATCAGAGCACTGAGATTTACTGGATTTTAACTTACTGATATAAAAATCTATTTCTGCTTTACTATGAATTTGCAAAGACCCTAAGATCACTATGAAGCTAGCACAAGGAAAATAAAGGAGGAGATAATGAAAAGGAGAAAGGGATATAAATCGAGGGTCGGTAATACGCCCTATTTCATTTTGATAATAATTTCTGTTAAACTAATATTTATTAATTTCATTCTTAAAATAACTGAATTACTGGGTCTGAAAGAAGGTAGCTTGACTCAGTTATTTTTACCTCTCGTTAAAGGAAAATTTATAGGTTGAGAGAACTGCTTCGAATGACAAGGCGAAAGATATATATATATATATCTCTATCAAGATGAGATAAAATCACGAAAAAGACATCACCAGAATGGCCGACTCAATAAAAGACGAACTTATTCCAAACAAATCAGGGACACGAAAGAATATATTCCCCAAATTAATTGAAGAATTGGAGGAACTCATCTGCATCACGAAAGCCAAACTTTCAATCAATAGCTAAATCTACCTACAAACTGGCTATGTTGGAACGGAAACATCACTTTTACTCGCATAAATTGATTTAAAGGTAGATTGCAGCTCTCGAAAATTAATTATACACCTAAATTAGCTCCAAATCTGATTCATAGATAACACTGATGGACGACAGAATATCAGCCTTTAAAATTATCGCGTCTATATACATTACTAATATTTAGTTTCAAGAAACTAATGGACAAAATTTACCTTTGGATAGCTCATTCTCTTGGCCTTTCTCTTCTTGATCGGTCAAATAATAATATTAATAGCCAAATCAATAATAGAATCTACATTAGAGAGAAAACCTAAGCCATTCCAGTGCTTCTCCATTTTCAGTCTCACTTCGATCGTCGCGGAGTCCAGATGAATACGAAAAGTTTCAACTTTGTAAATGGCAACTTAACCACGTAATTTTTGTGCTCAGACATCCATGCTCGACTATAGTGTGTGCCTAAACTCTGGACACACATGAAATATCATAATGGTTTCCTCGTTCACCAAATCTTACCCTCCTTGACTTCCCCTTTCTGGGGCATGCTAAAGGAAAAGGGGTACTCAATGGTCTCTTCGTTCACCGCAACAGACATCAATAGAACCTCTCTTTTTCTCTGAAGAGAAGGACTTAGTGCATTGTATAGATATTGAGCAGTTTCTGCACAAGCTTGGAGTACCACAGTAACAATCTGAAGATTGGAGACTATTTATTGACAGCAGCAAGCGATCACTGAAATATGTTCTGCTGCAACCAGCTTGATTCTGTACCCCTCGCTCTCTTGACTACACTAAAGGATAAGTATGAAGCGGTTAATTACGTGCTGGAAAAAAATCGTTAAGATCAGCATGAATATTGATTTGTCTTGAACTGAAGATGTTGAAATTTGGAAGGGGGGACAACGGTCCACGTTCACCAATTACCCAAGGTTTCTGTGCATGCGGGATAGTAGGGACGAAGAAGGACTAGCCTGTATGGTAGAAATTGCTGCCTTGCAGATCAAAGAACGTCATAAACAACCAACCCTCTGGTAGACAGTAATAGGATACTCTTCCCACCGCTGCGCATCAAGCTTAAGTTGATCAAACAGTTCACTAAATCTCCGGAGAAGGATGGGGACTTGTCGTAGAATTCTTTCTGATAAAAACCCTACTTACCTTGACACCACTTTTATTTAGTGTCGTAGAATGCCCCCCCTTTTTTTTGTTCTATTCTAAGAGTGCTAAGAGTGTCTAATATATATTGATATTATAAGAATATCTTAAAGAACAGAGCCGTTACCAAACACGTAAGGATATAAAAGAAACGCCCACTAATTCACAAAATAAACTTATATTTTATCTTTAACCATTGAATACACAACCTTTATACATTAGCTACAGCAATACTCTAAATATTATTATAAACAAGAATTAATTAAATTAGTTTACCCTCCAAAATTTGGTTAACGTTTTCTCTACACAAAACAATAATATAAGAATTAGGCTTACGGACTCATGTGGAGTTTAAAGGGCCTCAGAAATGTTATTGACTCACGACGCGTAACCGGGTGTCCAGTTGTAGATGGGCAAAATTCCACAGTCGTTTTGGCGAGGGTAGCAGCTGGGGGGTCCTCACGTTCTTCCGGGGGGAAGGGTTCTTTAAGGACGAGAACCAAGACGGTGCTTTATGCAACACCTAGGCAGTCGTGGTCTCTCTGGCGAGAGTGAGTCGAACTTGTTTCTTAAATCAAGTTAACTTGGAGTGCGGTGTGATCACCGAGTAACGAGTTTGAGGAGGAGCTTTTCTCCTTCGTTACTTATTTCCTTATGGACGAGGACTGAACTCGGGGAGGGTCTTCTTCACGGGCGAGGATAACGGAGGGGGATTTCTTTGGCGAGAATAAGTTACTTAAAGTTTGGTGTGGCCACCGAATAACGGACTCGAGGGGGAGCCTTTTCCTTCTTCTTTTCTTAATTCCTCAAGGCGAGGAATACCCCTGGTGTTTAAGGTGCACCAGGATATGAGGAGTCTCTCTGGCGAGAGTAAGTTGAACTTACCAAAGTTAACTTATCGTTTGGTTTGATAACCAGGGACTTAGCTCAAGGATGAGCTTTTTATTAGCCCCTTAAGGTAGGTAGCCCTGCCTCTCTTGCAGGGTACTTCTTGGTCTGGCGAGCCAAGTACTCTACCTCTCCAGTCTCGGTAGCTCGGTTGTGGATCCGAGGACTTCGTCACCTAGAGACTGACGTATACTACCTCAATTTTTCTCAGAGTTCCTCATTTATACCTCGCACCCCCACTGGGGGAGTGGTAAGGGGGAGAGGGGCTTGAGGACGGCCCCAGGAGAGTTCTTTTTCCCAACGGTCTTTCCCACGAAGTCAAACATCGGCTCCTCATTAGCCATCGAGATTGGGAGAAACCCGTCTCCAATTTCTTGTTCGACGTGAAACTGGATCTCACTCTCCTGGGGGAGATCTTACCTTTTTGACCTTTAGGGTCTTTCATGGCACTGGGTTGTGCCACGTTGTGGTTACGCTTTAGACTCGCCGATGCCTGGGGCGGATGTCCTTGCGGTAACCGCCTTGGGACTGCATCACGAGTGAACGGGATGGGGGGGGGGGGGAAGTGACCATTCCCCTACACACCTCCCACCGAAGAACTTAATGGAAAGCGGGGGATGCTCCCGGGAACTCAAAACAACTTACTTAACCTAGTCGAGCTTAGCAAAGTTGTATTTCTTTGAGCCCTCTCTTACATTAAGTTTCCTTACACATGAGCGCCCACGCGCGCGTTTACACAGGCAATGTGTCGAGCTAGACCTACTCGCAATACAATTTTACATAGAAAATTAAAAAACCTTAATTCATCGATTACCCACAAAAAAAAACAAAAAAACAAGCTACTTCCTTACCTTTCTAAGTTTTTGAGAACTTAAATCCTACCGATAAATATTAACACGAACAACAAATGAAAACATGGTTTCACGCTCATTAGGTACTGAAATAACCCTCAATGGTTTTTCGTCTCCACCTATAGAGCAGCTGTACATTATCGGCTCCTTTGATGTAGCTGATCCTAAAATGGTGCTCTGTGACCATTATTCTACCGCGCCTGAGTCGGTACTAAATGGTAGCGGTATTTCAACCTACTCGAATTACCCTTCTTATGGTACTTTACTACCTTTAAACTGAACATTATGGCTAGAGCGGCCTGTTGTAGCGGGGCATAATTGATGGGAGCGTGGATCCCATAGCTCTCCTTTAACCAGGTACACGGGAAGATCGTGTCTGGGTTCGATCTTTGGGGATCGAGAAAACTTTTCCCTGCGAGGTCGTTAATGGGCGTGGCACTCCCTACGCCTTGGTGATTTAGCGGTAACTCCGTGGACGTTCCGTTCGGGGAGTAGACTACTAGGGGTAGGGGATACTCATCCGCTTCTACCATTTGATTAGTCTTACACGGGTGTATCGCAATAGCACCTCTTTCCTCCTTCCTTGTCAACTCATTTGACTCGATTCTCTTCGCCGGTAGTTCCTCAGGTACACCTGCTCGTACCTCTACCCTCTCTTCTTCCGTGATAACCCCATTTGGCTGGGTTCTCCTCGTAGGTTCTTCCTTAGGTACTCCTGCTGGTACCTCATTCCTACTTCCTATTTCTTCCATCGTTACCCCATTTGGCTGGGTTTCCCTCGATGGTCCTTTCTTAGGTCCAGGCCGGGCTACAACTTCCTCGACCTCTATGAGATTCTCGATAGGTGCTCTTTCGAGTGCGAGCAATCTTTCCTTTTCTTCTCTCTCTTCTCTTTCAGCTTGAGCACGTTCTTTTTCCCTCTTCATTCTTCTTTCATCTATTTCTTTTTTAATCTTTATTCTCCTCTCTTTCGACTCTTTTTCCCTCTTCATTCTCCTTTCCTCGGCTTCTTGTTCTGCTTTCGCTATTTCGTTTTCCCGTCGAGTTCTTCTTTCTTCATCTTCCAGCTTTATCTTTAGTCTTCTTTCTTCATCTTCCATTTCTGTCCTTATTCTGAATTCTCGTGCTTCTCTTTTCAACAGTATTATTCTTTCGCTTGTTTTACCTCCTCTCAGCATTCTTCTTTCCTCTGTTTCTATTTTCCGCTGTATTCGGGATTCTTCACTTTTCCGGTTCATCCATATTTCCATTAATTCACGTTCTCTTTTATCCTCTCTTATTATATCCTCTGTTTCTCTCTCAAACTTTATTAATTCTTGTTCTTTTTCTATATCCCACATTCTTTCTTCTTCTACACAATCTATTCTTAGTTCTGCCATGACGTAGTCATGCATTTCTGTGCCTTCAAGTCCCAGACTTTGGGCTTGTTGGTAAAATCTTTTGACTGGATCCATTTCGTGTTGGTCCGTCGATTTTTCCTTTCTGTATTTTCAGATAATTATGCCGCCACGCAGCAGGTAGCGCTCAGCATAACTTACCCTTAATCCCACTACTATGCTGATTGAAATACCACTCCCGACAACAAATTTACCACTTGACCTACCAATTACCTTTAGATTGTTACCACCCCTAACTCTACCAATTGTCCTCTCGTCAATTATTCTCTTATTCCTGATCTGATATTCCTTTACGTGTTGGCTCTTTCTTAATTTGACACTGCTGGGTTCTTTCTAATAACAACCTACAAAACCTGACACCACTTTAATTATGTCGTAGAATTCTTTCTGATAAAAACCCTACTTACCTTGACACCACTTTTATTTAGTGTCGTAGAATGCCCCCCCTTTTTTTTGTTCTATTCTAAGAGTGCTAAGAGTGTCTAATATATATTGATATTATAAGAATATCTTAAAGAACAGAGCCGTTACCAAACACGTAAGGATATAAAAGAAACGCCCACTAATTCACAAAATAAACTTATATTTTATCTTTAACCATTGAATACACAACCTTTATACATTAGCTACAGCAATACTCTAAATATTATTATAAACAAGAATTAATTAAATTAGTTTACCCTCCAAAATTTGGTTAACGTTTTCTCTACACAAAACAATAATATAAGAATTAGGCTTACGGACTCATGTGGAGTTTAAAGGGCCTCAGAAATGTTATTGACTCACGACGCGAGCCGTGCGTCCAGTTGTAGATGGGCGAAATTCCACGGTCGTTTTGGCGAGGGTAGCAGCTGGGGGGTCCTCACGTTCTTCCGGGGGGAAGGGTTCTTTAAGGACGAGAACCAAGACGGTGCTTTATGCAACACCTAGGCAGTCGTGGTCTCTCTGGCGAGAGTGAGTCGAACTTGTTTCTTAAATCAAGTTAACTTGGAGTGCGGTGTGATCACCGAGTAACGAGCTCGAGGAGGAGCTTTTCTCCTTCGTTACTTATTTCCTTATGGACGAGGACTGAACTCGGGGAGGGTCTTCTTCACGGGCGAGGATAACGGAGGGGGATTTCTTTGGCGAGAATAAGTTACTTAAAGTTTGGTGTGGCCACCGAATAACGGACTCGAGGGGGAGCCTTTTCCTTCTTCTTTTCTTAATTCCTCAAGGCGAGGAATACCCCTGGTGTTTAAGGTGCACCAGGATATGAGGAGTCTCTCTGGCGAGAGTAAGTTGAACTTACCAAAGTTAACTTATCGTTTGGTTTGATAACCAGGGACTTAGCTCAAGGATGAGCTTTTTATTAGCCCCTTAAGGTAGGTAGCCCTGCCTCTCTTGCAGGGTACTTCTTGGTCTGGCGAGCCAAGTACTCTACCTCTCCAGTCTCGGTAGCTCGGTTGTGGATCCGAGGACTTCGTCACCTAGAGACTGACGTATACTACCTCGATTTTTCTCAGAGTTCCTCATTTATACCTCGCACCCCCACTGGGGGAGTGGTAAGGGGGAGAGGGGCTTGAGGACGGCCCCAGGAGAGTTCTTTTTCCCAACGGTCTTTCCCACGAAGTCAAACATCGGCTCCTCATTAGCCATCGAGATTGGGAGAAACCCGTCTCCAATTTCTTGTTCGACGTGAAACTGGATCTCACTCTCTTGGGGGAGATCTTACCTTTTTGACCTTTAGGGTCTTTCATGGCACTGGGTTGTGCCACGTTGTGGTTACGCTTTAGACTCGCCGATGCCTGGGGCGGATGTCCTTGCGGTAACCGCCTTGGGACTGCATCACGAGTGAACGGGATGGGGGGGGGGGGGAGTGACCATTCCCCTACAGGACTGTTTCACTTATTTGTGATACGCTTTTCCAGGATTGACCATGGAGAAGTTAAGAGCTGGCATCTTTAAGATCCTCAGCTCATTCAGCTTATCAGATATCCAGAGTTTGAAAATTCAATAAACGAAGTGAAACTGGAAGTGTGGAAGGCTTTTGTTCTGGTCGTGAAGAACTTTCTTGGCAACAAGAAGACCAGGAAATGCACAGAATTTGTCTCTAATATGCTAACTGTTTTCAGAAACCTCGGATGCAACATGAACATCAAAATGCATTACTTATTCTCACATATGGATCGGTTTTCTGAGAATCTGAGATCAATCAGCGACGAGCAGAGGAAGAAATTCCACCAGGACATGAAAAAGATGGGAACTAGGTATCAGGCACGATGGGATGCAGTCATGATGGCTGATTACTGGGGGATTCTGAAGAGAGACATCCTTACCGCTGAGCATTTTAGGAGTTCAAAGAAACAGAAGTTCATGCCCTGACTTCTGAACAATAATGACCTAATATCCAATTTACATGTATTTACCTTTATCAATGTCTAATATTTAATGTACACTAATCAAATTTGGTAACATTTAAATAATAAATTGTGTTAGAAAACGATGTTTTTTATCTTATAAACCTATTTCGGATGAGAAATATTAATAAAAATTAACCTAAAATATCAAAAAAATGTAATCGATTTAATTATAAGATCGGAGGCTTTAAAAATTCGACTTATTTCAAAAACCTGACTTGATCGGAGGAAATAGATGTCATTTCCGGATTTGGTGGTGTAAAAGTGTCCTAAATCAGTTGAAAAACATAGATGACTTACATTTATTTGTAAACCAGTGTTATCAACCAACTAAATCAGAGGTTATCTCGGTTGGCATGTCAACTTCCAACTCCCTCCCGTATGGACACAGTCGTGTTGGACATGTCTTGCCATCTCTACATCGTAGCTATTTTCCTTTTGTTCATGTTACCCCCAGTATGGTTGGAACTATTATGAGGGACATTAATTTAAATGACCTGGATATTCATACTATCTCACCTAAGTTTAAAAAATAGTCAAACTGACCTTTTTCTTTGCCTCTGTCAGTACTTTTGAGCCATTCCCTACAAGTAGTGCTAGAATCCCTTAATAATTGCTACTATACCCATATTTTAAAGCGGGGAATCCATGCATTCGGTCCAATTAACGCATCGTCTCCATTATCAGCTCGCATCCATTTTTTCTAACTGAAGTCTGTTATCTGACCCTCAATTAGGCTTCGAGTCCAATTAATCGGCCGAAAAGCTAATACGTGGGAGCACGGAGCGAATTTATAAAGATACCAACGACCAGAAGACTGTTGCAATCATTGAGGGGGTACTTGTTTAAAAATTATACAATAAATCATTGATAATAGAGGGTTATAATTAAATTAGTATCAATGAAAAGGTGAATCGAGTTCCTTCCTTCCCATACCTTTGTGTCAATTAACTATCTGTAAGCATTGCAATGTCATCCTTTATGATCTTAATTAATAGCAGACGATCAATTAACATAAACCTACCAGTCAGTGGTAACTCGCTTAAACAAGTGGATAAAGTACAAATTTTGTCATATACATAGACTATAAAGTCAACGTTCAGCAGCATACTACTCACTGGCAGACTAAACTCAACTACTCCATCCATGTCTTAAGCAAAAACAGGCACACTACCAAATCAGATCCTTCGCATCCTCGAATTTGCGCTCACCTTTCAGACTTGTACAGACTTGCAATTTGGGGGACTTGAATGCTAGAGGCATCTCGACTCTATATTCGAGTTACAAAAGAGAATTATTCGAGTACTTGCAAATTATTACTTTCTTGTACACTGTCCCCATTATTTCAGACTCGAAATCCGTTCTATAACGGAGCTTTTTTGTACAAAACTTGTGAAAACGGACGAAATATTCTACAAATTTCACCTGCCACTAATCTCCTGACATTTTTCAGCTGCGAAAACCAGATACAATGGTCAGACACGAATGTCTTTTCATCTTAATAGCAAAGTATATGCTCATGATCATTAGGAACTCTGTTATTTATAGAACATAAGAAGAGAAGGAGTCTGAAAAAGACTAATCACTAGCCTATACGAGGCAGCTCCTGTCCACATCACCAAGTTCAATCTTACCCAGCATCCTCATCATAAATCTGTCATTCTTAAACTCCTCCAAAGATTTTGCTTCTATAACCTTATCAATGTGTAAATCTCTGGAATGCACTACCATCCAATTCCTGTATAGTGAAGTCACTTAATAACATTCAAAGTATACTTTAATGTAATCTATTGAATTCAGTATAATCCTCCCATGTTTATCTACACACGTCGTTTCCCTCCCCTATGCCTTTTATCCTCAAACTCACCCACTTTTCCTTAGTCTAATATAGTAGATTATCGTGAAAGTTCGTACCGCTTTGGTAAAAGAGAAAATTCTGTAAATTTTTAAGCAGCTTTATTCAATTATATATCTACCATTTTATTCTGAAACCTTTTCCCATTTTATTAATTTGAAAAATCAAACTAGATTAGATGAGTTAGGCTTTTGACTAGAACTTTAACAGGAAAGAGGAGTTAAAATTTGATAGAGCCAGTAGTGATGGCCTAACTAGCTTAGTCTAGGCCATAGTTGTTAACGCAAAAAGGTTTTGCATAGAAATTCCTATTTTTTTAAAGAATTAGGTGTCGGTTTTTTCATCCCTTAATAATGGGAACAGGCTTTGGAACGGAATTTTAAGTAGATTATTGATTAAAGATATGTACTTGAAAATATCTATTTTATTTTTCCTCAAACGGCACGAACTTTCGGGATGATTTAATATTTATTCACCTCTACTACTTCAATTTATCACTTCTAAAATATTGTTAAATTGATACCCTTAAGTTATATTCAAATTTCTTAAATTGACCAGGCAATAGTTTCGCCACTCCTCCCGTAGGGAGGAGCTTGCGCTTCGCTACTAAGATTAAAATTCTAAAATCTAAAAAAGGTTGCCATAGTTAAATTATTATAAATTTTCTGAACTTCGCCAATTATAATAATTTTAAAAAGGAACTCTAAAATAAATTTTCCCCCTTTCAAAATATCACGTTGCTAAAATATAGTTATAGAAGATATATAAAAATAAATTTTCTGAACTTCACCATTTGTAATTCTTTGGGTTTTAAAAAGTTCACCAAATTTCGATACTTATATTTATTTCTGAACTTCACCATTTTTGTTTTTGATATTATAAAAGAATTAATAGAAATAACTTTGATAAAAAAAACATAAGCCATAACCAAACTAAGATGAAATTATATTCAAATACTCAAAAAATCCTCCTTCTTAAATTATAGAGTTAGTAGTGATGATGATGATGATAACTAAATGATTTAAAAACACAAAAGTATGAATATTCTAGCGTTGTCTTGAATTAGAATCTTTCTTACTTTCAGATTTCTTATTTTGATCAACAAATTGATTTATGAAATGAGCCATGACCATTACTTCATTATTCTTTAGTTTTAACTCTTAAATAATAAATTCTTTTCAATTCTTGCCGTGAAAAGCACCATCTTGTTGCTTCCGTATTGACAGTTCTGTAGAATGTGGCCGCCGACAACAATGTTGCAAAGCTGATCGATGTCCGTCATAAAAATGTTTGCATCTGCATAGTTGCACTTCTGAAACCAAGACATCAACCAAACATGCACAGCATTAACGAATACAGTTATCATTATTATTCACATAATACGAGTCAACTCAATTAAGTGGACGAATTTTGAGACAATCCTGGCCATCATCTTCATTTGGTGAGGCACTTTTCGTGTCAACTTGTTTCATGCCTCGTTTGAGCGAGTTTTAGCCGCTACGATCGGCAATCGGTTGTTTATTGTTCGAGTAAACAAATTTCTTTTTTTCTCTATGTAACTTCTGTTTGGCTTTAAATAATTTATCAATACGTATCAGTATTTCCAGCATCATCTTAAATACAACACTGACACGTTCCCTCGTTGGTATCTTCTTTTAAACGAGTAAAAAAATAACCTTATTCCTGAAATGTCTTCACCTCTTAATGGAGTTCAAAATTTCTAATTATTTTACCCGAGAAAAGAAGAGAAAATTGTGTAATCCAACAAAGAATTTTCGCTCAATTCAAATGGAATTGGAGGTAGACAAATGAGGCAAAGATAGATAAATAAAAGACAAATAAATGAGAACAAAAGATCAAAGAACAAACCAAACTTAAACCCTCCCGATGGATCAGGAACCTGATGCCTCCCCTTTTGGCACTATAGAGTGCCACCCTGCCAGCTCGCCTGTGGCATCGCCAAAATTTCGTACACAATCACATAGAAGGGATTCGGAGGGGCCGGATCCCTTTTGGTCCCCTGCCACGCCAAGGTTGGATATCGGAGGCGTTTGACCCACGAGGAAATAACGCGATTTTATGACATTAATCGCGGGAACGAAAGACGAGCGGTCGGGGGGGGAATTGTGCGCTCGCTTCCCGATTTTCGGCCTCGGGGCGTCTCGTTTTCAGTCTTTCTTTACGAAAGAGAGAGGGAGAAGGGTGGGGGGAGGAGATTGAAAGAGGGTGAGTATTGATTTAACTAATGCCTATTTATATTCCATGGAAAACTAAATTATACCATGCTGCCATGTATTCTATTTGCTACAAGCACCCACCTCTTAATTTTTACTGGCACATTTGTATTTCTTTCGAAACCTCTCTCAATTCCTTTCTCTTGCTTCTTCTCTTCTCTGTCCCTCGTGGATCGTAACATTAGGACACAGGTCGGTCCTATGGGAGGCCAGAAATGAGGTCATGTTCAGGGAATTTACCAATTCTTAACTAATGTCCTAATATACCCCCCTCTGGCAAAGACCTCCCAAACCCTCCCTTTCTACTGCCTCCACTCCAATCCTAATACCCCCGGGGCCATTCATTCCGGGATAGACCTCCCCCATCGCCATAAACCCCCTTCCGACAATGATTACTCTTCACTCTCTCGGCACTTCAAAAACATTGATTAAAGAGACCCTTTTTTATCTCCCTTTGCTTCAATAACAGTGACTCTCTTTCACCTTTGCCCTTTCATTCATTTTCATTTCACTCTCTTCATTCTGTCCTTTCTTAAAACGAAAGAAGGATAGAAAATAGATTCAATAATTTTATATTTTTTTAACCAGCAGCTGTTTCTTTAGTCATGAATTTCTGCGGGTTTCGTCATGACCCCTTTGAATGTGTGTTGGAGCCAGAGGCTGAAACCCTCTTTGACCGAGTGTCCTCCACCAATTCAAAGCCTCCACCAAAATAGTGAATGTGTTTACAAAGGGGGATTTGTTTATCCTGTAAACTAACGCACACAAACCACGTCCCCAGATGGCCTGGAAGCTGGAAATCAGGAAAAAATACGTTAGCGAGAATTGCTTGAAGGGAATATTTTTTCTGGTTATAAAAAGTAAACGCTAAAATTAAGCTTTAAAATGTGTTAATGTATTTTTATGTTTTAATGAACAGTAAATATGACTAGGCTATGAAATGTGTTTATTTACAAGGCCTTTAGAGTTTATCCTCAATCTTCTTTTCCTGGAAGTTCTCGTGCCTACGGAGCTTCACGCCAGACAGAGATCTGCATTAAATATGGACGCTGGCTTGGTACCTTACACATATTTTTCCGTGCTTTATCACTGTACTAACCACTCTTCAATAAATTCTGGGGAAGATGTATTTGTTTGTTTTTGACAAAAAAATGGCAAATATTATTCACTGACCTACATACCTCAATAAACAAACTGCATACCTTAGTGAGGTCCTGATCTCACTTTCTAAATTTGATAAAGGATCTCAATAATTAAGGTTTTTATTGTATTATAACTCTTGGGAGTCTTTTATTGTTCAGGTAATAGTCTTGGAATCTATTCATATAGTTTTATGCAGAAGCGTTTGTGGACAGATTATACAGCTCTTTCCTTGGTGCTTTCCTTCGCTACGATTCACCATGCCTCCTTTATCAAAGTTCTTGAATCTAAAATATACTTGGACATTTTATAGCCATCGACTCTAATATAATTTTACCTTAAGCTTTCATAAGAAAAATTAAAATTTCGCTAAGAATTAAAGGCTTATCATTCTGAATCAATTTTACGGCAATCTGTACCTCTAGTAACCATAAAGAATACCTTTACTGACAAGTGTTGAAATACAACTACCGAACACTACTCGCGTGGGAATAATTAGTTTCAGTTTTCGCCAAGCACCGAGGATATTCGCATGACATAACAATAATAAGGTTCATCTCTCTAGGCCCCAAGAAGCACTTGCTAGCTTGAAAATTAGATAAAAACTAGTAGGGGGGGGGCATTTATCATGACTTTTCTTATTTATCAATGTCATTCTTCAACTTGAGATTTTTTCTCTTTATATTCCACATCTATTTATTACTTGTTGACTGAAGATGCCCCTTCAAACATTGACTCCATTTATCTGACTCTTGGTATACTTGTTGGCTGAGATTCCTTCTTCTTTAGTTGGCTGGGTTAGTTCTTGAACTTCGATTTTCTTTTTCTTGATGTATCTTCCTATTAACTTGCATTTATCTTGATGTGATGATTCCTTCCAAATTCTTGATCACGTGATGATTTCTTGTTGATTTGAGATGCATTGAGATGAGTTAGCCCTTGAAGTCATTTTCCTTGAGTTCCGTTTTCTTCTGAAGGCGATCCATTTATCTTGAGTCTTCTTGAGTTGTCCTTAAAGCGTTTTTCGTGGTCTCCGTTTTCTTCGAGAATTTTCCCTAGTAAAAATTGTGGACTTTGGGGATCGATCGCGGGTCTTTTGAATCCAGAGGCTAGCACTCTACCGTCACGCTACGGCGAAGTCCGTCTTGACTTGGTAATTTAATGGGCTATTTATATTCTCGCTTTTGGAAGGAAGTTTTTCTCTTATACACCTTCGCACCCCTACACTAGCTTCATTTTCCAACTATTCTAGTCTCGTGTTAGGAGTGTCCTTTTAGGGGAAGGTTAGTGAATCCTTTAAAGACTTTAGAAAATTAAAGGTTTTACTAATTAGTTTTGCGAGATCTTATCTTTAATGGAGTACTGAGACTAGAGAATGGCTCGATGATTTAAGGGTTATCAGGTTTACTAAGGGTGTAGTCTCAGTATTCATTTAATGTAATGAAAATACGAAGGGTCTTCTAAAAATTCGTAGAAAAATGGAATAATACTAAAACAAAGAGAATAAATTTATATTTTTATAACATAAGCTCGATTAAGGTCAAAACACCTTTTCAAGCGATGATACCATCCATTTAGCCAAGTTAAATCAGCTTTTATTGACATCATTAACAGAAGAAATTCGAGCCCCCTTCGTGCTTGGTTTAGAAACAATAAATGTCGGATGGGGTTTGTAGGGGAATCGATATCCCACCCTAAAAACTGAGGCTCTGTTCCTTCACCACAACGTCCTAGCATTTGGCAGAGTAACCCGATTACTTAACCCCTCGAACCCTCTCTCCCCTCGCCTCAAGGACCACCCAAAAGGCCTTCGCACAACCACGACATTTACTAATCATCAGATTTCCAGCTAGAGTGCCGGGAAACCCAACGAAAAGAACAGAAGAAGCTCATGTTGAGCCAGTTCCTAGTGGTCACACCGAAATTCAGTTAGCTTGTATTGAGAAACAAGCTCAATCATCTCTCGTCAGAGAAAACCCCTATCCCGGTTTACAACAAAACCCAGAGATAGTCCTGGCCATTGAGGAATACCCCAAAGTGAACTCCCTCAAACACTTTCCCATTCGTCAAAGGATTCACTCGTTTGCTCATCGCTCGTCAGTGCGAATCATTCCAAGATTAACAAGAAGATTGGAAGAAGCAGACTTTTACGGTCTCGTTGTTGAAATCATCTTAGCAAGACAACTTGCTTAACGCCATCCGTCGCCCGCACCAAAATCGCCTGTTGCTCCAAGCCTATCCCCTCACCAGACAAACAGCTGGAGTGTTCGTGAATACGTCCAAGCGCCTGGCGCAAAAAAACATTCTTGCGTCTACATAAAAATTGAGGCCAAGGTCAGTCTCCAACCAGATTCACGTGTGGTTGTTTTAAAGGTATATAATTCCATTCATTTTTTGAAGGTCAATTAGCGTCTAATATTGAAGTGAGCTTTGGGTCAACCATTACTTTATATTCATTTGTTTAATTTAGTAAGTTTCACTTAAACTCGTTTAATTCATAGCTGTATAGTTTGTTTTGTTAGATTTCACTTTTTATGTTGTAATTAAAAATCTATTTTCTTAGAAGTATTTAATTCAATTCTTGAAACGCTGAGCATGGCACTAGAAATCCTCAAACATTAAAATAATAATAATAATAATAATAATAATAATAATAATATAGCACTCTTAGAGAAACGTTATCAAGGAGTTTTGGAAGTACGTAACAAATCTATACATACGTACACCACCACTCGGTCCTTGTAATACCACGACACGGTTAGCTCATCAAACTTTCTGGGATTAAAGAACGCACTCGAGATAGCTTTTGCAGGGTTAGAGAAGACAAAAGAAATAACATCCGTTTTATAAGAGCTGTTTGCCCTTGGTTTAATTCTCAGAGTACTAAGTTTTATATGAATGGTTTGAATGGATGGTAGCATCTCTTGCAAATGTGATTTGACTTCAAAGGAGCTTATGTTAAAAAAGTAAAATTTATTCTTTTTTGAATTTAATTAAATTTTTATACGATTTTTTAGCACCCCCCGTACACGAGTCACCTCTGAACTAATAGAAGTCATCAATATAAAGATTATTTGGCTTTAAATATATTCCTTATTATAAAATAATAAATGTAAATGAAATCACTTTTAGGTTACAATCATATGTCACCAGTTTGAGGGAAAGGAAATACTAAGACGGGTCTTTAATGACTGAACTCAGTTCTGCGTAACTGGCTTGTTTTTTCCAAAGAAGCTTCCAATCGAGGTTAGGACGATCAACAAAAGCAATCACGACTTTGGAAATGGAATCAGTTGTTACATTGTTTGTGCCGTGGATGTGTCGAATGGAGGAAGTGAACTGAGAAATGAATTTTATCTGGTGAACAGCACGGGGAGAATGTTTGGTGGAATTCGAGAGGAACATAAATGTCAAAGGCTTATAATCCTTCAGGATGTAAAAATCCCTTCCTTTGACGGTAATGGTGGACGCTGAGATTAATAGCGAGAATTTCTCTGCAAAAGGTACTGTACCGAGTCTCAGCTGGTTGAAGTTTCTTCGATACAAAGAAATAGGGATTCAATCGTTGTCGACCCTCTGCTGCGAGACTGCGCCGGCGACCAAATCGGATGCATCTGCCATTATACACAAATCAACAGGATAATGAAGACGGGCGGCTTCCTTCAAAGCCACTTTTGCTTTCTCGAAGGTGGTAGTTGCCAAATCAGTCCACTTGAGGGAGGTTTTGACGCCTTTCTTCGCTGGTCGCAGGAGGTCATTGAGGGGTTTTAGAATATCTGCAAAGTCCTTGATAAACCTGTGGCAAAAGTTGATCAGACCAAGGAACTGACTGAGCTTGCGTTGAGAGTAATGGCTTATGTTTTCTTTACAGTAGGACTAACGACGTTCACACTAATACGATGTCAAGTTTAGGGACACTAAACAAGCATTTGTCTGGACGAATGTCATGACCATATTCTTGAAGACTGGAAAGCACAGCTTCAAGATCGAGCTTTTGTTCGTCGACCGAAGAGCGGGCAATCAGAAGGTCATCCATATACGCAAAAGAGAATGGTAATCCACGGGGGACTTCATCAATGAAGCGTTGAAAAGTTTGGGCAGCATTTCGGAGGCCAAAATGCATGTACAGCCACTCAAACAGCCCGAATGGAGTAATGATGGCAGGTTTGAAAACGTCGGCCGGCTCAACAAGAATCTGTTGAAAAGCTTTCCCCGGGTCAATCTTTGAGAAGAATGTGCGCCCATGTAGAGTGGCCGTAAAATCGTGTATGTGAAGAACGGGATATCTGTCGGGAGTGGTAATGGCATTGGGGGAGAGAAAGTCACCGTACAGGCGCGTCTTATTGGGTACCATGTGAAGCGCTGAGGACCAAGTGCTCTTGAAAGGTATAATGATCCTGAGATCCAACAAGTGCTGGAATTCCTCCTTCGCTTTTTTTTAACTGTTCCAGCGAAAGTCGTCGGAGTTTGACGTAAAAAGAAGGTCCGGTGGTGGTGATGCTTGACTTCAGTTGGCGGCCCACCGGATTAAGGACTGCAAGGAATTTTTCCAAAAGTTCTTGGACGAAGTTGACGTCACGATGGCGGAGATGGCAGTATATTCTTCTGAGCTTATGCAAGCACGAGAACGAAGTGAGGTGTCATGATCCATGAGGGAGTTCTTGCTAAGGTCGACAAAAAGCTTGAAGTACCAAATAAAATCAGCGCCTAAGATGGAGCTGTGGACCGCTGCTACGAGGAAGACGCAGTTAAAATTTCAACGGAAACGAAGAGAAAGTGTCTTCAGCATTGTTCTGTAAACGGGAATCTTTGTTCCATTTGCTGCAAAAAGGTACTGGATATAAGGAAAATAGGCTGACTTCAGTACCAGTATCGTCGAAGGGTCTGTGATCCGGAGCAGATTGGAGCCCGAGTGCGGACGGGTAGCGCTAGGAGCGACCGGCATCCTAGTTTTCCGATTTGTGTTGACTGGAGGAAACACATTTTCGAGCTTTTCCACCGAACATCTCATATTAAAAACACAGGGAAGAGCTTGATCGTTGCTTCGAACGTGATTTCGACCAAGTTCGAGACCAAGGCCTTTTCAGGCTACTCTTGACGAGGAGAGTTAGCTCCTCAATTTGTGTCTCCAAACTTATGATTCGTTCATCCGAATGGATGGAGACTGAAACTACTTGCGGGCCGCAGGCTTCGAGAATTCGATCAGCCATGTCGACCAGTTTTTCCACACTCTTAGTGAAAGCTATCTCGGCTAGGATGCTATGCATGTAGGGAGGAAGCTTCTGTAGGAAGAGCTGGCGAAAAAAGGGTTTGTCGAAGGCAACCGCTTGCGCACCAAGAAGCTCTTGCATATTACGGAGCAAATGTAAAGGCTTCCGATCCCCGAGCTCTTCTTGCAAGACGAGTTGTCTCAGGCCCTCGGCTTCTGATACAGCTGTTCTTGAGATAAGGGTGGTTTTTAGGTCTTCATAAGGTGACGAACTGGAGGCCGAAGAAACCACGAAGTCCCTGACCTGTGATAATCGACGATGGTAGCAAACTGACGATGTTGTCAAAATTCGTCTTACTCGATGAACCAGAGTGCATCGTCGGAAGACCAGAAGGCAAGCAGCTTGATGCCGACGTGGGTAACGTTTGCATTCGCCTCATCCATTGTGTCAGTACTGGTCTGGAGATCACCAAGTGTAGGTGACAGAGAGCGAACGAACTTTATTGGGGCTCGCCTTATTATGTTCGCTAGGCTCTATGAAGTTGGTCAAAGTTAAAAAGCGAACGTGCTAATAGCACACCGTATATAGTCCGCTAAGCTCTCTAAGGACATTCGAAGCAGAAAGGCAAACGTGCTAGTAACACGTCAGGTCACTCCAGGGTCACCAATCGTAGTGTTTTAATTTATTGGAACCCTACAAGTTAATGAAAGCTTTAAATGATAATTAGGATGCTTTGGAACTCCCTAATCAAAGATTCACACCTGTTTAAAAGAGAGTTAATTAATTCATCAAAAGAAAATCTTGATTTATTTTTAATCCCAAACTCAAAATTTACTAAGCTCAGCAAAGAGGCATCAAAGAGGCAATCAAATCACTAGGATTTACCTAAATTTTACTTAAGGAAAGATCAGATTGTCCCGTTAAAGCCTTGAAAGCTTAAAAAAACACCTGATACCAACCCGAAGGAAAAGAAAAGGCAAAACGAAAGCATTCACGACAACCTGCCACAAACAAAAATCCACCTCATCCTTCTCTTATTATTTTTCTTCCTCCTTCCCATAATCATCATTCTACTTACACATTATTTCTAACCCATATCTCTAACCCATACACTATGGACCCCCGCTTCTAAATCCTCTTCGTCCAATTTCCCGAAGGATTTAATCATCCTATCAAAGCTTTGGGGTCACGAATTAAGCGCCGCTGAGACGCGATTGAAAGGAAAATAAATTGAAGAAAATGAATTTGCGGGAGTTGGGAAAACGGCGACGAGGAAAGAATAGATACAACTTGATATCCCGCGTGATTATCTATCTGATAGATATCCCTACTTTATTAAGGCGGGGGTGCTTGATAGGCTAGTAGATAAGGCGTTGTAGCTTTGTAGCTCCCATGCCTCGGTGCCAGGTTCGAATCCGGTGAAAACAGAAAAAAATGGGGAGGTTCAATAGGGTGGTATGTAATCACGCACATAGTTTATCATAACACCGTTGTCACTTCCTCCTCTCCTCGCACCGAAAACATTGTTTTTTCATCCTGGAAAGTCTGTTTGGAAATCAAATTCCCCTGACGCAGAATGGGTAGCCTTCCCTTGGGCCACAGAGGGTTTTATGCTTGCTGGAGAGTGTCAAATGAATACTTCAGGTTTGTATGTATCTTGTCGTCAAAATGAAATGGCCCCTAGTTCCCAAGGGCTTCTCTGCGATTGTCATTTTGATCTTTATGTGAATTTTATTGTCAGGTTGGTGGCCCTCGTCCACGATTAAAAAGGGGAATGGGAGTTGGGGGTGCAAATAACAGACGTTAATTAACATATTGCCAAAGACTTTCTATACCAATTAAAGAAATTGATTTCACAAATCTTAAAGGATTTAGGATATATAATAATCCTATGATAAAATTTGTCGAATCAGGTTGTAGCCCAAAGGGGACAAGAGCTGACTAAATTTGGACCACATATGCCTTTAAGGGAAGTCGACAGATAGAACCCGTCTTCAAAATAAAACAAGGGATTAACGTGTCTAAATAGTAAGTGAATAATCCCAAATTAAGTTCTTGAACTAATTGGAATTAAAGAAAGTTCTCGGAATCGGGGTAACTCGAGGTCATTTCCATTTCGAAGATGACCCCATATCGAAAGAAGGGGAAAATTAAGGCAAACGACTTGGCCACCGGCCTCTTCATAGCTCCGTGTGACTCAAACTGAGACACAGTCGGTGTTAATTTTCCACAATCAGAGTTCGAACACCGATGTGGGTTTTTTAGAGTGACTTTTAGAGCCAATGTTCCCGTTACTCTGTTATCTCCGCCCCGAAATGGCGAACGACGAGTACTTAAAAGGAACAACATCCATAAATGAGCGAATTTCGTCAGGGTTTTATTTTGTCCGCCCATTCAGGCAGTCATTCCTCACTCGCAAGAGCCCGAGAATGTACACATGAATACATTTTAGTGTCATTTTATGTGTTTTTTATCGAATTAAGGGGCGAAAAATATACGAAAGGTGCCCTCATGGTGTACTCCTAATGGAGGGATGCTTGGAACTGCGGTATTCTTGATATCTACTTGATTACTTTTGTTATATTTATTTCCTTGGTAATTCTTTTGTTCAAATTACCCTTTTCCTTATTTCCTCCAAGTATACCTTGCGAAAGGAAAATGTAAATGTTACGACTAATACATTTCAATACGAAAGACCATTAACCAACGTCAGCATCATAGATTGCAGGGACTTTATACTAGTTCTAGAACCCTTGCTTCCCAATAAGGGCTCGATCCGATCTTCCGAAGAACCAGCGAATTACACCGCGCCGCCTTCTAATGTCTTTTCCACCATTTCGCAGCTTTATTACATAACCCATCTGAAATTCGGAATTTGGTTTGTTCATTTCTTTCCTTTTTCTTAACACAGAATATATATATATATATATATATATATATATATATATATATATATATATATATATATATATATATACACATGCCCAAGGAAAATGGAAAATTGGTAACACAACCCAATTTTCAATTTTATTTGGGCCTGTAAATACATCACACGTCATGTGATTTTCAATTTTTAGTGTATATATATATATATATATACACTCGTATATATATGTTTTGTTTAAGACAAGGTCTTATTTTGATTTTATCACTTTTATTTTGGAACGTTCCAACTGGCGAATGCAGTTTTTCGTATCTGGTTGGATATTAAAGATCAGTTGAGGAAGATCCATTTTATTTTTTACAACTTTTTGAGTTTTGGCCGTGAGCTTTTGCCTTTCTTAAGGCATCTTCAGACTGAAGTCTTCGTTTTTGTTGAGGCTGCGTTGATTTTTTTGTTTTTCGTTTGGTGTTGCCTCCTTTACCAGTGAGGTAGCTTATTGCTGGTCGTGAGAAGCGAAGAATGAAATTGTAAGTAAAAAAGTGTGGAAGGTGAGATAGAATAGATCGCCAAGACCCTCCACCTCCCCTTCCGGTCATCCTATGATGACCAGAGGGGGGGGAGGCACCAGGCCCTCCCAGTCTCCCCTCTCCCTCCAGAGTCCTGTTGGACTTCTGGACAGGAGAGAGGGAGACAGGGAGAAGGACAGGGGGAGGAAGAGGAAAGGGAAAGAGGGACAGCAAAGTTTGAAGTGTGTGGAAGATTGAAAGAGACCAAGTTGGTCGGCGGATCTACAGCTTTACGTGAAATCCGAACCACGGTGTGTACTATATCCTGCCTATTCATTCAATCTCTAGTGCCCCTGTCCCACGTATGCTGTGTTAAGCCCAGTGTGAAGGATAGAAGAAAATGTAGATAGAAAAGAAGGAAGTAGAAGATGTGCAGTTGAATGCAAAGTATACGTGGAGGTCACGCTAACCTCTGGCATTTACAAATGTTATAGTTTAGAATTCAAATGAATAGAAATAGTTGCCTGGGTATCAGGTTTATCCTCTATATTCGTTTTATGTCATGTTTTTAAATCTGTGTTATTGTTGCTGTGATGTGGCGTTCAAACCGTTATTTTAGTTGTTTTCCTTCACTGATATAAAGTTTTCTCCTTTCTATTTTATTATACCTGTTTCTTGTTTATCCTTTTATTTTTCTTTTGATTATTTCTAGCTTTTTCTAACTTTGTTTACTTACTCCCTCTGTTCGTTCTCATCATGTGAACACTTCGTCCTCTTCTGATCTTTGAAGTATAGGTGGGGAAGTCTCTGCGTGCTCCACCTTCTTGTCTTTGGATGATCATGGCCATTACTTCCTCTCCTATCTCGCGTTGCGTGGTTTGAATGAGTTTCTTGGCCCTTTTCTCTATAATCTTGATGATTGGCTGAATTCTTGTTTCGTGATGTAAATCTTGCTGTCTTCTTCTGTCTATTCTTCTTCTGTTCGTGATTAACAAAACTGCCTTGTTCTGTATTATTTGTAGTGCGATAATATTACTTTTTGAGATTGTATACAATGGTATCACCGGGTATACCATTGTTGACTGGATTAAGGCTTGATAATTTTTTTTTGTTTTTCCTTTTAAGTGTTCTGAGCCTAAATAGTATCCCGAGTCTCTCTCTTCCTTTTTCTACTCTTTTTCTCGCATGCTTTGTGTATCCTCTCTTCGTAATCGTCAATCCTAGCACTATACCTTCTTTTGTGTATTCGTATCTGTTTCCTTCGATTACAATGTTGCTGAGTCTCCTCCTGTGTATTGGTACGATTTTAAATTTATTCCTGTTGGTGCTGATCTTTCACTGTTTTTCATAGGCGTTGATCCGTCGTATTTCTTCTGCTGTCAGTCTTGCTTGCATATCAGGGTTCCTATAAGGGCAGACGACAATCTGTGTGATTTCAGCTGCGAACTGTATATTTAGGCACCCATATGTAGCTGGTGGAGGAACGTCCGAGGTATATACGGAGTATAATGTTGGACTCAGACATCCTCCTTGCGAAAGGCCAGCCACCATCGTGAATTTATCTCCATGGTAGTTTCCCATTTTGATAAATGCGTTACGTTCGGTTATGTAGTTGCAAAGTAATTTTTCCATCTTGCTCTCTAGGCGTAACTGCAATATCTTATATTGCATTCCTTTCGTCCATACTTTGTCAAAAGCTTTGGACACATCCCTGCAGACTATATCAACGCTAGCCTTCTCTCTTTTTGCTTTTGCTATTTTTTCTGTTATGACCGCGAGGGCCATCTTCGTGCTTCTTTTCTTTCTGAAGCCGAATTGAAACTTATTTAGGTTATTAGCTTCCAGGTGCTCATTTAGGCGAGTGTTTATAATTTTCTCGAACACTTTCCCGATGAAGTCGAGTAGAGATATAGGCCTGTAATTCTCTACTCGTGTAGTAGGCTTGCCAGCTTTGGGTATGGAAACCATTTTGGCTACTTTAAGTTCTTTTGGGAAGTAGCCGGTGGTAAGGCTGGCATTAAATACCGAAGTAATTCCCTGCAATATTTTTTCCGTCGCTTGCTCGTAGTGCCTCTTAGTGAGCTCTGATCTACCTGGTGCCTTCTGCTTAAACTGTGCCATTGTGTTTTTCAATTCTTGGACGGTGATTCTTGCATCGTTACCGTCCAAGATGTCTCTTGCTGCATCTACTTTTCTGTAAGGGATTATCCTGTCCGCTTCTAGTTCGAGTTGTCTTGCGATGTTCCATTTGAAGTTCCTGTCGAAATCTTGATTTTCCTCTTCACTAATGTTAAAAATGTTCTTCCAGTGTTCTTTAATTGCTTCTTCTATTGCTTCAATATCTTCTATCTTATTGCCTTGATTATCTTTCAGGGTCACCTTCTTGTCCCCTGATTTTACTTTCATTTGTTTTATTGTTTTCCAAAATTCTCTCGCGGGTGCGTATTCGTCAATCTTCTGGATTGTTTCATTCCATTGTTGATTTTGTTTTTCTATTATTTCCGTATTAAGAATCCTATTTATCCTCTTCATTGCGTTGAGTAGCTCCCTCGTTGGTCCGTTTCACCTTATGTTGTCTAAAATTTCCCTTAGTCGTCGATGGTTTATTATCATCTCTGGAAACCAGGTCAAGGTCTTAATCGTCGAGTAGCTGTTTCCTGGGATGGCTTTTCTATCCGCCTTTTTTTATCAAATTCCTAATAGTTTCTAGTTCTTCGTCTATCTCTTCTTGCAATGCGCCGTCTAGATCTTCCGGCTGATATGTGCTTAATTCTCTCTTGTATGTCTCCCAGTCTGCTCTGTGAAAGGCTTTTGTTAACTTCCCTTGGATCTGGATTGGTCTTTGATTAAGGGTGAGCAGAGTCACTGTGTGGTCCGTACATGTGATATCTTCTGGCCTCATATAGTAATTATATGGAAGATAGTTGTTGCCCAAGAAAATGTCTGGTTTAGTGGCTGCATTTTCCCTCACATAGGTGGAGTAGTCTGGTCCAAGTCTTTGACAGATACCTCTATCGAAAAAAGTTGCAAGTTCTCTGCCTATCCCGTTTCTCCGTCTATATCCGCTCCCTTGACCGTATGCCTTCAGGTCACCCAAAAATAACACTGGTAACCTATTATTAAAGATTCTAATGAAGTTCTAAATGGGCAGTTGGTTTCTCCTTGGCGTATGGTATCTCATTGTAATAATGATGTTGGTCAATTCCATTTTAATCTCCACTGCGATGTAGGCTTCGTCCAATTCGTTGCAAGTTCTATATTCAATATCCTTTCTGATTGCTATAGCTGCCCCGTCTTGTAGTTCTCCCGTCGGGTTGGCCGCTATAACGTAGTAATTCCAGATTTTGATCTCGTCTTCTTGAAGATTTACGCCGTGTGCCGAAATCAGAATTATGTCCGTTTCTAGTTTTTTTAAAAATTGTTTCCATACATTATCCTTTTGTTTTTCCATCCTTTAAGTTTTATGATCTCCTGTATTTTGATCCACTTCTGGTGTTCCATGATTTCCCTTTGGATTTCTTTGCATGAGTGAGATCCCACCCATGTTTCTACTTTCCGGTATACGAAGCTCCGGTTTGTGGTGATCTGCGGCGGTGTCTTCACTTCCAGTTGGAGTTTTCCGAGGGTTATCGATCCACCGGAGGATAGCAGTTTTTCTACGTCATTTCCTTTAGGACACATCTCGATAAATCCGTTGGGGACTTCAATGCATTTTATCAAGAGTATGGAGAGGTCCTTGAAGATGGTCTCCACGACTTGCTGCGGGGTACATTTGGTTCTGTTGATACCTTTCTGATTCCAACGAAGAGGCAGTCTTTTTATATCCTTGTTTTCCATCCTGGTTCTAGTCTGCCCCACTATTGTGGGGATCCTAGTGGTGAAATCAATCTATAAGTAAACGTTATGGTCCTCAGATGGGAGAGCCCTCTATCTGACCTAATTATACCTCTCCTACCTCCCGAATTACGTGCTCTCCTTGGTCACCCTACCTATTTAGGCCTAGCCCTATAAGCGGTCCACAGAGGGTTTGGGGCTCGTGGTCGAGAATCAACCCCCTTTATTGGCCCCATAACGGGGTCTCCTGCAGGGGTTTACTATACCCTACTTCCAAATGTATCTAATACCTTGCCAGGGACCAAGTTATGTAGCACTAGTTGAGAAACAAGTTGGAGTAGAAAAGTGTGAAAAAAGTGCCAATAATCAGAGGAAAAAGTAGCCCCTTTGCGGGAAGCTACCTCGCCCACAAGGAACAGGAGGAATCTCTAATCAGCCCTGTAAGCGCATATATTTCTTCCTGTGGTAGTCGTCCGTAGGCTGTTATAGCGTTAAGTGGTAAACAGGCGTTTAGCTCAAATTAGCGTGAAAAAATTCACGTTTTGAAGAAAACCTCCAGTCCGGTTTTCTCCTTTACCAGTGAGAACTTTTGCCAAATCGTAGAATTGCGCCTGAAAATCAGAGTAGCAGGTCCATCAAATTAAATTGATTTTCGTGCTTTGGTACTTTTATAGGTCAAAGTCGGAGTACCTTGTTCCTTTAGCAGAAAAGATGAAGTACTCGCTCGGAACTGGTGCGTTGAGTGTTAAGTTTGGGGCCCATCACTTTAATGAGAAAAGCATCCAGAATCTTTAGGCGGCAATGGTCAGGGTTTCTTCTGAGTATGGTAGTGTTTTCGACCAGAGTTGCTCTCGTAATTTGTGCGATATTTTTTTTTGGCAATGTGTTTTTATTCCTCCTTCTTGCAAATACATCGTTAGGCGCCAGCTGATGGTAGTAGCGGGCATTAGCTGACGAGCTAATGCCCGCTTTCCCTGATACTAATGGATCTGCTCGACAACACATCTACACTGACGACTCCCATCACCGTCGAGGAAACAAAACACTACATTAAAACAACACCAAAACGCGCACCCGGCCCCTCCGGCCTACCAGCCGCATTAATACACAACTTCCCTGTAAACATATACCCTACACTTACACACCTATTCAACGCCTCACTAGCCTCCAGCCACTTTTCCAAAATATTGAAAGTCTCTCATAACATACTTGTACACAAAATGAACAAAGACCCCAAACACCCAAACAATTACAGGCCTATTGCTCTATTAGAGCACCTATGCAAAATACTCGAACGTATGATCAACTGCCGCCTCGAGGGACTACCTAGAAGAGAAGGACTGGTTCTCCGCCCCCCCCACCAATATGGGTTCAGGAGGGTCGGTCCACTCAGGCGGTTGTGACCATCATTCACGACATAATACAAAAAAAAAACCACCTCAGGCACGACAAAAGACACTTTCCATCAGCAAGGACGCGGAAAAAGCCTTTGATAAGGTGTGGCACGAGGGACTCAGTTGAAAACTCGCCAACAATACGGAGTTACCTCTCTGCACCAGAAGGCTCCTCTCACATTACCTCACTGAACGAAGATGCCAAATAAAATACAAAAATACCCTATAACAACCTTTCACACCACGGCCAGGCGTTCCCCAAAGAAGCGTACTGGCACCCATACTTTACATCATGTACACAAACGACACCCCACGCACACTCGAAAACTGCTGTCACACCTACATAGTGTCCTACGGCGATGACGAGACCATTCTCGTCAGAGCCGTGGACCAGACGAGTTCGCGCATTACGCACAAATAATACTACACGAAAAGACAGAGTATGAGGATAAATGGCTGATTGCCAGGAATTCTCAGAAGACACAGATGACACTCTTCGGCACAAGAGATGACTACATGCATAACCTACAAATTTTCTCGCACACACCAGACAAAAACCACCAAAACCCAACAAGGTTCGACTACACACAACAAACAAAAATCCTTGGGGTAACTTTTGACAAGTCCCTTAGGTTCAATATACACCAGCAGATAATACAAGAGCCGCACACACAAACAAAATGCTGCATAGGTTTTACCCTGCGGGCAAGAAACTACAGTTACACCTATATAAAACACTCGTCCGACCTTTCTCACGTACGCCCCACTAGCACTCGTATCTGCGAATGTCACGTGGTAGAAGAATGTCCACTCTACAAGAAAATAAAGACTAGAACCCCTCAACACATACGCTCACACTAGACTTAGAAAACTCGTCAGAGGCCCCATACACACAGCACTGCACGCAAGACTGTATGTTGCGATGGCACTGCACTACCCCGCAGCCCATGACCACCCGCAACCCATACCGTTCCGACCATGCAGACACGATCTCCTTCCTGACCACCCTCCAACCGTCGTCCAGTCATGAACAACCCGAGACAAACCCAACTACACCACGCATCGGTGTCTAGCCACCGACCTATCAACTCTTTCTATCCCCTCTCAAGTTATTTCCGTACCCTTTTCCTCTACG
Organism: Ceratothoa steindachneri; assembly: GCA_963969495.1. Lineage (NCBI taxonomy): Eukaryota > Metazoa > Arthropoda > Malacostraca > Isopoda > Cymothoidae > Ceratothoa > Ceratothoa steindachneri. The sequence goes on from OZ018338.1 coordinate 10,829,865, forward strand.
ACTACCTGATCGCTTGTGAGAGATCCCTCTCTGTTCTTTTTATATACGATGGGTGGTCAATAAGTTTTGCAATTTGGATATAAGGAAACGAGATATGAGGAAAAGTGTTTTTTTTATTATTTTTCAATATAACTACCCTCGACTTCAATGCACTTGCGCCACTTGTCCCTGAGTCTTCGAATTCCCGACAACCAGAAATCTCCCGACTGCTGTTCAATCCACTCCTGGGCAGTGAGCTGGACATCTTCCTCGTCCCCAAACCGGCGTCCACGCAGTGCAGCCTTGAGCTGGCGGAATGAAAAGTAGTCGCTAGGGGCCAGATCTGGACTGTAGGGGGGTGGTTGAGCTCCTCGAATCCTCACTCGCGCAGGGCAGCTTGTGCAACTCTGGCCTTGTGGACAGGGGAATTGTCGTGGAGAAGCAGGACACCGCGTGTCAACTTGCCGCGCCGCTTCTGACGGATGCACTTCTTCAAACCAGCCAGTTCCTCGGCACAATATTGGCCTGTGATGGTCCTTCTATGAGGCGCAAAGTTCACCATCAACACTCCCTCAGAATCCCAGAAGATGGTGGCCATGATTTTCCCGGCTGAGGGTTGGGTCCGGAACTTGATGGGGGTCGGAGAGCTCCTGTGCTTCCAGGCCATTCTTTCTAGTGACACGTTTCATCACCTGTCACTATGCGTGACTCGAATCCCACCGGGTCTTGGTTGTACAGGAGCAGCAGTTCCTTCAAACTTTGACGACGTTGAAGTCGATCATGGGGCGCGAGGTTTCGTGAGGTTTCTCCGGACCCAACGGGCAGAGACCTTGGTCATGGACAAATTGTCGTGGATGATGTTCATAACACTTTCATGTGATATTCCAAGTTCTCGCTCGATTTCTTCGACATTCACCCGGCGATTTTTGAGGATCATCCTCTCCACACGGGCCACATTTTCCTCGTTGGTCACGTCTGACGGGCGTCCTGGACATGAGTCAACTTCAAGGGACTCACAACCATGGCGGAACTCCATATTCCAGCGAGCAATTGTTGTATAGGAAGGGGCGGTGTCGGTGTACACTGCAACCATGCGTTCATGGACTTAACTCCGACATCAAATAATCTTTACATCTTTATTAGGATTGAGTAGTGCAACGTTTCGACCTTACGGTCATTTTCTGGCTCTAGAAAACAGATTAAGATATACAAATATACAAAATAGGTTTAAGTGCTCACCACAAATTATAATTATAATAACAGGAAAGTAACAAACAACAATTTAAGGAAAGAAGTAAAGTAAAATTGTACAGAAAAACAAAAACTAAAAAACTGGTTAATAAAAGCTTAAAAAACAACAAAACAAAAATCAATACAAAACCAAACGGATCAAATAAAAAACATACTCGTGCCTTTAATCTTTGATATCCAGTGAGAATAAGGTGTGGTAGAGAGGTGACGGGAAATATAACAGTTTCGCTAGTAGTGGTCGTTCAAAGGATGTTAAATGTAATAGAAGAGGAATCAGAATTGAGTGAGTGATATGGTGTTTTGATATAAATAGATTCAGAGATACGTAGTGACAGTGGGTTTAAATATTTAATAAGGAACCAATGTTCCTCGCCATTGGTTTCTTAAGCTTTCATTGCATCATGTAATATTCTCCTTAGCGTTTTTCCAGGTTGTGTTAAAAATTTCCATTTTCTCGGGCCTTTAAATACATCTATATATCACTTATCATGTGATGTTTACTTATTACAAACAAAAAAGCCCGTGCTCCCTTCTACTAGAAAAACACTTGTCTAGTCTCTCACTGGATAAAAACCTACACTTCGTGATTCCAAAGGTTTCTTGAATCGACCTTTTTGGGGTTGAGGATGGTAGCTCTGGCGATGAGCGTCGTGGTCATATAAGCGATGAGCGCTTGATGACACAGGTTCAAATCCAACTTCTTTATTTATTTTCATATAACAGTTAAAATAGTTGGCCCTATCTTTCCATTATCTACATCTCCCATTTTCCTTCTTAAACATTCATTGGTTCATGTAATATTCTCCTTAGCGTTTTTCCGGCTTGTTTTATTAATTTTCCTTTCCTTTGGCCTTTAAATACATACATATATATAAATATATATATATATATATATATATATATATATATATATATATATATATATATATATATATATATATATATATGGATAAAACCACAGGAATAGGACTAATTTTATATGCGAAACCTGGTTTCGACGGAGACATCCGTCATTGTCAATCGCTAATGAAGAAGTGCGATACAGAAGTTGCTTAACGTACAAACACACAAACCAGTGGCGCTAAGGTGGATTATGCGAGAATGTGTCGGCATTTTTGAGAAACGCTAAAATAGCCTAAACGTCTCACAATTATATACATCGACGCTTAATTGAATCAGCACTTATAAAATAAATTCCTAACTTTAATACTTCCGACGGCCACTTCAATACTAATACTTTAATAAGCAAGAAATTCATACTTTCGTTTCTCAAAATTGCCGACACATTATCACATAATCCAGCTTAGTGCCTCTGATTTGTGTGTTTGTACGTTAAGCAACTTCTGTATTTCACTTGTTCATTAGCGATTGACAATGATGGAAGTCTCCGTCGAAACCTGGTTTCGCATATAAAATTAATCTTATTACTGTGGTTTTATCCCTATAGTTACACGTACACTACTGTACTTTTGGGGGAAAAAAATATATATATGCGGTTAAAAGGTTATATTTTAGTAATAATCATAATATATTATTATGTATAGAGAAAGGAAGAATACTGCGGCAAAATTGTAATTGCCCCGGTGGATCAATGAATCTATAACATCAGTAAGTTGAGAAGTGAACCATGTTTCTCATGTGGTCTGTACTGTATTCTCGATCCAAGTTCCATATGTAGTCACCCATGATCGCTTCATCCAACCTTCCTTGATATCGCTTCTCCATCAACTTTATGGCTAAATGGATAGTTCAACCTACTCTTCCGACACACCACCAGCATTCGGTCCGAATAATTTCAAATGGGAATGCAAATAGTACAGCTTAAGTGCCCTTCTGCGTTCCATAGTGCCGGTAACTTTAAGCGGTTCTTCTCAACGAGTCTTGTAATTCTCCGCTTTGTTTTTTCCTAGAAACCAATTGAGAACGTTCTTAAAAGTATTTCTTGCATTTTTTTCTCTAACGATCTTATTTTATCCCAAGAGTTCTGGATACAGACATTTGCTTCTTCTGTGGCCCTGTAGAAACCGGCTGCAAATTTTGCGTCTGACAAGTTCTGAAATATTGATCGTATTTTTGTATAGGTTTTACCATTGCAGTCTGAAGCTCTGGCGAATTCTTTCACCATGCTGAGTTTAATATTGATCGGAGATAGTAGGATTCTATCCATGGGCACAGGGGCAATGTGCTTTACATTTGAGGTACCCCGATAGAGGGCTGATCTTTCTTGCCATTTCCGCTTGACATAATCGTTGCTCTATCTTTCTCACAAACAGTTAAGGCAAAGATGGTTAGGATATCCACTCTTTATTTTGAGCAAGGATCCCAACAGCTTGAAATTGACACATACATCACACTTGTAGTTATCATATTTTATATTTTTAAGCAAGATTTTTTATTTTTCCGTAATGTTATTTCAAGTGTACGAAGTGACCAAGAGGGAGAGAGGGATGATGGTTGCCTTTGTGAAGCATCACTTCTTTTCGACTTCCTTTAGAGCTGCCAATGAGCAGATGCCATTGATTAGGTTGATGTTTGTAACCTATTGCTTTAAACCGAGTCTTAGATCAGTATAGAATCACAGCGACTCAGACGATGAGTAGAAAATGGCAAATGCTGCATGCCATGCTCGGTACTTCGACTTTATACGTTTGAATCTCGTTGGTTCCATGCCATCAAACAGGATGCCATAAAACTTGCACCAGTTTTGGTTAGATTCAAGTCTCCTACGAGGTCATCAAACTCTGGCTGCTTTGGGCAGTTGGGTTGTTCATGTGAGCATGATGCTTCCACGTCTTCGTGGTCTTCATCACGATCTGACATTTCAATGTCGACTTCATCTCTGGATTCAAAAATTGGAGGAGTTCAAATCAGAAGTTGTTCGTCTAGTGACTATAGATTGTTTTGGTCTCGGATGAGAGTGTCAAAGTACTTTTACTACGGACATAATATTTGATACTCCGCGAAATTACAGATTTGATTCGCTTTGGGCCAATATAATGTCCCCCCACCCCCCCCATACACAACAAAACCAGCTGATAGCTTGCTGCAGTTTCTAGAAGTCATCACTAGAATATTTTATACAATAAAACACAAAAAAGACAATGATATGCATGAGAGAAAATGTTTCTTGATATAACTGAACAAATATTCATTCTAGGATGAAAAGGATGTCTACCGTCGTATTAAGAATGAGTGAAAGATAAATAGAGTGATAGAATTGTCTGTTGCGTTGTGAATTGCCACCATTCAGACCAAATCTGTGCCACGATACTCCCGATATTGGGCGAATTTCTTCCACGAAGTCATCTTCTGCGGGGTTCTTTTTAGATTTAAAGGGGACACAGTTTAGTCCCTTTGTGCATCTGGGGGCGTTTCTTCTACGATGAATCATGCCCATACCCACTTGGTCGCTTCTGTTCATTCTACCCTCACCCACGTTTGTGTTCTTATTCCGTAAATGTATTTTTCCCTGTTTCTCTGAGTTTTCTCCCTAACTCGTATCTTTTCATGTTCCTGCGTGTCTTATGCTCAGTGTCCAATTTTCTCTCCCACAAGTGTTAAGATGCATAGAGGCATTTGGTTAAAGGCATTTCAATAGAGGCATTTGGTTAGAGGCATTTTAATAGAGGCATTTGGTTAGAGGCATTTTTCCTCTCAAAATATGACTAAGCTTCAAGTTCATTCAGTTGGCAATAATATTTTTAATAGCAATTTATTTTACTTATTATTATTTATATTATTATCATTAATATTATAATTATTTTTATTATAATTATTTCTATTATTATTAGTGTCATTATTATAATAATTTGTATTTTTATTATTATCATAACTATTATTCTTATTCTCATCATTATATTTATGTTTGTTCAGTTTGGATTAATGACCATCAGCAGTTTTTCCTTCAATTATTTTTACCATTGTTATAAAGATTTCCTTTTTCGTCCTCCTATTTTCCTATCGAGAATCGCGACCTCCCTAAAGTAGACGCATTTTGGGCCCCGAATCTAAGATTTTGTCCCTCAATTCTAATCTTTGGCCAAATTCTTGATCATTTTTTCCTCTTTGAAGAGATCCTTTTCACTCTATCCTTAAGAGTGGCTTTTAGCAATTTTTTAATAGTCCCCGAAATTCTTGTAAATTTAAAGCCAATAATATTATGTCATCCTAAAAGTTAAGATTAATTTAATATCTCCGAATATTTCTGATTCCTTTTTGTTCACACTTGAAAATACAGAAAATCTCATCAGGAAGAGCTGTAAACAGTTGGGCAGGATTGGATTTCCTCTCTTACTTACTTTCTACTGTCTTTTTTTTCTTCGGGAATACATCCTAAAGGAGTAAGTTATGTAGGAGAATATGTCAATTTAGGCATTGCTAACTCATTGCTTATGTAGTGCACATAGAATTAAAACTGAGGCAGAATTTTTGTCATAGTCTAAGAATGTCATTTTCCTTCTAATATTCGTTGGAAATCCTGGAAGTGATCATTTGTTTATGTCTGAACCTTGTCTGTCCCGCTGGTTAATTATGGTAGACTGGTTCAGTCTGTTGATTATGACTTATTAAAGTAATTTGTACGCTACTAATAAAAAAAAACATCTTTTTTATTTATTTACATCTCTTGTCAACTTAGGATCGTTCCATTGGAATACATTGCCCCCTAGCCACTATAAAGTCAATTGTTATCCTATCCTCTCCAAGCTAACACCATTTTTCATGCTCTTAAGTTCATGCAAAATTTCGTTTTTTCATAATTGGGGAAATTTCTCTATTTTATTGAGAATTTTTCTTCATGTGTATGATGAACATTGTTTACATATTTGTACTGATAGAATTCTCCACTCTTTAAATAATATTTTCTCTGTTTATTATTTTATCCTTGTTTTTTTTTAGTGTTGTCATTTGCTGTCTCCCAATTGTTAGGTGTAGTTTCATCTGTTTTTGTTAATTTGTTGCTTACATTAACTTTTTGTCTACCATGTATTTTTAATAAACTTGTAGAGTTTAGTAAATTCTATCCTTTCTCTAATTTTTCCATCATGTCTTATTTTATTTTTCGCTTTTTGTCTAAAACTGTTCGTAAACTCACGTAAATGTGTTTATTGACTGTGTCAAGTTATTATTTGCGATATTTCTGCTATTATCAAAGTTTTCTTATGGGAATTCTGTAACCTGATCATTAGGATCATTAAACATGTTTGGTAGTGTAATTTTGAACGGTATTTACTTTCATTTTGGTATTTAGTTTCACCGAGTTTGATCCTTTCTCATAATTTTGACTTTCTCTTTTTTAGATTAATTTTGATCTCGTTCTTGAGTAATCTGTGTCGTGCAATTAACTTATAGGAGCTAATAATTGAGTTTCTTAATTATTTTATGCATATTTTTATAATATTTACATGTATGTGACTAAATAAGGACCCAATTATGCAATAAAACACGTTTAAAACACTTAATGGTTAAGTGACAGAAGCCTCCTAAGAAACCTGCAACAATATGAATGCAGAAACTATTTGCAATCTGCAACCGTAGCAAACAAAAAGATGAAGTCATGTAGCACAAGAATAAGCAAAAATATTAAAAAAAAAATAGATATAAGGCTAAAAATGAGCTAAAAGAACTTCATGCATTTAATTCAAATTCAGTAAAAAAAAAAAACGTCAAAAATGGATCAAACAAAGCCTAATATTTGGCAGATAGCAAATGACAACAAGAAACAACGGAATAAAAATCATTGAAGGAGAAAATGAATTATATGATGATGTATAAGATAAAACGAAGCAAATTTTACGTTCATTTAATAGCATGAAAAAGGGCATTGGTGACCTGCAAGCAAATGTGTTGATGCTAAGAGAAGATAAAATTATATTGGCATGGACAAACTCTTCAGTTGTACCTTTTTATTAAAAAAGGTGACGGAAAAGAATTCAAGAAATACATACCCTCAGTCTCATATTAGCAATATATATAGCAAAAAAAGTCATAACCAACAGACTAAGAGTCGACTGCGATCAGCCTCCCGAACATTCCGGTTTCAGACTGAACTCTAGTGTTTATGATTATCCACGGGTGGTTCAAGAATCATTTTGAAGAAAAAATGAATAAGAAATAACTCTCAAAATGGCATCCGAGACAATTAAAAACATTTGACTCATTGAACCCCTATTCACTTTTAAGAGCAATAAAGAAATATGGAATTGACAAAACCTACATTGACTTACTAATATATATATATATATATATATATATAGAGAGAGAGAGAGAGAGCGAGAGAGAGAGAGATAGAGAAACACACATGCAACATCGTCATGTAAACAGAACACAGTCAGTAATAAGAAATAAGAGAAAGAGGGGAAGCCCATTTGCCCACAATCTTTTATTATAGTTCTTGAGGGGATTTTCAAGGATTCTAGAATTAAAACCATTGATAATTATATCTAGAGGAAGATATTTAATTCACCTCCAGTTGGTGATGCGCGATTTGCCTCGAATTCATAATTAGATTTACTTTCACTGATAACAGAATGATCACAAGCCAGTCTCGGTTGGAGTAAAATCAACATTGCGAAGACGAAATTAATGATCACTCGTTTTGCAGAAGATAGTGATCCTGACGTCCATTAAGCATAAATTATGGAGAAAATGAACAAAGGGCGTCACCCCCCTGACACCTTTCCCTTCAAGACAATAAATTAGGCCCAAGTGGAATGAGGGAACCATTGTTATAAATGCCAACACCTCGTTTTACCCCTTTTTAGTTTCTTCTGAAGGGCAGCGGCTTAGAAAAGAAATGAGCTAGGGTGGGTTTTATGGTCCTTTAACGTGCTAAATTCGGTCGAGGACAATGAGGATTGATGGTTAAAGTTTAGAACAGGTACAAGAATACTTAGGATAGCGTGCGACTCCTGATAAGGTCATGGGCAAGGAAATAAATGAGTAAAAGAACCAAATTAGGTTGTAGAGGTGAGGAAATCATAGCTCTAGTTTCATAATCGACTTGCAAAATGCAATTGAATGTTCAATATTCATTCAAACTTGCAATATTCAATAAAAGATGCAATGTTCAATGAATTTACAATGTTCAATAAAATATTCAATAAAAAAATGCCATGAATTGCAATAGTCAATGAAACTTGCAATATTAAACCTGCTCATTTTTCCCTCTTTTATGGGACGAAAACTTGGACAGGGAACACAAGAAGCGATCAATAACTGATTAAAAATAACGGAAACATAAATACTTGTTTAAGAACACAAACACGAGTGACAGATAAAACGAGAAGATTTTATTTTTAATTTTAAGGTCACGTCATGACAACTAACAAGGGTATGTGGATACCGCAATACCTGAAGGTATAAAAATCTCTACCCATGATATCAATAAAATTGTCCACCAAAAATAGGAAATACAAACGAAAGGAAATAAAGAACGAACAAAAGAAAGACAACAAAGAATAAAACTTCCATAGGGGAAATGGGAAGGATAGATTTCTAGAAAAAGTGGAGGTAAAGAAATCTGGAAGTGGAGACATTTATACAAAAGGAGACACAAAAGAAATTCGCTGAAGGTAGACTAGACACACTTGGTAGCAGTGGTGGATCGTGATCACTGGCAACTTATATATATATATATATATATATATATATATATATATATATATATATTTATATATATATATATATATAATTTTGTAAGTGTTTTACCATCGATCTGCATTATTTCTTTCTCCGTAAGGACCAACATTTAAACGTAAGATTCTATAGAATATGGGGGCCGAGTGACGTCAACCAGGATAGGGACTTTATCTTGAGACAATCTCCGATGTGGTTTAACTTCAGTGTAATTGAAAAAAGAACCTTTAATTCCACTATTAAAACAAATAGCCTTCAATCATTGAACATCATTTCCGTATCATACAACAAAAACCTCCTCTCTTGACCAATATTTTGAAGCGTTGGGCACATTTTTTTTCAAGTCCTTAGCCAGTTTCAAACTGACCACATCGTCAATTTCTAAGTTAAAGTCCGCGTTCTCTTCAGATATGATTGAGGACACCGACTTCCAATGAAGTCTAACTTCTCTTTTAAAGATTTGTTACTCTTTATTTTTTCCCTTGATGATTTGTTATTGATATTTTTTTCTCAAGGAGGTATCCTTTTCATCTTATTTATTAGCCTCTAAGTTTCTTTCAGGATTCTTTCCTGAGCTATTTAGTCTATGAGGTTATCCCACATATTGCTTTGTTGCTCTTCTATGAGAGGCTTCATTTCTGCTTTCTTTCTAGTTAGCGCCGCGTACCCTATTCTGCTTGGTCCGAGACTAGCGATTTGATCATGTCTTTAAGCTGTCTGTTATTCTGTCGCGATGACAGCTGTTTTCAAACTCTCGTTTTCTACGTCAATTCACTCTTGGTTTGCATTCGTTAGATCGCCTTGAACTAGGTTCAGGAATTCTTCCTTGTAACTGGCGCATTTCGTTCTGTCGTAGTTCTTCCTCCCTGGGAACTAGTCTATGTATTAGATTTTGATTGAGAGTCAGAAGAGTTTCAGCATGGTCACTACATGCTACGTTGACGGGCTGTATCTTGATGGTGTATGTCATATAGTATCTGCTTAGACTTACTTCCGGTGTTGTAGCAGCATTGCCACTGAAGTATGTTTGAAAGTCGAGGCCAATTCTCTTGAAGATGAACCTATTGTTAAACATTTCAGAGGTTGTGAATGTTTAGAATTAGTGTAAGTTGCAATACATAGAGCAGAAGCAATGAAGGCATGGGGTAAAGAAGTTAAGGTGCTCGGAGAGGCACATCATGGGAGGTAAGCTCATGAAAGTGTTTAGTGGACACGTCATTAAGATGCAAGTTCCTGGCATGACCTGTGTATTAATGACTGTTTTCTTTTAAATATGGCCACCGATCCTGCCACTAGTAGCCTAGTGTGATCATTTTCACGCCGGGAGATGATTCTATGTTCATTAAGCAGTACTCGTCTGAGTGCAATGTCATGGATGGATTAGGAGTACCGAGTTGTGCTCACAGTCACCGACGACACAATTATGCTGATAAACGACATGGAATTCTTGAAAAAGGTCGGGCCGAGGGAGAGAGATTGGGAGCGTCAGAGGGAGAATAAGAGAGAGTTAGAAATAGGATGGAAAGGGAGATGAGGGAGGTGTTGGGAAAATAGAGAGTGAAGAAAGGGAGAAGGGGAAAGGGAGGGCCAGAAGAGGAATGGATGGGATAGGGGGAGGATGGACGGGGTGGGATAGGGAGAGAAAAGAAGGAGGGAACGGTGGGAGAGAAGGAGATGGGGTAGGGAGATCGTGGAGAGAAGGCGGGTGGAGAGAGGGGAATTGGAGGGGTGGGGTCGAGAGGGAGTGTGGGAGGAAGGAGAGGATGGAATGATTGGAAAGAGATAGAAGGATTTTGAGAGTGGGAAGATATACATGTATATATATATATATATATATATATATATATATATATATATATATATATATATATATATATATGTAAACGCAAAAGCAGTTGATGGAAAATGAATGGCACGCAACCAGTGACTGATCCTCGGATTTAAATAATTACCTTTAAAGTAAGATTAATTTTCCAACTCTGTCTATCAATGAGCGCTTGGGATTACTTGCGGCGGCGTTATTGACACCTCTGGCAACTCTTTTCTATTCAATTTGTTTACAATCAACTGCCCGAGAATGTCCTTCTCATATACAGGTCATTAACGCAGTCTGGAGGTTCACAAGGAAACAAATTGGGTCATTTTGTGTTTTAAATGGATATACATCTTGAGAATATGAGATGCGGTTCCTCAGGAAATTTGTATTCGGGACATTGTTTGTTGTCTGGCTGCAGATGGAAGCCAATTACATTTGAAACTAGTCTCCGGAATAAAAGATTTCCGAGGAACTGCGTTTTATTTTATCATTTAGAAGCTAGAGTATGTATAGCATTAAATAGAGATACCCTCTTTTCCTTATTCTGAACATGCATTTATATCTCGACTGCTAGTCCAAAGGTACCCCCATTGAATGGACCGTAAGGTCTTCTAGGGTACTTTCTTTCCTTGTTAAACCTTCCACCCTGGAGTGTTTGATTTTACTCCTTCTCTCTTCTTCAGGGCTTCGATCTTTATGCAAAATTCATTGTGGTTCAGTCGAGAGTCTAGAAGAGGTGTTTCCAAATACACGATCTTTAATTAACTCGTCACTCCGAGGTTGTTGCTTTAGTTCTTAAACCAATTGAAACTTATTGAAGGGATATAAGTTTTTTTAAGAAATATTACTATCGTTTCATTCGTAACCAATTGCAACTATGGCAACTGATAATAATGCATCTTTACAATTCTTTTATACTTCCTTGAAGCTTTCTAACATCGTAGCTTTCTGGAAAAGCGCTTCGCTCAAATTCCTGGCTCTCGTTCAGAAGATCTTCAGTCCTTTTCCCTCTTCCGTATTCTTCCTTACTATCCAAACATATTTAATTTGTATCTTACGCAAAACTATTCCTTCCCTCTTTGAGATACGCTTACTCAAGCGTTAAAAGCTAGCAAAATTGAGTAATATTGAGAACCACTCTTATCAAGACCAAAATCTGAATAGTTAATCAAAACAAAATAGTAGAGGGTGTGTTTTCGAATGCATCATATTCCTAGCCACCACACATCCACTTAGACCATTTTCATATTTCGTTACAACCTCCCACCACCACCTCCGAAGAAAATAACGTGAATAGTTTAATAAAGCGTTTTGATCGCTTTCAACAAGCGGAAACACGCGACAATATATCAAAACTTCGATTATTCTTGGTTGCCCAGGCAACGAAAGATTTAGCGACATTCCCAATTCGGCTTCATGAAACAGTCCAAACTTTTTTACGAACTTCGACTACGGGTGCCATATTGCAGTAAAATTATTTTTTCAAATGATTTGATCCAAAATAAGCATAATTACTAGGAATTGTGTTGTTAGAATAAGGAAATTGTGACCAAGGAGAGCTAATCGTCTGTTAGGAAATAATTCGGGGAAAATATATTTTTAATCAATGAACCCCAACTTATTTGACATCTAGAGTTCAGCAAATAATTCAGATATGGAGCGCTTCTTGGTGTGAGAGAAAGCATAGTTATTTGTGTGTTCATTTCTGCGACCCATTAGGAGAAGCCCGGAGAATCCTCTAGTACAATCATAAGTTTGACTCACAAAGAATTCCAAGAAGAGGCAGCCTTTGGGTAGGGCAGGGAGGGAATTTTCTTCGCTATGGTTCCCGTGAATGTATAAATTCCACATCTTTTCCCTTTCCATAGCTTAGCACATTCTTCGCATTTTATCGTAACAATTGGCGATATCCTTGTTTTGATTAAGTCATCAAGAAATTAATGTGAAACACACACACTCGAGGCATATCATGAACACAAGGGAATAGTGCCACATTAGTGGCAAAAACACCACAAAAGTGTATGGTAATGGGTTGACTTGATGTCAGAGCGTTGGCTCCATAAATTCCGTTCAGAGTTTTGTGACCAAAAAATTCCGAGGATCAGGTTTTCCAAGGAGACTGGATGGTTCTCTCAGATCTACCCATATACTGCATGAAGCGGGAGTATAGCGTACGCCTTGTTGTCCGCACATATGATACAGTGCTACTGCACGTAAAACGAAAAACCTATATAATTTTGGATCACATACTGGTGGGTAGTTGATGTTTGAACTTAATTATTTATCCTAGTCTTGTCATTAATGAGAACAATACACGGTAATAATTGAGGATAGGTTGGATTCAACAGTTTAAAACTCTTTTTTTTTTAGTTTTTCGGATTGGGGACCAAAGTATGGGAAGGAAAAGATCTTTAATTTATTAACAGTTTGTAATGGAGGCAGAGTCGAGTATTTTTTATTGAGAAATAGACTAATTTGTTTCTGATTTTCGATTTTGGGGTAACCATTGGAAGCAAAGAATTTTGTCAAGAATTCGAATTCCAAATGAAATGCTGAAAAAATTTAACATTACCTGTATGCTCTATGAAGAAGGGTATGGATGGCATTAATTTTAAATGTAAATTCACAGAAGCTAACAAAACTTAATCCAAGGTGCAAAAAAAGTGGGTTTTCTGTTAACATTTAACGTGAAGTGATTGTATTCTCGGGGAATATTCACGTAAATTTAAATTCACGTGGTTCGGATCGAGTATTAAACCTTTTGTGCTAAAAGAAAAGTGAACCGTACTCTGAGGCAAACTCAAGCCTAAGATTGTTATACTCATTAAAAAATATGAGCTTAAGAAGAAAAAGGACGCTGTACAAAGTATTCGTCCAATCGGTTCTGGTGTGCCTACCGATTCCAATGCCCTCAACCTCACCATTTTGTAAAAAAAGAGGTCTTAACCTCTTCTTCCTCATTGGAGGAGTTGTAAAATCACTTGAAGTATCCTCTACGTATACCCGTGGTGATGTCCTCAGTTGTGAAGTTTCTGATTGCGTCGTCATTTTGTTCACCGCGATGACCAGGCTGATCTGCTTGGCATCGAGTGATTTGGATTTTGAAGATTATCTGGAGTCGTCCTTTGGTGCGGGATTACCCTCTTCTGTTGTCAACGGGATTGTTTTTTGGCAGATCGGCTATAACATGGAACCGACGGCGACCATCTCTTCCTCCTCCTGCGCAGTTTCTATGCCCTCCGGGCCAGCTACTCCAGCCTGATTCGGTGTAGCGGCAGATGGGGTGGGAATTACGCTCCGTGAGGCCAGAACTTTGTCGGAGGGAGTGTTGGTGGGGAACAGTATCCGAGTGATATTAAATTGAATGCGATTAACTGATGCGATATGAAGTGAGGATTGAGTGTGTGTCAGAATGCAAAAATGAGGATCTACCTGAATAAGTGAAGTGAGGTGTAGGGGATGATGTTGACCCGTTTATCCCTTGCCTTGTTAGTTTAAAGTTTGTGATTGAGAGGCTGGAGTGAGAGGAATACGAGAATTTGAAGTCAGGAAATTGAAATTTGAGGATTTGGAGAAAGTGGTTGAGTTGGGTGAAGTGAGAAAGCAGGAGGGTTGAGGTTAGAAGAAGGTGCTGGTTCCAAATATGTGTACAGTTGCAAGTATTTTCGAGCTTGTGCACCATATTTGTTGTGGTGCCAGCACAACTGAGTTGAATGAGAGGAAAAGGAAACGTTATGCTTCGGAAGACTACTTGGCGCAGTATGTGAAGAAGCATAAGGGTGGCTACAAGGCTGTGTACAGTGTACAGCGTTGTGCCCGTACCTTTGATGATACCAGCATAGACCCTGATGGTGTGAAAGGTTTTAAGAATAGGCGGAAGAATGAGGTTGAAAAGTTTACTGCCTCTCACCTTTTGCATCGGGATGCCTTCGTTGGTTTCTCGTATGGGAACCAGAGCGGGATCTGCGTCCCCGATCGCCAAACCCGTGTCCGTGCTCACTATGTGATTCCTGCTGCAGCTTTAGCTGCTAGATGTCGGATTACATCCTCCGTACTGAAGTTTCAAGGCCTATCGATAGAGAAGATGGAACCCTTGAACGCCCCGACCGGTCGGCTGAGGAGCTAACCGTTCCCCGAACCTGAGAAATTCAAAGATTATTGTTAAATGGGCTGTGAGTTTTTCCGTTGCCTCAATTCACATAAAGACTCATGTATAATTTGTCTGCGGCTATATCAATCTCCTCAATGATCGTGGGGCTCGAGCCTAGGATCAGTGGCCTGATTCCCTCTAAGACTCCCCTCATGAAAATCTCAGTGAGGAGAGGGCTAAAAAGTTCGGTTTGAGAAGCCTTTTACCCTGATAAGGCCCTTCAGATGCATTAAAAAAGAAGTAGGACTCTTATCTCCCATTTTCTGAGTGTTCAGAAGCTCTCTGACATCATCTATGTGGGACCTGACGTATTTGCTGAAGAATGCCTCCTTCAGGCGTTCTAGAACGCCAGCCTGTTTCCCCTTATTTAGAACTTTCCTGAATTGTATAATGATACTTATGGGCAAACGCTGAATTATTGCTGCAATTTTCTCTTCTTCGGTTATGCTCTGAGGTTTAAAGATGAGGGACGAGACTTCCAACCATGGTTTTTGTTTAGAACTGTGTAATTTGGTATCTTTATTTTGTTTATATTTGAGTTACCGCCGTGTTCAGTGATGAGAATTCGGTCGGGATCCACTTTACAGAATATGTTTCCGTAAGGAATGTGTTTCCCTTCCCATCCATTGGCGTTAATTGTAAGTATTTTTAATGTGTTATTCGTGTTTTCCATGTTTGTGTTGTCTAGTGCCTGTGTTTACTATGTGTGTGTCTTCTTCTAATGCTTTTTGTTAGGTGCCTTTTTACCGTTCCTAATTTTGAAAAATCTGCTTCGCTTATGGCGAGGCAGGCGTCCCTATGCAATTTAATTTCGGCTGCCATGAGCGCTGCGTTAATTAGCGCTTCCTGCTCTGGCGAATCGTATATCCATTACAAAAAGCCAGCCTTGACTCATTGGACGATCTCCCTATGTACGGCGGATATGAGGGAGAGGGAGGGGAAGAAGAAAGTTTTAGGATAGGACAGCGAAGAAAATAGTAGGAGACAAAAGTGGACTTAGTTAGTCATATGACCTATAGCTTAACGTGGAATTCGAACCACGATGTGTCACTTGTCTCTAACTATAACTTTGCAGTTTATCGTGACCCACGTATCTACTGTGAGGCACGTGTGCGAATGTGATAGTAAAAAACGAATAGATGTTGAAGGCTGAAGGAGGTAAGAGGTTTGCAAAGAGATGCTAGTTGTCTGGAGGTCAAGCTTATCTCTGTCTATTATAGGCAGTTATAGCTAGCGTGATAAAGTTAGAAAATTTGCATTTGCGTGAGTGTGCCGCATTGCTGTTATTTTTTTTATTTTGTTTATTTCTTGTGTATGTATCTATTTTTGATATGTCTATGTAGTGTTGGTATTTATGAGGCGTTCAAACCGTTATTAGTAAATATTCTTACTAAAAACTGGTGTAGGTTTCTATCTCTATCTATTCTTTCGTATTCCCATCCTAATTATAATTGACTATATGGTATTCTCTGGTGATGCTTCGGTTATTTAATTACTCTTAGTCGTCGTCGAGCATTATTCTCCTCCTTTAGGTGTAGATTTCTTCTTCGTCTTCTCCTCCTCCTACTATCGTTGGGAAACTTGGGAATTATCTGTGTGATCTCCATCCTTCTTTTGGGGCAAGTTGGTTGGTTAATTCAACTCCTCCTTCATTCTGTGTCTTTTCTAAGACTCTCCTTGCTATTTTTGCAATTATTCTCTTAAGTGGCTTTATCTTTGACTCCCTGTGCAGGTCTAGTAGTCTCTTCTTTCTCCTCTTCTCTTCTTTGTTATTAAGCAGTTAGCTTTGTTTGGGACTTTTTGGAGTCTTAATAGGTTACTTCTCGAGATCGTGTACATCGCGATGGTTGGATAAATAATCGCGGACTGTGTACTATGGCTTGATAAATTTTTCTCTTGTTTTTCATGCTCAGGTTAACTAACTTGTACAGTAATGCCAGGCCGCTCCTGCCTCGATTTACCCTCTCAGTTACGTGCTTTTATAACCTGATTTCGTCAGTCTCTGAGCCATCGCTGTTTGTGTCCTATTCGTTCTGCTCCCTGTTGGTTTCCTTTCGCCTCTTCAATTTACTCATGTTTTGTCTTTTATGTTACTTTGTTTTTTGAAAGTGACCGATGATTCCACTTCTTTGGGGAATTTCAACGGTTCGAGCCCGTTTTCATGTAACATGCTGTTGACTGTTATTGCTTAACTTTCACGCTTAGCTGTGTTCATCACGTGGGCGTGTAATATACAAGTAAGTGTTTTCAAGTTGAGAGTACCATCCATTGATGCGTATGAGTTTTTATTTACGTTAGCATTATTTCTGTTTGACTCTGTTTCTTTTCTCTTTATAATGTCTCTTCTTCTGGGACAGATTATGGCCATAGTTATGTGCCCCCCTTGGTAGTTAATGCATTTTTTATCTTTGCTGTTGCAGTAACGCCAAGAATAGCCTTCAGTTCCACATTTAGAACAGATGATTAGGTCTTTCGGGGGGGTAATTTTGAGACGTATGTTCCTCCAACGCATAACATCTGAAGCATATCTGTATGCTTGTGAAGACGCCTCTTTGTATGTGGGCGGATGGGATTCTCATGTTGAAAGCGACAAATCCCTGTTCGATGATCCTTGAAACTATTTCAGTAGATTCACAAATGACATTGAAAACGTGAGTATGATCTTTAAATTTGACATCTACTATATTGATCCATTTCTGCCTCTCTTGAAATTCTTCTTTTATTTCTTGGTATGAGTGCTCTCTTACCCAAGAATCGATTTTTCGTCAGATGACACTTCTGTTAGCGTGATTTGTGGGGGAACTCTTTCTTCCAGATCCACCTTCCTTAGCGTAATGCTCCCAGCAGATCATAGTAGTTGCTCTACCTCTTTATTTTCTGGGCAAATAACTGTGAATCTAGTTAGTGTGTCAATACATTTGATTAGTGGTATTTCTAGATCAGTAAATATGCATTGCACTAATTCTTGTGGTGATCTTTTCCTTCCATTAGGTATGAGTTTAAGGGAAAGCCTTTTTAAGTCCGGTGGGTCCATTTTGCCTGGGAGTGGTCCTCTCTCAAAAGAGAGGGGTTCTTCTTTCGAGCTTCAGCTGGGCCTAGCCCCAACAGCGGTCCACAGTTGGGTCCTGGCTCGTGAACGAGAATCGACCCCCATTTCTGGCCCCGTAAGAGGGTGTCCTGTAGGGGTTTACTATACTTTACTACCAACTGCAACTCAGACCTTGCCGGTGACCAAGTTATGTAGTGCTAGTGAAAAGTAAGTTTGAGGTAAAAAGTGTGAATAAAGAGCAAAGAATTTAGAATAAGAAAGAGCAACCCCTTCAGGGGGGGGGGAACAATTCACTCAAGAGGAACAGGAGGAATCTCCAATCAGCCCCAGTAGCGCATATATTTCTTCTTAGAAGTTTTCCTGAGAAAGGCGTGTTTAGGTCGTAACTAAAACTTTTCCTCATTTACCTGAGATAGCATTTACCAGTTCGCAGCGAGAGAGCAAGCATACAAACTGAGTAAATCTCCCTTATGTTTTTGGGATTGGGATCATGTGAGAGGTGAAGGTGGAGGAGAGAGATAGAAAGTTAGAGATATTGTGTGTTGTGTGTGTTTATGAGATGGTTATGAGTGTCCGGTGATATATGGTGATGATAATGATATAGTGAATTGTGCCAGGTTGCCTGGCAAACGCTTTCGTTTTGCATTGTATTTTATTTAATTTAAGCATTCAAGCCTTTGTTATCAGTTGCTCATATGAGCTCTTTATATATATATATATATATATATATATATATATATATATATATATATATATATATATATATATATATATATATATATATATATATATGTATATATATATATATATATATATATATATATATATATATATATATATATATATATATATATATATATATATATATATATATATATGATGAAAATTAATGAAATATCGCAAGAAAAGATGAGGAATTAAATCACATTCTCCGAAGACAATTTAATTCAGAACAGTTTCGGTGTATCTCACACCCTTTTTCTACCCAGTGTCAGTTGAAAAAGGGTGTGAGATACACCGAAACTGTTCTGAATTAAATTGTCTTCGGAGAATGTGGTTTAATTCCTCATATATATATATATATATATATATATATATATATATATATATATATATATATATATATATATATATATATATATATTGTTATTTTTATTATTATTATATTTATTTTTGCAGTGCTTTTGTAGTCCTATATTTATATACTCTTTATATTTCCTTCTTTGTATTTCTCATTACTCTTTTCTATTCGTATTCTCTTTAGTGTGTCATTCTTCGTTGGTTGTCGATATCGGTGGTTCTTTGTTCAGTAGGTCACTTTGTGTTGTTATTTATTGATTGGGTTTACATTCAACGTTGTATTTTTCTTGCTTCCGTCAAATCTCATCCTGTATTTTATCTGGCGGATTTCATTGTTTGGGACGATTACTTTATTTAATTCTTCCCCGGGTAAAGTTTCATTTAACTTTTCCCACCTTTTTTTGGCTCGTTCGTGGGAGTACTGTGTTGATGGGTTCAAGTTCGATTCTTCTATGCAGTTCCTCGGATGATATTCAGTCCTGTGTTTTTTTATTTTCACTGAACCTTTTTGCCCAGTTTTGTACCCTTTGGGCCTTTCGGAGCTGAGATTTACTCAGGATGTGAGGAGGTATGGTCGGATCTAATAACTTAGAACGGACGAGGACTGGATATAATTTTCTTTTGTTGTTGCTTGAAAGGTTATGAAAACGTAGCGGGGATGACATTGTTGCTTTAGCTTGATTTACCCTTTTTGCCAAGTGGGCGATATACCCATTCGTCGTTAGCTTGAGTACGAGGACTCTCCCTTCCGTGTTGTAGTGGTATCCTTCCCTTTTGACTCTAATTGTGGCCGTTTTTCTTCGATTAATTGGAATAATTCTGAATTTGTTTGTGTTAGTTTTAATTTTGTTTCTTTTTACGAAATCGTTTATGTTTTTGATTTCCCTCGCTGTCCTTTGGGCGAGATCTCTTGGGTTTTGTCTGTTGCTTGTCATGATTTGTGTGATGTCATCCGCTAATTGGATGTACATCGCACGTTCATCCGTTGGTTGGGGTAGATCATTGGTGTATATAGTATATAAGGTTGGGGGGAGACACCCTCCTTGTGGCACCCCCGCCCGTAGAGCGAATGCATCACCCATTTGGCCATTTAGTTGCAGAATGGTTTTCTTCCAATTAGGTAGTGGCATAATATTCTGGTTAAGTTGGTCTCTATGTTGAGAGCGCTGATTTTAGCTTGTAAGCCGGGGATCCATACCTTAACGAAAGCTTTGGCAACGCCGCGGAGTACGACGTCTACTCTGTTGCCCCGCGCTGATTCGATGACAATTTTTTCAGCTAATACTGACAGCGCGGTTTCCGTCCCTCTTGCTCCTGAACCCGGGCTGTTGCGGTTTATATAAGTTATTTGTTTGAAGGTGTTTTTTTAACCTTTCGTTGAGGAGCTTTTCGAGGAGTTTCCCGAGAAACTCGAGTAGTGAGATTGGGCGGTAGCTTTCGATTTGGTCTTTTGGTTTACCCGGTTTCGGCAAGATCATCATCTTTGCCGTCGTGAAGGCCTGGGGGTAATATCCAGAATTCAGACAGGCATTGAAGATCCTTAAGATTGCTTCGTGCACGTTGTTTGGTGCATTAGTCAGGTGCGCCTTTGGTATGCCAATTAATTCTGGAGTCCTTTGTTTAAAGGACTTGACTGCTGTTAAGTACTCTGCCATTGTGACCGGCAGTCCCTCTTCCGAGCGGCTGGGTCTCTCCTCGTCAACCTGTGCGTATGGCTCGATGTCGTCTTGTTGGTTCTCAATGGTTCGAGCTATTTCTTCTTCGTAATCTCTATCAAAGTCGAGGTTCTCTTCTGGTGAAATCGAGAAGATTTGTTCCCAGTGCCTTCTGAAGTGATCTTGAAGCTCTGCGTCTTGCTGCAGTTCCCTATCTTGCACTTTGATCTTTATTAGTTCTTTTGGTTGGGTTTCTCGCAGTCTTCGAATTTGGGTCCAAATTTGGGGGGGATCCCTTTCGATGTCCATTTTTCTGATGATATTATTCCATACTTGAGTTGCTTTTTCTTTTCTCATTATCCCCAATTGTCTTCTGATGGTTTTTAGCCTGTTATATTTTTCCATCGTATTACCCAGATCCGTAATTTCTCTTGTCAATGTTTTAAATTGATAAGCTCCGACTATTATCAGAACGCCTATAGTCATTTTGATTTTTAACGCCAAGTAGGATTCCTCTAGATCCTTTTTTTCGGTGTAGGGAATCCCTATTTTTATCCCTATCGATACACCGTCGAATTTGGTTTAGGTGGGGTTGGCAGATATGATCTTATAATTTGGTATTTTTATTGTTTCGACTTCGGTGTTGATACCATGTTCGGTTAATATGACTATATCTGGGTCTTCTTGTCTAATTATATTTGAGTAAATAATTCTCATCATCCAGCCATTCACATTTAGAGTAAATATTTTTAGTTTGCGTTGGTACGTGAACATGATTGATTTAATTCCTACTTTAATTTTATCGATTTTTGCTGGAGAGCGGATGCGACCAGATCGTTTTTTCTTAAATTGCTCTCTGGAGATATAGCATGAACCAGAGGCAATTAAGATCATTCCTTGCTGTAGGGCATTGTGGACTTCTGTCTCGTCGGCGTCTGCTTCATAGTCCAATTTATACCTTCCTTTAACTAATCCTTCTACGATTTCTTTTTGTTTGCAGGTTTTGGGCAGGGGGTTCGCATGGGTGCCGTATATTTAAATATTGAGTTCCTGGGTATTTAGTTGATGTTTATGTTTTTGTTTCTCTTTCTCCAGTTTTAGTGCAATCTCTTTGGTTGCTTTTGCAATCTCTTCGTCAGAAGTTTCTACATCGGTTTCCTGGTCGGTCTCCATTTGATTTTCTTCTTGGTTGTCCGTGTTTTGTTCTTGTTCGTTTGGTCTCATATTTATGTTGCAGATTTCGCTTGAGGGCGGGTTCTCAGGGAACCACATTTTCTTTAGGCTCTTCTTTTCAAACATCATGTTCAGTTCGGTAGCATATGAACCAGGTTTTGCAATATTCACGAAGTGAGCGTGCATAATGCAAAGGCTAAGGTTTGGCCGCATGTTTACCTGAATGTTCACGGTGGGGTTTGTGGAGGAGGTACTCTTGTTGGTCCTCTTGCCGTTGCGGCGGCGTATGTTGTGTTCCTTCTTCTATCTTTTTCTTCTGATAGTTCGACTTTCTTTTTCTTTATTAATTGCCTTTTAATTAGGCAAGAAATTGCAAGAGTTCTGTGACCGTTTCGACAGTTCAGGCACTTTTTCCGGCTACTCTACATTTGTCCCACCGGTGGTCTTTGTTTTACCATTCCGAGCAAGTTTTCCCGTTGAATTGGCAATCTTTGGTTGCGTGCTGGTCCAAGGCGTAACTTTTGAAGCAAACCTCAATCGAAACAAACGTCTCTCTTTCGATCTGATCCGGGGAAACTTTGGTGTAAAAGGCAAACAGGCCGTGTTCTGTCGCCTACTTTGCCATTTCCGTGGTCCGAAAGACGATTTTGCAGACGTGTTGATGTCCTTCGCCGTTCTGGTTTTGGAATTTCACGATGTCTTCAATTCTGGCCCAAGTTTGCTATTTTTCTATTTCCTCCTTTATTTTCGTAACTGAGTGGGCGCCGACCCACGGATCCAGCTTTCGGCATATGACAGATTTTTTTGTTGTTACCTTTGAGGGTCTACGGGGGGAGGGGGCGAGACCGATTTTTTCTAGTTTCTTCGCTGCATCTTCACTTAGGAGGAGATACAAAGTGCCACATAGCCGTTGTACTGATCTTTCAGTCTGAGTAGAATTACTCGTATTTCAGCGTAGATCGTTTGCAGGGTCCTTTCACGCGTGGGTTTTTCCTTCCCGGGGACGATACGAAGAGGTACCCCTCTTCGCACCCTTGTGGTCTTTCATTGTGGCTCGTGGGGAGCCTTCTTTCTGGCAGTCTGTTATTTGTCTTCTTACCTGTGCTTTCCTGGGTAAAAAAAATATGTTTATTTTATTGTTGTATGAAAGAGAAAATGAGAATGATCCCTCCGCTCCCACAATCTTCGTTGTGGCCGGTGTAACTGCCTGGGTGAAATGATGAAAGGATGGGGTGATGGACCCGGGGAGGCCCTTCAGGAGGATGACTCATTGCGAAGTTGATAATGAGTAGCGATTGAATCAACTACCACCACGCGGGGTGCCGCCCCTCCTGGGGTTTGGTTATCGATACTACGTTCGGCATACATAGAGACGGTTGTATGTCCCTCTATGGTCTTGGCTGGGCTGCTAGGGATAAAGAGAACTCTTCCCCAACAGTAGCAGCATCGCCTCTTGTCCGGAGAGCCTATGACGGAAGGTTCCACAGTGGGCAAGTCCACAAACCTGCTTTCTCAATCGCCTTGAATTATGCCTTGTCAAATGATAGGCATAGTTCGAACTATGTTATGAGTGGCAGTACACACGGCAACGCCTCAGAAGGCGGAAGTCAGGGGGTTAATGAGTTTAGTCAGCCATAAATATGTTTAGGACTGTCAAGGAAAAGATTCTCTTTCTTAAGTCCCCCATAGGGGCAGTAAGGATGATGGAGAGAGGGGGAGTTCTTCGATGCGGCTCGATTGGTCGAAAATGCCCTTATAATTCATTGATCTTTGAATTTTTCTCTTCTCTCAGATTCTTTCGAGTGAATGAGATCAATATCCTTGCATGCGAGCGGTCCGGGAGCGTGCAGTCCTCCTATGTCTGAGATTGGGATAATATAAGAGGTCAAGGTGTAGGAGAGAGATAGAAAGGTAGAGATATTTTGTGGTGTGTGCGTTTATGAGATGGTGGTGAGTATCAGGTGATATATGGCGATGATTTGGTGAACATGATAATGATATAGTGAATTGTTCCAGGTTGCCTGGCAAACTCTTTCGTTTTGCATTGTATTTTATTATTATTTTTTTATAAATATAAGGTTTGTAATTTAAGCATCAGGTTTCCTTACAGTTAATACATTGAACCGAGCCCCATCATTTCGAGCGAGCACCAGGCTATCAAAATTACAGTAGGCGTAAATCCAATTCCAATTGAAATCCCAGAACGCAAAAGCTACAAGCAAGCGAACTGGGAAAATTATAGAAATTACCTCTTAAATTATATCCCCGTCCATTTATTTGATGCTAATTTAGAAGAAATAGATGAGGAGCTGGATAAAATTACTGACTTCCTAATCAAAGCCGATCAAAATAGTATTCCCCGTATTAATTATAAAACTCTTCCAGCTCCTCCCTGGACCATTCCCATGAGAGCCCAGACCCAAGAATATAGGGACTTGTCCAATGTAGTAGCGCTGATAGGCCCTAACCACAATGCACACAGAAGACTAAGAAAAATTAAAGACGAACTCCAGACACTAATTACGGACCAGCAAATGCTACTATGGGACAGACTAATTGACAGAGGCAACATAGTAAGAGACTCACACACGTTCTGCAGACAGTTAAACGTCTTAAAGGAAAACCTCCACAAACAAAAATGACAATTACTCACAACGCCCCCCAAAATACTGAGACTGAAGTGATTGGAGAAATGTTTAGGATTTTCTGGTCTTCAATCTTCAAACTATCCTAGAAGAAAATGACAATTACGACCTCGAATTCGAAACTGACGTAATCCAACAGCTAAACACACAAACCTCTCCTCACCATTGTGTGCCGCAGGAAAGATCGATGGAGGGCTATGGCAGTAAAATAACTGCTCTAGAACTCTCCGTTACTCTAAAATCCTTTCGTCAAAGAGCCCCAGGTATTACGGGGCTGACCCGCGAAAATTTCATCCAGGTCCCGCCTAACGTTTGGAGTGGCCTTCTCAACATCAGGAACGCCGCTCTGAACATGGGCTATTTCCCCGACCAGTGGAAAGTGGCTAAGATGATTTTCATCCCCAAAACCGGGGAAGCCGCCGGACTGCCCTGCCAGCTTTCGACCGATATCTCTCTTAGAATTTGCTTACAAAGTCTTTGAAAAGATATTGGCTAACAGAGTCAACTCTTTTCTCGATGAAGCCAACTTGCATAACGAGCAGCAACACGGCTTCAGAAGGAGAAGAGGGACTGACACGACACTAGCCGTCGTCACCGAAAAGACATGCCGACCTGGTGCTCCGCGATGTCAAAAAAGCTTTTGACAAGGTTTGGAAGAGAGGACTACAATTTAAGATCCTTCAAGTAGGCCTCAACCCCATTCTTGAGAGGATTCTATGTGACTACATAATGGAGAGGAGAGCATACATACAAATCAGAAGACATAAAGGCCCCGAATTCGAACTCGATGCAGGGTCCCTCAAGGGGGCTGTCTCAGTCCTCTTTTATACAACATTTATACAGGTGACCTACCACAACCTCTCTCCGAAGATACAAAATACGTACAGTTCGCTGACGATATATCGCAAATTTGTACCGCTGCTTATGTTCACAGGGCATTTATGGCGAGTAATACAGCTAGGGAGATAGCGAACATCAACTCCTACGAGAGGAGATGGAAGATATCAACCAATGCCCCAAAATTCAAAGTAATTCCCATGTTTCGCAAGACCTTCAACGATATACGTGTAGAATGGGAGCGAATCTCCTACTGCCTGGAAGGGACGGTTCTGGGGCTCAAAATCACCACCAGGGGCTACACGAGTCATATCGAGCGAACAGTCGCGAATGGCAAGAGAGATTTGAGGGAATTTTATAGGTTCCGTGACCTAAACTTCTCAAATAAACTCAAGATATTCAATACGTGCATTCGCTCGAGACTCTTGTACCCCCCGGTGCCGCTGAACGGCGAGCACCAAGACCCAAATTGTGAAACTACAAACGATCCAGAACAAAGCGGTTCTTATCATCACATTTTTTTTTTAAGGGGCTATCTGGCGAGTGCCCACTTGGGCATAAGTCGCCGCAAACAAACAGCCTAGTTCTAGGCTACTTTAAAATAAAAATTTGAACAGAAAAAAACAATAAAAAGAGATAACAATTAGGAAGCAAGCTCCGGCGTCGCGGAGAGGTCCCCCTCCACCTGGCGAAGGAGCGTGTGACCTAGAAAGAAAATAATAACAATAACAAAAACAACAACAAAACCTAGTTAAATAAAAGGGAGAAGGCCGGCTTCCCCCCAAAAGTCAACAAGTCCACCAGTCAATGTGCACGCACTCGTCCCGAGTACAAAGGACAGGTGGTAGCGACTCCGCCCATCCCGGTACCGGGACAGGTAACGTGCGCGAAGATCACCCAGACTGGGACATTCGACAAGAATGTGACGAACAGTCTGGGGGACGACGCAGTCATCGCAATAGGGTGCAGGCGAGCGCTCCATCAAATAGCGATGCGTCACACGACTGTGTCCGATTCGGAGACGACAGAAAGCGACCTGAAGCCGTCGCGGCATTGGGGGATAGGTCCATGGGAACAGTCGCGGCGCAATGGCACGCAACTTTGCGTTCCCTTCGACCGTCTCCCATCTTCTTTGCCAAGCAGTCCGAAGAGCTGCCCGTATTCCTGCCATGTAGTCGGTGTGAGGAAGAGCGAAACGCTGGTGCGGTCGCAGAGTCCTCGCGGACTCTTTAGCGCCCTCATCGGCGCGCTCATTTCCCGCAATTCCTACATGTCCAGGAACCCAGCAGAAGATAATCTCGACATCTGCCCGGCTCGCCAAAACCGTGGTGTCACGGATATCGCGAACCAGGGGAGGCGGAGATTCCAATGCCCCGAGACCACTCAGGGCGCTTTGTGAGTCGCTATAGATTACAATCCGGTTACCATCACAAATACCCGAAGAAGATATTAAAACGACAGAGGGAGCTCTGCGATCAACATTGCGCTCCACGAGAGGGCTAAGAGGATCTGGTAAGACATTCGCACCCGCCTGCCCCTTGAGTTCTCTCGTACACACCTAGAAATCGATGTCGACCGACAAATAAGATCATTAAAAAGCAGTAAGATAGTCTGACAGCGACGTGATTCCAAAATACACATGACAAAATTGACAAATCACAAAAAAACAATTAGTGTAATGCTCAAGTTTCTTTAGTATAAATTCATAAATTCATATACAATCACTAAAATTACCCTTTTTTTCTCAAAAATTTGCGAAAAAATATCAAAATCCAAAAAGTCAACTAGAAAAGCTTTTTCAAAAACCCACAGCGGGAACAAAAAGCCCGCTTCAAATAAGGGCTTGAATGCCATTTAAGATCCAGATCATATCTAAATAAGAATTAAATTAACATGTTTAATTTAATTAGAATAAACTATAGATTTTTATAGTTTATTAAAAAACACCGACTCTATTCTTTAAACTCACCCTATTTCACTACTTTCCTCTTTCACTATCTCTCTCTTACTCTCCCTAAATTTCACCACTTTTTATGTCCAAGTCCAAGTCCCAAAGCGGCAAAATGACCAAACAGATTCAAGGAAAAAGTTTAGTTCAGATAATGTTCAATAAGTAAAGAGAATTACTATTTTTTTTATTAGCGGCGGTCGACGTGGAGACACCAAGTTGTCGGAATTATGGTTTCGAGCTGGAGTTGCACATTAATTGCCGGTTTCTTCATTCGGATAATGACGGCTTCAGCCATTCGCAATCTTCTGCGGTTTTGTAGTCTCAGCAAAGCAAAGTAATCAAAGTAAATATAGAAAGAAAAGAGGAGGGATTCCTGCGTATGTCTAGGAGATCGTTGCAGTCGAAGGGGAGCAGTTCGGAAATTAACTCAAGATGGGATAGGTGGAGATAAAAGGCCGATGGGCATACACCGGTGCGGGGTGTTGTTGAAATAGTTTGTGTGAGAGCCTCATGACTGGAGCGGTGGGAAGGGCAGAGCAGGCGGTGGCGAGAGGCGCCTAAGCCCTGGGAACGTTACTACGTGATGTTGTATAGTATGGTGTATTTTGCATGCTTGTTGATCCCCGACTCGTATCGAGCATGTTGTATAGGCGGAAAGTACTCGAGTATGTGTTTAGTTACGCCAGGTGGTTGACCGCCACGTGTTGGAGCGTAATGCACGATTGGTGGTTTTCTTCCTCTGAGCCTTGCTTGCAGGCTTCGAGTCTTCGGCCATCATTAGTGCAGGTGTTATAGGTGTGTGTGGTGGAACTGTTTCTGTGAGGTGAGGTGTAGATGGTGAGTTTTGTTCGGGTAGTTTTGATGCCACTGGGGGGGGTAGGGGAATCCTGTGCTGTATGTGGTATGTGTGTCATAGTTGTGTGTTTTTTGTGTGGGTGCATGAGTTGGGTGTTGTGTGTTCAGCGATTGTCGCAAATATACTGTCTGGGAAGTCTATCTCCTCCAGACCGTTTATATTTAAGATCTGATTGAATGATTGTGCGTACAGTCGGGGGTCACCCCCCCCCCCCGACATTGTTTTTGCGGCCGCTCTACAGATTTGGAATAATGTCTTGTTATGACGCTGGTAAATCTTGTAGCGTATTGAGTAGATGTAGTCTGTGTGGATGGTGGTGTGTTATGTTAAAGAGGTGGTGATGTCTCGGGGAGGGGAGGAGATACTGTGTGCTATGCGGTTTGGGTGACAGGAGATGTGTTGGGGTGGTGTGTGGCTTGTGTAGTTGCAGGTGTTGGATGGTGCGGCGGACGTGCGTTTTGATGTACTACGACTGGGGCAAATATACTTTCTGGGAAGTCTCTCTGCTCCAGGCCGTTGGCTAATAGGCCCGCGTTGTAGTTGAGTGCAAATTGACGGGGGTCATCTCCAGACCATCCTGTGGCGTGCTCCTTGAAGACCGCGTATAGATGTTTGTTCGGAGGGAGGGGGTGTATTTCATGGGGTGTGGAGTTTACGATGTCTAAGGGGTAGAGGGGGCCTGGGCTGTGTCGGGAGTGGAGACTATTGGAGGCAGTGTGGATTTTGGTGGGAGAGAAGTCTGATCAGGAGCTGTGGTGAGAGGAGAGATGTCCAGAAGGGGAGAGTAGACAAAATAGACGGTGTGTTCATGTTCATAGTCTGTAGTGGGGACAGGAGCATGGGAAGAAGAAGCAGGAGCGCAGGTAGGAGAAGCTGGGAAAGGATCAGGGGTAGGAACTGGGGAAGGATTAGAAGTAGGTGAGGGGGTTGGAACTGGAGGGGAATAGGATCGGAAGGGGGAGGGTTAGGTACTGCATGAGGAGCAGCAAGTGGAGGGGTATTAATGATAGGAGCAGTGTAAGTAGAGGTCGGGGCAGAGATTTGTAATACAGGTGTACGCAAGAGAGGTGGGCGTTGGTTATTGTGTTTCCCTTTTTTGGTGGTTGCGTGTGTTGGGTGCTGGTAGGAGCGGTGGTCGTACGTTTTTTTGTTCGTCCATTAGTGCAAAGAGTGTCTCCGGAAAGACAATTTTTCCTAGACCATTTGCAGCGTATAGCTGATTTAGTGCCTCGGCATAGACGCGAGGTTTCCCCGCAGATATGTCTTTTGCCACCGTGGAAAACACGATGGCCAGTTGTGTTTTGGGGTTGTTGTGGTGATGGGGTGTGTTAGTTTGTATGTGACTCGGTGAGATGAGGTGAACGGCCCCGTGCGCACTGACAGTAGCGGCGAATGTTTTTGTGAGTGGAGGTGGTGTAGTTGGGGTTGGATGTGGTATGGGTTTTTTGCGTGGAGGTGTGTTGATGCCTCATTAGCTCTGTGATTACGTCAACGCGCTTCTGTTTAAGGTACGGGCACCTTAAACTCACATCGACGTGTCCGCCACCACAATTTGCACAGCGGAGCGTGTTATTCGTGCAAGTGGTATAGAAGTGACCTTTTCCACCGCATTTTGAACAAACGGACTCTGTACAGAGAGTGACGACCGCCCCAACGCCGGACTCGCCCTGCGGTGTGAGACTAGGATAAGTGATGAGAATGACCCAAGTGTACGTTAAGGCCACAAACTTAGACTTCTGTTTAAACGTTACCTCTGAGTGTCCTGAGGAGTACAAGAAATCAGTCATTAATGTTTTGCTTAACAGGGCAATTTCCCATTCCTACTTCGATCTTGAACTGAAGAGGGTTTCCCGCGGTTCTGGTCAACAACAGCTACACACATGAATACATCGATGCCGCTAAAAAAGAAAAAATCAACGTGGCGCTGGATTTGGTGCCCGGTGTACACCGAGCACAAAAATACAGTTGATCTTTAGTCCAATGCCAATATGAACACAGGCTACCGTGAAGACAAAAAGGCCATCAAAGCCATTTTACATCGAAATGTGACCCCAAACGGCCCTAATACGGATAAAAAAACAAATAATATATTACAAGACAAAGAAAACAAGGAAAACAAGTAGTTGCATTATGAAGAACGCTGTCTCCCTCCGACGAGCGAACTCCAAGAGATTAACGTCGTGTACGAGTATTTGTGTAAAGTCGGTGACTGCAAACGCTGCAATTCCAAGTTCAACGGCGTGACCTCTACAACCCTGTCGAGACGACTAACGACTTACCTACAGGATGGGGCAATTAGAAAACATGCCCACTCTCACGGCACTACCTTAACCCGTGAGATGCTAAATAAGAACACCTCCATAATCCTGAGACTACAAAACCGCAGAAGATTGTGAATGGCCGAAGTCTTTATTATCCAAATAAAGAAACTGGCAATTAATGTGCAACTCCAGCCCGAAACCATACTTCCGACAACTCGATGTCTCCGCGTCGACCGTTGCTAATACAAAATCGCAATTTCCTTTACTTATTCAACATTATCTGAACTAAAAATTTTCCTTGAATGTGTTTGGTCATTTTGCAGCGCTTACGTCTGAAAAAGTCAGTTATTCTGTAGCGCCTATGATTTAAACGTTAGTTTGTCCTTAAAAGTTTCCTTAACTGTGATTTGCCAATTTTGTATCCCTTATGTTCAAATAGAGAAACAAGCAGGGTGCAGAAAAGAAAAAAGACTCTCTACAAAGCATTTATAGAGTCGGTGCTAGTGTATCCACCGATCCCCATCCACACAACAACTAAGACAAACAAACAAAAATTACAAAGAGTACAAAATAAAGTGGCCTACCTTATAACTAATACAAGGCACCGAGAAATAAAAAGACAGCGAAATAATAGATATGGCAGGGATAGACCCAATAAATAAAATTATTGAGAAACAGGCCAGGGAAATCTGGCAAAAAATTGAAGTAGATAACCAGGAGACTAAGAATTCTAGAAATAGAAAACATCAATTACGACCGTCAAGTCTTTCCCATCAGTAGGTTCCGCCTACGGCGAGAGGAAGACCCAATAATCACCTAAAACAAAAAAAACAACAACAAAACAATCGAACAAGTAAAAACTATCACAAAGGCATGAATTCCTGAAAACGAAGACATAGATAATAAAGAAGACAGAACAAAAAACTTAGAAGTAACCAAATATTAAACACAATCCGAAAAGCAATTAGAAGAACATAAAAAGAAAGAAAAAAAGAGATCAGCCAGTATCCTGGCATTTTTTAACTTTCTATTCTCTCACACACACTAACACTCATCCCCTCCTCAATAATAATAATAAAAAAGAAAAAAAGCTCTCATGCTATATTCTCACTATCCCCACTCTTCTCTCACCTTTGTCATTCTATAAAGACGTCTCAGTTCATCTGACAACTCACAGCGATCTACGCACTGCTAAGTTGCATCAATCTTTTGACTTGAAATAACTTTGCGAAAAGAGCATTTTCTATATACGTTTAAGTCTATACCAAAGAGAAGAAAGAAGAAATATATGCGCGAATCGGACTGATTGGAGAGACCTCCTGTTTCTGATTCCCGGGGAATGATCCCAAAGTGGTGATCTCCTTAATTTTATCCTATCTCATACTATACCTTTTTATATCTGAAACTCTCCTACCTTATTTCCATCTAGCACAGTATAACCTGAGCACCAGCAAGGTCTCAGAAGCAGTCAATAGTAGGGTGTAGCAACTCCCGGAAGAGACCCCGTTAGGGGGCCAGAGAAGGAGCCAGGTTATCGGTGACGAGCCCGAATCTGACTGCAGGACCCCTTATAGGGCTAGACCTAATTAGGTAGGGTGGTCAGGGAGTGTGCTTTCTAGAGCAGGCAGGCGCGATAGTATTAGAAACAGATAGGGGGCTTCTCCCACTAGTAGAGTGGTAAATAATCTACTACCTTATTTTTCCAGAATCCCCGCATACAGTATGAGAATCCCAACTTGTAACATTCAAAGGGAACAGTACCACAATATACAAATCTGTTTTAGATGCTACAAAATGGAAAACCACATCACCGCAAACTGCCTAAGAAAGGAAGGAGAAATATTTTCAGAATACAGTGGCCCACATTCTTGGAGGAGCTTCACAAACTCCACGAAAATGTGTGTTAATTGCGTAGGAAGCCACAGAACGATGGCAATGACATGTCCGAAGCGAAAAAAAAATAATAAAGAGAAAAGAAACTGAAACACAACAAAAAAAAGAAGGAAAAAAAAACACCTCATATGCGGCGGCAGCAACAACGATAAACAATGGAACAACCACTCAAGTGACGCTTGACGGAACTCTGAACGTAAAAATACTGACATGCATTCTACACTTACACGTCTTGAACATTGCCCAACCAAGAACATATGCGACCACGTTGAACTTCATGCTGAAGGTAAATGGGCTGGAGCCAATGAGATTCCCGCCAAATATGAATTCATCGGCTATATTTAACAAAAATTTCAGAAGATAAAAACAAGAAACTCTTGGAAGAAACACAAAGAAAGGAAAGCGAATCTGAAGAAGAAGAAGACACAGAAAGCGAGGAAACAGAATCTGAAAGCAGCACCGACGAGAATAATAAGAAAAATGAAAAAAGAAACACAAGCAAAAACAAAATACAAAAAAGAAAATCGACTAAGGGATACCTCGCAATGTGATCAAAGACCGGAAATACCAACCGCGAAATGTGAAACAGATAAGAGTCACTCAGCAAGGACAGAGATAAAAGGCAGGAAAAGATGCAAATAAATTCGAATAAATACCTCCACTCTCCCAAAAAGAAGAACCGCTTAAGAACATACAAACAAGATGGATAATAGAAAATTAAGAGTTCTACAAATAAATACGAATGGATGGAAGAATAAAGAAAACACATACGGAAATGTTTTTAGAGAAATAGATCTCGACATCATTCTAATTTCAGATCACGGGATTAACCTTGAGACTCACAAACTAAAAATATGGAACTACGACGTAATAGCGACTAATCACACAAACGAACCACACGACAGAGCAGCAATAGCAATACAGAAAGGAATAGAGTACAAAACAAAACAAGGACTAACTGAATCTTACCTCGCAATTAAGGGATTTGAACCACCGCGACAACGAATATTTAACAACGGACTTACGACTTTTTGGAGGGAAGACCTGGACGCAAGATGCACGTACACAGTATATAGGACCAGAAACCAAACAGGAAAAGCCCTACGAGCTCTAATAGACAGTGTCGTAAGATACTTTGTGGAACGTGATGTACTTCTTTGATGAAGTAGGCTTTGATCTAAGAGTGCGAATTTTGATGTTCTAAGGAAGAGCCGTTTCAACACGTAAGGATATAAGGAAACACAGGGGATTATCCCCCCAAAAAACATATATTTTAAATTTAACACTTAACTATGAAAAACAAACAGTAATCACATTTATATCCTCGTCATAAGCTAAACTAGACTATTCCGGTTGTCAACTAGGCCTATTACAATATCTTCAATGACAAAAATAAACAAATAGGCTCCCGGTACACCCACCAATTGCCAATTAGTATTTTTATTGTGATCCTTTTTGATTAGCGTTAAACATAAAATTAAAGTACCCTCTTTTACCAACAAATATGACCGGGGTTCACGCGCAATTATCTTTACTTCTATAAAATCGTGCAACGTACTAACCTCATACTATCGCAATATGAATATAAATGTTCTTGCTAACTCACATGACAGACGGGATCAGGGGTTGCCGGAGGTCGTTGGAGGGATTATCTCGCACTTCGGCGATTTCGAGTGCTGATGATAGAATTTGGTAGAGGTGGGATGGCGGAAGAGAGGTAGTGCGAAATCAACTTCTTATTGCAAATTTGCCTCTGGTTAAGTTAAGAAGACGGAGAGAGTTACGGTGCTCTTCGCTCCAAGAGTCCTTTTCTGAATGATCTTGACGCCTCTTGGTGTCTGATTTTCCAACGTAGAGTGTCCAACTAGATTTTGGGGTATTCGGTGAGATTTTTACCATAATTAAAGAACGGAACCTCATAGGGGCTGGGTTCTTCTTCTCTCACTCTTACGGAGCTCGAGATGTGAGAGTCACTCGAGTGCGAGCGGGTTTACTTTTCTCCAGTCAGACTTCTTCTAAGTCTGTAAAGGATTCTTCGGTATGAAACCGATACAAAACTTGACGATTTATGTTAATTTGGCCCTGGGGGGAAAGGATCGATCTTCTCAATCTGATCCTATCGTTTCTCACGGAAATCGTCTTGTCTGGATAAAGGATTGATCTTCACGAACTGATCCTTCACCTTTCTTACCGAATTCTCATCTCCTCTCTTTCTTTCCAGGGCTTATTTATAGGCGGACCACCGCCTCATTTGAGGGGGAAGGGGCGAAACCACAGAGGGGAGAGCGAGAAGTGCAGAGGTTGGCACTGAGGTGCCCAAGTCGGCTTGTTAATTAGAGAGACCCTCAACCGTCACACTCCTTGGCGTGCCTTTTGACTAGCACCGCTTTTTTGTGACATAACCACGGGTTTATGGATCTCGTAGGTAATTGGATCGTTAGAGCGTCGTTTAAGGGCCTTATGTGGTTGCCTTAACACAGATGGTCGCTCCAACTACCAAAGCGGCGGGGAGATCAAACAGGGTAGGCAGTTACTGTTATTCGCCGGCTACCGTTCCCACGATTCTCCTCATGGGGCTCGCTTCACCGGCTTTCTCCACAAAGGGGGGGGGGTGACTTTAAGGTATATTTCCGCCTGGCCCTCCGGGAGGCTTTATGTAGCCATTTCTCTACAGACAGGCGGATAATAAGGAGACTAGGACCAGAGTACCCAACACTAATTAAATACAGAACAGCGACAATTCCAGACATCTGCCTAGCAAACAATAACATTCCTTTTAACTAGCACATGGAACCTGTAGATGTTATCTGCAGCGACCACACAGCAACACTACTCACCGTGAATCAGCAACCAATACAAATACCCGCTAAAAAATGGAAGGCATACCATAGAGCAGACTGGGAAAAATACAAACTAAATACAGACTAAATAAGCTACTTTAAAAGAAATCGATGGCGAGCTAGAAAAAATAAGGCCGTGAATACAAATAGCTGATGCGATTGCAATACCCAGAAACACATACAAAACAGTTAAATACTTTATATGGACAGACGAAATGAAAACTAAGAATCCAGAAATTAAAGCGATAAAGGAGGACATAATAATAAACGGAGCGTCAAGGGAAAAATGCAGCAATCTGAAAACGAAGAAGAGAGAACTTCTAAGCGCAATAACGGACAAACAAAGAGAATACTGGGACATAGCCGTTCAAAATATTCACAACGATTTATTGCCCCGAGAATTTGGAAAAAAGATAAAAAATTGTTCAGTGAACACTGGAAAGGAGTATTCAACGTCAGCGAAGAGGAAAACGACAACTACGATATAGACTTCGAAAACCAAATAATTGACGAACTAAATGAACGGATTGAGATGACTTTCCCATATCACTACGTAGCAGAGCAAAGGTATGTGAACGATGGATTTAACCCAAAATCACAATCGAGGAATTTAAAGAATACCATCTCAAATTATAAACAAAAAGCCCCTGGGAAATCGAGCCTCACCAGAAAAACTATATAGAAGCACCGGATAATATACTCGAAGGGATAAGGAGCGTGTTTAACGCCTGTATAAACACGGGCTACTTCCTCAATGAGTTAAAGATAGCCAAAATGATATTCATACCGAAACCGGGAAAACCACCTTCGGAGGTCGAAAACTCCCGACCAATATCCCTTCTCGACTTCATCGGGAAGGTGTTTGAAAAAATCCTGAACACAAGATTAAATGAATATCTCACAGAAAACAATCTCTGGAACAATCAACAGTTCTGCTTCAGAAAGAACAGGAATACGGAGATGGCCCTCTGCGTGATTACAGAAAAAATAAGCAAAGTGAAAGGAGAGAAATGCAGTATGGACATTGTATACCGGGACGTATCGAAAGCATTCGATAAAGTCTGACAAAGAGGCATACAACATAAAATTCTAAATCTGGAAATAAACAACTATCTGGACAGAATTTTATGCGAATACGTCATGGAAAGATATGCATATATAGACATGGGGAATTACCAAAGTGAAAGATTCAAGCTTAAGGAGGGCCTCACTCAGGGAGGGTGTTTAAATCCTTCGCGATACTCAGTATATACTTCGGACATTTTCCCACACAGGAACGAGGGCTGTGTGAAAATACAATACGCAGATGATTTCACTCAATTAATTCCCTGTGTTTTAAGGAACCCTCAGATGCAGGCCAGAGTAACGGAAGCAGAAATAGAGAATTTAAACGAGTATGAACGCAAATGGAAAATTAAAACAAATAAAGAAAAATTTAAAATTATACATATGTATCGCAGAAAACTATCCGACGTTTACGTAGATGGAAAGCGATACAGGTATAACGGTGAGGGCAAGATTTTAGGCCTAACTATTACTAAAAATGGTTACAAGAAACACGTGCCTGAAAGAATAAACAAAGCACGAGGCATGCTAACTTTACTCTACCGATTAAGAAATCTAAACATGAAAAATAAGAAAAAGATCTACCAGGCTATGATACAGCCTACTTTGATATATCCAACAATTGCCATATATACGGTTTCAAGAAGCAATCTAATAAGAATGCAACGTATACAGAATAGGGCAGTATATATAATTACGAACACGCGACGAATAGAAAGGAAAAAAAAAAGAGACTTACACATCGAAGCAAAAATAAAACCATTAAACAAAATAATTGAAAAAAGAGCCCAAAACTCAGAAAAAAAACACAAGAAGAAATAGGAGAGGAACTAAATAATCATATAGCACAAGGAGCAGGATGGAGACAAAATATGTTGTTTCCTAGTGCTAAAAACAAATCCGACCAAAGTGAAGAGGAGGAGATTTACGTGTAAACCAAATAACGAAACCCGATTGTGACAAAGATTTCCCAAATAATGACAAACTCACCGGATTGAACTTGATACCCACAAGGAATGACAAAACTAACCAAAAGGTGCAAATGAACGAAAAAGGAAAAACAACATGAATAAAGAAGAAAATTAAACAAATAAATATCCAAGGGACATGAGCCCACACAACAGATACAGATACGAGAATTATGCTACAAAAATCATAGAAACTCGAGTTATTAACATAACAGAAAAACAAAGAACGCTAACAACGGTTTGAATGCCTATTTCATACACATATAACATAATGACAAAACAACCACAGAAATAAACAAACAGACACACTTTCACTCTAACTTAACTTCATTCCATAAAGATTTACTCAGTCTGTACGCTTACTCTCTTGCTGCGAACTGGTAAAGGCTATCTCAGGTAAAGGAGGAAAAGTTTTAGGGAGGACCTAAAAATACGCCTTTCTCAAGAAACCTAAGAAGAAATATATGTGCTTCTGGGACTGATTTGAGATTCCTCCTGTTCTTCTTGAGCGAAGTTCCCCCCCCCCCCGAAGGGGTTGCTCTTCCTTATTCCAAATTCTTTATTCATACTTTTTACCTCAAACTTACTTCTCACTAGCACTACATAACTTGGTCACCAGCAAGGTTTGAGTTTCAGTTGGTAGTAAGATATAGTGAACCCTCGCAGGAGACCCTGTTAGGGGGCAAGAAAAGGGGGGCCGATTCTCGGTAACGAGCCAGAACCCAACTGTGGACCGCTGTAAGGGCTAGGCCCAGATATATAGCGTTGACCAAGGAGAGTGCAAAAGTTGGAAGGTAGGCGAGATAGAACTAGGACAGATAGAGGGGCTCCTCCCACTGTTGGAAACTGGATAAAGTCTCCACAGCTGGAGATCGACAGAAGAACCTCTCTCTTCGAAGAGGGGACGACTGCCAGGGAAGATGGACCCACCGGACTTCAAAAGGCTTCCCCTTAAACTCATACCCAACTGAAGGAAAAGATCACCACAAGAAGTAGTACAATGCATATTTACTGATCTGGAAATACCACTAATCAAATGTATTGAAACAGCAACTGGATTCACGGTTATTTGCCTAGAAAATAAAGACATAGAGCAGCTACTATCATCTGCTGGGAGAATTACGCTAAGGAAGTTGGATTTGGAAGCAAGAGTACCTCACAAATCACAGCTAACAAAAGTATCATCTGTAGAAAAATCGAGTCCTGGGTAGGAGAGTACTCATGCCGAGAAATAAGAGAAGAACTTCATGAGAGGCAGAAATGGCTCAAAATAGCAGAGGTGACGAATTTAAAAATCACATTCACGTTTTCAAAGTCATTTGCGAATCTATCGAAATGGCTTTAAGTATCATCAAACACTTCTCGCTTTCAACATGAGAATCACATCCGCCCACATACAAAGAGACGTCTTCACAAGCATACAGATATGCTTCAGAGGCTATGTGTTGGAGGAACATAAGACTCAAAATTGCCCCCCAAAAGACCTAATCGTCTGTTCTGAATGTGGAACTGAAGGCCATTCTTGGCGTTACTGCAACAACACAGATAAAAGATGCATTACCTGCCAAAGGGAACACATAACTATGGCCATGATCTGTCCCAGAAGAAGGGACATTATAAAGAGAAAAGAAACAGAGTCAAACAGAAATAATGCTAACGTAAATAAAAACTCATACGCAACAATGAAAAAAAGTGGATGGTACTCTCAACGTAAAAATACTTACTTGAATATAAAACGCCCACGTGATGAACATAGCTAAGCCTAAAAGTTATGCAACAACAGTCAGCAGCATGTTACAGGAAAACGGGTTCGAACCGATGAAATTCCCCAAAGAAGTCGACTCATCGGACTTTTTCAAAATCAAAGTCACAGAAAAGACAAAACATGAGTTAATCAAAGAGGCGAAAGGAAAGCAACAGGCAGCAGAAACAGAAGAGAACACAAAGAGCGATGACTCAGAGACTGAAAATACCTCCGACGACACAGAGCAAGAGTGGACACGGGTTACTCGCAGGGAAGCACAAAGATATAACAGATCTAAATCCAGAAGGACCCTCAAACGCACTCAGCAGAGGGGGAACCTAGGAAAAACGAAAGAAGAACCAGAAAAAGAAGAAGAAACACCGATAACTTAACAGATAGGGCAAACAAAACGGAAAACGAATAAACGAAATGGACAATTGGATTATGGATATTAAGAAATTAAAAATACTACAAATTAACACATGCGGATGGAAAGACAAGGAAATTATGTACGGAAACTAATTCAGAAAGATTGGCTCAGATGTTATACTAATATCAGAACATGGAAGAAACACAGAAAACGAGAAGTTAAGGATATGAAACTATAATGTTATTAACACAAATCCTTCAGGAGAAACACACGGCGGAGCGGCAATAACTGTCCAACAAGTATTGCAGTACAAAATAATACAAGGATTGGAGGATGCATATTTATCTATAGAAATTAAAATGGAATTAAGCAACATCATTGTCGCAACTGGATACCAGCCACCCATGGGCCCCCAATTAACGGTACAAAACTTTACTAAACTGTTCAACTATAGGATACCGGTCATTTTGATGGCCTTCCCCCTCCCTCCTTGGCCGCTCCATGAAGGCCAAGGGAGGCGGGGGGAGGGTCAGAAGAGCTGTTCTTTGTCTTCCACTTCTCTTTTCATTACATTTCATTTCATTCCATAAAACTTACAAACAAAAACACCAATAAAGAATACACACACGTTTTTAAGGTCATTTTCAGAGAAACAGCTGTGGCTAAAAAGTCCAAGGAAAATGGTCTATTAGCTTTCAACTTAAAAATCACCCAAGAACAAATAAAAGGAGATGAATTCATAAGCGTATTGACATGCTTCAATTTTTTTTGCGCTTGAAAAACGTACAACGAAAGATTGCCCGAACAAAGAAGAAAAGTGGTGCTCTGAATGCAGCTCTAAAACGCACACGTGGAGACACTGTACCAGCCAGCACAAGAAATGTGTGAACTGGGGATGCAGCCACCACACAATAGCAATGGCTTGCCCGGTGAAAAAAGAAGTAATAGAAAGCAAACGTAGGGAAAAGGCCAAAGTAGAAGAAGAGAAACAGAACCAGAGCAACGGCAGATCACTACCAAGCTACAAAAAAAAATGTGATCGAACTAAAACAGGAAAAATCACCGAACATTCTGGCGTGCATATTACATGCACATGTACTAAACGTGGCAAACCCGGGCTCACATTCCAAAGAATTGAACAAACTGTTAAGCAACGACCGACTTGAACCAATATGGTTCCCAGATAATCCTCTGTCAGCTCAAGTGCTGAATGTGCAATATAGTCCAACAGAGTCTGAGAAGGTTAACGAGGCACAAGATCTTACAAGCAGCATTAAACAACAGCGGCCAAACCAGGAGCAACTAGGGATCCGAGGCTTAAATCTAAAATACCACAAGCAAAGGAGAGAACCATAAAAACTGGAGCACCAACGACTAGTGGTTCCATCAAAGGAGACCAGCAAAACATGCAAATTGACGACAATGAGGAAACGGACAGCGACGGAGAACGGACGCAAGAAAAAGGAGTAAACAGAGAATTTAACCTTAGATTCTACACTACAGAAGATAAACCATTCCCGATCAATAATACCCAGGAATTCGTTCTTGGCATAAAAAAGGGTTATCATAAATATGAGTACGAGGGACCATACTCGAATAAAGAAGTAAATAAAATCAGAACGAGCGGTGAAATGACCATACCAGAATCAATTTGCTTTATAATAACAAAAGAAGAATTTAAGAAGAAAAGATGCGGGAGAACAAAATCACCCTCCGAAAGAGAAACAATTAAAATGATAGGAAGGCATATATAGGCACGCAATTAACTACATCATGGAACATAAAAGAAAATTTAAAATAATAATCCATAACGTGTCAGGGTGAGACGCGAAAAGACCCTCATTGTACAATGCCTACTTAAATGAAGATCCTGATATAATTCTATTAAATGTAGATCCAGAAACAAACCCTATAAAAATATGGAACTATAATATAATATCGAAAACGACACGAGACATGAACTACGATGGTGTAGCGATGGCAATAAAAAAGAACATAAAGTTCACTAGCGTACAAGACCTAGAGGAAGCCTACCTAGCGGTCAAAGTGAAAACGACTACGGGCCCAATTACGATAATGACAGGGTATCAACCGCCTAAAAGAAATATTTTGCCGTTTTACAACTTTCTAAACGTCTTTGGACAAAAAAAAAACAAGTAGTATTTATGAGAGACTTAAATGCTCGTTCCAGGGCGTTCGGGTACACTCGAAACTTCTACAACATAGGAAAAACCTCGACCTACTAATAGGAA
The DNA here is from genome assembly GCA_963969495.1 of Ceratothoa steindachneri. NCBI lineage: Eukaryota > Metazoa > Arthropoda > Malacostraca > Isopoda > Cymothoidae > Ceratothoa > Ceratothoa steindachneri. The sequence goes on from OZ018338.1 coordinate 10,871,335, forward strand.
AAGGTGTCGTAGAAAGAGTGGGACCGGACTTCCTAGTATATATTGGGCAAAGAAATGCGACCAAGCCAGATATAATACTAGTATCACCAGCATTTAGACTTAACTATTTGATAAGTGACCATGAGATGGTCATAATGACTCTGTCATCGGACCCGATCCAGACAAAATGTCCAGTAAGAAAGAACTATAAGGATGAAGACTGGCAAGATTACGCAGAAGAACTCAATAACTACCAGCAACCCGACCTAAGCGAGGCAACGAGAGAAGAAATAGACAAAGTCCTGAAAACCTGTTAAGAGCACTTGTCAATGCGGACAAAAACTACGTGCCGAGAACAGAATATAGGACAATTCTCCATCCTAAACGCACCGGCCAAACAGCTGTACTAGAAAGGGAATATAATACACTTAGATAAAAGATCAAACAGTATGGCCCAATAAGGGGTGACAATGACAAAGAGAGGCTACGAATAATAAAGGATGAAATAATATCAATAGCAACCAGAGAGAGAGGAGCTAGATGGGATCGCTTCATGGAGTCGATCGACACAGAATTAAACCCAACCAAGTTCTGGCAGAAAATAAATTTTGAAAGAGGTAAATTAAAACCGAAAACTAGTATAACTCTCAAACTTAATGGAAAATAAATTAAGAAGCCCGAGACACTAGAAAACATGTTTAGGGAACACTGGAACAATGTTGTTGACGTTACGCCCAACGAGAATGAAAACTTTGATAGAGATCATGAAGATTGGATAGTACAGGAACTAGACGAAAACAGGCACGAAATAACACAAAATCACGTAGTTCTGCAAGGTCTCTTGAAGAGCAAGGTTTCGAGACAATAACGCTAGAAAAACTAAAAGCAACAATTATGGCTAGAAAACAGAGAGCGCCTGGCAAAACAGGCATAATAAGAGAGAACCTGATAAAGGCACCAGATGTTTTCCTACGGAAATTAGTAGACCTTTTTAATGCAAGAATAAGGGCGGGCTATTTTTCTGATACCCTAAAAAGCGGTAAAATTTTTTTTTTGCTAAGTCTGGTAAACCATCATCTGAACCAGGTAACTATAGACCTATAACACTTTTAGAAGTAGTAGCAAAAATCCTGGTGAGATTAATAAACAGAAGACTGGTCAAACATCTGGAAGAGAACGATCTAATTCCGCAATGCCAGTACGGTTTCAGGAATGGAAGAGGCACGGATACTGCAGTAGCTCTCCTTGTAGAAACTTTGGCTAAGGCAAAGTACAACAAAAACTACTCAGATCTTATATTAAGAGATGTAAGGAAAGCTTTTGACAAAGTGTGGAGAATCGGGCTAAAATTCAAAATAAAGAGGCTAAGTCTACCATCAATCATGACAAGAGTCCTCTGTGACTATGTTGCAGAGAGGATGGCCTTTATAGAAATAGGAGATCACCCAGCACCTGAATTTGAATTAAGGCAGGGTGTCCCTCAAGGTGGATATTTGAGTCCTACTCTATACACAATATATACAAGGGACCTACCAGATCCGGTGTTTCTATCAACAACTTATATACAGTTCGCGGATGATATATCCATAATAACTAACAGCCCTTATAGACATCCGCTAACAATCGCTAGAATGTCCGCGGCAAAGATCAAAAACATAAATCACTATGAAAGAAAATGGAAAATACGTACTAACACCGAAAAGTTTACAATAATACCTATAGGGTGGAATAAAACATCGAGAATAGTGGTCAAAGATGAAGTGTACAGATACCATGCCGAGTGAAAAGTTCTTAGCATTAAAATAACAAAGAATCGTTATAATATATATACGAAAGAAAGATTGAATCTGGCGAAATCAGGCCTAAAAAAATTATATTAACTAAGAAACTTTATTTAAGTTCCTTAGTTGATACCAAGCTATACAATTCCCTATGCAAATCTTTACTCCTGTATCTAACGGTACCGTTAAACAAGCTACACAAAACAAACATGGTAAAACTCCAAAGAGTCCAAAATAGTGGGGTACTACTTATTACAAACACTAGAAGAATAGAACATCGGAGACAAGCGGATTTACATCGTGAAGTCCATATGGACCCTGTCAATATAGTTCTACACAACATAGCAATTAAAGGGTAGGAAAGACTTGGTGAGATAATGGACGAAGAGGGAAAGACAGCTATAGACCTACCTCTAGAACATAAAAGAACAAACAGAGGAAACTTCCGAAGTGGGAAACCACTTGAACAACCAGAACCGATATTTAGTTTAGACAAGTCGTACTGACTTAAAATAATAAAGAAGGATATACAACTGCGAAAGACACAAATATCAACCACTAAAGAAGAAGATCAATTCCAAAGAAGAAACTCAAAAATATGGCTGGTCACCCAGCACCTCTACACAACACTGAAACTTTTCATTTTCACCACCTTTACCTAACAAACTCTGACACTCTTCTTCCATTCAACATATCTTTTTTTCTTTCTTTTTCAAGGCGTAAGATGTTATTCCAAATAAGTAAAGATGAATCAAACATACGCGAGCGTAGCGACAGCTACGGTCAAGGAAATTAAAGAGGTTCAAGAGCCCCAAATAAACAATGTAAACGAAGGAACAGGTCTAGACATACTCGCCTGTGTAATGTACTACGCGCATGTGCAGAACAGTGCTCAGATGGGGACCTTCGCAGATACATTGAATCTTCTGCTTCCAAAAAAAGGGAATAAGAAAAATATGGTTCCCCCCAAACCCCCGTCAGCCCTCGCCCTCGGGGTTACCGCGGGGAAAACCTTACAGGTTAAGGATATGTTTGAGATAGGGGCCACGATGGAAGACAACGAAACAGTAGATGAAACAGAATAAACCAGGGAAGAAGAAAAGGAAACAGACAAGAAGCCAGGAAAGAAGAATAAAAAGGAAACTCAAAGAAAAGACAAAACAATGAAGAAACCACCGATTCTCAATCCTCGTCAGAAGAAGAAAACGAAGAAGGCTGCCGGTACGAGGCTAAAGACTTCAACCTCCGCATAGTCGTGCATGAAGCCTACCCCCTACCAAAAGGGGCCAGACCCCCCGACATTAGGAAAGGACTGGAAAAATGAAAATGGACCTACGTAACCGAACACGAAGAAAACTCAATTAAAAAACTGATACTCCTGGCTGATTATCTAACTAACAGGAAAGCATATATAAGTATCGAGGGACTAGAAGGAACCATCTTTCATCTCCAAACGGGGTCCCACAACGGGGGTGCCGGAGCACCACCCTGTGCTTCATCTTTAACGCAAACATTCCACTTCCGTTTTCATCAGAATGCATGAATATACACTACGCAGACGATACTAGCCAGGTTATCTCATCACGCTCCACAAACCCCAAATGGCAAGCAAGGACTACCGAACGGCAAATAAAAAAAATTATACTACTTTGAACAAAGTTGGAAGATTAACACCAATGTTACAAAGTTCAAGATCATTCCAATCCTGAGAAGGCAAAAAAGATCAAATTAACGTCGACGGAATTGAGTACCAATAATCAACAGAAAGGAATGTGTTAGGCCTAAACATAGGTACAAGAAGATACCCTAACCCTATAAATATCAGGACAGCCAAGGCAAAATCAGGCCTAAGACTGATTTACAACCTTAAGAATTTAAGTCGAAAAAGAAAAATGACGCAATACAAAGCGTTTGTTGAATCCATCCTGGTATATCCACCGATACCATTGCACACGACCGCGATATCTTGCAAAAGGAAGCTACAACGAATTCAAAATAAGGCGGTTTATTTGATCACAGGCACAAGAAGAATGGATGGAAGAGGAATCCGAGAAATAATAGAAACTGCTAATATTGACACAATAAATAAAACCCTGGAAAAGCTGGTGTAGGAGGACGACCTCGGAGGACCACCTTGAACCCCCTCCTTTTCTAGCAGAGGCCGCGTGGTCTCAAACAAAATCCTAAGGAAGGACAATAACGAAGATTCTCACGTGGAAGCCGGTGAAACACCCCACCTGCGTTTGCTTAAATCAGCCGACCCTCCTACCCACATGACTCGCGTCAAATTTTCCCCTAGCCAGACGGGAGCCTCCAGTCAATTTCATGCCTCGAGGTCAGAATTGGCGCCAGGTGAGCATTTTTTAAACACTTATTTAAAACAGAGCTAATCCATTCGGCGCCAGGATTTCTCTAGAGACAGCAGCCGTGCCCGGAGGCCTTTTAGCGACTTAGCCTGCTGAGTGTATATATATATATATATATATATATATATATATATATATATATATATATATATATATATTCAGCGTCCCCCGTTACTCAAGAGAGAGTAAAGCTCACATCCCTCGAAGATACGTCCCACTTTCATCTCGAGACGAGCCCCTGAAGTTTGAACGTCTCGTCGGCTAGATCATCACCGTGAACTTTTGATCATCTTCTATAGGCAAGTTCATGAAGCGATTTCTTCGAAAAGTTCGTGCGACATACCCCTGTCATCCCGAGTGCACTCCCCAAGCCTAAGTGCATCTCGCTACTCCGCCCACGAGTAATTCATCTTTCTCCAACCTCACCTCGATCTTCCTTGAGGTAATCGACTCCCATTGCAAGATCTCATCGCTGCGCTGCAAGATCTTCTCATCCCGTGCAATCCGAATCTTGGCTCCATCACCCCCCCCCTTCTCCGAGAAGCTCGTCCGTAAGGTAAAGGTGCTTCCTTCCCCCTATTTTTTAAATCCCCCTTCCCTGGAGGTTATTCCCCGCTGTTCATAATTTGTTAATTACCGAGTCTCATTTTCATTTCCCTATTGCATTAGTCCATGTCCGATCTGTGCATTGTAATTGCATAATACCTCAATCTTGCCCTGTGTATATAGTTTGTGATTATCTTTTATTTTCTTTTTTGTTCTAATTAAATCATATATTTTAGAATAGTCTCTTTAAATAACGTTGAATGAATCCTGGCATTTTACGAACCCTTTAAAGCCAACCTCACGCACTCGCTTACGCCCCCTTTTGTTTGAGCCTCCCATTGAACTGGAGCGAGGTCTACCTCCCAACTCTTCATTCACGGGCGGCCTCTCAGCTTTCGGCCGCCTATTTATGCGTGTACGGACCCACGGACAAGGTTGCACACCCATAATTCCTCGACAGCGGGCAAAGAATATATGATCAAAAATCGAGGAAAGGTTCGCAGATACGAGCGAAGAACTAACGATACCACCAAGAAACCGAGTCCGGAATAGATTCCTGATTAACAGGAACCTAACCTACTACAGGAGGGGAACCCGATCCTAACGGGAATAACGAAAAAAACAAGAGGAACAAAGAACAACCCAAGCATAACTAAAAGACAAAGGCAAGAATGCCTTAAATAAAAATAATATATATATATATATATATATATATATATATATATATATATATATATATATATATATATATATATATATATATATATATATATATGAGTATATATATACAAAAAGAAATAATTAATTAGAAGAAACAATTAGAATGTTCAGGAATAATGAATAGAAGTAACCACAAATCAAATTTAGTAAGAATAAACAAACCAAGAAATTCAAAAGGGAGAAGAGATCAGCCAACATCTTAGCAAGTTACACTCTCACACACAACTACTATTCATCCCCCTCCCCAAATATATTAAAAAAAAAATCTCATGCTATCTATCTATCTATCACTGCCATCTCCCTCACTTCTCTCACCCCATCGTCATTCCATTTCTATTCATTTCCTGAAGATGACCGACCACGGTCGAAAGACGTCTCGGAATAAAGTGGTTTTTGCCGATGTTTTTTTCTCGCCTACAAAAAAGACCCAGGCAAAAAACTTGTAAGAAAGATAAAGAGAATACAAGTTAAAATCAATAACATGGCTTCCTACCTAATTATATATATATATATATATATATATATATATATATATATATATAGAAGAAGGAGCAAATGCAAGTTCTGCGGGTGATAACAACCACCACAGTGCTTTCGCCATATTTATTTTCTGCCTTTCAAAACAATTTTGAAGACAGAAATAAAGGTGCAGAAACCTTGCATTGCAGACTATATTACAATACAGTACAAGAAGAGAAATTGGACGCGAATGAGCAACGAGACAAGAAACAGGAGTTTTTTTAGAGGTAAGAGAAAGGGACATTAGAAGAAGACTAGAATCAAAGAGAGCAGAGGGCGGGTAAGAAGATGTGGTATAATAATTCCTTGGAGGTTCCTAGCTTAGAGAGATACTGGGTTTGATGGGGTGACGCTTTGGGCGAAGTAGAGTCACTGTGCCTGGTAGCTCAGCGATAGAGCATCTGACCGGCAACCAGCAGACCCGGGTTCGAGTCCCGGCTAGGAATTTCAAACTTTTTTCCCCTGGCGTTATCTCTGTCTTCTCGGTAAAGGATTGCCTTCATTGTGCCGCCCTCTGCTCTCTTTGATTCTAGTCTTCTTCTAATGTCCCTTTCTCTTACCTCTAAAAAACTCCTGTTTCTTGTCTCGTTGCTCATTCCGTCAAATTTCTCTTTCCTGTACTATATATATATATATATATATATATATATATATGAGAAACTTAAAGGAGCGCGTGAATAGAGCAATGAATGCAAAAATTCTCACACAAAAATGAAAGACGGATTCCAAGTACTTTCGAACTTTATTTCGAATTCTTTATCAAAGACTCGAAATAAAGTTCGAAAGTACTTGGAATCCTCGTATTATTTTTCTCTGTGGGCTTTGTTGCATTTATTGCTTACTCACGCGATACTTTGTGAGTTTTCCACACACACATATATATATATATATATATATATATATATATATATATATATATATATATATATATATATATATATATATATATATATATAAAATATAATGAGACTATTTCGTCGCACTGGTGGGTAAAATAAGTTGCCAGGAATCATTGTCTAGGGCCGCATTCTACCCAATTACTCCTGGCATTAAGCGAATTTCAGCCTTTCACCTTCATCGAGGTCGTCTTGTGAGTCTCCTTAAAGGACCCCATTTTAGGATTACCTTTGTCCATCTCGTGTTGTTTCTTTTTGTAATTTTTCCTGCAAATTTCTCTTCTTAAGATTTTTATTCTTTTTACTGTATGCGACCCGTAATTGTGTTCTTATCCATAATATTTCTTTTATCGTTCCAACGGATTCTTCCTAACATGTTTTTCTAAATTTTCCTCAGTTTCTCCCTCCATTTTCTGTTCAAATTACAAGTAATCAATGCAACATACATTGATTACATACTTTGAGTTTTAAACATACAAACATGTAGCGTGTGAAGATGTCGCTAAACTTTCCTCCTGTTCTGTAGCTTAATTTTATTCTCCTACCATTCCTTTCCCATGTTTTCATAACGAGTCACAAGCTGTTCTATGTACATCTTTTGTTCTTCATAGTTGTTCTATCATTTAATTGGGAACTCAATTGCTTTGCATTTTAAAAATCGATTGTTCGTTATTTTCCTCTTCAAATAATACATTTTAGTATAACTGTAAAATTGTATGCTCATAATTCTGCTATAATTGTAGTTCTTCTGGTTTGAAGATAAGTAATACGATGTTATCAGCTAAGAGAAGGTGAATTAAATATTCACCATTTATTTTTTTATTTTGATTTCCTTTTGTTCCCATACGTAAGTCCTAAGAATTTCCTCAAGTGCTGCTGTAATTCTTTAGAGGAGATGAAGCATCGTGTCAGACATTTTTAGTGTCGGGCGACTCTATCTCGCTATGTCGGTTCCCGTTTTGCTATTTTTGTTTTGGTAATAACATTGTTACTATTCGGCCGATTCTAACGAAATTTGAAACCCTTATGTTGTTTTACATTCTCTTTCGAATGGTATAATTGACAAGGTCCTCATAAGGGTTATCCCGGGAATTATTTTGTTTTGGCAATAACATCATAACTTCTGCCGATTCTAACGAAATTTGAAACCCTTATGTTGTTTTATATTCTCTTTCGAATTGTCAAATCCCTCCCAAGGTTACTCGGGGAATTATTTGACAATAAAATCATAACTATTCGGCCGATTCTAACGAAACTTGAAAACTTATGTTGTTTTACACTCTCTTTCGAATGCTATAATTGCCAAGGTCTTCCCAAGCTTAGTCTGGGAATTATCGTAATTTTAAAGGTCGTAAGGTCATAAATCAGAATATGTGAGAGCATGAGACTTTTGGTCAGCAGACCTTCTTTATTTGTATTTTACTGACCGAAAGTTGCTTAAATGACGATGTTGAATGATAGTAAATGTAAGCATTGCTGAAAATTGTTTAGAAGAGATGGAATCGGCTATCCGACATTTTTTATTTGTTTTTATTTTTTACTGACTAACAGTAGCTTAAATGACGATTTTGAGAGACAGTAAATGTAAGCACTTCTGTAAACTGTTTGGAGGAGATGAAACCCTCCTGTCCGACATTTTTTATTTGTTATTTTTTTACTGACCAAGAGCTGCTAACGGATGATTTTGAGCGACGATAAATGTAAACTTTGCTGTAAAGGGGATGGAATCCTCTATCTGACATTATTTAACTTGTTTTTTTTTTAATTGACTGAGAGCTGCTTAAATGAAGATGTCCAAATGAAGGCAAATGTAAGAGAATATATCTTTGTAGGTTTTATTATTTCCTAGTTACTGAGTCAAAGGTTTTTTCAAGGTCTACGAATGGCATGTAAAGAATTATTTTGCATTAATTTGTTTTCGGAAATAATTGTTGAACAACTTTCTGATTATCATAAATTCTATAGCTACTTCTGAAAATTCCGTTGACTGATTGTTTGTTATCCTGTTAGTTAGACTGTTATAAGTAATTTATATGTTGATAATAAGTGGCTAATTGAACTGTATTGCTTTAAGTTTCACTGCCGCCATTATAAAATAAACATTGGAAGATGTTTCCTTCCAGACTTTATTATCAGGACGATTGTAATCTCATCCCCTCCTCAGGAGCTTTACCATTTTTCATGCTCTTAAGTGCTTGCGAAATTTCTTCTTTTATTAGCGGTGTCAAATTTCAAGTTGTTCTCTTTGTCATGATTTTGAATCTCCCTCGTCTTAAAGAATCTGATGGCTGACATGTCTGTAATGAAATCTTTCTCCTGAAGAATATGGAAAATTATCTCTTATTTTGGTTCTATTTAATTCTATCTCTATCCATTTTCTCCTTTGTCTTTTTAGGAAATTCATCGTGTAAATGATTGCTCTTTTAGCAAATCCGTCTCATCTGTTTCCACGGTCATTTCCTTCAACTACCGTAAATTTCCAACCTCCAAATATCGTGTTTTTGGTTTCCAATCTTTCCATTTAAGTCTCCGCCTCGGCCATCTTGAATTGATGGTTTCTTGTTCCTATGCTTCCATCACTCCTGCACCAAAGTCCTCTACTTTTCCACCTGAGTGAGATGTTATAGCTGCGTTCTCTCAGATTAATTGTACAGAATATCTATCTGATATTTTAATTAATTATTTGGTTAATCTATCGTAGATTCTTATAATTTATGTTAGGAATGGAATTATGTCTCGGTCTATGAGGAATCGTACGTCACGAGCAGAGGTGAGCCCAGTTAATCGTTAATCCGTTAAAAATCTAACGGATATTAACGCTAAAGCGTTAATTATTATTTTATTATAAAACAATACAGAAATCCTTTGTCCTTTAAAACTACCAATACTTTAAAATATACAAATTGCCAAAATTATAAAGAACTATTGTATGAAAGTATACTACCGTACATTGTACATTTCCTTCTTACATTGATGAGGTCACTAATGTCCCACTCCGTCCTCTTAAGTTAGTTCCTCTAGTTCGTGTCCTGTGAGAGCGCCCGGACTCGTCACCCCCAGCATCCCCCAGGAATCGACGAACCCCTGCAGTGGTTAGGGGATCGTCGCTCTTCCGGGAATGATGATCGTCTTCATCATCACCAGGAACCGCGCCTGGTATATCTAAAAAAAACAGGATCTATTTAATTAAAGGTCAAATATCAAATTCATCACCTCCTAGTAAAGCTTTTGCCCGCCTTGTGGGTACTGCTTTGGCCTTCTAACGTCAAGGTGTCGAGTTCAAACCCAGCGAGAGCGGACACAAAACGTCAGCGCCCGTAGAGATCTGGTCAGCGATTGGTGGACGCACTGTGCTTACCTCCGCGATGCTGTGTAGATCTTATACAGGCCATCACTCACTTAGACAACCACAGCACCACTGTCTTTCTTTTTCCGTCTTCACAGCACACCGCAAACTCATCTCTGATCCCCCAAAATTCTGCCAATGAGTAGTTTGAAACCATATCCACTTAACGCGGAGCGTGTCCCCCTTTCCGGGACGACGGATGTCCCTACCTGATCGCTGATTGGTGTCAAAAACACAAATACATCCCGACATCCCCCCGTCCCCTTCAACTGTCAACACGTCGGCCGTGGGGTCGTCGGGCTTACTAGCAATTGTCATGCAGATCTTTATATTGGTTTCATTATTCAGCCAAAGTGATCTCGTCCACGAGCGAAAGACGGATGGCGACGAATAGTAGTTATCTGGCATTTAAATGCAAAAGTGTTTAAATGGTTTATTTTTTTACTCTGAATAGTGATTAAAGAAATCAGATTGATACACAAACGCACAAACAGGTATTATAGAATTCTTATTCCTTATAAGATCACTTTAAATTAATAAATTCTAGGAGAAGAAATGAATTTTTCACAAATAATCCGACTATAACTTAAAAATATCACCGTTAAGTTTACCAAATTAACATATTTATAGTTCTAAAAAAAATAAAAAGAGAAGAAAGAAAATTGTTTAATTACTTTCCTCAGGTCATTTTTTCCTTAATCATCTTCTCCGTGCTTCTTCTCTTTGATCGAGATTCGAGAATTTGACCCTTTTTTCTTCTCTTCTCTTCTGTTTAGTTATGTTTAATATCTATTGATTTTTGCAGCCCATTAATGCATTGATGGTGTTTCATCTGGTTGTATTCTGTTGTTGCTTGTTTTTGTTTTGTTTTTTGCTTGCTTGTTGTTTATTTGTTTGCTTGTGTGTTTGGTTCGCTTTTTCAGTATTGCAAAATTTTGTTTAAATATATTCTCTCTTGCGCTAAATCGTTGGTTCGTGGGTTCTCTCTTGCGCTAAATCGTTGTTTCGTGGCTTATCTCTTGCGCTAACTTGTTGGTTCGTGGGTTATCTCTTGCCATATCGTTGGTTCGTGGGTTCTCTCTTGCGCTAAATCGTTGGTTCGTGGGTTCTCTCTTGCGCTAAATCGTTGTTTCGTGGCTTATCTCTTGCGCTAAATTGTTGGTTCGTGGGTTATCTCTTGCCATATCGTTGGTTCTCTCTCTTGCTAAATCGTTGGTTCGTGGGTTCTCTCTTGCGCTAAATCGTTGGTTCGTGGGTTATCTCTTGCTAAATCGTTGGTTCGTGGGTTCTCTCTTGCGCTAAATCGTTTGTTCATGGGTTCTCTCTTGCGCTAAATCGTTGGTTCGTGGGTTCTCTCTTGCGCTAAATCGTTTGTTCATGGGTTCTCTCTTGCGCTAAATCGTTGGTTATTTCTTGCTAAATCGTTGGTTCGTGGGTTATCTCTTGCTAATCACAAAGAGTTACAAACATACCGCAACTCACCAGCCAAATCACTGATCCTCCTCGTTATACACCCCGTGCCTCATCCCTGCAAAGCCCTCTATCTGCTGCCTTTTTGAATGGTCGAAGGCGGTTCGGAAAAGGGAAATTCATCTGTGATCTCGTCTCTTCTGGTCGTATTTCTGGTTCAGCAGAAGCGTGATTAGATGAAAAAAACGCAGATGCCCCGGTTGATGTGACCCGACGAGGGTATCCTTTAATCGCTGCTAGACGTACGAGACATAAGAGTGGGGTTTCTTCAATCCATGACCCACACCTCTCTCCCTCTTTCATTCACATCGAACGTCCACACACTTTTGAACGTCTGCTAACAACCATGCCTCTGGACAACACTCTTACGACTGCCATAGTACATCGTCCCCCCAGGCCACCCCACGGCTATATTCTTCTATGAACTCGCCAAATTTCTGAACATAGCATTGGTCAACGCTTCCACAACTTGACTAATTTGTGAGTTTAATATCGCCCTGAATACTTCCCCATATCTGCGACTTCTTCACATACTTAAACTTTATTCTCTCTCAACTTTTCTCATCTCTACCCATACACATAGAGATAGCCATCCGACCAAAGCGCTTCCTCCTTCCCAATTCATAGCTTGACTATAACTGACCACCTCCACAGTCATTTCCTCATTCAGTATTGTTTCTCTCTTCCGCTAAGCACAACACTTTAACATAATACACCACCATGCCTTATCATCGCCGAGTCTCTTCAATTAACCAAGTACAGGTGGCAAGAGATCTCCTCTTCCTGTCCCTCTCTTTCTCTCTTTCCAACATTAGACTCTACCATCACTTCTTCTGACCTCACTATAGACCTCCCCTCGTGCTCACAAATCCCTTCCTCTTGACTTAACGCCCATGCCCCCCTTTCCCCACTTGTAGTTCTTAACCACTACTTTGAGCGGTCAGAAACATGCGTAGATGCAAGAGATGGCTTCAGACTGCCCGTGATCATGGTGCTGAAACAGAATCCGCCTCCATGCACTACACTTTTGCTACTTACTCCTCTGAATTTCCTCCTACAGTCATCTTTCCAGACTTACACCCGCTGTATCCATTCATAAAAAAGACAAGCCACACACGTTGTTAAAGCAACTTGCAAACCTCTCTGCTCACTATAAATCCCAGTGCACTCCCTTGCTTAATTATCTGCATTTTTATCCGACAAGATAGTTCATGCCCGCCATGCCCCACTGCCCCCAATAATCTCCACCGAATGTCCATGAGGAATTGACTTATTTCCTTCCCTAATTAAAAAAGACAGACTTCCCTCGATCCATTTCCTCCAAGATTTTATTTCTACTTTTTCCATGTTTTTCTCCCTTAACTCACTGATAATTTTACTACTTCACTCTACTATGAAATAGTACCAACTGATTCCAAACACGCTGCTGTTCGCCCTACCCTAAAGAAACCGAACCTGGACCCAAATGACCCTGGAAGCTACCGGTCAATCTCTCAACTCCCCATCCTCTCTAAATTCCTAGAAAGGTTGATGTCAATCCGGATTCTGTATGACCTTTCGCCCTAGGTGTGTGCGGTTTGGTGTTCAACAAGGGTTGGTTCTTGGTCTACTTCTATTTTGCACCTTTTAATGTTGGTATGGTCTGGTCTGGTATGGTCTTGGTCTGTCATTTCATTTTTTTTGCTGCTGGCATGTAAATCTATCTCTCTTTTTCCCAACCTAGTTTCCTGCAACTCTCGGAAAACTATTCTTAGCTTATCACAGAATGGCTCTCGTACAAGTTTCTAAAACCACTAGTAGAGATTCGTGCGGACGTAACCCATACAAAACTATTACGCCCTATTTTACCATGGCGCCCCTCACGCCCCATTTTCTGATCGATTTAAAAATCCGGGCGTCATCGTTGATAATCATTTATCTCTCAAAATTCCTGGTGTAAACGCTTATAAATCCTCTCTCCATAATCCCCCCCCCCATCGGTTCCCACTTTGACCATAACGGCCTTGAGAGAGTCATTCATGCATTAATCAGTCACTAGCCCAGGCGTGACTGTGTGGAAGTTATCTTATGAAAAACTAACGAAGTTACCAAATTAAGGAATAAACAAAGTTCCGTGGATCAATTCTAGTCGCGAGCAAGACCAAGATTGGGCCAAACATTTCAAAAGAAAAAGTCGAAATTTGTATTTTTTCAAATCTATCCCCCCCCCCCCCTCCCATTCTCCATCTTCCACTGAAATTATATTAAAGTTACTTCGCGCTGATGTATGCCCCTGGGTATATAAGGCGGTTGCTGTGTGACCTTGGGTATACGAGAGGGCTGGTGTATGCCTCTAGATATACGAGATGGTTAATGTGATCTTCTGGATATAGGCGACTGTTGCTCTGTGGCTCTGTGTATACGATGGCTGCCGTGTGCCTCTGTAGCCTGAAAAAGTACCATTGCGATTCGGTTGTAAAATCAGTACCGAAAACAAATCCTCATGTTAATTTTCTTCTCCTAATTATAATTGTATAATAATTGGAATAATGATAATAAAATTTTCTCTTCCCTTAATCTTTCTGAATTAACTTTTAGGATAAATTGTACGTATCCCAACTTTCCCCCATTGCTATGACAAATATTCGTATCTATTGTTTTGAAATGCGATAGACCTCCCTAGAAACATGCACAGAACCCAGAACTGCGAAGCTTCTGATTTTGGGTAGAGAATATTTGGTTGCTCAATCTGATGTTGCACTGTCCTAGCAACAAATGACTAGGAATTTCCGAATATCAACTAATTAACTCTCTTACCTGGTGCCACGCTACTTTCAAGGCAGCAGAAGTAAAATCTCATTAATTATTAATGGCTACGCCCAAATCTTTTCAAGATAATTTATTTTTAATATTAATGAATATTGAACCAGAAGTATAAAAACATGTCATGACCACCAAGACCGAAGTGTGTACATGCTTGTGTGTGTACGTTTAATTTGCCAACCTTGCACGTACTCCTCTCCCTATACCATTTTAAAGGACAACTTTTCAAAGTCGTGTCTTAGTCCTTGAATATCAGGGATCCCTCTTAGAGTTCTTAATGATCCCTAAATTGGAGTGGTGGAGGACAAGTGAAAAGGGATGGTAAAGGAGTGGTTTAGCGACTCTATAGGGTAAATCTGACAGACTTTCTATGGAGTCCTTCGTTCGCTTACCGCTGATTGATTTCAGAACATTTGCTTCACTGTTCATTTGGATCAACTTCAGTGGAAAGACTAAAAATGTTGTATTGTGAGGAAAATCATCAACTAATTTGTTGATATAGATTGATAGAAAAAGGAGATTTGTGCAAGCTACAATCACCCTTTATAAGAACAATATTTTATTTACTTTAAATACTCTCAAGGGAAAATGAAACGCTCAAAAACGAGTGGAAAAGTCAAAATGCCGGAATATTAACAATAAACCTTAAAAGATGCGGGTTCTCTACTTACAGCAAGGTAAGTTAGCCTCTTTGCAAGCTGAATGTTGTCACAAATAGGAAACATTTTCCCCTGAAAGCGCTTGTAGTAACCAACCACAATTAAGTTCAAACCTACGCTAGTCGAACTTGGGAAAGAGTCTCCCTTCAATACACACCAAACCTACAACCCCAATTCAGCTCGAACCTCTGCGCTAGTCGAAGTTGCGGAAAAGGAGGGTGGAGAAGGAGGGTGAAGAAGGAGGGTGGAGAAGGAGGGTGGAGAAGGAGGGTGGAAAAATACCCTAAAATCACTAGGAATCGATCATCTCAAGTTGGCGTTACCAAGCTACGGTGTCCAGCAAAACTATGGTAGCAAATGGACCCTGTATCACTTTAATAGGTGACAGACAAGAATGTGGGTTGGATCACGGATTACCTGCTGGTACCAACACCGGAACCACTAGAAATGAACCTCAATTTAAATTGGTGTTACCGAGTTACCGGTTCTCCAATAACCACGATTGCAACAAGACCTTGCGGCCCTGCAAGATTTAAATCAGATCGCAGAAATATAGAGGAAAAGAACTATGACCCTTGCCAGACAGTCAGACCCCTTCCAAAGAAAGAGAATGAATGAGAGTGAGTGTGGTAGCAAAATATTTGAAAGCTAAAACGGACACAGGCATCTGTAGGAACTTGTAAGGGGTGATCTGTAAAGTGGTCAAGATAGAGGAAAGGATAGGGTATGGAAGATATATAGCCACAGTTCGCCTCGAGGGTATTTGGGCTAAGAAGGCACGCAATTCTCCAGCATGGTGGCGTTATTACACCAGACGCGCCATTGCGGAAAAATGCATGGAATGCTACAATTGAGAGTAGCCCTATCCCGCCCAAGCTGTGCACTCGTCTACACTTGGCCTAGCCGTTCTGAGGAGGCGATTTGATTACGACTCTAGCGAATGCGTCGATAGGAAATTTCGCCTTTGTATATAAAGGAGCTGAAATTATAATTTGTAGCGAATTTTAAAAATGATTTATAATGGAAATTAGAGTAGTAAAAAACAATGCGGAAGGGAAAAAATTCTCATTATTAATTTTATGAATTATACATCACTTTTAAGGAAACTAAGATTATTGAATTCACGAATGTAAGTTTTCTCGAGCAAGAGCACGCTAAACCTATTTGCAGGAATGTGAAATGCGGTGTTATTAAGTAATGGCCTTGGAGTGTCAAAACGCATGTCACTCCAAATTGTATTTTAATCTTCCACTTATAAATCTGACAAGCATTTTGAAACTTTGCCACCTATGGAGTTGCTATGGAAGACGATTTAGCAACAGCAAACAGCAGATACGAAAAAATCCAACCTGCAGCCAAATAGGCCAAATTGTCAAATTATTCCGAGAATTTTGAAATACATTTAAATATAGACTTTAGATGTAAAGAAAACTGAGAAATGCAAAGAGTTATTAAGGAATTGGCTTTGCAAAGGGAAATAATCAGCTCTCACACCCAAATCACAGCACCGCAACAATTTTTTATAAGTATGTTAATAAGAGGAGTCCATTAACAAGGTCTGCTGACCAAACTTGCGTGTTCTCACTTATTCTAATTTATGACCTTACGACTTTCAAAAATTTCAATTATAATTTCCAGACTAACCTTGTGAGGACCTTGGCAATTATACCATTCGAAGGAGAATGTAAAAACAACATAAGGGTTTCAAATTTTGTTAGAATTGGCCGAATAGTTACAAACCAAAATAAAAAAGAAAAATTGGAACCGATGGACCGACCGACATAGTGAAAAATAGAGTCGCTGGCGACTAAAAATTCAAGATTCTTTCTATACCTATAATTCCCAATCTTAAAAGGAGGATGTGAGCCTTAAACGATCACATTGTTTCAATGTCCACATTGAAATAATGTTTGAGGATGAAGAAACAATTTTAGGCTCAATAACTTTAATATAACAGAAAATAACATGTATAATTCATTTATAGAGATATATTCACCAAATTAAATGTTAAAGACTTGATGGATCGCTTTATTAACCATTTTTATTCAATGGAATCGCGGTCGCCCTCAACCTCGGCACCCAGGTGGCGGCCGAACCTGCTGCAGGCCCTCTGGATGGTCCTACTGTTTAACTGGGGGAAAACTGTGGTGATCCGGGACCTACCCTCGACCTTGGTGGTGCAGAGGTTCTTGGTGGTCTCTCTCTTAACCACGCCCACATATAATAGTCCAGATGGTTGTAGTCTGGTGAGTTAGTAGCCCAGATGTTCGGTGTGATATGGTCAAATAATTTGTCTGAGAGCCAAGACTGGGTTATCCTGCATGCAGCGGGTCCTGCAGAGTCCTGCCGACACACGTACTGCATTACAACTGCCAACTCTTAGATCTAGGGGTACACCAACTCCTCTAGGCATTTGTTGTAGACTTTCGGGAAGATAAACGAGGGCATAACGTGCCCTAGATACTAACCACCCGAAACACCATGATGTTGACCGAGAACTTGATCTCAATGACTCTCAGTACATCTTTGGGGGACACACCAAGCCAGTGGTTGGTTTGCAAGGTTCACCACTTGGTCCTTGGGCAGAAATTCTTCTCATCTGAGAATAACCAAACCATGTCAGGCTTGAGTGGATGCTTCAGTTTGTTAACAAGCTTCATAGTACGTTCCTTCCATTTGTCTTTAATCTCCTGGGAGAGGAAGATGGCCATTTTTCACCTTGTATGACTAGTAGTGGATATTTTCATGCACTTATGCCTGATGAGAAGTTCTGACAACCCCTAATACCTGGTTATGGACCTATTGTACTTGATGGGATCGTTTTCAATGATGACCTAGATATCCGCAACAAATTAGGGATTTTTTTCCTATAATAACCTTTCAGAGTGAGCTTAACTTTTCCAAATTTTGTGAGGATTGGAATCAGCCATGGTATTGTTTCTTTAACGGACAATGCACAACTGAGTCTACTATGGCAGGAAGAAAAGAGAGATCACGCCATAGAATACGCATGAGAGGAAATTCTAGTTGACAATGGCGACAAAATACCCAGGCACTCTCTTCAGTACCATCCAAAAAGTTCAGAACGGCTGTATTTCTATCGCAACTTATTCCATGACTTTTGCCAGAAAAAGTCCACGGTTGGTGCACAATAACCTACAGGAATAATTTACGTTTTTTTAAGGGCGATGCAAATTTGGATGAATAAAACGAAATTAATCAGCAGATATAATCAATTTTAAAGGAAAAAAGAAGTGTTCAAAATGATCCGAAGAGAAAGTTTGTTGTAGAGAGAACCGGCATTGTTTGCAGAGACATTAACTTCAGCTCAATCTCGAATAGGTAAGGTCAGCATTCTCTTGACAGATGTTGTCCAATTAAACTACCTAAGATATCTGTCACGCTTCTTTAAGTCCGTGGTCTGATCAGAGAGCTGCGCCACCAAGAAGGCATTTCAATTGGAGCCATTGCAAAGACTATCAAGCACTCCAAAGGTGTAGATTTCCTGGAAGATGAACGTTGCAATAATAACGTAGATCTCGCTGCTGACCACCATAAACACCATGATGTAGACCGAGAACTTGGTCTTCATGACTCTCGGTACATCATTGCGAGTTCATGACCAGTTTCAGGCAGAAATTCTTCTCGTCTGAGGAGAACCAAAGCATGCCAAGCTTGAAAGGATGCTTCAGTTTGTTCACAAGCTTCATAGCACGTTCCTACCATTTGTCTTGCTGGGAATTAAACAGCCTAAGAAACCTGTCACGCTTCTTTCAGTCTGTGAGCTGATCGGAAAGCTGCGTCACCAAGAAGGTCTTTCAATTGGAGCCATTGCAAAGACTGTCAAACACTCCAAAGGTGTAGTCTATAATATTCTGTTAGCCTATGACAAAACAGGTTTATGTGTGGCGGATTAATCAACCGATGGTCTTAGGAAGTGGTCAAAAAGGAAAGACTTAGCCATTACCCAAAATATAAAGAAGGGCCGTTTCAAGACGGCTGTAACAGTTTCTTGAGAGAATAGTGAGATTTTGGCTATCTATATCTCCAGGCATACTGTTTAACGTCGGCTTAAGGAAGATAATCTTCACGTTCACAAACCTGCGGTCAAGCTATTGATCAGTCTGAAGAACAAGAAAGCTCGTGTTACATTGCATACTGAGAACGTTACATAGGCGGATGACCAATGAACCTAAGTCTACGTCAGTGACAAATCTAAGTAAATCTGTTCGGATCTAATGGTAGGTGGCTCTATCGCCGCAGATCAAGCGAAAGATTGTCTGTCAATCGGACCAAAAAGAACGTGAAGTTTGGGGAGGAAAGTGTTATGTTCTGGAGCTTGATTTTGATAGAAGACATCCAGTCACTTGTGTACTTACGGTCACAAGGCATACATAAGTTTGCAAGGGAGTGCTGCGACAACATGCTTATCCCATCTGCGAGTTCATAAATCCCAACTTGCAATTTTCATGCAAGATAACGCCTCCTGCCACACCTTCAAATCAGTTAAGTCATGAAGTCCTTCGTGGACAACGAGCATGTCACTCTTATGAACTGGCCTGAACAGAGTTCGGACCTGAATCCCATTGAAAATGTTTGGAAGACATTCGAAGAAAGGTCTAAAGTGATGAATCCGAAAACTGTTAAAGAACTCTAGAAAATTCTTCCAGACTGTCAAGAGTGGGCTCGTTCCTGCTTAAGGAAATGTCAGAGTATCAAAGAGGATAAAGGCTTCCACACTAATTGCTTATAACTTGTACAGATGTTTTCTATTGATAATTTAATCGTTATATTCCAATAGAAACTTGTTTCCGCTCGTTCGAATAATTTTTGACAATTCAATTTTTCTATTAAATTGCTTATTTGCTGATTACTCGATTTACTCAGCTAAATTTGCATGTAGGCTATCGGACACAAATTTTAGAAACCTTAAATTTCCTAAGGCAAAGATTAGGGAAGATGTTTTGATAGAAATACAGGCGTTCTAATCTTTTTGGACGGTAATGTAGGCGTTAAACAACAAAAGCTACCTATGTAACAATAATAAATGAAATTTAATAAATTCCCAAGACCTGGTCTTGGGAATCCATCACATAAAGAAAAAGATATTGTTAAAACACCATTTACATGGCTCGATATCTTGTTAACGAATTTTTTTCGATATGTTTTAAAATAGTGAATATCACACGACACTTTTAAAAAGGCAATGGCGCTATTGTGAATCTGAAAGTGTTGCGTGGCTACACGTAAATCTGCAATTTCAGTTTCATTAGAAATTTTAAAAGAAAAATATTTATGGCCGAGTGAAATGAAACAAACTCCATGTAAGCGGCGAATAATGTATGATTGAATTCCATGACGTGTTTCAAATACGCAAAAAAAGAGAAGAAGCCGTGGAACATCTCGAAACCGAATATTGTATTCATAGGATTATACACTAATAAATGAACTTCAAGTCTGAGGAAACTTTTCAAAAGCAATGGTGTCAGGTTTCCTCCGTGAACTGACGATCTCACAAAAGTAATCTACTCAAGATGCTTAAATCATCTTTTAGATAATTATATAAATTCTGGTAAATAAATTTTGAACTAGTAATCATTCATAATTGATCGCACTTGAGGCTTGATTCTAAGAATACCAACATTTATAACTAGTTATCTGAGAGCCAGGAACCACGTTTACTTTTTACATCTACTGGACTGTATTATGAATGCAAAATATATTTTAACATAGAATTAAAAAAACTACAACCCAAATTATATAACAAATACTAATATACAAAATGAAATTGAAGCATAAAATAACTGCACATGATGAAATATAACATTTCTATTTCCTAATAAGGTGTGCAGAAAAGTGCAACAACGGCAAATTTATGAACACTAAATTGTTATTTAATGAAATAAATACAATAATATTCTTTAAATAGGTATAACTTCCCATTTGTTCGAAGTTATCTTTATTTTGATTACTTTTCTTAAAACTGTAGAATAAATAGAAAACATTGGACAAATTTTAGTGAATGAAGAGAACAGATATTTAATTTGTATACTGATTTACAAACAAATTTATAATATTTAAATTCGTTTACCTGTCATAGAAAAATTAGCCACATTAAATTTTCTTATTATTATTTTGAACTGTATAAATTAAAAAATAAATTCAGAGTAAATCTATTTTTTTTTTAGCACTTACTCCTCTAGTCAATCTTCTAATCATCCAACTCGTTTTTTTGAAGTACAAGCCACTAATGTACTTTATTATTGTAGATAGAGGGGAGAAGGAAAAGGGGGCAAAGAAAAAATGTTAGCGTAGGCGAGTTGCGAACAGCTTCTTGCGTCGCTGGACCACTGTTAGCCAGCGGCGAATCCACTTGGCCATCCTGAGTCTAAAAAGACTCATTCAAACGAAGCTTTTAAGCCGCTCGCCTCCACTTCTCGTACGCTATACTATCAAATTAGAAGAGATTTTATTAATTAGAAATGAAAACTATTTTTAAATAATTTAAGATCGCTAAATTGAAGGTAGCAGTAGCGATGTAGCGCTAAAATTGTATCGGTTCTACCTGCAGCATCGCTACCTAAATGGCTACTTCTGAAAAACTGTAGTAGAAAAGTAAAGTCATTAATATTGCTCTACTGCACATCTCTGTAAATGTGCAGTTAGTTATCAAGTAATGGAGCGAACTAAGGAGTACCAAATTTCTCTCTATTGGCCCTCGTAGAGCACGAAAAATTCTTCAAGGCACTCAATGCCAATTCAGTATTAAGGTCGCCATAGAAACGAATTATGGCCTTAATATGACCTCCATTAATATGCTCTATCTAACATATACAGACATGGCTCACAGTCATTTAGGACTCACTTGATGAAGATGAAAATAAGAATACAGACAGAAATGAGGAAAGAAAAACTGATATCTCCAAATCTATTTACCTCAATGCCTGAAAACATTCTAAGCACAAAGAAATAGTGAGAAAAGGGACTAAAAAATCAGACCTAAAAGTGCTAAAGAAATGAAAGGGAGAGAGTAAGATTCGAATGGACATACTTATGCTACATATATAGGCATACAATATCTTTAATTACGTTAAAATCAAGTAGAAAAATATGTATAGGAACAGAATGAGAGAAGGAGACTGTATCTCTCACTCTCTCCAACCTGTTTACTCCAGTGCTGGAAGAGATTTTCAGGACGGAGTCAAAAGAAATCTCCATTAAGAGAGGATATTTTTAGCTTCCATCCCTTTGTTGACACTATCCGAAGAACGTTCTGGTCACCCCATTTAGTTGGATGAAGATCTATTGAACGACCTTCTTCATAAAAATCCTGGTCAATCGACTAGAGAATTGGCTGTACAATTGGCGTGTGATCAGAAAACTGTAATGAATCACCTTCATTCTATGGGGAAAGTTCAAAAACTCAGTGCATGGGTTCTGCACGCTTTGAGCGAAAGCAACAACCTTCAACGCTCCACGATTGCCGCAGGTTTGCTTCCTCGTCGCAAGGCTACTCGTGGATATAAGGACAGATTTCTTCACCGCATCATCACTGGCGACGAAAAGTAGTGTGTTTATGTCAACATGAACCATCGAAAACAATGGCTTAGCCCCCCAAAAAACCACTTCCGCGATTAAAGCAAGGACTTCATCCACGAAAGACGATGCTGTGTGTGTGCTGGGATTGTGAAGGCATCATTCTTTATGAGCTCCTTGCGAACAACCAGATTGTTAATGTAGAACTCTACGTTCAACAAATGTATCGACTCGCCGAAGCTATTCGTGAAAAGCGACCTCATCGACGTTATGGAGTCCTTCTGTAACACGACAATGCTCGTCCTCACATTGACAATATGACAAAAGACGCCATCGAAACGCTTAATTGGGAAATCCTGCCGCATCCTCCATATTTGCCAGACTTGGCTCCATCGGATTTCCATCTGTTCCGATCGCTCTCCAACAAATTGCGCGGCGTTTCGTTCAATACTGATGTGGAATTAAGAACCTGGTTAGATTAATTCTTCGAGTCAAAATCCAGAGATTTTTATTGCAGAGGCATCGAAAAACTAGTTGAACGTTGAGAAGAAGTCTTAAATAACAACGGAGAATACATTATTGATTAAATTGCATATTGTTATCAAATAAAAAGGAAGTTTTTCTAAAATTGTTAATGGTAATGAATAAATTTGATAAAACTGCAAGAACTTAATCCTCAACCAAATAATTTTAGAATTTGGAATGCAAATTAATCCTCAAAATATATTAGGTTAAATAGTGAAGGTAAAGCTGAGTAACATCACAGGAAGCAACGTAGTTCAATGCTAAAAACCTCAATTAATTAAGCAATGCATTGTAACTTCTACCAAACAAGGATGAAACTTGGACACTGAATACACAGGCACTCGGGGAATTAAGACAACTTTCCGTGAACACGCAATGATACTCTACACGAATGACACACAGAGGCCCAGAAGAGATGGGATTAATTAAAAATACAGACATGGTTGAAAGATATATTAAAAGATGGTAGAAGTTGTGCATTAAGATAGCGGGGATAATTTGGCAGAGAAACTAAGGAAGATGTAAGAAAGACTAAATTGAGACTTTAATAAATAAAGAGAAGAAGGAGAGAGCCTCACATGAAGTGGGAAGCTGAAATCTGATTAAGGGCAACAGTGGAATGGCCAATTCGAGCTCTGGAATGTAGTTACTTGAAAGGTCCTTGGCCAGTAATGAGATAGATTAAGGAAATGGGTCTCTCTCTCCCAATTTCTTCCTCTCTCTCTCTCTCTCTCTCTCTCTCTCTCTCTCTCTCTCTATATATATATATATATATATATATATATATATATATATATATATATATATATATATATATATATATATATACGTACAAAAATATATTTTCTTCGCCCCATAGTTTAAGCGAACCTTGATTCCGAGCGTTTGTGTCATTAATAAAACCTTATCAAAGAGTAAGAGAATACAAGAATAGAGGTCTTTCATGGTGTCTTTCAGCTCGTCCCTATTTTGCGTTGTGGTGTTTCTTTTCTTTCTCTTAAGAATATCCAATATATTGCCTATGGGGCTCATACAGGAGAGTTATGTGGACAATCAAGCACAGTAATATCATGCATTGAGATTAGTTACTGTCCTGCCGGAGACGGAGACTGGCTTCGCCATAAAGCTTCTCAGCGGATGGAAGCATGAAGTGCTCTAAAATCTTCTGGTATACTGCAACGCTGAATTTGGAGTTGATAAAACACTGTGGACTAGCACCAGCAGATAACATGACACCCCAAATCATCAGAGACTGCGGAAACTTCACAGATAACTTCAAACACCTTTGATTCTGTGCCTCTTTACCGTTCCTTCAGACTCTAGGATCTTAATTTCTAAATAACATGGACCATTTATACTTTGATTTGTAAATAGGACTTTGTACCCCTAAGCAACAGTCCAGTTATTTTTCTCCTCATTCCAGGTAAGACGTTTCTGACTTTGTCTCTGATTCAGAAGTGGCTTGATACTAGGTAGGCACTAGTTTTAGCCCCTTTACTGACGACGTCTGTGAGAAAATGCTCTGGCTGCACTTATACCATCTCCACTCCACAGCTCTTTCAAGTTCTTGAATTTACTTTTCTTGTGGTGATCCCTGTTGCTCTTGCATTTCTTCTTACCACACTTTCACCTTACAATCAACTTTCCATTAATATGCTTCGATACAGCTCTTTGTGAACATCAAACCTTTTTAGCAATAACCTTCTGAATCTTAGCCTCTTTGTGGAGTATGTCGATGATCGTCTCCTAGACAACTACTATAAAGTCAGCAGTCTTCCTCATGATTTTGGTTGCGTGTAGTGAAATAGAATGAGAGATATGTTATTTATACGGATTGAATAGTAATCAAATGAAACTCGTCATGAAATATTCTAATCATTTGAGATACTGGAGTTCTGATTTCCAAAAGCCATAATAGGCCATAATCATCAACATTAAAGCAAAATAGCTTTAAATATTTCACTTTACATGTAATGAATATGAAAGTTTACTTCTTTAATTACATTACGAAAATAAATTGACTTTATTACGTTAGTCAAATTCTTTAGCTGCTAATGTTGATGATTATGGCTTATTATGGCTCATGGAAATCAGAAATCTGTCAAAAATCTCCCAAAGATGAGTAGAAGGGCGATGAACAATCAGTTAGGAATATGAGTTAGTTTTAATTCAGTGTCGAATATGTTGCTTAAGGTGAAAATGCATGGACGTTGTCCGTAAAATAAACCTCTATTAAAAAACATTCATTTGAAAGCCCGTGTGAAGTAAACTGAAGGTCATTTGGAGACAGACTTAAATTTTTGTAATTTGTGATGTGTTCAGATGAACCTAGTTAATTTTCGTCAGAAATGATGTAAAGTATGTTTCGCTTAAAAGTGGTGAGGCTGGTCTTACAAAAACTACTGGGCACACACTAAACATGGAGTGGTTTATGTTATGTGGCAGTTTTGGTTCAATTTAAGTGGGTTCACTTCATCGAATCAACAGAACGATGAATAAAGAATACTACAGGAAGATTCTTGACGATTATCTGAATACTAATGATCGCAAGATTGGCTAAGAAGGAGAGGAGTATTTTAAAATGATAACAACCCGAAACACATATCGAAATTGGTTTCTTCCTGGTTGAAGGAAGCTAAAATAAACGTTTTGGAATGGCCATCAGAGTCACCAGACCTTTATCCCCTAGATAGTCCTGGCATGAACTGATGTTCAGCGTCCATGCTAGACACCCAGAAAACATCGATGAATTGATGTTTTGCACGGGATAAAACTCTATCCGAAGTTTGATTTAACCTAGTCAAGAACTATAATTATAATCGTTCGAGGAGTATCATTAAGTTGTATAGAGTATTAGTAATATTTATGGCAAATTTCGTAAAAAAAATTTATTATTCATTTATATGTCTATCGAACTTGTTGAAATTTTGTTAGTGTACTAATAGACTCCAATTAATGTATCTGAATCTCCTTAACATTTAATAAACCATTTATGAACTATAATGAAAATTGTAGTATTAGGTAAGGTATGAATACTTTCTGGAACAATGCAAATTATTAATTGACTATAATAGCAACAAAACTAGAGAGGTGTATTCAATTAATTATAAAGATTCTATTAATCATTATATTGGATAATTTGAGTATAATGGTAGAGTAGGAATGCAGAATAGTGTTCTTATATACATATGTAAACGCTAACACATAGAATAGACTGGGAAGATGATACAATATTACTCTAAAATAGCAACATTGTTGAAAGAAACAATCTTCAATGCATCTGTATAAGATGTACCCTAAACTTCAATTTAAGCAAAGGTTGATTTGCCTTATATAAATTTATCTACCAGTTAATCAGGATAAAAAAAAGACTTCATTAATCTGTATCTATAAGATGCTTGATCTGTTTCCGCAGTCTCAATGTTGTTCACTTATAACTAACGGTCATTCACGACTACGCGTAAACTGCCGGGCGCGTGCGGTAAAACGTTTATTCATTGTAAGTATATTATATGATATTACCAGCCATAGCTTCGCTATTAAAATTTAAAATCTCAAAAAAGCAGCCATGGTTAAATTTTTCTAAATTTTCTGAACTTCGCCAATTATAATAATTTAAAAAAGGAACTCTAAACTAAATTTTCTGAACTTCACCATTTGTAATTCTTTAGGTTTTAAAAAATTCACAAAATTTCGATACTTATATTTATTTCTGAACTTCACCATTTTGCTTTTTGATATTATAAAAGAATTATTAGAAATAACTTTGATAAAAAACATTAGTCATAACCAAACTAAGATGAAATTATTATTCAAATACTCAAAAAAGTCCCTTCTTAAATTATAGAGTTAGTGATGATTATAAGATAGTTCTATGACAGAGAGAGTGCCCCAACTTTCCTGAATCTGCCGTTACCCCATAAATAATAAAGATATTTGTTTGCTACAATATAAAAATGGCGACCAATCTGCATTTGTATTTATTTGCGACAGGACTTTTTATCCCGGACAACACCAGGTACCTTTGCTGGTTATGCAATAGCTTAGTTCCCTTCTCCTGCCTTGTCTTCGACCCCCTATTCTCTTACCCTTGCCTTCATGCCTCAAAGAACCTCACACATCGATTCTCTCATTATTTGATAAGGTCTTATTAAAGAGGAAAACGCTCGGAATCAAGGCTTCCTTATTATACGTGTCAAAGATAATTTACTGTGTCACGTGAGTTTTGTTAGATATGGTCATATATATATATATATATATATATATATATATATATATATATATATATATATATATATATATATATATATATATATATATGGAGATCAAACTCACACATATCATGTGAGTAAAAATAAGGCCACGAAAACTCCCTCAGGAAAATGAAAAATGATTTCGAGCGCTTTCGTCTTTATTATGAAAGAGATGCGTTTGTGAGAGTTTATAAATTGGAGAGGGATTCGTCTATCTTACCTGAAGGTCTGTGGCCGTAAAAAAGGAACATTAAATATTTGGGGCTTTTGGACTTGGATTATATGGATGAAGATTGGATCGAAAGCTAAGTGACCGGGGTCTATATTAAAGTTACCAATGAAATTAATGCAAACAAATTCCCAAATATTTCGTGAATTAGTTTTGCTGAATTTTGAATTAGAACGGACTAGTTCTCAATTAATGGCACGATTAAAAGTGGACATGTGTACGAACAAGGCGCTCTGGGCTTTATAATTGGTACATTGTCTAATTGTTTAACGTGTATATGTAAATATTTTCCTCACTGTTTTATGTATACTTTTGGCTAAATCCCTACATTTTATGGAATAAACAATGCCTAGTTAGGAAGGAGAATTGTTTACAAGAACGTAATCCAACGGGGAGGTGTATTTAAACTCGACATTGATATCTAAATGCCGAAGGAGAAGTAAATAACTTGGTGGAAATGGAAATAAATGATATTTCTAAATGTATCTTGTTTCTTAATAGGATTATAGAACATTTTAAGTTAGTCTATAGCAATTTTCTAACCGGTGAAAGGAAGAACAAAGTTTTTGTCCTTTATTATAAATATTCAAAATTTCTTCAAGAGAGGCAATTCTCAGGACAATTAAAAACGTCGCCTTAAAAATACTACGTTTGAGATTGTCCTGTGGTTGCAATAGAAATGGACAAACACATTTTCGTAGGTGGTTGCAATAGAAATGGACAAACACATTTTCGTAGGTGGTTGGAATAGAAATGGACAAACACATTTTCGTAGGTTGCTTTGCAATAGAGTTTATATTTGAAATCGTGGCACGATTCCCTTAATTAATGTAGCTAAAAACGGAAGAGTTCTGTTCTTTTATATCTCGACTTTGAATTTTATTGAAGGGACGAGGCGGCTGTTTAGGCATGTTAACATGTCTATTGTCTCATTTAGATGATTAGGCTAAAAATAAATCATATCATCTACATATTTGAATCAGAGTAAGGGCGTTTCGGTAATTAGAGATAAGTAATTTACTTCAAAAAACTTCCTATAAAAGTTTTCAAGTTCACTTTCAATGAGAGATTCCGAGAGTCACCTTTGAACTGCGTTATCGCTGGTGATGAAAAGTGGACACTTCAGAGGAATATTTAGTGTTCAATTCAAGTCTAATGCCCTTAGAGAAGCTAGGTTTCAGTCATATTGTGATAGACGATGAATAAGTATTCAATAATTCTATACCTCGTAGAAAAGAAATCGTGGGACACAACAGATTTGTTAGGATATTCTTTTACAACTGAGATGAAGATAAAAAGGGGGAATAAATTGATGAAATGATGATTTCGCAAGAAGTTGCCGTTTGTATGAATTGCTTCTCTTGCGATCTTGAAGACACCGAGGTCCAAGTGATTGCTTGAGGTGCTCGAGTGATTGTCGAGATGTTTGAGTGATTATTTGTGTAGTTTCGGTGATTGTTTGAGTTACGAATTTGCTATGGCTTAGGTTTAGAAGCCAATATGAGTGCGATGGCACCACTCCCTCCAAGCTGGGGGTAGTGGCGCACCCTTCAAAGACTGGAGTCGTTCCGTGGCAGTAAAGTGATGCTCTTCTATCGCGGAATGTGGGTTAATTATTTAGAAATAGTTACATATAGAAACCGAGCCTCATTTATCAATGTAGGATTCTAAATAGGGTCTTCAAAGATAAGAGAAGGAAAGTTTGCTTGTCTTGATTGCGATCGCTTACTAATTTCCGCAAATATAAACCTGACTGATCAAGATTATTTGAAACTCAACGCTGATCTTTATTACCGACAACTTTAAATGATTCTAATCTCATTAAAAAGGGGGTTCTAGTTCCAAATCATACCCTACGGTACATGTGCTCTTTGTACAGTTGTTCTTGGTGGATGCTTAACATACAGACTACTACCCCTTCTTTATTTCAAACTTCTCTTTCCAATAACTTCCGGTTCTTCTAGCAAATGCAGATCCCCCGAAATCCTGATCCACACAGAGCCTGATTTTGGATGGAACATACAATCGAAACCGTCTGCCAGGATTTTCTGCGAATTTTTCTATTTTCCATAAATTTTATTTCCAAAAGATTTGACAAATTAGATTATGATTGTCTTCTTTTGCATATCTTAGTAGATATAAATCTCCTGAAAGAAGAAGGTTAAGTCTATTTTTATTTCGCTTCTCCTCCGTATTAAATTTATTTTTCCCTAGTCAACCCCCCCAAAATAATGGAAAAGATAATTTTCTTTCATGCAAATTCGGTCTAATTTGGGAAATCATCGTAATAGAAGTCTAAAAAACAAAAGCAGTTTATAATGGTGTCTAGATCAATGACTTTTTTATCAGATTGAAAAAATGAAAATGAAAGAGAGATTGATTTCTTAAAGATTCTAATTTACAATCTTCTCGAGAATTACGAATGCAGATCTTCCGTTCGTAGCATTCAATAGCGTTGCTGTTTTCAGTATTAATCTTTGTTATCCTGACTCTAGGAGTCTTTGTATCGATGGTTCCGTGTGGAAGGGTGGAGCTCCTGTGTCAGTCAGGCCATTTGCGGTGTTCTTATGTGTAAGGTTCTCGATGGTAACTCCATCGAACCCTTGCCAGATCCACCCTTGGCTTAAAGTGGGTAGAGTTTCTTCTGAGTCAATGTCCAGTGAAATGACGCTGAAGAGCTGATTTCTAACCACAAATTAGATAATTTTATGTATTATGAAAAAAGCTCACAAAGTGCACGTGAGTCAAAGTTATGCAGATACACCCACAAAGAAAAAGTGAAAAACGATTCCGAGCGCTTTCGTCTTTATTCTTAAAGACCTTTTCAAGGAATGAACATGAGACTGGACATACATTGCCTTAAATAGTGGAAGGGGGGATTAGACTACCCACCTTTGAACCTTAATTATGGGGTACACATAAAACATCTCAAATAAAGTTGTTTCAGGATTTTCTACCCCCTAATTAGGGTTCAAAGGTGAGTAGTCTAATCCCCCCTTCCACTATTTGAGGAAATGTATGTCCAGCCTCCTGTTCATTCCTTGAAAAGGTCTTTAAGAATAAAGACGAAAGAGCTCGGAATCGTTTTTCAGTTTTCTGTATTATGTATATACGTGTGGATGGTTTTGTGGGGGATGGGGAGCGGGATACCGGGTGGGGAGGAAGCAGGATGTTATAGATCTTGCATGCATCGCCTTTGGTGTGTTAGGGAGAAACTTCACAGCGAGAGATCTCGGTGGTATTTTATGAGGTCAAGTTTTGGTTCGGAATGGAGTTGGTTAACTTGCGTGCAGGAGACCTATCAGGTGACGTGATGGGGTGAGTTCTGTTTGGGGAAATAAACAACCCGTGTGATCGACTTAGGATGTTAATGAGCGTGAGGGTGGGCAACTCTCCTGAGCCTAGGCCCCAATTGCAACAAAGGCGTGTCATATTGCTGGTTGTACCCTTGAATTCGGGTTGGACTTTTCCAGTACATTGAGGCCACCACCTCTTGGGTGGGGGAGATCTCCCCATACTCTTTCCTAATTAATTTAATTAATCTTCTGTTGTAGGTTCTTTCCTCGCCCCTCCATGGAGGGGCTCAGGGATCACGTGGAATTATTCAGTTTTGGTAGAATAATTCAAGGACTGAATCAGTTTGGAGCGCGCAATACCATTAAGTAGGCTTCCAATGCTCAAATAGGTTTTGCCCAATGGTGAAATGGGTTTAATGGGCCTTGCACTAGTCGACGGTTCCGCCTCCACAACTCGTTAATTTGATAATGGGAAAGTAAATGGGACACGAATCCAATTAGCCACACGAGTAGATAGAGAGTGAGTGCGAGAGAGAGAGAGAGAGAGATGATATGAGAGAGTGAGTGTGCGTGAGAGGGGGGGAGGGGGGTGTACGTTAAACTTTTAAAAAAGAAATAATCCCTTTTGGACTCTGAATAATAAACAAAAGGACAAATTAGACACAGTTGTAAGAAAGTTCTTTTAATTTTTAAAAGATTTTTCTCTGTTCAAAATTAATTATTAATTTACAAAACGGAAAAGGATTAGAATTGAAGAGCCAAAAACCGCTGGTATTGATTTTTAATATAGACAGAGTTGACTAAAGTTGTTAAGTATTTTTTCAAAATGTTTATGTAAAAAAATATAGGTTAGTTATGATATACCTAATCATTTCTGTTTTATAACTCGAATAGTTTTGTATGACTGTCGCTAAGCGTTTCTGTAGTTTGTTGCAAAATAATTTTTTTAATAATGTTATTTTAGAAAATTAATTATAGGCAAAAACGTCAAATGTTTAGGAAAATATTTTTGTGGTATCGATTATTAAATGTTGATTAATTTAGCTGGAAAAAGGAATAATTAGGGGAAATTTGGCAACACTGTTTTGTAAAAAGGTTTCAAAATATTTTGACAGTATTGCTTAAAAAACCGCAATAACGTTAAAACAATCTCTAAATTTAATTATTTCAATTCGTAAATATCCGATCCAGTTTATTTATAGTTAAAAATAGCACAAACGCTTCACCTTTAATCAAATAATAATAAATTAATATTCCCCTCTCTGATCTAAATTCAGCGTAAATTGTGACATCACTAATTGGGATGACTGTACATATCTTATATGTATGTTATGGACGGATTTAATATATACAAGACATTTGTCTCGAAGGATGAATACAAACACACTGAGGGAGCGTGCTATCGCTTTTTTGTCAATGGGAATAATGTGAAATCAAGAAAGACGAAAGAGGACAGGAGCTGCCGATACGAAAGCCAACCCTGGGACGACCAACCGAGGGGACCTGTAAGAGCAAAAGCAAGAGCACCGACCACAATTTAGGATTTAAACTTGAGAGAAATTTTTTAGAGATAAAATCGTCAAATTAGCCATTCAATTATCAGCCTTATGCTTAATAATATAGTTTCTTATTGGATGTTTTTTTCGTTGTCAAGTATGGTACTCGTTCTATTACTAGTCCCCATATGGGAACAGAATATTTCCTTAACAGCCTCTACGGAGCTTCTGATACATATGCCTTTGGAACACCCGGGATATTAAATCAAATATAGGGTGGAGCCCCTAAGAAACTTTGGGACAAGATCCTTTTTAGTAAAGAATGATTTGATAGCATCAAGAAATCGCAATTGACAGAAAAGTGATGGCATGTTCCCTTGTGTTATATTCAACCTCCCGAGACATGACTCTTGTGTATTATGAATCCATCCATTATTTGTAAGGTACTGTATGTCCATATAAAGGGTGTTCCTAAAGTCTGGACACAAGAAATATCACGATGGTCTCATCATTAACCAGAACTTAACCGCCCTTGATTTTTTTTCTGGGGTATGTATGTGATTAGAGGAAAATGTATGGAAATAAAAGATAAAAGGAACTTGAGTTAACAGCGCTTCATAAATGAATGCACTAAAATTGACGGAAATTTGGGCTTATGAATCAGATTCATGCGAATCTCGCATCGAACTTTGCATCACAAATGGTGATCACATTGGAGATGTTATTTATTAAAATTTAAATTAAATCAAATGCAATTTAAATTAAATAAAATGTAGTTAAAATGTGATCAATGAATATATGCATTTTGCCTGTGTCCAGACTTTAGGGCACCCTGTATTTTAAATCGATAGTGCCGTCTTTGATTGTTCAATTCTAGTTAATCGGTTGAGTAAAGTTTAATTGATTTTAAAGATCCTATTTTGCTTGTAAATAATTGCAAATCTTGTGTACCTTTTAAAAATCTTTACAGCTTTAAATCTATTTTGTATTTTTACTGCCATTTCAATTGTTTCTACGCATTTAAATGTTAATTTCTGCCATTTCTATTGTTTCTACGCATTTAAATGTTAATTTCACCTTCCTCTATTTGTGCCCGTAAGGGGCGCGGCGATTTGCCTTCCTGGCTGCCGTGCTGACGAGAGTCAGCACCCCGTCCGGCCCCAGCTTAGCCTCTTCTCCTTCTTTCAGACGGCCTGTATTTCTTCCCTACTTCCTCACTTCCCCTACCACCTCTCCCACAACTTTCTTTGGTCAGCCTCTATATTCACAGTGTAGCTGCTGACCTTCTTCTCAGCCAACTATCCCGGATCGGGGCTGAGAAGGAGGGGACAATGTTCCCTAACCCCTGAGCTCCGGTTTGGGATAGTGGGTTTTTAACAACCTGCTTCATCTCCACCCATACCTTCCTCACATCCACTTTCTTTCCTTCTCATTTCACACTCTATCAATTTTACCGTGCCCAAGGTGAAGCCGCCATGCTGAAGGGCTGCCAGGTCACCAGGCGGGAGGAGTGGCCGTAAATGGCGGAACCTGACTCTGCCAGCCCCATACGCACCACTTGCATGGCGGGCTACTGCGAGGGGTAATAGCGTTTGCTTCCCGCAGAAAGAATAGGGTTTCCATGACCGATGATGTGAAACCCCAAAATAAAACTCTTCCCCTTTCCCCTCACGATCAACGAAGCCGCCACCAAAATGGAGGTCAGGACCTTCTCCAAGTTAGGCCAGGACTTTCTCCATCTCGGAGACGGACCTTGCTGAGGCCCGTCCATCCGGCCTGGGGGCTCCTGCCGGCGGAGGGAAGAAGCAGGTTCATTCCCTGCCCTCCTCTCCTAAAAAGAAAAAACAACGGGGCCCCTCATTCAGAGATTAGCTGGCGTTTTTGAGCCGGCTGGCTTCAAACGCTTCCTCGTTATTCGCTTCACTGATAGTAACATGTTGGCCAAGGGCAACATGATCAAGCAGAGGAGAGCATTAGCTAGCGTAATTGGTAGAGAGGCGAAGGTGACCCGTTTCTCGGACGGGATTCTTTTGGCGAATGCGTCGAAACCCTCCAAGGCGGCCATAATCAGTGCTTTTCGAACACTTGATGGCACCCCGGTGAGTGTGACCCCACACTCTACCATGAACTTTTTGAAAGGAGTAGTTTATGCGAGGGAACTCGTTGACTACTCCATAGAGGACATCACCTTAGAGTTGGCCGACCATGGGGCGGTCAAGGTAGAACGTGGGAAGAGAAAACAGGGAGGGGCCTCGAGACCCACCCCTACACTCTTCATCACGATGACCTCCATGGTCATCGACCATGGAGGTCATCGACCACCACCGAGAGACCTCCCCGATGGTGTTTGGTGCAGGCGCGGTGATCTGCATTTGAGGAAATGACTGAATTCTCTATCTCAGTCGATGAGTTTAGGTCGGTTAATGAGGCCGTTGAGTTCTTCTTGGGCAACCTCATCGATGCGGGTATAAATACTATTCCTAGAACGTCTGGCAATTTTGCACTCTGACTACTCCCGTGGTAATCAGCCGAGTGTGAGACGGTCCTCAAGCAGAAGCTTTATGCCTACATGCGCTATAAGCGCCACCGAAACGATTTCACTGTCGGTGAATTTCGTCGAGCTAGGGCTAGGTGCCGGTATATTTCGAAGCACGCACGCCGCTCTTCATGCCTGGCATACGTGTCTTCACTTAACGGGAAGACTCCCTCTAGCAGAGGTGTGGAAGCAAGTTAAAAAGATTCGGGGCAAGTTCTCGCAGGACCTCCCTCCCGTTTTCCAGGAAAATGGAAACGCAATCTCGGACCCCGCGTCTGTGGCGGAATCCTTCGCGACCTCTTTCTCTGCATTCTCTAACCAGGATGCTGCTCCGCCAGCATTCAATGCACGTAGTAATGTCTTGGAAGGCCGCCGGCTGGACTTCACCTAGCTTTGTGCGCGGACACCGCTCATGGTCCGGAATGTCCCGTGCGCCATTCTTCGACACCTGAGTGAGTGAGGCATGGCCTTTCTCTTAGATTTGTTCAACAGGATCTGGGTGGAAGGTCTTCTCCCAGACTCCTAGTGAATCGATACTGTGCTCGCCTTTCGCAAACCGGTGAGAGATCACTCTACTCCGACCGGTTTCCGCCCAATCTCTCTAACCTCTTGCGTTTGCAAGTTGAGGGAGAAATTAGCAAATGTTAGATTAGCCTTTTTCTGGACAGTGGAAGCCATCTGTCTCTTGCACAGTGCCGCTTCCGCAAGTTCCACTCCACGTCGGATGCTCTGCTCCGACTGGAAAATGCCGTCTGCGAGGCTTCCCTTCGTATATATCACTACGTCACGGGTTTTTTCGATTTGGAGAAGGCCTATTACACCGCATAGCGATACAGTATCATGGAGACTCTCCACATGATGGGGGCGAGGGGACGCGTCGCAATCTTTATATCTGAATTTTTGTGAGATCGTCGATTCCGCGTACTAGTGGGGGGGGGGGGTAAGCCCTCTCCGGCCCAATGGAGCATAAAGAGGTTGTCCCGTAAGGAAGTGTCCTCAGTGTCACACTCTTTGCCCTCAGCATCAACGGCA
The DNA here is from genome assembly GCA_963969495.1 of Ceratothoa steindachneri. Lineage (NCBI taxonomy): Eukaryota > Metazoa > Arthropoda > Malacostraca > Isopoda > Cymothoidae > Ceratothoa > Ceratothoa steindachneri. Next base: position 10,907,322 of record OZ018338.1, read on the forward strand.
TCACTTCGGTGGTGCTGGAATATGTTTTCGTTACGCTCTACGTGGACGACCTTTCGATCTCTTTTGTAGGGGCCCAGATGCCAAATCTGGAGCGTCGACTCCAACAGGCATTGAACCGCGTCTCTCTCTATGCCGAAGCGCACAGGTTTCGGTTTTCTTTGGCCAAGACTAAGGTGGTGCACTTCTGCCGCTATCCACGGCTGCACCCCGACCCAGACTTGTTTCTTAATGGGGTACGCCTAGAAGTGGTTAAATCGCACCGTTTTCTTGGTCTTATATTTGATCGACGTCTCATCTGGGAGGCTCATATTCGCAGCCTAAGGGGCTCTTGTGCCCGCTCCATGGACATTCTCCGTTCCGTGACGTTCAGCGCTTGGGGCGCTGATAGGGCTACTGCCTTACTTTTTTATCGATCCTTTGTTCGTTGGAAGCTTGACTACGGATGCGAGTTTTATGCATCCGCAGCTAAGCGTGTATTGTGGAAAGTGTACTCGATCGACCACACCGGCCTTTGCCGATAACCGGTGCCTCCCGCTCTTCCTACATTGAGAGCTTACTACTGGATGCTGGAGATATGCCACTCGCTCTACGCCATGTAAAGTTCATTATTCGCCTGTACGCGTGAGCCCGGCGCCTCCCTCAGTTGCCAACAGCTCTCACTGCATCCGCAGCTGATTTTGACGGTGCCTATGCCACCGAGAGACGCCAGTCCTACCCTAAGCCCTTTAGGTTTAGGGCTGGGGAACTTCTTCGAGAGCTAGGTATAGCTCTCGGGCCGGTGGCGCCCCTGGGTCTGCCCAGGACGCTACCCTGGAGGGTACCACATTTGTCTATTTGTCGCCACGCCTTTGCTCCCAAAGCTTCTAAAGCGCCAGGAGTATTGCGTTCGACCTTTTTGGAACACACCTCGTGTCACGCTGGAACCGTACCAGTGTATACGGATGGATCCAGGTCCCAAGAGGGGGTCGGCTTCCAGGCCGTATCCCCTCTGTTTGAAGTCAGCGGGGCTCTGCCAGGCGCTGTGTCTGTTTCTACGGCCGAGCTGGTGGCAATACACCGCTAAGTATGGGAGATTACGCGACGTACCCGGTTCGGAGACCGGATTGTGATCTATAGCGACTCATGAAGCGCCCTGAGTGCTCTCCGGCCATTGGAATCTCCGTATCTCTTGATTCGCAATATCCGTGACGCCACGGTTTTGGCAAGCAGGTGGATGTCGAAAATATCTTCTGCTGGGTTCCTGGACATGTAGGAATTGCGGGGAATGAGCGCGTCGATGAGGGCGCCAAAGAGTCCGCGAGGACTCTGCGACCGGACCAGCGTGTCGCCCTTCCTCACACCGACTACATGGCAGAAATACGGGAAGCTCTTCGGACTGCTTGGCAAAGAAGATGGGAGACGGTCGAAGGGAATTTAAAGTTGCGTGCCATTGCGCGGTGACTGTTCCCATGGACATACCCCTAATGTCACGAAGGCTTCAGATTGTTTTCTGTCGTCTCCGAATTGGAAGCACTCGCGGGACGCTCCGCCATTTGATGGAGCACTCGCCAGCGCCCAACTGTGAAGACTGCGTTGTCCCCCAGACTGTTCGGCACATTCTTGTTGAATGCCCCAGTCTGGGCGAAGTCTGTAGGTCGCACTTTCCTGCCCCGTGGAGGAGGCGAACCTCCCCCGACGCCGGAGCTTGCTTCGTCCTTTTCCCTTTTTTTTTTTTTTTTTTTTGCATATTCTTATTTTAAAGTAGCCTAGTGTTAGGCTGTCGTGAGTGCGGCGACTCGTGCCCAAGTGGGTAGTCGCCAGATAGGCTCCTAAATTTTTTTAAGAAATCCTCTATTTGTGTTCGGCCAAACATCGCCGATATATTAAAAATGCTGACTCAACCAATTTTCCGCTCAATATAAAATTCCAGCTTTCTAGAAGCAATCTTCATCGTGATATACATTGTAACATTTTCAATTTAATGATGCAGCTGCTATTTTATTTTTATTTTTAAAAAATTCCTTACACATATATAAAAAATTATATTGTCATATGATTCGTGCCACTAATAACACGTCAGTGTTTTTATTATACTCGTGAGCTTCAAGAATCAGCTTTTGTTGTCCTTTGTCCTCTCGCCATTCTCCCTCTCTTGACCCTCTCTTGGATATTTCTGCAATATACGAAATTTATTTTGTGGATTCAGCATTTCTCTTATTTATTTCTGGATTTGCGAATATTAGAAGATCTCAGCTATTGCGCACGTATACATATATCTATAATGTCACAGTGGAGTAAAAGTAATGAAATGGGAAAGAAGAAAGAGAAAGGAAATGAGGCAAATAAAGAGAAAACAGAGGAAGTAAATTAGCTTACTAAGAGCCAACGTAAGAAGTTCAAGAGGCCCAAGAGCAAAGGGCATAAAGTAACGAAAGAGAAAAATGACTTTATTCGCCTCGCATTATGTCCTCATCTATCTTCATCTGGTCTGTCCGAAGCCTAAGTATCAATCCCAAAGTTAATATTCTAATTTCACTTGCTGCCCCTTTCATACACTAACACGCTTCTGTATTTTCAATTATATACAATATTCCAGGCAACAATAATAACATTAAAAATGGTTTTCACTCTTTGGAGGGGAACGAACCCCGCCTATGTCATTGAACATGTAAACACAAGACAAAGGGTGATCAAAATATCCGGGTATACGGAACCAGCTACCCACGGATGATAACCTTGGCTGGTTACAATATTCGGACACTCTCAAATGACACTAAGCTCCATGAACAAGAAGAACAACTTAAGATGACAGGATAGAACATCATTAGTCTCAGAAAAGTAAGGAATAACTAGACAATTATAAATTGGTCACATATTCCTATATAAAGGTCGAAACAATACACATAATAGGAAGGTAGGATTGATCATGAAAGGAGACATAACACCAGTCATAGCGGAAGATATAGGAATAACCGATAGATTAATCAAATTAGTAATTAAAATCAAAGAGGTGTTCGCTAACGTAATTCTTGCATGTGCACCTACGATATTTTACACAGATCAAGAAGTACAGCACTTCTGTGCAGACTCATGAATGTATATACACAAAGACGTCATCAATTCAATATGGCTAAGAGGAGACTTCAATGAAAAAATGGCTGAGCGGAGACTTCAATGGAAAGATTGCAGAACAAATGGATAATATTCGAGCAGTCGGAAAATTCAGAGGAGGGAAAAGAAATGACCGTGGAAGAACTTCATCCTCCTACCTTGAGCGATTTCGTTCTGCCAGTCTTTCTGATATTTATATTTTCTCATTTTTATTATTTTTAATATTTTAGTAAGTTATGTCGTGTTCTTATCACATTATTTTTCCACACCTCCGCATATTTAATCTTGACTTATTATTCTGTTCTTAAAATTGCTTTCAGTTTAAAAGCAGGTTTTGTATTTAGTGACCCATTTTCACTTAAGAGACAGATAATTATCCGGGTCATTTTCTCATTTGTCGATCGAAGTTAATACTCGGAAGGGAAAGTTGCTACTTCATCTTCATTGGCCGTCGGAGTGTGTGCGTTGGTGTTCCCCGATACGAACGCCAAGACCAGTGGATCAGTCAGAGGGTACTTTCACGCAAACCACATTTACTAGTCTAAAAGTGGATATAGGAGTAGTTTACTGGGTGAAACCGTGCAAGGTAGGGTACACATGACTGTTCATCTCAGTTTTGAAATGTGGATTCACTTCCCAGGGAAGACGTGTGTGTGGCAATGTGAAGAGGATTTTGTGGATAAGCTGCTCTTTCATTTTTTTTCTATCAACCTGACACTTCAAGGGATTGAGATATATTTTACCTCCCACACTCGACCTTTTAGAATTCGCTTTTAAAACGGTGGAAAATTCATCCGGCGGAAACAGCTCCGATTTTGCGGCCGTTTATTTCCCAACAACCGAATGCGTTATTGGTCATAAGTCGAAATAATTGATTAAATTCAGCGTTACACTTCAACTTCAGTGTTTGTCACTCCAAGCCTGCAATGAGTTCGAACTTCTATGTAGTTTAATATCTAGACTCTTTAATTTCCAAATCTTCAAACAAGACGTCTATAATAGAAACATTTCTCATTATTGTTGCATTTGTTTTGGAACGATTTATCATTCAAGCTCTTTCTTTTGGCTTTTTCTTTCTCTTTGAGTGCCAAACTTTATTAATGAGGGCGAGGGGCTGTCTGGCACTAAAATACGGAACCTCTCCCTTTTAGTCATCAAGGTTTTCGGGTTACCTTGGTAACCGAAAGGAGCAGTCTGCTATCACGAAGTAGGAGGAATCGATCACTCCGATGGAGAAAGGAGAAAGATGAAATTTTGCTTCTGGTTTATTGATCCATTTTTAACGATGCCAATAAAATACCATTAAAGTCGATAATTATAGCCAATAGCAAAACATCTATCGAATCGATTCCCTATTAATAATCGAAGAAAACATTTCCTCAATGTGGTTTTGGTATGAGATCTACATGAATCGCCCAGCTACAGTGAAACACTGACTATGGGTTTATTTCAGTGTTGTATTATCAGAAATGGAAGGACTTCAAAAATAAGAATTTTCATGTTGGAATCGTATAGCGATTCTTTAGGGCCGAAATTTTGAAAATGGGATATTAAAAAGTCATATTATTATAATTTCAGCTGATTAGGATACTCGTTCTTTTAAGAATGGCGGAATAAGTTAAATAATTAAGCGCTAGCATCATAATTATATCAATCGGAAGACGATTGGGATAGGAAAATGAGTAAATGGGTAGAAGAAAGAAATATTTGTGCTTATAAGAGAGAGATGATAGAAAAATTGAGATTAGGTTTATAGTAATGAATTTATATCAATTTAAATGGTGTATTCTTCTTTACTTTTATTTTCCTGTTTTCTATATATAATTAGATAAATACGTATCCAATTAACGATTAAAAAAGTTTATTTATTTATTTATATTTTTTATCGCATCAATATATTTCCAAATTTCATATATATATATATATATATATATATATATATATATATATATATATATATATATATATATATATATATATATATATATATCCCATTTTCTTTCTTGAGCTCAATGGTACACGTAACTAACTTCATTTACGTTTTTCCGGGTTGTGTTACCAGTTTTCATTTTTTGGGGCGTTTAAAATACATCTATTATATGTCACGCGTCATGTGATTATCAATTATATATATATATATATATATATATATATATATATATATATATATATATATATATATATATATATATATTGAAGAGGGTTGCTTCTAAAAAGCCTGAATTTAATTTTTAACAGAAATCCGAAGACAAAGAAAATTGCTGCTGACAATTCTAAAGGTACAAATATAACATTGATAGTTTTAGCCTTCAATAGGAAAAATTAGAGTTTAAATAATTTCTTAAATTAGAGCTTAGACTTATAGTAAAACCAGGTAAAAAAAAATCAGCCATGGTTAAATTTTTAAAAATTTTCTGAACTTCGCTAATTATAATAATTTTAAAAAGGAACTCTAAAATAAATTTTCCCCATTTCAAAATATCACGTTGCTAAAATATAGAGTTATAGAAGAATAGAAGAAGAAGATATATAAAAATAAATTTTCTGAACTTCGCCATTTGTAATTTGGGGGGGGAGGTAAAAATTTCACAAAATTTCGATACTTAGATTTATTTCTGAACTTCAGCATTTTGTTGTTTTTTTTATATTATAAAACAATTATTAGAAATAACTTTGATAAAAAACATAAGTCATAACCAAACTAAGATGAAATTATTATTCAAATACTCAAAAAAAATTCCTTCTTAAATTATAGAGTTAGTGAAGACAGGTTTGTAAAGTATTTAAATTAATTAGTGACTGCAAAAAATTATTTAAATTTCATAAGTATGACCAGGCAATGGCTTCGCTTCTAAGAATGAAATTTAAAATCTAAAAATGCAGCCATAGTTGAATTTTTATAAATTTTCTCAACTTCGCCAAATATAATAATTTTAAAAAGGAATCTAAACCAAATTTTCCCCCTTTCAAAATATCACGTTGCTAAAATATAGTTATAGAAGAAGATATATAAAAATAAATTTTCTGAACTTCACCATCTATAATTCTTTGGGTTTAAAAAAATCATATTATTGAACTCCTAAGACTCTTTGGAACCGGATCCTTTATTTTAAAGAAAGATTTTATATTTATTTGGTTTATAAAGACAATTTTATTTTGACCAAAATATTTCTTTAACGATGTGTGCAATTTTCGGCTAAGGACTTTATTATAAATACCCAGCTCCGGCATAATCAAGTAATGTCTGTCTTTTGCCACCGTTATTTCTGGGTGAATTGGGGGGTAAACTCCACTTAAAAAAGTGAGGATTGATTTTTCAACAATATTTAAAGGAAAACCATTGCTTAAAAAGAAGGATTTGAAGTGTTGGAATCCTTCATCTATAAGAAAATAAGATGAACATAGATTGTGGTGAAGAAGAGTCTTCTTAATGGACGAAATTTTATATTTCAAATCTAAGCTACTAAAAATGTTAAATCCTAACTTCGTATTAGTGGGCTTCCTGTAAACTGATGTTTCTATACTATTTTGATTTTCTTTATTAAAATATCTAAATGGGGGAGGGTGTTATCACTTTAAATTTCCATTGTATATTGAATATCAGGGTGGATGTGTTTAAGAAATTAAGAAATTCTAAAGCTTGATCACGTTGTTTAAATATGGGGTCCCCAATCGGCCCTTTGGCACCCAATCTTTTTATGGCTCATTTGGGAGAGATTTTTTCTGAACTTACTAGTTCATGTAGACCAACTTTATATAGACGTGTTGTAGATGACTCCATAGCAATATTTAAACAACATGATCAAGCTTTAGAATTTCTTAATTTTTTAAACACCATCCTCCCTGATATTAGATACACTCTCGGGAGACAGATTAATTTTACTCTACTTCATTATTCACATGTGAGAAGCAAAAATAATCTGTTCGTCTATGCACCACAATGAAAGAAGAATAATATTGTCTACCAAGAAGTGTTATGATGTAGCATTGGTTAAAGAATATTTTTTAATAAATATATTAATTTCAACTTATAACTTGCTAATGATTGTTTTTTACCCAGGCAAAGCCAGGTACCTCATTCAGTGGCTCATAAGTGAGGCTCCTATGAGACGTGTCGCTCTTTTGCTGTAAGACACTCCAGTGATCCCTAAATTAAGAAGGACAGATGAGGTCCGGGCTTACCTAAAATTATCTTCTCTCTATAGAAATATTAGAAACTGTTTCTAAACACAAATATGAGAGCAGAGGTCTTTGGTGACCAACTGTCAGCACAATTTACAAAAAACATTCTGATACTTGATGCTGATGGTGGAATAGAAATATCTCCTGTCTACATAGTTACTAATACTATTGATAATTTTAAGGCAAAGGTATTACCGAATATTAAGCAAAACTACAAAACCTACAACTGCCTTTGTGAATGAGCTATATTGGCTTCGAAGAAAAACATTGTCTGCAGAATCAATAAACATCTACTGTCGAGGAATTGCCTCCCCACTTTTGTCGGAGACTTATTCTTCAACTGTTGGCCGTGTCACATTTACTCCGATACAATACCTCTTTGTCAAAGTATATATATATTTAATGACTTTTAGCGAGCCAGTCTAACCCCACTTAGGAAGGGAAATAATTCTTCTATTGGCTGAGTGGACTCCGGATTCATCTAAAGGAGTCTAAATACTGAATTATGAGAATACCACAGCGTTTAATCAGTTTTAAGAAAAGAGCTGGTCAACGCGTAAGGATCCAGTAAAACACTAAGAATTAACCAAAATATATATCTTTTAATTTATCAATTAACTCAAATATTTGCACGAAATTCTCTAAGTTTAACATGGTTCTCACGATTCAAACATTTTCCTACTCCTAACGTGAAGTAGGCTTCACGTAAACAAGCCAATTGACAGATAGCTAATTTCTGGAGGCCTCTAAGTTACAGAGTTAAGCCGCCATTTTCTCTCCCTAATCTAACTAAAATATGACAGAAGTCACGAAATACTATTTCTTCCTTAGTTAGCTTGGGAAAGTTTTAAAAATCCTAATTAATCAAAACAAATATATATAGTCATTCGGACTTACATGACCTTGATCGGAACAGGGATTGACAGATCTCGCTATACTGGATTTTTCAGCGAGTTTTCGCTTTGAAGGGAAATGAGGGTGGTTGTCACGGTGACAGTAGAAACCGATGTCGATCTCTTCTTATGACTTTATCGATCCGGTTATAAGTCTAACAGATGAAGAGAGGAGTTGTGCTCTCTGGCTCAAAGAGTACTCTTCTTTGTAGCTTTTGAGTTCTTCTTGTACCCTCGTCTACTTTGCAGGGTTACCAAACTGGGTTTTGGTATACGGAGTGATCCCGAAAGTAATTAAAGGGAACTTACTTGGGGATTAATTCTTCTTCTCTCAAAATTACTGAAATTGCGATTTGAATGTCCCTCAAGGAGTGAGCGGATCTTCTTTTATCTTGCTACCGAAATTCTGTTTGGCACTTAGGAATGTTGATCCAGCTAGGCCCCTTGCTAAGTCTACGAAGGATAAATCTTAGAAGTCAAGTCCGGAACAGGGCGAGGGACTGATCACGAAAATCTAGTCCTCTATCGTATCTAACAGAATAATCTTTTCTTTTCTTACGGGGCTTATTTATAGCCCGGAGACCGCCCCAACTAAGGGGATAGGGTAATGCCACAGAGAGGAGCGCGAGGGGGGAGAAGGCGACACCGCGGAGCCCAGGTCTGCTTCTTAATGAGAGGCACCAAAATCGTCCCACTCTTTCTCCTCGGTGGTCTTTACGCCGCTTTTTGGCGCTCTAACCGCGGGCCTCCTGACCTCTTAGGTAATCGGATATTTTGAGTTCGGTGATGAACTGGGTCATTTTCCTAGCGAGTTGTTCAACCCGTCAGTTAGATGGATTTCTTCCTCAATTTCGCTGGGCCCAGTTTCTTATTGGAGCTGCTTAATGGCCTTTTGCGACTTCGTTGCGACGTGCAGCTCGAGTCGACTACCCACTCGGCGGTGAGATCAGAGCCCTTCAGCAGTTTGCCTGTTGGTTAGACGACTACCGTTCTCACGCACCTCAATTTCTTTTTCTTTTCTCTCGCTCTCTCTGAAGAGGGATTTTAATATATATGTCCGCTTGGCCCTCTGGGTGGCGTTGCGTTTTAATTCCTCTACATCTACTGTTAACACTCTCAGGAAGTCCCCACATTTACAAGTCAGTTGATACAATTTCGGATCATACTCAAATAGTCGATTATTCCACAGAGTTCCTCAACCCCCCCAGGACATCCTGACATAACTCCTTACCAACTTGAAATGAAAGTAGTAAATTTAAATACTGTTTTTGCGCAGTTTTGATCTAACATAATTCTCTAATTTCACTCGTCTGGCGGTAAATAATTGTATGCCCCATGTCATGCAGGCAACCATTCTTACTGAGGGTAGAAAAGGAGAGGATGGATTCATTTAGAGAATATCACTAAATCCATCAGGAGGATCAGAATTGCCATTTAAATTCAGAAGACGACATTTCCCAATCCGTCTAAGATTTTCATTGTGAATAAACAAAAAATCTTAAGGTGAGACTCTATTTATTAGTGTCATAGTTACAATTAGAGGAACCCTGTTTCTCTCATGGCAACAATAGTTGATTGCTCTGGAGATAGAAGCAAAAGTAATCTGTTTGTATATATTCCACAAGGAAAAATTAAGAATAGTGTGTACCAAGAAGTTCTGTAGCGTTGCTGAACAAGATTCAGTTTAGTTCATAGAATGAGAATATTGTTTGTGAAGAGTAAAAAAGAAAAAAGATCAGATCAGTATTAGTTTATTTACGAACGCATATTTTACCCAGGCATTGGCGGGTATCTCGGCTAGTATATATATATATATATATATATATATATATATATATATATATATATATATATATATATATATATATATATATATATATATATAAATAATATATATATATATATATATATATATATATATATATATATGTATATAATATCTCTCAAAGTAGCGCGAGAGAATGATGAAGATGAATCCATTAAACCACATTGAAAGAGAAAACGGAATAAATTTTTCTTACAGTAATATTGTCGTAGAATGACTCCCGACGATACTATATATAACACTATTCGTTGAGGGAACTTCCTTAATTATCTCTAGAGTGCGTTTTACTGTCTTGGCGGCCGATATTATGTATCTTCAAAAATGCTTAAGAAGTGGAACTGAGCTCAAGGATAATAATATTGCTATCATTAATAAAATAGAGTTTTATTAATAATAACTATAAACAATACACAAAAACGGAAAATATTGACAAACAGAATGGAAAGGGTCGTGGAGACTCGGGCTAATCCAAGGATTTAAGGGATCAAAAAAGGTAAAACAAATATGGAGTTAAAGAGATGGGATGGTTCGATAAACCATTTAAAGCACAGGATAGAATTGACAAATAAGGGATCAATACTCAAAAGGTGACGCTTGGCTTACGTAACTTCATTAGGGTGCAGTGGAAGGTACTTGAAGGAATATTCGGTCCGCTGGCGAGTTCCAGCCGAAGGGGGGGGGGGGATAAAAGGATCCCGACGAGGTGTCTTGGAAAGGAGAACCGTTACTCGACGAACGGCTGGAAGAACAATGGCTGTTCTAGGTTGTTCTCTTCTGAACAAAGGGGGGGATGAGAACCGTCTCTTGTCTACGGGCTCAAGAACAATGGCTGTTCTAATGTTGTTCTCCTTTGAACAACAGGGGGGGGGTGAGAACCGTTTCTTGGCGAAGGGCTCAAAACGAACAATGGCTGTTCTAATGTTGTTCTCCCTTGAACAACAGGGGGGGGGGAAGAACCGTTTCTTGGCGAAGGGCTCAAAACGAACAATGGCTGTTCTAATGTTGTTCTCCCTTGAACAACAGCGGGGGATGAGAACCGTTTCTTGGCGAAGGGCTCAAAACGAACAATGGCTGTTCTAATGTTGTTCTCCTTGAACAACAGGGGGGGGGATGAGAACCGTTTCTTGGCGAAGGGCTCAAAACGAACAATGACTGTTCTAATGCTGTTCTCCTTGAACAGCAGGGGGGAATGCCTTGGGGACTTGACGTCACTAAAGGCTCGAACCTTTGGCACTCAAGGAATATTGTCCTCCTGGACAAGTGATGGTGAATCTCGAGGCCGAGGTCCCTTGGCGCACAAAGGGAGAGAGGGTCGTGGTGATGTTTCGCGACGAAAATCTGGATCTCCAATCTGATCTTAGTGGTAAAGTTTCCATATAAATAGCCAGGACATCTCCTTGGCGTGGGGGAAAATGGAGTGAAAGCTTGGAGGGAACGCACAGCTGGGCCGGAGAAAAATGCCTTATCTGTTCATAAGCCTAACTCGATCTGGCGAGGTCGGCGTATGGGGGCGAACGGGGGGACGATAACCTCCTTGTTTAAACATTGACGTCCGGCAGCTGTTGATAAGACTCCAAGTCTCGAATCGAAGATGCACGTGGGCCTCCTCGAGGTTTTAACTAATATGGGATAGGAGTTGAATTTAACACAGATTCAACTCGTTCTATCACACCCCTCCATTCCAGGGGAAGTTGTCACTTCGAAAAAAAAAAGAGAGAAGGGACAACGATAGAGCTCCGTTGTAGGGAACTCGTTTTCTTGTACCAACCGTATCTTCCTGCACCTAACTAGTATTACCTCAGTACATGATTATTTTGATCTTTAGATTACAGGGGAAAATAACCTTTAATACAACTTAATAAAAAAAAAAAAGCCATGGAACAATGAAGTGATATAAACTTAGTACATACGGGACAAAATAATTTATACGTAAATTAATAAGAACAAATATATATACATCAAAAAAATTAGACATTGAGCGTTACAAAATTCAGACATATACATTAATTAATTATATTACAAAAGAATCTTAAATTAAGTCGTACAAGACGGTATATACCTACATGGAGATACTAATCCTATGAATACAATTGTTCTACGCTATTCGGTAACGCATTCCTACTGAGTGCGTCAGCGACCTGGTTATCGGAACCTTTGATATAATTTATTTTAAATTGATACTCTTGCAAGAGTAAACTCCAGCGCATGATGCGGCCGTTTGAGTGTCTCAAATTCCTAATATAGGCTAACGGACGGTGGTCGGTTCCTATTCGAAATTCTTTACATATCAAGTACAGCTTGAATTTGTCTATGACCCAGATAATTGATAGAGCTATCTTTTCCCTAGTGGCATATCTCTTTTCGCGTGGTAATAATAGATGGCTAGCATATGCAACTGGATGACTCGTTCTGTCATCCTCGTATTGAAGGGGTACACCTCCAATGCCCTCGTTGATCACGTCGGTCTTAACCCCAAAGGATTTTTCCGGGTTGGGCAACTTAAAAATGGGGGCAGAAATGAACTTATTTTTGAGCTGATTAAAATGGGAAACAGCGACATCATTCCAACGTAAACGATCGGAGAAATTCTTTTCCTGAAGGGGGCATAGGGGGGCCAAAATTGCAGCGAAATTCGGAACAAATCGCTGATAGGGAGAAGCTGATCCTAGGATCGATCTTAATGGCTTCTTTGTAATCGGGAGGGGCATGTCGGCGATTGCCTTAATCTTGTTCTCTTGGGGACCTAACTGGCTTGGTCCTATTTTGAAACCCGAATATTTAATGGGTTCGTGAGCAAAATAGTATTTGCTGGGGCCAATGGTGAGGCCATTTTCACGCAGTTGCTCGAAAAGAGCTAATAAGGCGGGTAAATGGTGATTCCATTTAATTAGTTCTTGTATCTGACTCTTCTGACGTGGTGTCAGCTGCGCGTCACTTTTCAGGTCAGAGGGTTCCAAAGACTCGCCTGGTAGGGAATGAGGAGGGTAATTGGCATCAGGTTGGATGCACACTGTCTGGATTACCTTAAGGGACTCCGCGGGGCAATCCTCTTCAAGCGCCGATGCTTCGTCCAGTTCTACGAAGGTATCTCCATGGGCGCGTTGGGGTTTCCTTTTTTCTTGGGGTCCAGGGACAGTCTCCGTGTCCTTGTCTGGGGCCTTATCACCTAAGGGTTTTAGTGAATCACATTCCTCTTTTTCCGTCCTAAAGTCCTGGTTAGGGGTCTCCGAGAAATCGGACGGTATCGGGGTTCTGATGGGGACGGGCTCCTGGGCTTCTTCCTTATCTCGGCCTTGAGGAAGGGCGGCCTGAAACACAGGGTCGAAACTTACTTGGGGGCTCTTTCCTATAAGTATGGAACAGAATTTTATGGGTGCTACAATGACTTCAGCCCAGCCATTATAATATTGACACTGCAGGTAACATCTAGCGACGGGGAATCTGTTCGCCCGCCCAAGTTGGTCATGTACCACCGCAAATTTTTCGTGGTTAGAGGCCACTGGGAGGAGTTCGTCGGACACGATGAAGCATGTACATCCTGTGTCCCTGACGAGAGTCAATACTCGACAGCTGTCCACGCTGCCCTCCTCATATTTCCAAGTTCCCGATGAACTTTTACCAAAAACAAAATTTACCTGGTGGCCTGACGGAGGGGGAGAAGTTTCTGCTTGGGTCTGCACCACCGGGGGAGCCGGGGTTGCATTAATCTGGTGAACTTGGTTGGCTGGTCCGCTTTTAAGCCTAGAATTTTGGGGGCAATTCCAGCTCATGTGGTTTTCTACACCACAGGTGAAGCATATGGTTGGTCGCTTCGGGAAGAGAAATGGAGGAGAAGTCTTAACGGGAGGTTTGGAGTCCCGTTGTTGGTTTTGGGAAAAGAAGTTTTGGGGTTTTACGGGGCTCGGAAACTTTGTCAGCTTTCCTGGGAAGGGGCGCGAATCCGTCCTTCTTTCTTCTCGTTGGATTTCTTTTTCTCGTTCTTCTCGTTGTATTTTTCCTTCTCGTTCTTCTCGTTGGATTACTCTTCCCCGTTCCTCTCTTTCTCTTTCTTTTTCTACCTTTTTTCTTTGAACTTCTGCTTTAATCCGAGCTAATTCAATCTGAAGGTCAGCTAGTCTTATCCGTTCCTCTCTTTCTCTTTCTTCTCGTTGTATTTCTCTTCTTTGCTCCTCTTGAATGTACTTAATTAGTTCTTTTCCGGAAAGTCCACAGGACTCTCCTTGCGCTTTAAAGATTTCGAACGGAGTCATTTTTGCACTTGGGGGCGCACTAGTCAACCAACTAAAATTCCTTGCAACAAGAATTATGCCTCTATAGAATTAGCCTACCTAAATATGGGCACTGACCTATTCGTACTTGGTTTCTCAATCTAAATAACCACTGACTAAAATCACAAAAAAAACACAACAAATTATTATAACTGTTCCTTGAGCTACTCCAGCTTCTTAAGTTTCCAAAAAAAAGGGGATAGCAATCGTTAAAACAAAAGGGAACTACTATATTCTATTTTTATAACGAATAACACTATGCTTTACTCGACTGAGACCAGTGTTTGCAAAGATATAGCGTTAAACCTTACACACCTGATACCAAATTAAATAGTATATATATATATATATATGTCGTAGAATGACTCCCGACGATACTATATATAACACTATTCGTTGAGGGAACTTCCTTAATTATCTCTAGAGTGCGTTTTACCGTCTTGGCGGCCGATATTATGTATCTTCAAAAATGCTTAAGAAGTGGAACTGAGCTCAAGGATAATAATATTGCTATCATTAATAAAATAGAGTTTTATTAATAATAACTATAAACAATACACAAAAACGGAAAATATTGACAAACAGAATGGAAAGGGTCGTGGAGACTCGGGCTAATCCAAGGATTTAAGGGATCAAAAAAGGTAAAACAAATATGGAGTTAAAGAGATGGGATGGTTCGATAAACCATTTAAAGCACAGGATAGAATTGACAAATAAGGGATCAATACTCAAAAGGTGACGCTTGGCTTACGTAACTTCATTAGGGTGCAGTGGAAGGTACTTGAAGGAATATTCGGTCCGCTGGCGAGTTCCAGCCGAAGGGGGGGGGATAAAAGGATCCCGACGAGGTGTCTTGGAAAGGAGAACCGTTACTCGACGAACGGCTGGAAGAACAATGGCTGTTCTAGGTTGTTCTCTTCTGAACAAAGGGGGGGATGAGAACCGTCTCTTGTCTACGGGCTCAAGAACAATGGCTGTTCTAATGTTGTTCTCCTTTGAACAACAGGGGGGGGGGGGGGTGAGAACCGTTTCTTGGCGAAGGGCTCAAAACGAACAATGGCTGTTCTAATGTTGTTCTCCCTTGAACAACAGGGGGGGGGGAAGAACCGTTTCTTGGCGAAGGGCTCAAAACGAACAATGGCTGTTCTAATGTTGTTCTCCCTTGAACAACAGCGGGGGATGAGAACCGTTTCTTGGCGAAGGGCTCAAAACGAACAATGGCTGTTCTAATGTTGTTCTCCTTGAACAACAGGGGGGGGATGAGAACCGTTTCTTGGCGAAGGGCTCAAAACGAACAATGACTGTTCTAATGCTGTTCTCCTTGAACAGCAGGGGGGAATGCCTTGGGGACTTGACGTCACTAAAGGCTCGAACCTTTGGCACTCAAGGAATATTGTCCTCCTGGACAAGTGATGGTGAATCTCGAGGCCGAGGTCCCTTGGCGCACAAAGGGAGAGAGGGTCGTGGTGATGTTTCGCGACGAAAATCTGGATCTCCAATCTGATCTTAGTGGTAAAGTTTCCATATAAATAGCCAGGACATCTCCTTGGCGTGGGGGAAAATGGAGTGAAAGCTTGGAGGGAACGCACAGCTGGGCCGGAGAAAAATGCCTTATCTGTTCATAAGCCTAACTCGATCTGGCGAGGTCGGCGTATGGGGGCGAACGGGGGGACGATAACCTCCTTGTTTAAACATTGACGTCCGGCAGCTGTTGATAAGACTCCAAGCCTCGAATCGAAGATGCACGTGGGCCTCCTCGAGGTTTTAACTAATATGGGATAGGAGTTGAATTTAACACAGATTCAACTCGTTCTATCACAAATATTTATTACCTTTTTTCTAAAAAATCCGTGCAGGGAAGCGATTCGAACCAGGCACACTGAGGCAGCGAGCACCGCTTTGATCACAGTTAAAAATATGCCGTTAGTACACTACGCTACGCAGAGAACCAGATTTCGCTTCCCTGCACAGATTTTTTCGAAAAAAGGTAATAAATATTACTGTAAGAAAAATTTATTCCGTTTTCTCTTTCAATGTGGTTTATTGCATTCATATATATATATATATATATATATATATATATATATATATATATATATATATATATATATATATATATCGATGATGGAGTCGTTCCTTGGGAACCTCATTCGTAGGAGAAATATGAAGACCCACGTGATAGCTCCAAACATATAATTTCCGGGCGTTTTGGTCATTAACAATGACCATCTTCAGCGAATTGAACTCTAATACCAATACAAGAAATTTTTAAGAATTAGATGACAAAATTGCAAAAATAGGGCAAACAATTCCATATTAGTTACAATATGGAAAATACGTCAAAATAAACAAGACAGGAATCATAAACGAAATCATAAAGAAAAGCAAGCAGTTTAATATAAGTTAATTTACGGACATATGATATTGAAAAAATATAAGTTAAAAAACAGTTGAATACAAGGGGTTATCTTAATAACATTTAAACAAAGAAAGTGATAGCTCCAAACAATCTTTTTTTTTTCCCTACGTGGTACAACCAGATATTTATACTTATTCACTTGTTACCTCTCAAGATTTTTACCCATATATATATATATATATATATATATATATATATATATATATATATATATATATATATATATATATATATATATATATATATATATATATATATATATATATATATATATATATATATATATAACAGAGGCGACTCCAAGTTATCAGTGTCACTCGGGCTTATCACAGATTTTGCATAAGAGACATGTATAAAAGAAGGTAAGAGACGCAATGCATACCGCAGACTTATATGTGCACTGATAATTTAACAATAAGACAGATAAATGGTTTTAATATAAAACATACTCACTTCATCTATACATGAACTCCAGTCGTCCTGGTTTGATGGTGTTTCACGTTTTTCCGCAATATTTCTAGCCTCGAATAGCTTATTTTTCATATTTAGCACTACCTGTTCCTTCATTTTTGAGCTAAGGGGAAAAAATAAAGCAACCCTACAAAACACAACTGATCTTTGCTGCACACAGACACACATAATAAAAGCAATCAAATAACGGCAGCAGCGTGCACAGCAAACATTAGCCAGACACCGACCTGACTGTTACCTGTACTGTACTCTTGTCAAGAGATGTCAGTTAGTCTCTAAAACCTACCAGGCTCGTTCTTATTAGCCCGAGTTGTTGGATAATTTTTCGTTCATTTAAGAATATTGTACAACGGAAACCTTTCATAGATTGGAATTTAAATCCTAATCTCTATAGAAATCGATTGTTTCAAGAAACCATTGAATATTTATTACTTTTATTTTTTAAGATTATAGATAACAACTCGGGCTGTAACTTCTGAGCACGAGTCAAGTGCGTGTGAACGATGTCGAGATAACGTCTGCTACGAATATCTTTTGACACAGGGCACCTCTAAGACGACCGCCAGACGCTGAACGAAAATATATCAACTGCGACCAGGCTCAATAAAAGTAGCCCGAGTTAATGGCTGAAATTATTAAGTTGAAGTCACTGATATAATATATATATATATATATATATATATATATATATATATATATATATATATATATATATATATTTCCTTACTCCTAAACTTCGTAAGATATCAGTATGATACTGTATTCTTGTGTATAATTAAAGCTTGGTACTTGAAAACAAAAAATACCATTGAACTTTCAATTATTTCAAAATTAGAATTAGTCTGACTGTTTGTTTTCATTCTAGAAGTTAGACCCTTTTCGTCACGTAATGAATTTATTCGTTATTGGTTCGATTCCACCCTCCCCGATCCAAATTTCGATCCCTTCTAATTGTGTAGTGCTTCCTTCATCAAGACAGGCTTTGTTTTTCTTTCCAGGAATTGGGAATGACCGCTGGAATCGACTGCACAAATCAAGCATCTTCCGGGTCCTGTTTGGATTTACCGGAAACAGCGTATCGCGGACTGAAAGCGGGTCACAAGAGGCAGAGGAAATGCGTCATCTTGTTTCCTCTGACGTCTTTCTCTTGCGTTGTTGTCTTTTACTTGATTTGCCTCTCTGATTGCATTCTAGGTAAGAATTTTAAGGTATCATTTGCTACCTAATATCTAGAATAGATTTAAAGTGTTGAGGAAGTAGGTCATATTCAGAGGATAATCATATATTAGAAACAAATGTACAGACACACGCAATAAAAACAAGTAGATGAATAAACACGTAAATACCGCAAATGACAAACTTTCATCTCATCCAAATATATTGATTATTACAAGGCTTTATTTACTTATGCAATTATTTAACAGTCAACTAAACGGCAAAATTAAAAGTCCCCCAAACTCCCAAGAAAACCTCATGCAAAGACCTAAATCCCACTTCCTCCCTCGTGTTTCACGAGCAAATTCAAGAAAAACAACTGCAGCTTAATCGAGAAAAACAACTACCGATGTTCACTCATCAGCAGGGGATCTCGGAGCAGCAGTGGGCGCCAGAGGTATGGCGTGCAGGTTCACCGATGTGTAGACACGCCCTGGCGCCTACTAACCACCTCACCCCTACCCCACCCACCCCACTGCCTTGTGGATTCTGCCGTTTTAGGCAAAGGCTAAAGGAAGGATACCTCGATCACAAACGGAAGTGCCTATAGGTGAGCACCAAGAGACCGGTGTCTCGGCAGCTCCTTGAAGCCGAGGATGAAGCCTGGTCGTCTTGAGCCTGTCCTGCCACCAGGATCCTTGTTCACTCGGTCAAGATACGGGTCCGAAGACTGCACACATTCCTACCCGTTTAAACCGAGTGCAGGTTCGATGTCCTCAATATGAGGGCATCCGTCATCATCGATCTCGATGGACTTCCCAAAGCAATATTTAACGGATTAACATTTAAAATCAATATGAAAATCAAAACAAGTAGAAAATGCGAGTGAGAGCTTGGGGTTAACAAACAGACCCCCCCCCCTCCCGCGCAAAGTTGATGCAAAACTTCGTTTTAGAATTTCATAGAAAAGGATGAAGTACTGGAAAAGATACGATCTTCCTACCACTTGGCCACGGCTGACCCTGTGATTGAGTCCTTTAACCACCCACGAACTGGAGCGATATCGGTTCTAAATTTCTGCAGAGACCGTCGCATTTGGGTCCAAAGGAAGCGTAGACCTGGGAAGCCTGACTTCATTTTACCTGAAGGTTGTCCATTTCTAGCAAAATGGCTAATCAATAGCCTATACTTTGCAGCTCCTGTTCCCATCACCAAGTTCAGTCCCTCCTAGAATCCTGTCTATATCTGTTTAAAAATTGACTCATACTTCTTTTCTACACTATTCCTATCGACCTGAGGGTCATCTTTACCCTCGACGGCTCCCATTGACCTCAAATTTCCTTATCTGACCTTGTTCATTAATCCCCAAAGAACAGTCTCAATGTGCCTCAGACAACTATAATCTGCTTTTCTAAAGTCTAGGACTTTAACCTGATTCATATTAATGGAAACACTGTTCCATTTTAACTTAAATCGAATTTCGCAATGGTCATTTTTTCCAGACATACCCCAATCTATGTATCGCTAATACCCTCTTCCCTATTCTTTAGAACTAAATCCTATATATTATCACCCTAAATGGGTTAGTTTATGACCTGTTTAAAAAAATTGTCCTTCATCATATTAAAATATTCCTCAGCCTCCTAATCACCTACTAGAGCTTCTCACTCTTTATATCTCTAATTACAATCACCCATTACAATTCTACACACAGGATTACTTCTACACCCGCGTTCTATCTCCTGCCAAAGAGTACACGGATGTTCATCACTAAGATTCGGTGGTGAATATAATTATCCTATAACAAGTTTGTACTTCCCCTCCTTAACATCTAGCCATAATGACTTGTTCTTAGTATAGTATTAATTGTAGTCTTTCACAACACTTGAGAGTTTCCCTAATATAAATGATAACTTCTCTTTTCTTCGTTTTCCTATCTCTATGAAACATATAACCATCATTCTGACCTCCGGTATATATTTCCTCTCCGACAAATCAAGCCATGACTCCGTTATCGCAATAACATAAACATTCTCTACACTCGCTAGCGCCCTTAACAAATCCATCTTATTTCTTGTGTTCCTATTATTTGTGTAATCTATTTTCATTGTATCGTTCCTTATAGTCTTACCATTACCACACTCTACCTTTCTAACCTTCTACTTATTTCACCCGCCTGTTGTTCCATTCATTTATATAAATGCCTTTGCCTCTACTCGCCTCATCCTAATATCCCCGACAGCCTATACCGATACTCAATTACTCCCATATTATCACACCATACTTTCACTCCCTCATTCCCCTCCCCCCAACTTCGAGCCACATTCAATCACTGGTTGCTCTACTTAAGCTTAGGTAAAATTCCTGACACTACACACCTCCTATTACTATCCCAAAACCTTTCTAAGAAATCCCTATATCTAGACTTTAGCTCGTTCTAACCTAGTTTTCCTTAAAACAACAATTTTATCCCTGACAGTTCCATTCATACTTGCTACACGTACACCTGGCAAACAAACCCCCATTTTCCTTCGTCTAAATACCTAACCAGTGAATAACCCAGCACATGCACTTCGGGCATTTCATTTGTTTTAAATGTGTCTATGCCCACCCCCACGCCCCACATTTTTTATGTTTCTTAAGACGCTGAGCCTCTTACTACAATAGGCTCAGAACTACAATCTCTACATAGGACTACTATCCCCACAACCTTAATTCCGGCAGCCTAACTTTCATCTGGAGCAGGCGATGCCTACCTAGCTACCTGTTTCCTTCCTCCCTTTACCACCCTCGTTCTCTCGCTACTATCTCCATTTGAACTAATCCTAGCTAACTTAAATGGCCTAACTTCATGATACCCAGAACTAACTTAAGGACTAGTTCTGAGACCCTTCCTAACTTCGGCGACTAACTGCTTCAACTTAGCTATCCTTTCTAAATCCTGCTCTCTCTCCTCTCTTATAATTCTACTGCATACAATCGCAGCCCACATACAGCGCAACCAGTCCCTACTCCTATCAATCTACATGCAGTACAAACACTCCAAGATTCACACTTATACTTAACCTTAGTCCTCCTCCTTTCTCCCAACGCGTTGCAATCAGTCATTTAGGCTGAATTAATATACATATTTTAAAAAAGGCCATGATTTATATATATAAAAAAGTAAGAAATCACTCACTAGAGCGAAATAGTAGCACGCTATTTAACACTTTAAAGAACTGAAAAGCAACGTACTAATTCCCTATATGAATTTACTTGGGTAGAAGAGCAAGGCGTCTGGAATATATTTTATTTATTAAAAGAATGAAAACGAATCAAGATATATCCGTTATAGAGACCATGAAAAGAGTATCTTAAAACAAAGGGATGAATTCGGTAAATTAAAAAAAGTACTAGTGGTAGCTATCCAGGGTAAGATACCATGGACACGTAGTATTCCTGAACTACCCCCTGATACGCGAGAAACTAATTCCCCTCGCGAGTGGAGGAAACTAGAAACGACGGTGCATGTGGCCAACACGTGATCATCATCTGCCATAATGACGGTCGAATGAAAGTGCCGCGATGGAGACGCATAATGCAGACAGCAAGACATGGTGAAGCTGTATCACTGTGGATAGATATGATGGTCGGTAAAACTAGAATGCTACACTTTGGAGTCTTTTACAGACCACCTGGATAGACTCACAATATGGATGAACTAATACTAGGGGAAATAAGTAAAGGATGAAAGTCAGATGCATTTATTCTTGGTGACTTTAATTTTCCTTCTAGGAACTGGGGAAATATGATAAGAAGGGATAAAGTAGGTTGTAAGTTTATTGTATGTTTCGAACATAATTTCTTTGATAAATTGTAAATTAGCCTAAAGAGGCGCCATTATATTAGATCAAGTACTTACAAACAATGTCTGTCGGGAAATTAGTGATGATTAGATGATTCTCTTAAGCTTAGGAATAGGGAAAGGTTCAACATCAACAAACACCACTAAGGCTCCAAAGTTTCTTAAGGTGATTGTGATAAAACTTCGAAACATTCTGAATCTAGTTAATTGGACGTGGAATTTAGCGGTAAGGATACTTAGGAGATGTGGAATATTTTTATGAATATATTAAGCGTAGTCCAGTAGCACTGTATTCCAATGGAAGGCATTAGGAAGAAATACAACAACCCATTATGGTGAAATGATGAATTAATTAGAAAAAATCTAGGGACGAAAAGGGCATATCAGAGATTGAAAGTGAAAGGTGTTTCTAAATCCTTATAGATTAACTAGGAATTAGCTAAATAAGATTATTAAGAAAATCAAAAGGATATCAGAACAACAATAAAATCCCATGAAAATTCCTTAGCTATCACAAAATCAATAACAAATCTACTAATGATAATATAGGGCCTATTAAATGTGAAGAGGTTGGGAAGGAATCTGGTGAGGAAATAGTTGAGGTACTTAATTTTCATTTTGCTTCAGTAATTACAAAAGAAATTTTGAACAATGTAACTTTTTATGGTTCTAGTTCAGGAGAAGAGGTGTTAAATAGCATTAATATAAATAGGGAAATACTTGAATTACTTATAATTGAGCTAGGTTACTTAAAGGGGGTGTGGAAAGCCTTGCAGTAGCTCGGGAGAAAATATATACTAGATCACTAGATTTTGGAGATGTGCCAAATAATTGGAAAATGGCGAATGTAGTATCCATTTTTTTAAGAAGAGAAGTAAAGAGGACCTGAAAGTAAAGAGACTAGTAAGTTTAATTTCTATTGTTTGTAAAATCCATTATTATTGTATTCTATATAAATGACTTTGGGGAGACAATTATAGGAATGTGTCAATTTTACGCAGATGATACCCAATTGGCATATTCTGTAAAAGAACTTGGTAACTTCAAAGTTCAAAGTGAATTAGAATTAAATAAGTTAGTTTCTCTAACACATAAGAGGTAGATGGCTTTTAACCTTCAATAGAGAATTTAGGTATGAAATGGTTGGGCACTGGCTGAACTCAGTTGAGGATAAAAATGACTTAGGAGTAGTAAATAAATAGGTTACCGAGGTTTCTATAAGGAGTGTATTAGTTACAAAAGTAATGAGGTCATACACATCTTGAGTTGTGTATATAGGCATTGATCCCACATTTTAGACATGATATAAGCCTTTTAAAGTCAGGGCCAACGAGGACAACAAAGATGATACCTTCCCTGAGGCACTTTGTATATGTGGATAGAGAAGGTATAAAATATTTTCTCATTTGAAGAAAGTGTGAGAGAGGGAGTATGATAAGCCTTTTAAAATTTGCTCTCAGATGGATAAGTTGGATTTTGGAAACTTTTTTCGAGTTGAAGGATAGTAATAAGACTAGAGGTCATCACTCGAAACTTAGAAATCAGGGGGATAGGTTGAATATGAGAAAATATTTGTTCATTAATTGAGTGTTAGATTTCTAGAATGATTTACCAAAGGAGGTAATAGAGAGTGGAAATATGTTTTCAAACGCAGGTTGGAGGAATATAGGGGGCAGGGAAGGTTATTGTGTTGTTGTGTTTGACTTGGGGTATGAATTGTATTAATTTTAATATTGATATTATTGTATATTGTAGTTGGTTGGTAGAGCTTTTGACGAGCCTTGAATGGACAAAACATCAGGGCGATTTTATGGACAATATCCTTTGGATATAGTTTATTGAGGGATGTTGGGGTTGGGGATTGGCTAGGATGTCCTTTGATAGGACCTTGTAGCTTTTTCCATCCATGGATGTTATGTTATGTTAAGAAGTAACAGAGAGTGCGGTATGAAAATCAGGGAAGACAGAGGAAGACATGTTACTATAAGACATTTCTTGACAATAATTTTCAAACATTACAGAGACGACTGTTTTTGTGTTATATCGAGATTTAAACATTTGTTTCCAAGCATTCTAAAACCAAGTTTAGTTAATAGTACGAAAATAACTATCAATAAACGTTTTAAATATTAGTAAAATTAGTACTAACTTTGGTGTTTGTTTCCTTCTGGGGAAACCCTACTTTGTCATTGTTAGGGACAAGATTTTTAACCATAGGTGGGCGCGATAACCGATAAATCGATAATCGATAAATCCAAAATTATAATACAATATTGATTATTGACTATATATAGCGTTATTTTATAATACAATAGTAAAAATATTTGAATACTGTTTCTTAGTTTCTTACATGGTGAGACTCTCCTTCATCTCTTCATAGGTTATGAGGATCCTCCTCACAGCTCGGACCTACATATTTCTGCCTCCAAGGCACGCGCAGCTCGCCCCTGTGCTAAACTGGAACCAAACACTGAACTCAAATTATCGATTATCGCTAGTTTGGAACGCAATGTATCGGCGATACCGATTAATCGATAACGCGGAAAAAAATATCGGATAACCCGATATTGTTATCGCGATAACGACAACCTATGTTTTTAACCCATTTGCTTTATAATTTTAAAAGGCCAATGAAGAGCAGATTATTTAGAAGCTACAAAATTTAAACTAAAATATAAATTATTTAGGAGATAAAGGTATAATCCTTTAGAAGAGAAGTGTTTGAAACAAAAGTACGTAGTCTCGCGACAGACATTTATAGATTCTTGCTTGCCGAGAGATTTCACCGTTTCAGTCTTATTTCTTCTTGAGTGGATAGTGACTGAGAGAGAAAAGTTGTGAAATTGAATAGGTTGAGCTATTAAAGTTGTGGGTGACCAGCCATCTCTTTTGTTTTCTATTGATTTATTAGTCTTCATTCTTGGTTGTTAATGGTTAGGAGGCTACCGCGTCGCTTTTACTCTTAAGTTGTTTTCAATTTTCTTTTATTTTACTATTGAAGATTAAATTATCTTCATGTCATGCTTTCCTTCTTAAAGCATTCTCATTTCTAAGTATATAAGGGAGCTGGCACACCTCTCGGATAGGGTTTGCCACTCCTGAAGTTGCCTCTGTTATTGAGTCGGTGTTCCTGTGGGATCTTCATGGTCCTTAGTTCATCTTCGTTTAAGATGTCGGTTAATTTGTCCCATACTTTGCTCGCCCTGTTGTGAAGGGATGCGTTGGTAGCTGGTATATCTATTTCTTGTTGAAGCTCTCTTATTTTTCTGCGTTCCCTTTTCTTCGTGTCCATTATAGTATACGTAGCCGAGTTCTGTATTCTCTGAAGCTTTTGCATGTTGATTTTGAAAAGTCGATTTAGTGAGATCACTGGATAGAGCAGAGTGGCCTTACATAAAGCGTTGTAAACTTTGATTTTGCTGTATATTCTCAGGCCTCTGAGTTGAAATAGTTTAGCTAGGTTGGCTTTTGCTAAGTTGACGCTTTCCCCAACGTGTTTGGCATCCCCTTGTCGGGTGATTTTGAGTCGTAAAACCTTTCCTTCGTTCTCGTGTCGGTATCTATTTCTTTCGACCTCTACTCTGTAGGTCTTGCGTCTACCCAGCGGTACTATGGAAAATTTATCCGCGTTTGTGCGGATCTTCAACTTGTGCTCGAAGTTGTTTATATTCGCAATCTCAGTCACTGTGATCCTTGCCATGATTCCGGCGTGCCTATGGACGCTATTCGACATAAATGTAATGTCATCAACGAACTGTATATATTTTGTAGTCTCGTATACTTGTCGCAGTAGATCCATAGTATGGATGATATAAAGCGTGGAACTGATACGGCCCCCTTGTGGGACCCCCTGTAGCACTTCCAATATTGGTCCGTCGTATCCTTCTATTGAAATGCTTCCCTATCTGTGATTTAATCGCAAAGGCATTTCGTGAGAACTTTAAGTAGTCCCAGTCTCCTAAACTTGAATTTGAGTCCGATCTTCCAGATGTTATCAAAGGCCTTTTGGACGTCTCTAATTACGATATCGGTGTAATATTTTTCGAACTTTGCCTTTGTGATTGTTTCCACTAAGATCGCAAGTGTTGTTTCAGTGCTCCTGCACTTTCAGAGCCACGCTGATGTTGTGGGATTAGAGATCTTTCTTTTAAGTGTCTCATTAGCCTATTATTTATTGCCCTTTCAAGAAGTTCTGCCACCGTCTCCAGAAGGGGTATCGGTCTAAAGTTCCCTGGTCTATTTGGAGGCTTACCAGGTTTAGGTAAAAATATAATTTTTTCCCTTCTTCGAGGAATAAGGGAAATAGCCGACGATTATAGTGGCATTGGAAAGAGCGACTATTTTTTCGAGAATGAATCCGGTGTGCGAATTGGGTTGTCTCTAATAAATTCGGATTCCCCTGGGGTCTTCTGTTTTGTGGTGTTAAGAATGCATTTAAATTCCTGGAGGGTTGTTGGTTCGATTCCCTGTTTTTCTAGCCCTCTTGAGGATACACAAATGTTGGGGACGATATCGTGACGGTTTTGTTCTAATTCCTCGACCACTCTTAGTTTATGCTCCTGGTCGAAATCCATATTCTCCTCTGGCGAGATATCCAACACTCCGCTCCAGTGTTCTCGGAACGCAGTTTCGATCTCGAGGGGTTTATTTACTGTAATGCCGTTGTGTTGGATATCGTATCTGGCTTTTGGGCGTCTTTTGCCTCTTATGATGTTAATTTTATGCCAGAACTTTGTCGGACTTAGCTCTGAATCTATTTCCTCGATGAGCTGGTCACACCTACTGTTCCTTTCTCTAGCTGTTGTTTGTATCAGTTTATCTTTAATCTTTTGCAAATGAGCTATGTCGCCTATGTAGGTGCCAGATCTCTCAATAACGTCTCTTAGTTCTATGTGCTGGTGTTCGAGGGCTGCGATCTGCTCTGTTCTAGAGGTTGTTAATGGTACGTGTTTTTTTGCCTGATCTTATTAACGCGTCTATTACCCTGTCAAATCCCGAGTCTATTTCATCTAGCGTTGCTTCGGAGAGGTCTTCTTGTTGTTTTTCACTAAGCTCTTCCACGTACTCTTCCCAGTTGGCACTCTTGTAGTGTTTCCTTGGAGGACATGCTACTTGTATTGGATCTAGTGAAAGTGTCAGGACAATCATTTCGTGATCGCTCACCGACGGGGGACTCTTTTCTATTAAATACTTGAGCTGTAGGTCTGGGGATGTGAGCACGATATCGGGTTTGGTGGCTCTATTTTTGCAAATGAAAGTTGGAAATTCTGGCCCGATTCTAGCGACTATGTTCCCTACTAGAAAAGTATCTAAGTTCTTTCCAGCTCTATTAAAGTTGCCTGTTTGTCCTGATGCTCTGCTTCGGGCATTCAAGTCGCCTATGAACACTGTCTGATTCCTTTGCCCGGAAATTTCAAGAAATTGTGGAAAGGCAAAAGTTCCCTCCTTGATGGGTGGTACACCGTCATAATGTTGAGATCTCCAGTGCTTGTTCTTAGACTGATTGCGAGGTAGGATTCATCCAATTCATTGAGCTTAGTAACTCTAATGTCATTCCTTACCCCTATTGCGACGCCGTCAATATTAATTTCGTTTGCGTTCTTTGTGATTACTGTGTAGTTGAAGAGCTTGATTTTATTAGCTGCTGCTTCTACATTAATTTCATTCAAGAGGATTATCTCTGGATCCTCTTTCAAGTATGCGTTACTTAGGGTATGTTTTTTGTCCTTCCAACCTGCAACATTGTGGCTTATTCCAACCTGCCACATTGGGGCTTATTATCTTCAATTTTCTTACGTGGGCCATTATTTCTTCGTTTTCGTTTCTATACTTGCTCTTCTTTCTGTCTTATTGGTTGCCCGTTCAATCGGTGACTTTGCTCTATCGCTTCTCTTTTTCTTAAATTCTTCATTTGTAATTGTATAGTACAGGTCAGTGGAATTACCAACGTACCGCTTGTAATTATTTTATGCACTTCTCGGTCCGTGTACGGGCCTTCAAACTCGTATTTTTTCTAGCCTTCCTTAATACCTTGAACTAGCTTTTTATTTGTCTCGGGAAAAGTTCTATCCTCGGGCGCAAAGAACCTCAATGTGGAACTTTGTCTCTCTTCTCTTTTTTCTGGGATGGCGAGTGTCTCTTTCGGATTCCTGAGCCTCAGTTTGTGCTGGGGCGATTTCTTTTTCGTGGATTCCCTCCTCTGAGACTGTCTCGGTCTCCATAGCTTCGACTACCTGTTGTTTTGTACGGGCCTTCAAACTCGTATTTTATCTGGCCTTCCTTAATACCTTGAACTAGCTCTTCATTTTTTTTTCGGGAAATGTTCTATCCTCGGGCGCAAAGAACCTCAATGTGGAA
Organism: Ceratothoa steindachneri; assembly: GCA_963969495.1. NCBI lineage: Eukaryota > Metazoa > Arthropoda > Malacostraca > Isopoda > Cymothoidae > Ceratothoa > Ceratothoa steindachneri. The sequence goes on from OZ018338.1 coordinate 10,935,829, forward strand.
CTTTGTCTGTCTTTTCTTTCCTCTGGGACGGTGTATTTCTCTCAGTCGTATTCCTGAGCCTCAGTTTGTGCTGGGGCGATTTCTTTTTTGTAGATTCCTCCCTCTGAGCCTGTCTCGGTCTCCATAGCTTCGGCTACCTGTTGTTTTGTTTTTTTTTGTTAAGCGTTGGGTCTCTTAATTCGGCTCAAGAGAGTGTCCGTGTCTCTGGCGAACTCGTTCTGTTCTGTTGCTCTTCTTGGTTTGAGGGTGCGGGTCTATACCTGACGTTTAGTATATAGGGGTGCTCGGGGAACCACATTTGTTCCAATCCATTATATTTTGACATCAAGTTCAGAGTATGAACCCGGATTAGCAGCATTTATCACGTGAGCGTGCAATATGCATGCATGGATGTTAAGTGATTCGCCCTATTTGATCTCTATTATATTTTGCCTTGGCTGCATTTGCTGGGCCGTGACTTTTGCAACCTTGATGAAAGTTAAATTTTGTTTTTCCTCCTTCTTTTTTTCCTTCTCCTTCCTTTTGTTGTCTATGAGCTCTCTCTCTCTCTTTTTAGGGCAGGACATTGCCATTGGGCGATGATTGCCGTCGCAATTTAGATACTTTTTAGTCTGTGAAGCGCATTCTCTCCATGTATGTGATTTGCTGCTCCATTCAGAGCACCATTTAATATTTTTCATGGGGCAGTCTCGTGTTACATGTTTTTCTAGGGCAAAACAATTAAACCACGTTTGAATGCTTACAAACTCGTCACTTTTGATTTGTTCGGGCGTTATCTTCAGATGGAAGGCCATTAGGCCTGTTTCCTTCTCTTTTCTTGTCATTTCTGTTTCGCGAAAGATGACCTTAAATACATGTGTATATTCTGTTCCATTATTAATATTTGTAAACTTGATGACTTCTTTTACCTTGGTGCAGTTCTGATCCTTTTCAATTTCTTTTTTTATATCTTGGCGTTTTGTTCGCTGATCCAGGAGTCTATCTGTCTGCAGTATATTGCTTTCTGGGCTTCGACCTGAGGTAAGGTTTTGGCCTCCAGCCCTATGTCTTGGAGCAATTGTGTAGCTCTTTCCGAAAGAAGTTTATCTACGTCCTTTTCATTTTGGCAAACAGCGATGTAAGAGTTCGTGTAGTCTAGTAGTCAAATTAGCACCACGCCGAGTTCTATGTAGATAATTCTAAATGCAGTGGTCCGGTCGGGTTTTGCGCGCCCTTACAGACGCGCAAGGGGACTCGTTTACTCGTGTTCATCGGTGAGATATCCAAACTTCTTCTTAGGTTTCTTCATTTGCTGCGAAGGCGAAATGAAAGAAAGAGAGAGAGAGGGTGAAGTAAGTTAAGAGGATAGGCTTCTGTTCTATCCGGTTACCGATCCGGCTTATTTAGCTAGCGAGTCGGTAAGCCCTACCTACCTCCCTAACGCTTAGCCCTATCAGTTTTTGCTCCCACCTTCTAGTGTCCGCCGCTCACACGGGGTGTAACCCGTCCCGGGCTAAGCTTCAGCCTGCGCCGAGTTAGCCGCCTGGTTCAGATAAGGCTCCTGCACTAGAAGGTACCTATGGAGACTTAAGCATCCCTACCCGACTCACCCTAAAAAGGCTGGATAGGAAGGGAGAAGTTCGTCCTTGTGAAGGTCAGTAAATGTCTGTCAGGAAGTCAAAGTTTCTTTGGTTGCTTCTTTTTTTTTGGACAAGAGGCGTTAACTTTGTAGTTGAGGATCGTTGTGTGAAATCTTCAAAGTAAAAATTCCCACTATCTGGTATCCGTTGACATCAGAAGACCACTGTCTCTTCATCCTTACTTTGCTTTCAGGAGAAATATGGCGACTTTAATAAACCACCTTTATAGTGATTACAACTTTATGTTTTTAATTATGAGTGTCTGGATTAAAAAGTTCTCAAATGAAGACTACATTATTCCCCAAAGACGATTCCATTGACATACGAAGGGCGGTCAATAAGTTTTGGGAATCGGTAGGACAAAACAGAGCATGGCTGTTTTTAGGGTGTTAAGACAAGTTATAACGAGTCAGGACCTGCAGCCGCGCGCTCCTGCCTTGTCTATTTAAGAAGCAGTAGCTGATCGCAGATCGTCAGTCACAAATTTTTCAACGATGGAGAAGGTTGAGCGCCACGCAGTGATCAAATTTTTGACCAAGGAAGGCAAGAATGCAAAAGAGATCCATGAACGCATGGTTCCAGTGTACGCCGACACCGCCCCTTCCTATGCAACCATTGCTCGCTGGAATAGGGAGTTCCGTCATGGTCGTGAGTCCCTTGAAGATGACCCCCGTCCAGGACGCCCGTCAGACGTGACCAACGAGGACAATGTGGCCCGTGTGGAGAGGATAATCCGCGAAAATCGACGGGTGAAGGTCGAAGAAATCGAGCGAGAACTTGGAATATCACATGGAAGTGTTATCAACATCATCCACGACAATTTGGCCATGACCAAGGTCTCTGCCCGTTGGGTCCCTAGATACCTCATGCCCCATGATCGACTTCAACGTCGTCAAAGTTCGGAGGCCAGAGTTGCACAAGCTGCCCTGCGCGAGTACGGATTCGAGGAGCTCAACCATCCCCCCTACAGTCCAGATCTGGCCCCTAGCGACTACTTTTTATTCCGCCAGCTCAAGGCTGCACTGCGTGTACGCCAGTTTGGGGACGATGAAGATGTCCAGCTCGCCGTCCAGGAGTGGATTGAACAGCAGTCGGGAGATTTCTGGTTGTCGGGAATTCGAAGCCTCAGGTACAAGTGGCGCAAGTGCATTGAAGTCGAGGGTAGTTATATTGAAAAATAATGAAACACTTTTCCTCATATCTCGTTTCCATATATCCGAATTGCAAAACTTATTGACCGTCCCTCGTATTTTTACTATGCAAAAGGAAATCTCTGCCACCAGTTCACAAAGATTCAAAAGCGTTCGAGTGTTATTAGTTTTAATTAATCAATTTAATGTTGTTGTAGTCACAAGTTTTGTTTATTATAGTATAGCCTGCTAAAGGAAAACCTCGAAGTTGGACCAATGGAAGCGAGGCTTCAAGTTTTTAAAAACGTCAAAAGCCTCTGGCAGGTTTCTAAACAATCAAAACTAGAAAGTAAGGCAAATAAGAACGCCGAAATTCCAAACACTTCATCAAAATAAGTTCAAAGGTCCATTAACTTCCCACACCCTTTTAACGCTTGAAGGCAAAGCATTAAAATATCCATTAACTAAACCTTTCATCAGCTCGTTATTGCTCATGTAATTACGAAGACCTAAATCACATTTCATCAATGATTTTACATTTTATTGAGGCGCATTTAACTTACTTAAGGGGAGTTAGCGGACAGTGAAAAAAAAGGTGTCCGTGAGCAGACAAAGAGAAAGGAGGCAAGATATCGGGAAATGGAGCCTTTCTCCCGTGAACTTTAATAAGAATTGAGTAAAATAAATTATCTGTTATTTATCAGACTTTATATGTTATCAAATTTACAGAGGTGCTTAAGTAGGAAGGTTCTGGGTTGAGGTTCGAGTTGTGTCTATTTAAAAAGCCAATAAGGGAGACGGGGAGGGAAGGAGAACGAGAGTGTGTGTGTGAGGGAGAGATGGCGTTTTTTTCACAATGCTACATATATATGACAAACCAACCAACTAAATAAGTTGTAGTAAGGTATAATGTAAAATGTTCGGTTCGAGAATACATAAGTGAAACACAAACTTCCTGTGTTGTCCAACTCTCAAATCTGGTTATTTTGAATTTAGTGGCCATTAAGGTAAAATGAATAAAAAGGAGTTTCGCATAATTTATCTTAATTAGTTCCAACGTGGAAAAAAGTTACTGAAACTGCATAAAACATTAACAAAGCATTTGGCCAAGGATCGATTCCTGTTCGTCCAGTACAGCGTTGGTTTCAGAGGTTTCGGAGAGGAGATGAGAGTCTTATGGATATTCACCGTCCAGGGAGGAATCAATCCTTTGGAGATTATCCCACTAACAGAAGCAGTCGAGGCAGACCCTCGTACATCAGTAAGTAAGCTCACTGAGACAATAGGAGCAAGTAAATCCCAACATATGGAAACACATCACAAAGCCAGTGGGCTGCATCTGGGATTATTCACTGTAACTTCCTGAACCAAAGAGAAGCAATCACAGTAGTGAAATTCTATCAGGAATTAGAGGTAATACATAACAAGTTCAGCAAAAAGCAGCCAGCTTAAGTCCACCGTAGAGGTGGACTTCACGACAATGCTCGTCCGCAAGTAGCAAAGTGGCTTCAGAAATTAAACAACTCGGGAATTGAGGTTCTGTTTCATCCACCCGATTCTCCAAACTTCGCTCCTACAGATTTTCATATTTTTGAACATCTGGAAGTATTTCTAAAGAATAAACCGTTTCAAACTCAAAAGGTGCAAAGGAAGATTATAAGAGCTTTCTTGAATCGAGCCGTGAAAACTTCTTGTGTAAAGACATAAATGGCATTGTAATACGTTAGCAAAAGTATATTCGCTCATCGAATCTACTTTTATTAAACATAAATTTATTATTTTCTTGATTGGTTATTTTAAACCTTGACCTTAAAAAAACGCCATTAATATATATATATATATATATATATATATATATATATATATATATGTGTGTGTGTATGTGTGTGTGTGTGTGTATAAAGGGACTGCTCCTAGTGAGACGCAATTTAATCCGGAGTAAGAATTCAATGGCAAACAGAATGACAGTATTCATTCTTTATTTCTTCTGCTACGTTTCGAGCAAAGACATGCTCTTTGCCATTGGATTCTTACTCTGGAATATATATATATATATATATATATATATATATATATATATATATATATATATATATATATATATATATATATATATATATATATATATATATATATATATATATATATATATATATATATATATATATATATATATATATATATATATCTATATATATATATATATATATATATATATATATATATATATATATATATATATATATATATATTTATATATATATATATATATATATATATATATATATATATATATATATATATATATATATATATATATATATATATATATATATATATATATATATATATATATATATATATATATATATATATATATATATATATATATATATATATATACAAGGTTGCCGTAAATCTGGCGGAGTTCCGGGAAGATCCTTTCGTTGATCATGCTCAGGTAGTCAGCACCATTCAAGTTATTCTCGTAAAACAATGGGCCGACAAGATAGCCATTCCCGCATATTCCGATCCACAGAGACACTTTCTGCTGACAAATACGTGTGTCAAAGTTGAATGCTGGGATGTGGTTCAACCGCGCATATTGCAGAATGATATGGATATTTACCTTTCCATTCATGAAAAAGGCTGCCTCGTCATCAATCACAATGTTTTCCAAGAAAAGAGAAACGAGCAGGTTTATGGAGAAGCCATTCAACAAATTGTCTACGACGAGGAAAATCAGTTTTAAGAAGCTGGTGTCTTGCATGCATCTTATAGGGATGCCATTTTATTTCATGTTTAATAATGCGGTTAAATGACGACTTTGACAGTTGTAACCCATTCTTTCTGACTGATACATGTGGATTTTGAAGAAGTGTCATCTGAACATTTTCGATATTTTTTGTTGTTCTTATGGTTCTCATACGACCCGAACGACCTTTATTTAGATTTAAGCATGTTCCTTCATGTTGGTATTTACGAACATTTTTTTCCAAATTGTGGGCTTACTTGGTGGGTGCCGACCTAGAAAACGTTGTTCAAATGAATCTTGTACTTGTTTAATACTGCCAGTCTTAATAAAGTTTGTGACTACAAATACGCGTTGATCTTTTGTTAACCGCATGATTAAAAAGGTTCTATGAAAGTAAACTTTTACACAGGAACGCTTTGATTTGCTTAGTAAGCAATAATGACGAGACCATACGACAGCGTGACTGAAAAACCACTGTAAAATGTCCTAGGCTTTGCTTGAAGAATCGCACAGTGACCCTAGGCTACCTAGACTCCCTACGCTTCTCTTGAAAGTGCACGGTGGTCTAGCCTTAATAGGCTTCGTTTCATTATTTTACTTCATTGCGCAAACATATTTTTGATAGCCTCCACTAAACCCATTAGTGTATCAATATCATAAAAGGGAATTTAATGATATTTCCAGGATCGACAGATAAATAGTTGGTAAATAAAACCCTTTTGGCAGGACACCAAAATCTCCAATATTTCTTGGGTTATACTAATTAAAAGTACGGTTAACTTTTTCCTGGGACGCCCGGTATATATCGAGCCCTAAGAAGAAGCGCTTCTTACAGTAAAGAGAGGACATCGCATAAGCCAGACTTTCAAACGTAAACAAATGTTTACGTATCAATTAACTATTTTAATTTTTAAACCTGCTTTCGATGAGAATGGGAAAATCACTTATTCTATTTAAGCTCGGCCTTATAAATCGAGAAATATTTGCAATGGCGCAATTATAATTATGCGGTTAAAGGGCTAATGTTGTAATTATGATCTTTATGCATAATATTATTTTCAATCCGTTGGATAGGAAAAAACATTGATTCCGTGTACATTCGTCCTCGATAATATTTTATGTATTAAAGATGAAAGCCCTCGGAATCAGTTTTTCCATATCTTAAAGCGCGAAGATAATTTATGTACCACGTGTGTTTTGTGATATTCGGTTATATGTATATTATCATTAGCATCTCATCTATACCCACTGCTTAACAAAGAACTACCCAAGACGTCTTCAGGACCACGTCCAAGCGTTCACGTTTCACGTGACTCCTGACCAAGCAAATCTATTCGCCTCACCTACTGAGGCTTATTTCTGAATATCTTTTATGGTTGCTATTTTAACGTGCGATCTACCAGGTCATTTACAGTTTAGCGCGTGGTCTACCGGGTCATTTACAGTTTAGCGCGTGGTCTACCGGGTCATTTACAGTTTAGCGCGTGGTCTACCGGGTCATTTACACTTTAGCGCGTGGTCTACCGGGTCATTTACACTTTAGTGTGCGGTCTACCGGGTCATTTACATTTTAGCGCGTGGTCTACCGGGTCATTTACATTTTAGCGTGTGGTCTACCAGGTCATTTACACTTTAGCGTGCGGTCTACCAGGTTTTTTTACACTTCATTGTGAAGTCTACCTCCACTATAATAAATTTATACTACAAGACGATAAAAAAAATTTAATTACTTTGAATAATGATATATTATTAATAAATTACACTTAATCATACTCATTCAGATTCAAAATGATCAAAAAAGGCTAAATAGTGCATTATTGGTTACCATTATGGTGGAATTCATCGTTTAGGTTAGGTTAAAAGGGAAAAGATAAGTTAAGGACATGAAAGGTAGCCCGCAAGCTAAAGGTCATTTCACAGAGTAGTTAGTTAGTTAGTCAGCGCCAATCCTTCCATGATACTGGGGGGATCCCCGACCGGATAATGAAATTTATATAAGGTCAGTATGACAATCGCTGGTCGGTCGGAGGGCCCCAGGAGCCAGTCCTCTTTTGGTGAGAGCTGCCAGGCAGTATTATGCTTTGACACCAAACAGCGCTCAGGTGGAATCCTTCGTCACCTCGGGGGAGAGGGACCTGTTCCGCGTCAGAGGTCCGTGGATATAGATACCCATCGGCAGGATTCCTTAGAACAAACAATGTGTGTTGTGCTGTGAAGACGGGAGAGGAAAGAATGCAGTGTTGTAATTGTTTATGTGTGTAATGAGAAGTGTAAGATCTACCCACCCGAAAACGGGCTGAGCACAGCGCGTCCACCAGTCGGTAGCTAGATCTCTCCGTGCGCTTATGTTTGTGTCCGCTCATGCCGGGATTCGGGATCGAACCCGGTATCGTTACGTTGGGAGGCCAACGCCGTCTCCACTCACCAAGCACGAGCTCGATTTTACAGCGTAGAATAGGGATACTGCGGTCGAACGCACGCTAAAGTAGCGCCCTTTTATGTATGAAAGTGCTCAGATTAGTATCATTTTATTCATTTTCGAACGACTAACTCATATTCATTCATTTTAATATTTACATGTTCATTTGTTCAAGGTTATGTATATCTTTGTTCGTCTCTGTGTGTGATTTTTAACATGTAAATATATGGATTGTGTCGCCTGAAAGGCCCGATTTTGAATTATGAAATGAAAGCATAAAATTGTAAGAAATGGAAAACTATTCACCATTAACATCAATGGGCGTGAAACAAAGTTGTTTAGTTTGTTTAGATTTGAAATTTTCTTGGGTTAAATCAATTTCTTGGCAGTAAGAAGTAGCATTAATGCTCTGCCTTTGTTTTTTCAAAAAATAAATAGTGTAAAAATACTTTTTTGTAGACAACCATATTCAACCTAATTTTATCCTGGGTGTATTTGTGGGGTCAGGATGTGTTTTGGTGCGTTTTTAGATTAAAATCATTACCTAGGCCGGTTCCTAATATGTCCTAGTATCGATTTTCATCAATGTCAACATACGACCCATAAAGGGGTTGTTATTTTTGAGAAGGGATATTAATGACCATAAACCGAAGCACTGCAGTTTATAACCATCCGTTAATTAATGTTGCACCCATTTCTCTAACTGTTAACCGTTCTGTTAACATCTCAATGGTGGAAAACTGTAATCGGGAAAAATCGTAGGTCAATGGAAATTTCTCGGTTTGTTGTTCCAGGATTATCTTCAAAAATATCTTTGAATCTATCATCACTTTTTACTTGTCTGGGTCTTCCAATAGCTTCGATTCGAATGCCCAGATTTCCAGTTTTGAATTTTTGAAACCATATCCGATTTGTTTCGGTGATTAACTGTGTCTTCTCCGAATGCTGATGAATTGTGGTTTATGTACACTTCGTTTACTTTGTGCTTTTAATTGAATTCGTACCGTAAACAAGTCTCATATTTGACAGAGATAGCGAACTTTAGAGGCTAAGAAACCAGAACTACTATTGGTTAGGTGAACACTAGTGCGCTGGAAACAAAACATCCGGTTTTATAGTACGTACTGACTGAACATGACCCAAACATAAATGACTATGACTCGAGCATTTCATGGCGTTCCATTTAATATTTTTGTAACTAGCTTCAATTTATTGTCAAATTAGTCACTGTCCAAATTTCACTTCTGTATTTAAAAATGATAAACTACCCTGGTTAAATACTTTACATCTTAAGGGCAGAAGCCTCTTGTTTCTAAAAATATAGCTAAACATTTCTACCACCTTCTTGGTTAATTTTGCTTTCTTGCTTATTTTATTTCATGCCATCACCAGGAGTTAGATGAGAGCAGAAAAGATAACTAAGTGTGGTACGAAGGTTTAGCATTGCGTATTCATGCAACTGCTCAAAAACTGATCTTATATTTTATTAGATCAATCTTCAGTTATCATTGACTATAATTCTCCTAGATTAGAGATAAAAAATACTGAGTGCAGCTATAATGACGATGTTGCACAACTGTGTATGTTGAAAAGCATGTGAATGTATGCATTGCTACTTTTAGTCGCGGGCGACTCTGTATCTCACTATGTCAGGCGGTCGGTCGGTCGGTCCCCGTTTGGCATTTTGGGGGTTTTGGATATAAGATTGTAACTATTCGGTCAATTATAATAAAATTATAAACCCTTATGTTGTTTTACATTCTATTTCGAATGATATAATTGCTAAAGTCCTCCCAAGGTTAGCGAATGAATTATTTGGCAATAACATCAGAACTATTTGGCCGATTCTAACGAAATCTTAAACACTTAGTGTTGTTTTACATTTTCTTTCGAATGATATAATTGTTAAGGTCCTCCCAAGATTAGTCCGGGAAATATTGAAAGTTTTGAAGTTCGTAAGGTCATAAATCAGAATAAGTGAGAGCACGCGACTTTTGGTCAGCAGACCTTGTTTTAAACACATCCTATAGAATTATGTTGACTGAATCAAAGGCTTTTTACATTCACTTCTAAAATATTTTTGCTTCAATGACTGATTTCAGTCGAGTGTTATTTAAGTTGTGGTTTGAGTTTTGTAAGTAAGTGTTTGTTGATGATAAGAGAATGACTTGCCTGTCTTTCGTGGATTCTTGACACTCCCGATAATGAAATGAAGACATTAACGAACAAAATCATCGGTATCGTATTTTCCTTTCCTCTGTTCCTATCGTCTTTTTACCTTTATATATTTTTTTAAACAAAATGACCCATTGAGTGGTCAGCTGGTCATTATTGATTAAAAAGCGGAATTGGGTTTAAGGAGATAGAACGAGCATCTGTTTTTTATTTTTCTGAATAAATTTTGATCTGTTTTCAAGCAGAGAACTAACTTTTCGTCCTCTAGAAAGTACCGAGACAAAATATTATATAAACAACTTTCGCTTCTTTCTTACCCATTCAGTTTTCTCCTTTACTTTACATCACTCAGCAAGTCCTTGGCAAGTAAATTCTTTCCCATCAACTACGCCAGCTTTCCTTAATTATTTCCTCCAAATCCCTTTCATCACAACCATGGTGTGAAAAAGTTTAAACCAGGGATGGGAAACCTTTTTTGCATAAAGGCCATCTTGCAATTCATCACTCATAAAGGCCATCTTGCAATTCATCACTCATAAAGGCCGCTTAGAAAAAAAATTTAAAGTTATTTTATGCCTTAAGTAATTTAGTAGTAATCTAATAAAAAAGACATTTTTATAGAAATCGAAAGCATAATTTTCAAATATTTCTATTTAAGTAAGTACTTTTTATACAAGTAATATGTAAATGAAAAATATTGAAAACGTAGAATTTTCAAATATTTTATTTATGTAAGAAGTTTTCAAAATAATAAGTAAATGAATAATATCGAAAGCATGACATTTTCAAATTATTTTAATTAAGAAAGAAGGTTCTTTGTATTCAAGGAACAAGTAAAGGAACAATAATCTTATAAAAAGATAACATATGAACATCGAGAATATAAAATTTTCAAATATTCAATATACACTAGGCAAACATGTACATTTTTTATACAAATTAATGACTTCTTTGAGTTTGCTTCTTTTGAGAAAGCATTTTGATATCAGGCTTTAACATAGTGGTTCTTAGTCTCCATAGGTCCTCGAAATGCTCGTCTGTCAACTGTGTTCTCAGTGAATTCTTGATTTGCGCCAAGTACGAAAATGTGGATTCACAACAGGAAATCAGTGGTCGTGCATGTTCACGAAGACGAGGATATTCTATCGCCTTTTTCCAAATTTCAAGGAGATTTTCTCTCTTGTCAAACAGAGACTTCAGGATATTATCCTCAGACATTTCAATAAGCTCCATTTGTAACTCTTCAGGAGCCTCTGATACATCAACTAAGTGAGGTTGAAAAGCAAGTTTCAGAGTGATGTTATGCTTTACAAAATCATTGAATCTTTTATTGTATTCTTCTATCAATGTGTCTAAAACCGACTCATATTCTTCAAAATATCCATAGATATCTTCATTTTCACTCATTACCTTCGTAAGCTGTGGAAAGTGTTCTTCTGAAAGTTTTGATTGAGCCAAAAGGGACTTGAAATACAACAGTTTCTTTCTAAATGCCTGAATTTTTTGCCACATATCATAAATACATTTATTTCTGCCATGCAATGAAATGTTTTAACTCCTTTTGTTTTGACATCACATCACATAAAAAGGCAACATCTCTGTAAAAATTTGGATCTGATAAATCACAATACTTGTTGTTTTCTTGGAAAAAGTCAATAATTTGCCTTTGTAAAGCCAAAAGTTTGACCAATACTTTCCCTTGCGACAACCAGCGTACTTTTGAGTGATATGGCAAATCTACACTAATTACTTCGTCATCCATCATCAGCATGTTTTGAAATTGACGATGCTTTGAGGCATTCACTCGAATATAGTTAACAATGTTTATAACCTTTTGCAAAGTTTAATTTACAGATTTTGCACAGAAATTTTGCTGATGTAAAATACAATGAAAAGAAATCAGTACATTTGGTTCTTGGGTTTCTCTCTTAAGATGTCCAATAAATCCTTCATTTTGAGCCATCATAGCTGGGGCAGCATCAGTGCACACACTTACCAAATTAGTAAAATTTAGTCCTATTTTATGACATTGCTCTTTAAAGTTGTTAAAAATATCTATCCCCCATGCCCTTCCTTTAAGGGTACCTAAAGCAAGCAATTCTTCATATAATGTAAAATCATCTGTTATGACACGAATAAAATACAATAATTGTGCTGAATCAGTGGAATCTGTTGATTCATCCAAAGCTACTGAGTAATATATATTCTCTTTTTTTATTATATTTTTCAATTGTTCTGTTACATTGCAGGCCAATTCATGCTGTCGATCTGTGTTAGTCCTTCTTGAAAGAGGCACCTCATTATACTTATTAACTTTATCGGGATCTATACATCCTACCACTTCTAAAATACATTCCTTTATGAGTTTTGCATCGCTGAATGGCTTACCTTTTTTTCCAAGCAAAGATGCAACTGTATAGCTTGCTTCTGTCGTAGCATTCCCTTGATGTAACACAGACTGGAAATATTGTCTTTGCCTCTGTTTTCCCTCTTTTAGTTTCTGCAGTGCTATCTTTCGAGGATCACCCTCTAATTTGGCATATTTGTTGTCTTTATGAAGAGCATAGAGTTGCTGTGCATTGAATTTCTTAACTGTTACAATTGCACTATCACAAAGCAAGCAAGACATTTTGCCTCCAGTATTCACTAGAAAATATTGCAGTTCCCATTTTTCATTAAAGATGCTGTTTTCTTCTTTCAAAGTCAGTTTTAACTTTTTTGACATAATTATGGGCCAAAAAGAAATGTATTTATTCTGAAAAGTCATAAAAAAAGGTTAATAATGAATTAGTAAGGCCAGCCGCACACTGACGCAGACAAAACAGTCTTAGACAAGACATCGATAAACCTGCATCCACAACCATGTTATAATAATCATAATTATTATTATTATAACAACAACAACAATATAGATTAGTTATATTTTTTTCTGTGATTAGTATTATTATTTATCATTACCTAATTGTTGCAGAAACTAACTCAGTCTCACAAAACAAGTCGGTAAGCCACGACAACACAATTACTGAGTAGAGTACGTAGTTATTCGGAGTAACACAGACCACAGTGAGGAGGCGGACGAGACAGGAACTCTTCCTGTATCATACGTGAAATCACTCACTCCCACTAGGCTAGTGTAGCTTACACGGAAACATTGCCTTTATATAGCAGTTGCTTTAAGTTTAGATTCACTGAATTTAAGGAAAATGCTTCCAATCTCTGGGAGCGACATCACTAAACACATAACTTTCCTTTTGTCTGTGTGTGTGTGCATAATGATTTTAGACAAAATGTTCAATGTCAAAAAAGAAATATATATCAAAAGGCCATAGAAGGCCGCACCTGATGGTCCAGAAGGCCGCAGGTTCCCCATCCCTGGTTTAGACCAACATCGTAGGTGAGCTAAAATCCATTTCCCGTCTACTTATTGACCACATATGTCATATGGGGGAGATAAATGGGGAGTACCAGGCCCCCCACACCCAACCAGGCTCCTCCTAAGATGACCAGGGTAAGGTAAGCGGGGTACGACGATCTACATCTTTTTCTCCCACCCTCAATTTCACTCATTGTTTCTTCTACCATTATTACTTTATTTTAACTTGGGCATTTAATATTCAACTCAATTCAGATTTCACCTATACGATTAGCTCAATATTATAGGTGAAATCTGATTGAGATGAATATTAAACGCTCAATATTGGCACTTAAATGGAAGGAATAGCCTCCAACTTTATTACTTTATTTGCTAAAGAAATGCGATAATCGAGGGTGGCCCAAAAGTTACTATGCACTGGAAAAATAGAGTCTTGCCAGGATCACAGTGGTCAGAGACTCTCGCTGGTGCCCAAGCAACCAAGTTCCCAAGCACTGGCGGACATAGCAACAGTTGCAGGTGGTAAAATTGTCCGAATACGTCGTTGGAGCAGGGGGTGGGGGGTCCATATTATGACTGTAGTAAAGAACCACATTACCATTCTTCCTAAAACATATATTGAAATTCCCCCCCCCCCCCCCGCCTTCCTGACCCGAAGACCAAACGAGAAGGTTTTAACACCTGTGACTTTTGCTATGCCCGCCAGTATTTGAAGGTTTGGGCGACAGTAAGAGTCTTTGACCACTGCGATCCTGACGAGACTATATTTCGGGTGGATAGTAACTTTTCGGACACCCTGTAGAATTCCATGGAAAAAGAGAAGATCATAACTTTACTCGGTGACGTTCCATCAACTCTTCCACTACATTTGAGAGATACTAGTTTTGAACCGAGCATCTTTTTTTATTTATTTATAGGGTTGTGATTATTATTCTCAGCATTTGATCTAGATTTACTCGTAAAAGAGGCTTAAGTCACGATGTAAATTGACTTATTTCGAAGAAAGGACGCGGAGAAACGAAGGCAATGTTTTGATTCTCCTTAAGAAAATACTAAACTACGATTATTATATTCCTTTATTATTACAATCCTGTTTTAATGACACTGATACCAAGTACGGGTTTTTCGGGCTAAATTTTGCGATTTATGATATCTCATTTTTTCACGAATATGTTGAAGTATCGGTGAAGAGTCAACGGCGTTGAAGAGCAGACAGAGTAAAGTTTTAGTTGAGAAAATGTGAGCCGACATGGAGGACTGGAAGTCATCTGAATATTAGAAAAGTTTGCTGCATCATGATGATTCGCGGCAGTTATCAAAGAGGCGATATCATGACTGATGCTCAATACTCTTTTATCAGTGTAAAGGCTCTATAACGTACATAGGCAGCTGCACCGGAGACTACGAAGCCGTGCCCAGGAGAAAGAAACACAGCAGGCGTTCTGACTACGTCCGCACGCCGGATTTCATACAACAACAGCATGACAAGGGGGTGGAAGAACAGAGCAATGGAATCCCGGTTTTGGATGGAGAGATGTGTGTTGGAGTCATCAATATTACGCTGGCTCATAACGAGGACCTTAGCTACCACGCTTACAAGAGACGCAAGGAACACATTCCAAGGCAAAAGAGAACCGCTTGACGAAGGCAAAGAAGCTCTTGAACAAGCTGAAGCATCATGTTTAGCCGGGAACGATCTGGTTCTTCTCAGATGAAAAGGAGTTCTGCCAAGGCAGTTGTACAATATACAGAAAACAGGTACCTCCCTATAATCCATGTGACGTTCCATCTATGATGAAGACCAAGTTCCCCCAAACTGTAATGGTCTGTGGGTGTGTCTCCAGTGAGGGTGACGCCATGCCGCCCCACATGTTGGAACTGAGTCTTAGGCTCAATTCAGGTTGTTATGTGTTGCTGCTGGAGACTGTGGCCAAACCTTGGCTAAAGAGGGTTTCTGATTGAAGGCCATACCTCCGAAGTCGGAGAATTTCTGCTCCTTTACCAACACCACCTTCTGCCTTCTTAACTCACACGATTGTGATCCCATGGATTAATAAGTGTGGGTTGAGTTTGAGAGAGACATCAAGGCCGAGCTAGGGGCCAATATCAAGGAGAAGTTCGGAGATTTTCCCAGGGATAGAATGAGGAACGCCAGCAAAATGTTCAGGAGCCTTCTTGAGTCCGTGGTGGAAGCTGAAGGTGGCTAGATTTGGGCAATTTTTTGTCGTCTAGCCAAAATCTAGTTGATATTTTGCATTTTTTTCTCTCATGCAAACCGTCAAAATTAGCCCGAAAACCCTGTCTAAACAAAATAAGCAGGAAAAAATTGATATTGAATATAAAATTTTCAACCTTATTATAGAAACTAAACACAATTGTGACATTGAATAATACAAAAGTTTTTCTTCTTTTATAAAAAAGATATAATAAATATATATATATATATATATATATATATATATATATATATATATATATATATATATATATATATATATATATATATAAAGAAGAAGACATCAAAGAAAAAACAAAAGACACGATTTACACTCACTACAAGATATACAAAAAAAAAGACACTAAGCACAACACTAAAGTGATTAAAGTAATTTATTACTACAACAGCAAATGCGCATAACATATCCAAGACATTAATTTTTATGAAGACAAATGGTTTTAACGCCATAATAATATAAACTATCCCAAAGACAACAAAGGAACCAGAAAACAAAAATTATTTAATAGCGATAGGCCTGATCACCAGGCACTCAGCATCTCTTTGCACCCTACCACACTTCTTTCCCTTTTCACCACTTGTCTATCTGTCCCCACACCCTTTCTTTATCCCCTACCCATAGCTACCCACTTACATCGTTCATAGTTCATAGTCTGACTATTTGTCGCTCCGACCTAGTTCTCCGGTAAAGGAGTTAAAGGAAAATGTAAGTTTGAAAACGTGCTTCTTTTAACAGCGGTCAACTCAGGGACGCCGAGATGTCGAGAGTATGGTTTCCAGCTGAAGTTGCATGGTAATTGCCGGTTTCTTAATTTGAATAATGATAGCTTCAGCCATCCGCAATCTTATGTGGTTTGGGAGCTCTGCAACTCAGTCAAAGCCTATTCAACACCTGGTAATAATCATCAACTGTCTGGTAGGGTACGTTTGCTCGTTGGGTTAACCGCCTACAAACTCATGTCATGTAACCAGCCGATCTACTAGAGAAGCTCCTTTGCATTCTTGAAGACGTCGTGGAGGCTGGTCAGTGCACCTTTCAAGGTCTGGTTGAGATACGTCTCTAGCTCACCGGTCATAGGTTATGCTGAGACGAAATTGACTGTAAGAGACTCAAGGGCTTGGTTCAGCTCCAAGGTGTGAGCTAGAACCCACTCAGTGACGACGAGGCCAATCAGAGGGCGCGGCGCTCGGAGTGCGATCAGTAGGAGTCCCGCCGTCTCGTCCGAGTTGCTCTCATCCTCGAGGCAGCTGGCAATAACCGGCGGAAATTCGATGAACAGAATGACTGAATCGTGTCATTGTGGGGTGGGCGTTTAATGAAGTCGCTTCGCTTTTCACTATGGGCTGATGAGAGGACGAATTTTGTTGGGGATTCAGCCCCTTTAGCTCACCCTCCTGGACCTGCTCTTAGATCCATTTTTCGGTTACTGTAGATACAACTTTTCTATAAGATAAACCATGATCCGAGTCTATCATGTCCAATATTCAAGCAATTTTATCGAATCTGTGTGTTCCGCGAAATCTTTGGAAGGTCAGTGCAGCTGATCCTCACGACAAGTCGCCATTAATCTGCAATGTAATATAAAATCAATGTCTATATTACGACTGGTATGGAAGGTTACGCCAGTTATGGCAGGTAACGTCATATGTTACGACTGGAGAAGGCAAAATGCTCGGAACGTCGTCTGGTACGACTGGTTAGGAAGTTTACACCAGTTTGGGGCTGGTAATGTCGTCTATTACGACTGAAGAAGGCACGATGCTTAGAACGTCATCTGATACGACTGGTGAGGAAGGTTACGCTAGTTTATGGCTGGTAACGTCATCTGTTACGACTAGAGAAGGCACGATGCTAGGAACGTCGTCTGATACGATTGGTGAGGAAGGTTACGCTAGGTTACGGCTGTTAACGTCGTCGGTTATGACAGGAAAAGGTACGATGCTCGCAACGTCGTCTAATACAACTGGTAAGGAAGGTTACGTCAGTTTACGGCTGCTAACGTAGTCTGTTACGACTGGAGAAGGCATGATGCTCGGAACGACGTCTGATACGACTGGTAAAGAAGGTTACGCCAGTTTATGGCTGGTAACGTTGTCATTTTCGACTTGAGAAGGCATGATGCTCGACGGACGAAGAGAGAACCAGTCGCTTGAAGGTGTGAATCGGTTATGTCTAATTACACGGAACAGAAGTACGTAATGAGACAACTTCAATGTGGTGGATTTATGTATAAGACTTCCTTTTCTCTCACACAAGGAGTTTTATAATTGTTTAATACTTATTTTAAGTGGGTGTGGTTACATAAAATATTAAACAGAGTAGGATGGAGTTTATAATAATGGCCCAGTTATATTTGATTTAGTTACTAAGTTTTTAGATTTTTACAATTGAGCCAATGGTTATATAAAGCAGTGAACACAATGGGATGGTTTTTACAATAAATATCCAATTATATTTATCACAAGGTTAATGGGGCGGAAATTTCTTACAACTGAGCGAATGTGAATACATTTTGAGATAGAGGATACTCCTACCGTAGTATTAACCAATAGCATATAATTCAAGGCGACTAGAGGTGGAACCAGAGAGTTTACCTAAGAATCTGTCTTTTGCAAAGAAACAGAGAAACCACAGGAAATTAATCGACGGTATTAAAGTATTTTGCTACTTAAGAGAGACGATTGCTTGTTGATGCCATATGAGTTAGCTGAAGCAAGGAGGCTAAGTCAGCAAGAAGGGGTGGGAAAATGGAATGCCTGCGTCATCCTCTGCAGTTTTAGCTTCGGAGGGTAATGTACATACATTTGTGCGAATTTCTGAGCTCTTATTTCATGCTTATCTGATAATCTTATTATCATTAGTATTATTATATAGTACAGTTGTAGTTGGATTATAGCTAAGGATGTAATCCTTTCATTTGTATGAACATTTTTTAAGCTTGATTTAATAATATTAGTTAGACACGCATCAGATTAACTAAGACAAGAGAAATTCACCGATGCGTCAACTACGATGCCACTGTGGTGATCGTTTTATGTAATGGTTAGGCTACTGGCACCAAATTGCAGGCTTCAATAGGCCCAGCAAGAAACTCCACAAAATGGACGTGCGGGAAATACAAAAAGGAAGAACGCCAGAAAGGGGATACAAAGTCAAGCAAGATACCCAAGTCAACAAGAGGAAACGAATTCATGTCTCAGGATAAAATTATCAGAAGACGGAAGTCTACGGAACACCTGAGTAAACACAAGGTCTAACCAAAGGAAATTATAACACAGTTCTGTAAAATCGGGTCATATACAAAATAGCTAGATTAGCTGGAGGATGTAAACAAACTTTGATACACAGCCGTTAAAAACTCCGCACCTAGGGGGTGGAACTAATAAACCCCCGAGGACATATTTGTCCCGAAGTCGAATTTAGGCCACTCTGCTCTGGAAATGAAAGTGTATATGTATATAGGCGAATAATGAGAGGAATAGAGAGTTAAGAATTAAATATTATAATTGCGATTAAGTATTGTCATGCCCGTATTAGCATTTACGGAACACCTTTAAATTCGCCAAGTCTTGTCGCTCCAGAATTTAATGCTTCGCGTTGAGTATATATAGACTGCTAGTCGCCCCCAAAGTAACTCTATGACGTGGCGCTTGCCCCGTTATAGGCCCATATTAGAATAAAAATATATATTTTTGCAACGTCGTTCTTTACCTCGATTACCCTAAACCTTCGGTAAGCCCAGCCAAAATAAGAACATTGGGAAGAATTCATCTTTGGAGTCAGATACTTAATTTCCCTTTACCATATACTGGTCACCCCTATAAACTGGTGCCACTGTAAACCTTTAACCCCCATACCACCACACCAGCGACCCAACCCATAGGAGCAAAATATGGAACAGTCCATATTTACCTCAAAATGAAAACTCATCACATTAATGGATGATGAAAATGTCTAATTGAAAATTTGCTCTATACGATGAAAGGCCAGGTCATACCATGAAAGGCCAGGTCCTATACCATGAAAGGCCAGGTCCTTTATACCATGAAAGGCCAGGTCCTCGACGTAGTTAAATTGGAAAAAGACCTGGGAGTTTTAGTCTCGGATGACTTCAAAGTCACGAAACAATGCGCGGATGCATGTAAAAAAGCAAATCGTGTGCTGGGTTATATCGCGCGTAATATCACGTTCAAATCCAAAGAGATAATTTTACCATTGTATAAATCACTTGTGCGTCCACTGCTCGAATATGCGGTTCAATTTTGGGCTCCATACTTAAACAAAGATATCGCGCAATTAGAAAGAGTGCAGCGTAGGGCTACAAAATTAATTCCCGAGCTGAGAAACAGGCCCTATGAGGAAAGACTCAGGGCATTAGATTTGCCATCTCTCGAAGGCAGAAGATTACGTGGCCAGCTAATAGAAGTATTTAAAATATTGAAAGGATTTTCAAACGTTGATTATAGGAATTTGTTCGAATTGGATCATAGGGGAAATACTCGGCAACACGGATTAAAATTAGTGAACAAGCGATTTAACACTAGTATAGCCCAAAACTATTTTACGTTTAAAATTACTCAAATTTGGAATAGGCTACCCACCCACGTAGTGGATAGTAGGTCGGTAAATATGTTTAAAAACCGTCTCGACGCGCACTTAAATAGTATAAATATAACGTAGTCTGAGCACAGTAAATAATAACGTCTTTGCAAAAGGAGTTTGGAGCGGAGGAACAACGAGAGTAAAAATGATGACTAAAAATGATGCCAGCGATTTCTCTTGCATGTGTAGTTTAGATATCCATTTTCTTTTCCGCCTATCCTATAACTAGATTTTCACCACTAGCAGTCGAGGGCTGCGGAAGTTGAGAAGAAATACTTTCTATCACCCCCCTCTAGGTTGAAGTAGTTAATATGCCTGACATTGTACACATGTAGATAAGTGTGTACAGTAGATTATATATTTAAAAAAAAAAAAAAAAAATATAGCATGTTAGAGATACACTCGTAGATAAGTGTGTATCGTAGTTTCGGATGTAGTGTAGCGGACTAGCCTCGAGCGGACCTTAGGGTCTTTGTTGGTCCTAGATTCTGTAGTTCTGTAGTTCTGTAGTCTATCACCAATAGTCAATTTATTAATTATATAAAATAATACACTAAATCAATAACATATCCAATGCGCAGTGACCCCATGAAAATGCGCTGATTAGTTGACTATATGTGGCATGTAACACAAACATGGTCAACTGCTGCCAGTTTTGCTTGTATGTCTTCCTTCATTGTACTGGTTGTTGTTGCAAGAGAAATCTAGCCAGGGTGCGTCAAGATGGCACCTAAACACCAGAGTTGACGTTTGAAAACAATATTAAAAAATAAAACAAATAAAATAGATTTGCAATGAGGGAAATATGAAAATATTTAGCTAGACTGGAGATAGTCTAATGGTTATACAAATAATATAATAGATTATTTTAATCAAATATTAGCTATAGAAAAATTAAAAAAACATTTTAGTTATACTAACATGAAAGAAGATCCTTAAATTCATATAGTTCAGCTAGGATCAATGGCAGGGGTCCATCAGTCACAAGCGAGAGAATCTTCTTTTCAAGGATATCCTTGCATATTGGTGGTGCTGGTTTTTGCTTGGAAACGTGGAACGTGCTTAGTGTTGAATGCTTGGTAATTTTAGCAGAGCCCAGCATTGCTGCCGATGGCATCTTCTTGAACTGGACGCTTGTGAGATCCCTCAAAGATCCGAATGAAGTTTCTGCACAGAATAATAAATTATTATCATGCGGAGAGACTTCTTGAACATCAGTTATAATATGTATAAAAGTAAAAAACTTCTAGTCGAAATTAATACTTAACAAGTTTCTATAAAAAAAAATTATCTTTAACTTAAACTTATTTTCACAACCAAGCAATGGCTTCGCCATTATAATTGGCCAAGTTCAGAAAATTTCTAAAAATTTAACCATAATTCAACCATGGCTGCTTTTTTTTTAGATTTTAAATTTTAATGTAAGTCGCGAAGCTCCCGCCATAGGTGGTATGGCGGGAGCTTCGCTACTTACATTAAAATTTAAAATCTAAAAAAAAAGCAGCCATGGTTGAATTATGGTTAAATTTTTAGAAATTTTCTGAACTTGGCCAATTATAATCATTTTAAAATGGAACTCTAAACTAAATTTTCTCCCTTTCAAAATATCACGTTGCTAAAATAGTTATAGAAGAAGATATAGAAAAATAAATTTTCTGAACTTCACCATTTGTAATTCTTTGGGTTTTAAAAATTCACAAAATTTCAATACTTATATTTATTTCTGAACTTCACCATTTTGTTTTTTGATATTATAAAAGAATTATTAGAAATAACTTTGATAAAAAACATAAGTCATAACCAAACTAAGATGAAATTATTATTCAAATACTCAAAAAAATCCTTTTCTAAATTATAGAGTTAGTGACGATGATGATGATGATGATCAGTGCATTTTTATGCTATGTTAAATTGAAATCCGAATTTCGTCCTTCAGTAACTAAATAGGAGAAATTATAGACATGGATCAGACAGATACACATGGG
The DNA here is from genome assembly GCA_963969495.1 of Ceratothoa steindachneri. Lineage (NCBI taxonomy): Eukaryota > Metazoa > Arthropoda > Malacostraca > Isopoda > Cymothoidae > Ceratothoa > Ceratothoa steindachneri. Next base: position 10,958,124 of record OZ018338.1, read on the forward strand.
GTTTTACTATAGTTGGATATCGGCAGTTTTTAATGTAGTTACTAGTCCATATTCTATTAATATCTGAAGTTCCCAATGTATTCAAATAGACGTCTATGTAAATATAGCATAAGTCTTGTATGGCATCAGTCATTAAAATATGACTTGAATCATTATGTTAATGTTGCTACTTACTACATAGTAAGTAGTACTAACGCTGAGGTGCCTCCCAAGCTTGCTTGTTGAGTCGAGGCCAGCAGAGAGAGTTGTAGTTTTCTTAGTACACTGGATACAAATGACTTTGATATTGTTTCTAGTATTTTCGAAATTTTGGAAATAACTTTCGTTCAATAACACAAATTGATCCTTATTACCAACATTGTTATCTAAATATATTGAATACTGTCTTGGTGACGACCTAGAATATTTGGTTTCCTTGGTAGCCTGTTGAAGTTACAAAATTGTACTCGTTATTAAAAAAATTCAATCTAAAAATAAAATATTTTTAGAATTAATTTATTATGAATATGGACCTATATTATATTATATTATATTATATTATATGTGAACATATTATATTTAAATATATAAATTTAATATTTTAGCTAAATTCTTTCATTAATAACGTTAACTACGTATATGTATTATTTGACCCCTGGAAAATATACATACTGTTCAATTAGATAAATAATTAACTATAATTTGATAAATTATATCAATGTTTATACCTTATATACATAATTATATGTAATTTTTACAAGTTGGTGACATTACCACATGTTTAAATAGAAACCTTGTGCACACTCTTTGCAATAAACATAAACAGTCGGTGCTGAACAATGTTGCCACCAGATGCCGCTTGGACAAAAAACAAATGACATTTGCATAGCGGCATATTTAAGAATCTAAAATTATGTGATCTTGAGGTCTACAATGATCGTCTAGATCAAGATCACAAGAAATAAAGTGGTCTTATATCAAGATCGAGATCACCATAATAAAAGAGATCTTCAAGATCAAGATTAGACTACGATCTGATATTTGGAGATTAAGATCGTGCCAATCTCTGCTTATTTGTAAAGATCGTGATATGAGCACGATCTTTTATTACTCCAAGAGGCTGGGGGCAGACATTATGAGATCGCATAATTTCAGCCACTGGAACAATTGACTCGACTCAGGTAAAGACTCACGTGACTCTTTACCCGAATGTTTGGAATAAATATAGGCTCAGCGTCACGTGGTATTTTAGGATGTGGGTTTGTTTAATTAGGGTCTTTCTTAAAAGTTTATCCGCGGTTGCGGAAGTCATTAAGATCATGGTGATCGAATATGTGGTTAGATTCTGAGAGAAACTGTTATGACAAGGTCAAAATTGTAGTATGCAGATGTACATACTACTGCATATTTGTATTATATTGTTTGTATGTGTTTGTGTTAATAATGGGTCTGAACATTTGAATGAAAAAAAATTCAGTCCCTGAAAAAAAGGCGAAAAGTTGGTTTAAAAATATTTATATTATAATAAAGCATCTTTTGCTAAGGAAGTGTAAATTAGGGTAATAAATACTCCAAGATAATTTGTTAAATAAATACAGGATTGAAAAAATAATGAAAGATTAGATTAGAGGAAGGAATGTTTTGGCTTTTTTTAAAAAATGGGGAAGTTAGCGTAGAAAAATTAGAAAGGTTAAAACAGAAAATCGAGCTAATGTGCTTCCAAAAGGAGGGACTATGTTAAATTAATTTTAGAAAATTGAACCTAAAATTTATATATTACACGATTAAATCATTAAACTCAATGTAGTAATTGCGTTTTCTTTGAAGGTAACGCCGATGGGGAAGAATGTTGCAAGAGTATTGAAAAAGTGTATAAAATAGATAGGAAATAGTGTTTTAAATGGATAGGAAAAAGTGTTTAGAATGAAATTGACAAAATATACTTTATGATTGTAGGGATTACAACATATTTTAAGATGGAGCGTAATTCACTACAGTACTATCTTGTATATAACGGCATAGTGAGACTAGCATAGATAGCTAGGAGGGTGGAAGATGGGCTTAGACTAGGAACTGGAGAAAAAGAAGTAACTGATGTAAGTGAAGATGATTGGTGGGTGAATATGGATAGGTTAGGACTGGTTAGATGTGTAAGTAAGAGGGACATGGAACCTATTAGGTTGACTAACAGTTTGATGCCCTGAGAGAGACAGAGGTTGAAAGTGAAATAAGTGGTAGTTTGAATGAGACCTGGAGGCAGAGTAATGCGGGGACTAGAAGGATGACCGAGGTGCTTGTGATGAGTGACTCTCAGATTAGATAGGAAGTTGAGTGCGAGCAAATGGAAGGGGGTGAGAGTTTGTTTGCCGGGTGGGGGTGTAAATGATGTGTCTGAGAGGTATGATAGTCTGGGTGTGATTGGGATACAGTTGTGATTACGCATGTGAGTTACGAGAGAGGTAAAAAAGGTTAGTTTAAAGGATGAGTGAAAGGCGTTGTTTCAGGTATTGCTTCCGAGATTGAATGTGAGGATGGAATGGTTGTCTCGTGCAATTGGACTGAATGAGTATGTGGAAGACCTGTGTGAGGAGTCGACATTAGTGTTTGTAGATGTATGGAATGGCTTTTAAGGGATAAGGAATTGCATGGACTCCATCTAAGTCGGGCTGGGGTTGACGTGCTGTGGCAGGAGTTAGATAGTGTCGTTAGGTCTTTGCAGGCGGGAATCTAGTTACTGATAGTGGTCAGGAAAATACAAGAGTACATGGTAGGGGAGGGAACAGAAGAGATAGAGTGGAAGGTATACATTCTAAAAGAGGTGCTTCAGGGATAGGAGGGCTGAGTTGTCTTTATACCAATGCTTGTAGTGTAAGAGATAAGAAGGATGAGTTATTTTGATATATTATTGATGAAGATATAGATATAACATGTGTAATAGAATCATGGGTTAATGAAAATAAATTTAATGACAACGTGAGTGAATTTGAACTACATCTATTTCGCAACTTCTTAAATCAGATTAGGTGGGATATAGAATCCAGTGGAAAGAATACTTATGAGATGTGGGACACTTTTAAGACTATATTAAACATAGTCCAGGAGCAGTGTATTCCAATGAAGGCTATTAGGAAGAAATGTAGGAAGCCATTGTGGTGGAATCAGGAGATAGCTAGGAAAAATTCTGAGAAGAAAAGGGCATACCAGAGATTACAGAGATAAAGTACTTTTGACAATTTAAATCATTATAGATCGACCAGAAATGAGCTAAATAAAATTATGAAGAAGAAAAAAAGAGCGGCAGAAATTAATTTAACTCAAAATAATAATTAAGATCCAAGAAAATTCTTTAGCTATTATAGAATTAATAACAAATCTAACAGTGATAAAATAGAGCCTATTAGAGATGAAGGGGTTTTGAATTAATCTGATAAGGAAATAGTAGAGGTTCTTAATGATCATTTTACTTCAGTATTTACAGAAGAATCCAGCTAGATTAATTGATGATAATTCTAGGTCAAGGGAAGTAGTGTTGAATATTATTAATGTAAACAGGGAAATCATTAAAGGGCTTATATTGAAGTTAAATACTAGTAAGTCATCTGGCCCAGACAACATTTATTCTAGGTTATTCAAAGAAGGTGTAGAAAGTATTTTAGTAGCTCTTGAGAAGATATATACTAGATCACTAGAGTTTGGAGAAATACCTATTGATTGTAAATTATCGAATGCAGTACTAATTTTTAAAAGGGAAAGTAAAGAGGACCCGAATAAATTTAGGCCGGTAATCTTAGCTTCTATAGTTTGTAAAACTCTTGAGAAGATAGTTAAGAATGAAATTTTTTAACCATCTAGAGAGTAGTAGGTTAATAAATGATGCTCGGCATGGGTTTAGAAAAGGTAGATCGTGTTTAACAAATTTACTGGATTTTATGGATTATGTAACTAAACAATTAAATTAGGAAGATAATGTTGATGTAATTTACATAGATTTTAGCAAAGCTTTTGATAAGGTTATACATAGGAGACTAGCTCACAAATTCAAAATGCATAGGATTTGTAGGAAAGTTTGGAAGTGATAGCTCAACTCTCCTTTGTCCTTTGAATTCCCTATTAATTTCTCTTTTTCATAGTCTCGATCGACCTTGCGAAGCGTACCTTAAAAGCTTGTTTATTCGGAAGATTTTTGTCTTCGGATTAGCAGAGTGGTCTTAGGGACGTTTAATTGAGATCAAATTAGTTGCTCGCTGATCAGTGTGCACGGTTTGAATCCCACCCCTGTACGGAATTTTTGCGAATTAGGAAATAACATTTCCGAAGAAAGGTTATCCTGTTTTTCTGTTTATTGCGGTTTGCTAGATTCATTTCATCATTCTTTCGCGTTCAGGAAAGATGTATACATTGTATATTCACTAACTGCGTGTTTACCTCAACTCTCCTTTGTCCTTTGAATTCCCTACTAATTTATCTCTCTTTCATAGTCCTGATCGACCTTGCGAAGCGTACCTTAAAAGCTTGTTTATTCGGAAGATTTTTGTCTTCCGCATAGCCGAGTGGTCTAAGGGATGGTTTAATTGAGATCAAAGCGGTTGCTCGATGCCTCAGTGCGTACGGTTCGAATCCCGCCATTGTACAGAATTTTAGCGAATCATGAAATTTCATTTCCGAAGAAAAAATTATCCTGTTTTTCTGTTTCTTGCTCTTTACTGGATTCATTTCATCATTCTTTCGCGTTCTATATATATATATATATATATATATATATATATATATATATATATATATATATATATAGAGAGAGAGAGAGAGAGAGAGAGCGAGAAAGAGAGAGAAAAGAAAAAAATACAAGTTCTGTGGATGATAACAACCACCAACAAGGGGCTTTCGCCATATTTATTTTCTGCCTTTCAAAACAATTTTGAAAACAGAAAGAAAGATGCAGAAACCTTGCATTGCAGACTATATAACAATATAGTATACGAGAAAGAGAAATTGGACGCGAATGAGCAATAAGACAGGAAACAGGAGCTTTTTAGAGGTAAGAGAAAGGGACATTTGAAGAACACTAGAATCAAAGAGAGCAGAGGGCAGCACAATGAAAGCAATCTTTTACCGAAAAAACAGAAAATAACGCCAGGGGAAAAGTTTGAAATTCCTGGCCGGGACTCGAGCCGGGGTCTGCTGATAGCCGGTTAGATGCTCTACCGTTAAGCTACCAGGCACAGTAACTCTACGTCGCTCAAAGCCTTACACCTTCAAACCCAGTGTTCTTCTAATGTCCCTTTCTTTTACATCTAAAAACTCCTGTTTCTTGTCTCATTACTCATTCGCGTCCAATTTCTCAATATGATCCCATATTGAGACGTCATTTAAATAAATAAATACCGGCATGGCAAATGCAAACAAGCATTTACAACAATTTATAAATGTAATGCGTAGCGACTATATTTACTCTATATTTCCTATGCGGAATCTGTTTAGCATTTGGCTACTCAAATCTAAGCGACCTTGGTACTTTTAAGGGAGATTTTCCATAATTTATCATAATTCCATGTTGTTATAAGACATAAAAAAAATTATTAAAATGAAAAAAATATAATTATTAATATAGCTAAACTATCGCGGTCCGAAAGATTTCATCAAGCAGGCCTTATGTGGCCCACAGGTTGCAGTTTGCCTGTAGCGACCGGTGTGTACGTCCAAAATAGGACACACGCGAGAGTCGCTACACACATAAAGTACAGAGAGAGGGAAAAGTAAAGTTAGCGCTGTTTACGTGAATGTCACACAGTAGTAAATGGAGCACAGTTATCTCTGTTAGAGTTGGTCGAGGCAATCTTAGGCAAACATTATAATCAAGGCAGAATCAAGAATAAACCGGATAGCTATCACTGTAAAACAAATATAAAGCCTCATTTAGACCTTGCCCGCACTAGACCTCGAACTTAATTTATGTCATAACTTTGAACTTAAAACTTAATTAAAGAACTTTTGTAAAGTGCAATAAGATCTAGTTCAATAATAATTCTATTTTTGCTTTGGTTACTTCAACATCCTGACGTTCCTCAATGTTCCTGCTTCAAGGCCTTATTAATCGGGAAAACAGCCGTTGCGCATTCTCCTGGTTAATCACAATTCCTCGCGATTACATAACTCTCGAAATACTGGTGTTCTACCCCAGTGTGGTCTATCCCCATCCTCCGGACTATTTGACCCCGTCGCTAGAATAAGACTGCCCCTCGGCTTAGGGTACCCCATAGCAATCAACAAATAACTCTCTTGGGAAATAATGAAGGGCAACCCAAACTAACCGGGGCATCTGTATCAACCGGAGTCCTTGTTGAAAGATTACGCGATAACTCGGTAATTAATCATGTAGAAGTCTAAATACCGCGTACATAAGTGTACGCAGAAATACTCCGACACAAGCTGCATGCCCCTCCCGTATTTCTAAATGTCCCAGTCGCCTCGAATTCTCTGTCGCCCCTTTTCGCGCAATCGTAAACTCCGAGATGGCTCGAATGTGCGAAAGATTTTACGAGAATTCGGTGCTCTCTCTCGATTTCTGCTCGCGAGGGAAATAAAAGGGAAACTTCTCCCTGGATTCCGGCAGAAGACTTTGGACCTACGTTGTGAGGTGGAGCTCGATCCACATAAGAAACCATTCACCCGTTGCAAGAAAGGAACTTCTCGGAGAATTGGTTGTAGCCGTCACGGTACTTGTAGGTGCCAAACTTCTCGCAGCCCCCCCTCCTTCAGAGTCAGCGGTTACACTCGACCTCCCTCTGCGGATTACCCTAGACGTAGCTAGGTAATCGGTTTTGGCTACCCACTCCAGGAGCCAAATAATCGGACAGGCACTTCGAGGAAGTAAGTCCGATTTGAGCCACAGTTTGGCTTGCCTTCGTGATCCGGCATAGGATCATTATATCGCCGGTCTAGGCTTACCCCTCTCATTCGGTAACCCCAGACGGCCGGACTAAGTGCGATCATCGTCACGAGAAGAAGAACTTCAACGTCATTCTCAAAAAATACTTACGAACTCAAAGGTATCGTTAATTGAATTATCCGCTCCCCTAACTTCACCAGTTTGTTTGTGAATTAGACTTCCCATCCCGAGCCCATAACTTCGAGTATTAGCAGTGCTTACTTAATTCAGTGTTTATTTCAATAATACTATTTCATTCATGCTGTCGGGTGTCATTAAGACGCAAGCATCCTAGTGAGTAATTTTCAAGTAATCTCCACGATATTTTTGTAGACTTACTTAATCAGTGCAAGATTAATTCTATTTATATTTATATACACTGTTGCTTATTTCAAATTCATGTACATTTAAGATTATTTTGGTATATGTGTGTTTAACTATTTTGGACGATCCTTTGGCAATTATTAAGCAATCCACTCGGCTTACATCTCAATATTATACCGATCTATCCATGATTGGCTTTTACTGAGTGGGGACACACTCAGGGGATCATCATCTTTGTTTTGATCAAAAGGTACGCACCGAGGTTAGTCTTATTCACCGGAAGTGGCTAAGGTAGGTGTATTGGATACGCTTCACCTCCGCTTCACCTCGGTGCGGTAATAAAATATATGTCCAGGAAGTGGAACTGGGATTACCCACTCACTAAACCTCGACATATCACCATTACTGGCAACCAGCGTCCCCCTTCCAACTCTCTTGGGTTATCCTCACTATAACCTTCAAGGTTCCCCCATAATTAGGGACGATCTTCAAGACCTCCCCCCCCCCATATGCCCATATATGCCCTAGAATAAGGAAGAGGGATAGCCAAATTGACGCAGATAGCGTCAAAATGCGATGAGGGAAGAGGAAAAGGAACCAAGGGTGTTTTGGTGTGGCGGTGGACTTTGTCAGACTGACATGACAAGAATGAACGAGTCTATTTAGCTACCTCATTGTTCTTACCTGGTCACACAAAACGATGTGCAATAAGCCTGCGAGAGGTTAGAACATCAGAGTGAGAAAAACGTTAATTTAATAAGTGAGAGGAGCGATAAGATGAGGAAAGTCTGACAAAGAAAGGTCACTCGGACTAATGCTGGAAGGATCGAATATGTACATCTCTCGGACCACGAGTTGAGGAGAATCACGCAGACTTTCCGTTTATATATTTTGGACCTGAGTTGACGCGAGCATCGCAATATTCTCGGGTGAGGGACAGGAGAGCTACGTACCTGATATCGACGAAATGCGAGAAAAACGTCCGCTACGACGTTTCGAGAACCAGGGACAACGAGAATGTCGATCTTAAGCTGTAGGGTAAATCCTAAATGAGGAAATCAATTGCACAGTGTACTGAAGTTGTGCTGCGAGCAGAAAAAGCACCAACCAAAGGCTTATGGTTAGTAAATAGGGCGAATTCACGCCATTTCAAATGCGGACGGAAGTAGAGGAATACGAGATATATCCAACCCGCTCCCCTGAGAATGTTCTATACCTCTTTTGAGATTCAGAAAGCAAGCGAAAAAAAAAGCAAGAGTTTGCCAAGAGTCATTTACCTTCTGCTGCAAAGTTGTACCTACATGAGTCGAGGGGGTCCAGAACAGGGATTAGTCAAGCAAGTAGCGGATGAAATGTCCTATTTAGTGCGAGAAAAGGTTTTTCACTTTTTAGACTTTAATAGAGGAGCGTTCAGGGGTGCATGGCCCTAGCACACCCATGACTGAATCCCTGGCAAAAACTAACTACTCCACAGAACCTACGCAGTTGCTTGAGCGTAGAAGATTGTTGAAAATCCCTAATAGCTGCAAATTTGTTATCAAAAGGACGAATTTTGCAATCAGAAACATAGTATCCAAGGAAGGAGAGTTGTGCGACACCGAAGAGACTTTTATGTGCTCAGTACAATACTGATCTCTTCAAGGCGACAAAAGACCTGACGAAGATGAGAAAGATGTTCCTCTAAAGACGAAGATGCTATCAAGAAGTCGTCTATATAGCAAAAGACGAAATGAAGACCTCTCAGAACCTGATCTATAAAACGTTGGAGAGTCTGACTACTCTTGCGAAGACCATATGACATACCAACCTTTTCAAATTATCGAAAGGGTGTGGTCATGCCTGTCTTTTGGACGTCATCAGGATGAACGGGAATCAGGTTGAAAGCACGAGCGAGATCCAGACGCGAAAAGATAGATACGGCAAGGGATATGGGATGCGTTTTCTCTACTGTTAAAGGCCTATAACCTCCCACTACCCTGAAGTCCCCAAGTGTAGACTTTGACACGAAATGGAGCTGAGCTCAGGAAAGCGAAGAAGGGCCGCAAATACCAGCATCCATCGTGATCTGAAATTCAGAACTCATTTATGTGTGTATCTAGTGCTAAACGTCGAGGACGAGAAAAGGCAGGACCACCAGTCATTTGAATTCGGTGAACCATGCCGTTTCTAACTGGGCTATCATTTGAAGGAGGAAGGATTAAATAAGAAAACTCTTGCAGAATGCGCTAGAATGGGGGTTCTGCTGAAGGGAGATAGATAGAGGGGAGATAACTTTATGAAGACGAAAAACTCCACAGGGCGAAATGAGTGGCGCGTTCAATAAGCCTGCTATTCGGAAATCAACCAAGAGGTCATAGGCAGAAAGAAAGTCCTCTCCCAAAATAGGACAGCCAACCTGTATAATGACGAAAGTCAAACAAAAAAACTCGACCGAGACTGGTGGAAACTTGAAGGCTGCGCCTTTTATATGTCCTAATATTTTGTAAATTGGCAGCTTTAAGAAGCAGATCAGGAGTAAAAACTTTATAGCAAGTCTGGCTTCTTGCGGCAGAAGCTGACACAAAACTGTTTTACATTAGTACAAAAAGCAACACTTATCTTAATTTATTTTTAACTTTGGAGCAAAGCAAATTTAGTACAACAGCATAATTAACACTTTTTAACCCCTTCAAAACAGATATGATGGTAAAGTGAATGGGCCTAATTGCACTATGCGCTTTTTAAGGGACGTTAGCGATGAAGAATGTTGCCAGATTTAAGTATAAGAAAAATATTTTAAGCAATTTTGGAATTTAATCATCTAGATGTGTAATACTTTTGTAGGGATTGCACGAAGATGCAATAAACAAGATGTAATACACTACACTTTCATTGCAGTTTCTTTGCTACTTTAAGATTAGGTTTAATAATGCTTCATTTCTGACGAAAATGAAAGCCAAATTAATATATAACGCCTCTAAATACGTGTTTTGTTTGTGTGTGTGAAATTGATTATGGTCCAGTTTGCTCTATTACCGTACATTTTATTTAAACGACCAAAATATAATGATATAAGAAACTTCTGCTCTATATACAATTTCATTGTTGTTTAGAGGTTTAGTTAGGTTATGTCTATCTCAATAATGCTTTATTTCCGACGGAAATGAAAGTCAGATTCTTATATAACGCCATTAGATACGTGTTTTTATTTTTGTGTCAAAGTGATTATGGTCCTAGTTTGCACCCTTACCGTATAGTTTATTTAATTGACCAAAATATAATGATATAAGAAACTGCTACCCTTTATACATAGAAAGTAAAAAAAAGAAATAATCGGGAATCTCTTGTCAAACTACAAATACATGTTACGACTAGTATGGAAGGTTACGCCAGTTAACGATTGGTAACGTCGTCTTTTACGACTGGAGAAGGCACGAAGTTCGGAATGTCATCTGATACGACTGACGAGGAAGATTACGCTAGTTTACGGCTGGTAACATTATCTCATACGACTGGAGAAGACATGATGCTCGACGGAGGAGAAGATTACCAGTCGCTTGAAGATATGAATCAGTTATGACGAATTACACGGGACAGAATGACGGAATGAGACAATTTTAAGGTGGTGGATTTATGTCTGTCTGAGTCTCTTCTCTCTCACAAGAAGTTTTATAATTTTTTATATGCCTATTTCAGTGGGTGTGGTTGCATAAAATATTAAACATAGTAGGATGGGTTTTATAATAATGGACAAGTTACATTTGATTTAGTTACTAAGTTTTTTTAAGATTTTTATAATTGAGCCAATTTGAATACATTTTAAAGATAATGGATACTTCTACCTTAGTTTTAACCAGTAGTATATAATTCAAGGGGATTGGAGGTGGAACCTGGCAGGGCTTACCTAAGAATGTCGTTTGCCAAAACAAAACCAGTGAAACCACAGGAAATTAGTCGGTGGTATTAAAAAATTGGATTCTTAGGAGGAGATATTGCTTGTTGTTGCCATAGGGATTAGCTGAATCAGGGAGGCTGGGTCAGCAAGAAGGGGGTTGGGAAAATGGAATGCCTGCGTCATATACTGCACTTTTAGCTTCGAGATATAAACGTACATTTGTGTGAATTTCTAAACTCTTATTTCATGCCTATTTGATTATCTTTTAATCATTATTATTATTACTTACATTATTATTATCATTACCATTAATATTGCCATTATTATTATTATCATCATTATAGTTATTATCATCATTATTATTAGTATTAGTAGTAATATATCAGTACAGTTGGAGTTTGATCATATGTAAGGATGTAAACCTAACATACATTTATGTAAAAAACTACGCAACATTATCAATATACATATAAAAAAACGAATTAGGGGAGTCCCGTTGCAAAGGCAAAACTCCCGAAGCTTTTGCATTCCATTTATTTTGTCTTATTACTCTTCGTTTACGCACATTAAACAAAAAAGAACAACAAAAACAAACCATTTATTTCTAACTTTTGGAAGAAGAGCCAAAAAAATTAATACAAATACGATATTGAGAAAGCGTATGATAGGGTGAACAGAAGGATGCTATGCACTGTACTTGAAAAGATTGGGCTTAGTAGGAAGATAGTGAGGATTGTAGAGAGTATGTATGAGGACACAAAGGCAAGGTACACACTGGGAAACATAGAGACGGACTGGGTGAAGAGTGAAAGAGGTGTTAGACAAGGATGCATCCTGTCACCTACCCTCTTTAGTATATACAGTGAAGAATTAGCAACAAGAGTGAGGAGAATGAATGTGGGTGTGAGAGTATGTCAGGACAAAATATGCATGCTGCTGTATGCAGATGATGTGGTAGTGATGAGTGAATCAGGTGATGAGCTGCAAAGGACACTGGATGTTGTAGAGGAGTATGGAAGGGACTTCGATGGGTAAATATGTAGATTAGCGGCCCGGGCGAAAAAAAAATTTGTGTGTAAATATTATCGTTCACTCGTGTCGGAATATTCATGCGCGTTTGAGTCCTTTTCGAATTATTATTCTATAAACAATTAGGGTTATATACTGGGGGGCTGTGCCCCCCAGACCCCCCCCCAATTTAATGAAACTCAGGATCATCGTAGTGTAGTCTCCCCATTGTGTTTACCCCCACACGAGCCGTCAACTTAAATGTACTCCAAAAACGTGAAACATTTTGGAACACGGACGAAATAGTACGTCACATTGTTCGCGCCGATAATCTACATATTTACCCTTCGATGTGACTTTCAGCACTGAAAAACGCAGATAATAGTTGTAAATGGATCAGAGGAGAAAAGGGATACCACTTGCAGGCTTGGAGAGAGAGAAGTGAGGCAGACATTAGAGTATAAGTACCTCGGAGTGTGGGTGAGTCCAGAGGGGTGTGGAAGAACGAAGGGTAACACTTCAGATTCGTGGCGCACGGTAGATGGCGCTGTTAGTTGGCTACAATTTTGGGCTACAGCATATCTCTTATGAGGTCAGATGTGAACAATATCGGCGTAATATTTTTTGGTATATGAGTATATACTGGGGGGCTGTGCCCCCCAGACCCCCCCTAATTGATTGAAACTCAGGGTCATCGTAGGGTGGTCTCCCTGCAGTGCTTACTCCCCCCCGAGCAGCTTTTTACTGGCAGGAAAAACGTAACCTAAAGACAAACAATACTAACTTTAAGTGGGTGGGTATAATTCTGCTATGGCTAGCAGAAATTCGTGGAATCGCTCTTTGATACTGGAAAATTTCTTCACGAAAAGAGCGGTTGCGAGATAGCCAGCAAAATGTTTACCGTTTTCGTTTAAATAGAACTTATCACAACGAAACAGTAAATTTTCCGAAAAATGTAAATTCGGACTGCATTTTGGGCATTTTATAGTTTTCTTAATTAATTTATGAGCCTCTAGATAATCTAAAAGTTTTTCGCAGTTATGCAAAATAAAGCCAAATTTTTTTTGGCAAAACGGGTCATAGTTATAAGCTACGACGTTGCCAGTAAGAAGCTGTTATCGTTCGTAACAATACAAAATATACGAAAACAAAAAAACAAACAATAAAAGACATCAAGAAACCTTACCTAACTTAGAAAAAACTATAAACAAGCAGAGGCGCAGATATTTAGTAAATAATACAAACTAAAAGTTACAGATCCCCAAAACAATATAACGCCGTGATTGGTCATATCTGAGGCTACCGTCTGACGTCATAAGAGATATGCTGTAGCCCAAAATTGTAGCCGACTAACAGCGCCATCTACCGTGCGCCACGAATCTGAAGTATTACCGAACGAAGAATGAAAAGCAAAGCATAGCTAGCCAGTGGGTGGGTAGACTAGCTAGTGCCGCAACAATGAGAGCCAGCAAGTATGATGCCTTGCGTGAGGTATGGAAGTGTGTAGCAGTGCCTAGCATTATGTATGGTATGGAGGTGATGGCATGGAACGAGACCGAAATGAACAAGCTGGAAGTGTGCCAAAGTAGAGTGGCGATAGAGGCTTTGAGGGGTGACATGGGGTGGAGCACCTTCAAGGAGAGGTATATGAAGGTGATTTTGAAGTACAAGATACGTCTGGAAAGAATGAAGGATGAACGGCTAGCGCGAAAAGTATACTTATCAAACGTAGGAACAAGTAAATGGGAAAAAAGGTGCCTGGCAATTGTAAACAGGACTGGGCTACGTATCGGTTTGACTCGCCGGTTTATGGAAGGAACCCATGATGGCTATGAATGGGCTATGGTGAATGGAAGTGGAGAAGGGCCAGAGTGGGATGGGAGGAAATGGAGAAATGAGATAGAGAGCGTAGTCAAAAGGATGGGAATGAACAAATGGAAAAATGACATGTTACAAAAGAAAACCTTAGAGTTGTTCAGAGAGAAAGATGCCCCAATGTATGTCAAGTGGTATGATGGAAGCCTTGGTGGGGATCTTCTCTTCCAAGCTAGGGCCCAATGCATGGATGTAAATGCAAGGAACTATAGGTGGTCTGAATCACATAGTAAGGTCTGCCAGAGGTGTGATATAGGTGTGGACGAGACTGTGGAGCATGTATTGCTGGAGTGTGCAGAGTACTACAGAGAGAGGCACGAAATGATGCAAAAGGTCTTGGTTGAAATGGGGTGCACAAGGAATGACAGAGTTGAAAAAACAGAAAGAGAATGGATGATACTAATTCTAGGTTTGGGGAGAGAGACGACTGATAACATGATTGTGGTGGTGAAGGAATTCTTTGAGAAGATGTGGTGTATCAGAAGTAGAGTACCAGTAAATAGAAAACGGAAGTGGCACAGTTGAGAACGAGAGAGTACTATGTACCTTTTTTTTTCCTTTTTTTCTTCTCTCCTTTTTTCTGTTTTTCTTTTTTTCTTTTTTTTTCTTTTTTTCCTTTACAGGTGCCGCCGCTACAAAGGCCAGCCTCCCATCATGTGAGGCTCCTGTACAATCAAGATCAAGATCAACAACAAAAATCTTTGTCGCTCCGAGAGTTGGAGCAGTTAGGACTGCAACCTTCACTGGAAAAGAGACACACCTTACAATATACGACACTTGGATGCATCAGGCAGGACACATTTTACCATTGGTGGACCCACTCCCCCAACCGTGCCCTAGACACTGCCATTACCAGACTCAGGTTAGGACACAGTTGCCTCAATGCCCACAGGCTGGGTCTGACTTACTCCCCATACAACCAGACCATCTGCTACTTGACTGTCCCTGCCACCACTCCCACTACTCTGCTCTCCTCCAATTATTGGCATTACTCCACATCCGCAGACCTACTTGGAGGCGGCTCCCAAGACCCCAGCCACCCCTCAAGATAATTAAGTACACCACAGTGTTCCTACAGAGGACTGGACAGATCGATAGAATTTAAATATGCAACTGCCTAATACCGGCACCTTCGGGGCACTAGAGGTTGTGGAACCATAATCAGAAAGGGTAATTGTTTGAAATATGGCCAGATCCGAGTCCTAGCTTATTTTGGGCTATTTTTTCTGAGCTTAAATCTATGTAGACAAAGTTTATGTCCGATTATATACCCCCCCAGACCTCCCCCCAAATTATTGAAATCTCTGGATCATTGTAGGCCCAACTTCCCGATGAGCCATCTCCAAAAACGTGCCAGGCCTCAAAATAAGCTAGAATCGAATCCGCCCATATTCGCAACATTTACACCAGAAAGGCCCCCAATCCCCAAGAAGATGGGGCAGTTGGTAGATGTCTTGGT
Organism: Ceratothoa steindachneri; assembly: GCA_963969495.1. Taxonomy (NCBI): domain Eukaryota; kingdom Metazoa; phylum Arthropoda; class Malacostraca; order Isopoda; family Cymothoidae; genus Ceratothoa; species Ceratothoa steindachneri. The sequence goes on from OZ018338.1 coordinate 10,973,568, forward strand.
GAGAGTGGCAATGGACTTTGGATTGAATATTAATAAAGAAAAAGGTAAATGTATGATTTTCCATGAAAGAAATAAGGTAAACCTGAAATCGGCGGCACAACCGATGGGATGCAAAATATTTTGTCCCTCTTCCAATATATTTCACCTTTTTTGAGTAAATTCAAGGGGACTCCAGGGTGGGAGGCCCTATGATGATCCTCAGTTTCAATCAATTGGGGGGGGTCTAGGGGACACAGCCCCCCAGTATATAATCATAATTATTTATAGAGTAATGTTCTAACGCATATGAATATGCATGCGCGGGTGAATGAAACATACACGCCAACAAAAAACACTTTTGGGGGTGCGCCGCCGATCTTCATGTTTACCTATAAAATATCTGAGGGTAACTATAAATGATCAAATAGATTGTTTTAAAGAGCATAAGGAGGAAAAATTTAATTTATGCAGAAATATGGCAAATATGACTTGCTCAGTCGTATCTAGATCCTGTAATAAATTATTAATTGTAAAAATATTTTGGAAGTCAGTAGTTCTGCCTTCTGTGTTGATAGGATCATCACTGGCCACATGGAGTCAGTGGGAGATGAATATACTACAAAGAATAGAAAATTCTGTGTTTAGGAAAATTCTTGGTGCTCCATGTTATGCCCCAACTGTAATCTTAAGAGGGGAGATAATTACAACTACAATATTTGTAAGAGACATGAACCAAAAATTAAATTATTTAAACTATATTATGATGAGTGAAAATAGATTGCATATTACAGTAATGGAAGAGATGTGGAACAGCCCTAGATATATCAGATGGCTAAAAGTAATGAAAAATTATAGGAATAAACTTAATATAACCAATATCGATCAGATAAAATTATTGCCTCAAAATGAAATTGATGGAAGAGCATATGAATATAATAAGACAATATGGTTGCAAGGACTAGAAGGAAAGTACTAATAAGCAGCATAAATTAGATATAAAAGAAGAAAGTTTAGTAACACTTCAAATTCGGGGCGCTGTTAGTCGGCTACAATTTTGGGCTACAGCATATCTCTTATGACATCAGACGGTAGCGTCAGATGTGAACAATATCGGTGTAATATTTTTTTGTATATGAGTATATACTGGGGGGCTGTGCCCCCCAGACCCCCCCCCAATTGATTGAAACTCAGGATCATCGCAGGTTGGTCCTCCTGCAGTGATATCTTCCCCACAAGCAGTCTCCCCTTGAATTTACTGGGAGGGTTTTCTCCCCAACCGGCGGATACAACAATTTACGTAAATTCTACACAAAACAAAAAACACAACCACAACCGAACGAAAAGGGGACACGAGCTATGACTTGCTGGAGCTGGGTGGTAGTTGGTTAACTAGAAGGAGGCAGGATTGTCAACGAAGGCAGGTATGGCGGTTCAGGTGGTTAGAGACACGAAAGCCCTCCTCTCAGGGCTGGGTGGAGCACTCTTCTATAGAACCCCTCTTGCTGCCAGTCCACACTTCCACTCTCTCTTTCCAGAATATGACGCTTTGATAAAAGTTAATTTAAACAAAGAACTATCTTATTATAGTGATATTTCAAAATTAGCTATTATCTTTCCAGAATAACGCTTTGTTAAAGCTTAATTTAAACAAAGAACTATCTTATTATAGTGATATTTCAAAATTAGCTATTATCTTTCCAGAATAACGCCTGGAAAGAAAGAAAAACATGGTAATCATTTTATACATGAATTAAACAAAAATAAAACAAACCCATTCCCATTCACACACATTCTTACAGAGGGAGGGAGAGGGTACTGAGAAAAGGGGTGGGAGAATGGCCCTTTTACACACACTCACATTCGCCCCACCACACCCCTCCTTCCTTAAGCCATTCGACCAGCCACTCACTAAACCCTTTCAATCACTCTCCACGGTACCACTTGTGCTCAATCGCACCCTTCTGCACCCATTCACACTCTTCTACTGGTCCCTGGCTACGCGTAGCAATTAGTCGGGGTTGTTCGTCAGTCGTCCTGTCAGTCTCATCGTCACTATTTATCATCTCATCAACCATACTCTTAGCCCTCATTACCAGTTCTCCCATCTCACGACAGAATTCTTTCATACTCTTCCGTTCAGAACCCTCACTCTTCATACCCCCATTCATCAGCTCCTCACTCACAGCTCTCATCCAACTCAAGGTACATTCTTGCGAAACAGACAGGTCACTCACATCCCCTGTATTCTCAACAGGCATACCAGAAACCCCTTCGACTGGTTCCCACCAGAAACCTGAAAAATCAGCCACTTCATCATTCACTACATCAAACTCACCCCTACTATTACCATTCATAAAACCCGAAAAATCAGCCACACTAGGTTCATTCTGCACAAACACACTATCATTCATACTGTTCCCAAAACCAGAAAAATCAGGCACAGGAAGCTCACTCACTCGTCTACTTATACCAGCCAAATCACTCAGCTGTTTACGCAAAAACTCAATCTCCCTTTCAAGATCCCCCATACCAGAAACACTCTGCTCAGACTTACTTTCATTCGTACTTGCATTCTTCCTTTCACCCTTCTTTGTACGCTTTCTACTCCTCGAGACTAAGACTAGCTCTTTCCCAGACAGATCCATACTATCACATTCAATCTCATCATCATGCACTTTACCTCTCTCTCTACACAGTCCATACACCGGATGGCTCACCAGGTAGTCAGGAGGTTCTCTCCATCTCCTTAACTGACTCTGATGAGCCCGCACTCTCTCAGTCATGCCATCATTCAAACTCTCCAAAACATACGTTACCCCATTTTCCCAAACTCTCACAACTCTATAAGGTCCATCAAACTTCTCACTCATCTTTGATACATTCAACCTACCCTTCACTTCTTTCACCTTCAATACTTTTGTACCTAATTCAAATGAACGGAACCTTTCATGCACCTCACGCCATACACTCTGCTCACTTTCACTCAAACGAAACCTATCTTTCACTCGCCTTTCAAAATTCATCACAAACTGACATGGGGACATTCCAGTTGCACTATGCACAGTTGAATTATATGCCCACAACACTCTCCCCAGACACACATCCCAGTCATTCACTGTTGTACTCATCATTCTCAACATCTCACACAAGGTTCTTATAGTCCGTTCAGCCAATCCATTTGAAGACGGTACATACAGAGTTGTTCTCACATGCTCCACACCATTCTCTCTCAACATTTGCTCAAACACTTCCCCTACAAATTCAGGACCATTATCACTCAGACATCTTCTAGGCTTCCATACACACATAGGAAAAAACAACTGCTCAACCACACGTGCAACAGTCACACTCCTTTTATCTCTCACAGGCGCTGCATACACAAACTTACTTTTATGGTCAACCATCACAACCATACCAACATTCCCAGTACTCGTACGCGGCAAAGACACACAATCAATCACTACCAATTCAAACGGTTCTTTCGCATCAACTTTCAACATCGGTGGTTTCACTTGCACACCTTGCACCTTTCGCTTCTGACACCTTTCACACGTAGTTGCAACATCATTCACAACAGTTCTCAGAAACGGGTGGAACACATGCTACTTCATACACTCCCACAGCTTAAATTTACCCATATGCCCATAATTATCATGCACAACCTTCACCAGACCAATCATACCAACTAAGGACATCACAGGTACATACATATCATCACCACCCTTCACATGCCTCACAAAATATACAACATCCATACAAACAACAAAATCCTTAGCATACCTTTTAAAATCACTTAAACACTCTGGCCATTCATTCAAATCAACACGCATCATTACACACCTCTTCAACTCACTAACAAAAGGACACATCTCTTGCATCTTTAGAATATCATCATCACTTAAAATCTCATTCTCATCATCCATGACCAACTCAATCATACCGCAAAACTTGACAACATTCTTCGCACACTCATTCAACTTCATCACCTCACATTCACCTCTCATAAGACGATCCTTATCAGCATCCAAAGACAAACCATTCAATCTCATAAAGTTTACACCAAGCAAGAAACAACAAGGCATTTGCTCACCTTTCAGAATCACAAAGTCATGCCTCACATTCACACCATTACCCAAACTCACTTTCAGACTAACCTGTTCCCATGCCACTATCAAGCCATTCCCTAATCCACTTATCCGTAACTTCACAGGTTTATGCTCGCAACATTTAAACTCATCATACTTACTCAGAATCCTCTCATTCACTAAAGACACCTGCGCTCCAGTATCAATCAAACCACAGAACAACCTTTCACCAACTTTCACTCTCGCTTCCATCATATCAGGTCCACCATGTTCGCAATACACAGAAGGAACAAGCACACCAACATCAGCACTGATATCCACACTGTCATTAACTCCTATATCATCACTCAACACACACTCATCTTCATCCAGACAATCATTCTTCTCTCTTATATATGAACACTTTTCAATTACCCAATTGTAGTGCACACCGCTCAAACATTGCAGATGTACCACATTAGGATTCAAACCCTTCATCTTCTCATCCTTGTACACAATCGGCCTCTCACCACCAAAGTGCACATAAACAATCACTCCATACAAACGACTCACTACAATCAACACTTCCTGAAATGGCGGGACCCCTTGCATACACATCGCTCTCAATTCTTTCATGAAGTTCCGCACCTTTGCCATACCAATGCTTTCAGGCTTACTACACACTTCATTCATTACCTCCTTCCTTAAATCATCTACACTATCGGGCACTCTCACATCTACTCCATCACTCTTCAAATCTTGCAAACCATTCCATACACTCTCAAACAAGGAATCACCACCACCCTTACTCTCTTTTCCATTCATAATTCCTTTCGGCAAATACTCAGGATCACTCACTCCACACACATTTTCATCATTCGTACCAGGATACCTTGACATCAAATCAGCCACTCCATTCCGTTCACCAGGCACATAGTCAAAGTCACTCAAATCTTCCAAAGTCCTTGCAATCCTACTATCAGCCCACTTCATACGCTGCAGATACACAAGAGGTTGATGATCGGTTTTTATCAGAAACCTCACACCATACAAAAATGGACGCAACACTTTCAAACAATATCTTATCGCAGCCAGCTCTCGTTCCACAGTCGAATACTTTCGTTCTGCAACATTCATAGCCTTGGATACATACCCAATTATTCGCCTGACATTCTCTCCATTCAAACGCTGCTCTTGCATCAGAAAACCTCCCATACAATACCCACTCGCATCTGTATACAATTCAAGCATTTTAGCATTTACACTATAATCTGGGTAAGCTAATTCAACATCTTCAGCTGCTGCCTCCTTCAGTCTCTCATACGCCTCATTCATCTTATCATTCCACTTGACAACCGTACTACCTTTCTTGCCCATCCACTCAGTCAGAGGCTTACTCACACCAGAACAATCACGTATAAACTTTCGCCGGAACTCAATCAAACCCCAAAATGACTTCAGTTGCTTCACAGTCACCGGTTTAGGAAACATTCGCACCTTCTCAACATACTTCGATGATTTTCGCAATCCATTCTCACTCACCATATGCCCAAGGAATTCCACTTGTTTCGCAAACCATTCACACTTCGCCACTTTCACCTTCACACCAACACTCTCCAACGTTCTCAACACATCATTCACCAATCTCATATGCTCCTCAAAAGTCTCAGTCATAATCAAAATATCATCTATAAACGCAATCACATTCTTACTCGCAAACTTACTCAACACAACATTCATTGCCCGCTGGAAGGCTCCGGGAGCATTAGCCAACCCAAAGCTGAGGTTCCGGAACTGGTAATGCCTCTTTGTTGAAGAGAAGGCAGTTACTGGCCGGCTCTCCTCAGCAATGGGCATCTGGTAATACCCCCGTACCAGATCCAGCTTTGTAAACCACTCCATCCCATGCATACTATACACACACTCAGATACCACACACATCGGAAACCTTTCTTTCACAGTCCTTTCATTCACCTTTCGATAATCCACACACAGACGCAATCTTCCATCCGGCTTACGTACAGGTACAATTGGACTATTCCATGCACTCTCGCTCTCTTCAATCACCCCCAATTGCTCCAATTCCAAACACTGCTCCTCAATCTCATCAGCAACCGGACGTGGGAAATGCCTCGGCCGCTGATAAATTGGGGAGTCCTCCTTCAGGACAATCTTGAATTCCGGGAGCTTTGCAACCCCGAAATCCAGATCACCCTTACTGAGGGCTCCCTTTCGCTCAAATATCATTCGATACACATCCTCCCTTTCATACTCAGTCAAACATCCATCCAATTTCACCATGTCCTTCACCTCATTATACATCCATTCACATGTCTTTTCATTCGCAACATTCACCCTGATATCCGTACTATCATCCATACCTACCTCATCAACAGTGGAGAGGTGGCCCAGTACATCTCCGACTTGGATTCCCCTCACCTGCCCTTTCACACTGGGGTCCGCCTGCACACATACAAAAGGATCATTCATTCTCATCAAGCCATCAAACACACAAGCAACACGCCTTACCTTATAACACGCATCTGTTCCATCCAATATCACAGTGTTCTCACTCACATTCAAACTAACATCCTTACTCCAACTCACTAACAGACACCCGTTCACCCTTCACAAGCCTTACATTCTCCATAGCAGTCACCTCAATACCAGTAAACACACTCCTCAAAACGCTACCATCTTTCTCTACATACAACTTATACACCCCATTTTTACCAATCTTTCTCTCAATCTGATCACTCGCAGGATGCACAACCATACGATTCATTTTCATAAAATCATACCCCAAAATCACACCATAATCACTACTTCCCTTATCAATCACAGAAAATTCACATTCATTCATCATCATACCATGCATTCGAACAGCTGACCTTATCATTCCAATCACAGGCACTCTCCTATTACCAATACCTACTAAACTACCCTTGCACTCAGACAGGAGGGCTTTCTCGCTAACCTTGTCATACACATCTTTATACACCAAGCTCGCCTTGCATCCAGAATCTATTAAAGCCAAACACTCAATTCCATTCAATTCCACCTTCACACTCAGACACTCATACTTCCTACCAGACAGAACTTTCACACTAGACAGACTTACCAACACATTACTCACACTCATGCACCCAGAGGATACTTCAGCAGGTACCCTCTTACCATTCAGTTTCCCGCTTCAGACTTTCCATTCACACCTTGCGCTCTCAGTCTAATCCAACACTTTTCACTTGAATGTCCTTCCATCGCACAATAGCTACATACATTCCTCTGGTCACGACACATCCTTGCATAATGACCAGCCTTTCCACAATTACCACATGCATATTTCATACTTTCCCCACCAGTTGCTCCACCATTCAACCTCGGACAATCTTTCTTCAAATGGCCTATTTCTTTACACTCGAAGCACTCTTTCACACTTTCCTGGCAATCCTTTATCATATGCCCTTTCTTACCACACCCAAAACACGCACCAGATGTCCACCTACATTCTGCCAACATATGACCCTTCCTTCCACACCGACGACATTCCACAATCTTTCTCCCACCATTCGGTCTCTCGTTTGCTGGGACATACCTCGGTTTCTCTCTCATATATCCGTTCCCACGCTTGAAATTCATCTGCCCCCTTCCATTCGACCACCCTCCAGTTGCCCATCCATTCTGCCGGCCCAGGAAGTTTGACATCACTCCAGCTGGTGCAGCCTTCAGGGCATCCCTGTAGCTGACAAACTGCTGGGGTGGATGAAAGCTCCTGGGCTTCTTACCCCCAACATTCACACTGTACCATCCATCCTCTTCTAGATCGCTTTCATCATCAAATCGTCCATCTTCTAACAGTTCCAACACATCCTCCCACATCAACCGTTCACCTGTCAGTCTCACTCTCTCCTTTCTCTTTCCACTCAGCCATTCACTCACCTTTCGCGGGATCGTGTCCAAAAACTTCCTCATGAGTGGTTTACATTCATTTACATCATCATCACCATACCTCGTTCTTGCCATACTCTCAAGCCTATGTGCATACATATTCACACTTTCACTCTTCCCAATTCGAGCCTTCTCAAATTCATTCACCCTCTTATACTTCACACTCTCTTTCATTCGTTTCACCTGCCTAATCAATCTCTTCTTCACTACATCGTACTTTGGCTCTCCCACACTCGTTATCACTTGCAAGAACTCCAACACTTTCCCATCCAAACAATCTCCCAGAACACTCACCCAGTGACCCTTGTTCTGCGGGTACTTGAGCTTGCAGTACCGCTCAAAATCCCCGAAGAACTCATCCATACTCTTTCCCCCATGCAATCTAAACTTATCAATCCTTGGCACTTCCCTAATCAAAATTCCTTTCCCCACATTCACTTCACTCTCCGAAGAGCTACTCTCGGTCTCACTCATTCCAATCATATTGTCACTCTCTCCCTCATCTGAGTATAGCGAATCCACACTCTTCCCTCTCGCCTTCCTATCCTTAACCTTAGAACCATGCTTACTTCCTCTCTTACTTTCCACTCTCTTCCATTCACCCCCTTTCCTACTACTCACAGTATCTTCTTTAGACTCAACCCTACTGCCATCCATTCCATTTAGCGGAGTCCCTTCAGTAGGAGCAGGGGTCAGGGTTGTAGGTCCTGGGACTGATCCAGCCCCTGTCATCATGTTATACAGGTCCTGCATCCGTCGGTCCGTCTGATCCTGTCGGTCTCCCATTTCCTTCTTCATCTTATCAGTCTTTTCATTCATCCCTTTTATTTTATTCTCCATTCCCTCCATCATTCCCCGCAACATTTCACACTCCTCTTCTTTCTTTCTCAACTCCAGTCTCAATCACACTACTTCTTCATTCAACGTTTCCGCTACAGCCATTGTTCCCAAGTTAGTAAAAAGATAGGAGAAGGGAAAAATCAATCAAACTACTTGTCACACTAGTTGGGTATGGCCTGCAATCCAATCCAGTCACGCTTCCAGTTTCGAAGTCTCACGTCCCTATTCGGGCGCCAAATGTAGCGGGCCGAAAATAGATCTCTAATCCCAATCGATAATCGATCCAACCCGCTTCCTACACTGTCCGGATGTGAGAAATCGAGGGAGAATAAAACGGATTGTATATACAGTCCCTTTACTTACAAAAAAATACAATGATAGTTACAGTTTATATTTACAAAATTTTATATTTACTAGGGAAGTGTGCACACTTCAAAATGAGGCTAAATTCCCCAATCAAAATAACGATACCAAACGAGAATCTTATAACCGGCGGATACAACAATTTACGTAAATTCTACACAAAACAAAAAACAACCACAACCGAACGAAAAGGGGACACGCGCTATGACTTGCTGGAGGTGGGTGGTAGTTGGTTAACTAGAAGGAGGCAGGATTGTCAACGAAGGCAGGTATGGCGGTTCAGGTGGTTAGAGACACGAAAGCCCTCCTCTCAGGGCTGGGTGGAGCACTCTTCTATAGAACCCCTCTTGCTGCCAGTCCACACTTCCACTCTCTCTTTCCAGAATATGACGCTTTGATAAAAGTTAATTTAAACAAAGAACTATCTTATTATAGTGATATTTCAAAATTAGCTATTATCTTTCCAGAATAACGCTTTGTTAAAGCTTAATTTAAACAAAGAACTATCTTATTATAGTGATATTTCAAAATTAGCTATTATCTTTCCAGAATAACGCCTGAAAAGAAAGAAAAACATGGTAATCATTTTATACATGAATTAAACAAAAATAAAACAAACCCATTCCCATTCACACACATTCTTACAGAGGGAGGGAGAGGGTACTGAGAAAAGGGGTGGGAGAATGGCCCTTTTACACACACTCACATTCGCCCCACCACATCTTAACCATATGATGGGTGAAGGTCCCATCTTGGCTCATCCAAACTCCCAGGTCTTTGACATGTTCACTGGCCGCAATTTCTTGATTTCTGCACTACTCAGTAGACAGGAAAGCATTGATAAAAATATTGAAAAATTATGAATGCAACCCCATGATACAAAACCAAACTGGAAAAACTACAAAAAATAGAAACTAAAGTGTGGAGACATGTGCTGGGTACTCCAAATTACGCTGCAGTGGAGGCATTAAGAGGAGAAATAGGAAGTTTCACAATGGAAGAAAGAGATAGAAATATAAAATTAAACTATACAAAACATGTGATGAAAGGAAACGGTGATTTATTAAAAGAAATATTGGAGGAGATGAAAGAAAATGATAAAGGAAATCAATGGCTAAGTACAGTAAGAGGATATATGAAAGAACTTAACATAAGAAGTATGGAAAAACTGAATAATTGGAAGGAAGAAAGTATAAAGAAGAGAGTAAGGAAATGGGGAGAAGAGAGTTGGAGGGAAAATCAACACTGAGTACATATTTTATGAATAAGAAGGTAATCAAGGAGGAAAATATATATGGCAACTCATTTAAGTCCAAGCTAATGTTTAGATCCAGAACTAACTCACTGCAGCTAAATTGGAGGAAGAGATTTACAGAAGAGGAGGAGAAATGTGACCTTTGCAACCGATGAGAGCAAGAGACATTACAACACTTCTTTCGAACGAGAACATATTTAATACCCTCAGTCTATCTATATATTCAAGGTGCCTCAGGGGAAGGAATAATCTTTGTTGCTCTCCGTTGCATTGACTTGACAAGGTTAATATCGTGTCTAAAATGTGGGGACCATGCCTGTATACAGTACTCTAGATGTGGCCTAACATAAGAGTTATAGAGTTTAAGAATAACCTCCTTACTTTTGTAACTGACATTTCTCTTAATGAAACCCAGCACTCTATTTTGCCCTATTTCTTGCTTCAATACACTGCTTAGAAAACCTTAATGACTTATCTATTACTACTCCTAGATCTTTCTCATCCTCTACTGAGCTCAGCCAATGCCCATCCATTTCATAGTTAAATTCTCTATTATCTTTTCCCATGTTAATAACTTTGCACTTATCAAGATTGAAAGTCATTTGCCACTTATGTGCCCAGGAAAACAATTTATTTAAATTTCCCTACACTTTAAAATTATCATCAATATCTTTAACTACAGCTGCTAATTTGGTATCATCCGCAAAAATTGACACTTTATTATTAACTGCCTCCCCAAGATCGTTTATATAGATGACAAATAATAATGGACCGAGAACTGATCCCTGAGGAACCCCACTGATAACATCCCTCCACTCTGACTTTACACCATTTAGCACTACCCTTTGCTTCCTGTCTTTCAGCCACTCAGCTATCCAATTTGAAACACCCCCACATATCCCAATCATTTTTAATTTATGAACTAGTCTCCTATGTGGTACCTTATCAAATGCTTTACTAAAATCCAAGTAAATTACATCTACATTTTCTCCCTTATCTACTTGATTTGTTCTGAACTCCAGAAAGTCTAGTAAATTAGTCAAACATGATCTACCTGATCTAACCCATGCTGAGCATCGCTGATTAACCCCTCCCTCTCTAGATGTTGGCAAATCCCTTTTTTAACTATTTTCTCAAGAATTTTACAGAGTACAGGAGTTAGGCTAACCGGTCTAAAGTTATTTGGATCCTCTTTACTACCCTTCTTGAAAATGGGGACTACATTCGCTCTCTTCCAATCATCGGGTATTTCTCCATATTCCAGTGACCTAGTATACAACTTCTCCAAAGCTATTGAGATACTTTCTACCCCTTCTTTAAGTATCCTAGAATGAATATTATCAGGGCCGGAGGCCTTGGTAGTAGCTAACTCACCTATTAGTCCTTTTATCGTCCTCCAATCCACACTAATGGTAGTAAACACACCTTTCCCTGACCCATGAGTACTATACATAAGACTATTTAGTTTCTCCTTTGTAAATACTGATGCAAAATGACCGTTTAGTACCTCAACTATTTCCTCATCAGTTTCTCTCACAACCCCTTCATATTTGATAGGCCCTATTTTAACTCTGCTAGACTTATTATTAATTTTATAGTAACTAAAGAACTTTCTAAGATCTTTGTTGCTATCCTGAGCTAATTTAATTTCTGACACCCTTTTGTTCTTCTTTATAATCTTATTTAACTCATTCCTAGCCATTCTATAATCACTTAAATTTTGAATATTATTTTCTACCTGTAATTTTTTATATGCCCTTTTCTTCTCTGAAATTTTTCTAGCTATCTCCTGATTCAACCATAATGGTTTCCTACTTTTGTTCCTAATGGCCTTCATTGGGATACATTGCTCTTGGACTACATTTATTATATGCTTGAAAGTATCCCACATCCCATAAGCATTTTTACCTCTGAATTCTACATCCCAGTCTACCAAATTTAGCAAGCTTCGAAGTTTTACATAATCTCCCTTATGAAAATTTGGAACTTTTACAGCATTCTCGGTTATTTTACCCTTCTTAATTCCCAAGTTAAAACGAACTATCTGATGGTCACTATTTCCCAATGCTTCCCCAACAGTCAATTCTTGAACTAAATGATCACTGTTAGAAAGTACTAAATCTAATATATTGTCGGGGGGACAATATATTAGATTTAGTACTTTCTAACATTGGCTCATTAACAAATTGATTAAAAAAATTATCCTCAAAGCATTCTATGAACCTGCCACTTGTTCTATCCCTACCTATCATATTTTCCCAGTCCACAGAGTTTAAGTTGAAGTCCCCAATAATAACTGCATCTGTTTCACATCCCTTACTTATTTCCCTTATCATTAGTTCATCTATATCATCAGTCTGCCCAGGTGGTCTGTATAAAGCTCCCAAATGCACCATTCTATTTTTACTGAACCTAATATATATAACTGCATCTGTTTCACATCCCTTACATATTTCCCTTATCATTAGTTCATCTATATCATCAGTCTGGCCCAGGTGGTCTGTATAAAGCTCCCAAATGCACCATTCTATTTTTACTGAACCTAATATATATCCAAAGTGACTCAACTCCATCCTGCTTTATTGAAGTATTTAAACTTGAAACAATGTTGTTTTTTATATAGATAATTATTCCTCCACCAATCCTACCTGTCCTTTGACTAATGTACATATTATAGCCCTGTAAATCAAATTCACTTATAGTGTCACTAAATTCTATTTCATTAATCCATGATTCAGTAAAACACAATATATCTATATCCTCATCGCTAATATAACTAAATAGCTCATCCTTCTTGTTTCTAAGACTACGAGCATTTGTATAGAAACAATTTAACCCCCCTATCCCTGAAGCACCTCTTCCAACCTGAATGACCTCACCTCTATTGCCTTGGAACCTATTTCTGGTATCTGCCATGTCCATTCTATTTTCAGTACTATAATGTCCTCCCACAACACATCTACCCCCCTCCTACTCAAATGCAGTCCATCCATCGCATACATTTCTTTCATTCCAACAAACTTATCCCACACATCCACAAACATGGCACCTTCCATCTCACACATCCTCATAACAATAATCATTCAGCCCAATCGCACGAGACATCCATTCTACCCCAATATCCATTCTTGGAAGCACACCTGTCACAACACCTTTCATTCTACTTTCTTTCACCTTTTCAATCAACCTCTTGTACCTCTCACGTAACTCACATGCACCCACTTTCTTCACATCCATCACTCCTACATGTGTAATCACAACCGCATCCCTTGCACAGCCAGACACCAGCTCCTCATACTATCAGACAGATCTCTCACTCCAGCACCCGGCAAACACACCCTCAAACCATTCAATCTACTTGCATTCAACTTCCTATCTAAATATCTAACTCGCAAATCACCCATCACAAGCACTCCAGTCAAACTGCTATTCCTAACCCCCACAGACCTAACTCCATCCCTACTCCTATTCTCATTCAAACTACTAGTCAATCTACCTCCACCCCCACTCCCATCAGTCATATCACTTCCAGTTACTTCCTCTCTTAGGGCACTGAATCTATTAGTCAAGCTAATAGGTTCTGTGTCCCTCTGACTCACACACCTATTCTCTCCCTGGCTAACCACCTCAACAGAGGCAACCCTATTCTCACAAAGAACAGGAGAAGCCTCCCTAGCTACACGTTTCCTAACCACTCTCCACTGTCCCCCATCCTCACTAGGCCTATTTCTAACTAATCTAAGGGGGCTAACTTCACTATCCCTAGAACTATCATATCCTACCTCCTCCACCGGCCCTCTACCTTCACCTGGAACATCTAACTGGCCTACCTCACCACCTAACCTATTCCCAGCCCTAGGCCTAACACTAAGTTCCCTCCTGAGCTCAGCAACTAACCCCTCCAGCCTACATATCCTGTCTAATCCTGCATTCTCATCCCCTCTAAATCTACAATGTATTCACGCAGCCCACATACAACACATGTATACCCCTCACCAACTACACCACAATCAATGCATACATTCCGACACTCATGCTCACTTTCATCCCCAAACTCCATCACTTATTCAAACAAAGAAAGAACTTAAGTAGTAATAAGAAAAAAAAAGAGCAACTTAGCTTTCGCTGATTCTGTGGTGAGAAAAAAAAACTAGAAAAATCCTAAAAATAAATCAACAGCCTGAAACGAGATTTAAGGCACAACACAGTCTAAATCAGTCGCTAATTAAACCGTCAACCTAGAAAGGAGGTTTTAAAACACTAATTTAATTTAGCTACTACGTACTTTCCTGCGCAAAATAAGGTAAATAAAAATTAACAATGATAAACAACTTCGTTATATTAACCAAATATACGATCTAATAACTTAATATTTATGTTTACTATGTCACTAGACTATACGTAATACTATTTTGCGTAAAAACTTCTATCAAACACCAAAGTATAGCATATAATCAAAATATTCTGAGAGCTCTATGAAACATGTGCTGCCTGTTCAAAAGATGACCTTTACTGACCATCTGTGAAGGTTACATTATAACCTGAAGATTTATAGAACTCAATTGATTCTAAGAACAATGTTTGATAAATGTATGATGGAGTTTTGTTCTTCAGGTATGCAGTTAATGAGAGGTTGAAGTGAACTTTAGTTAGTGTTATATAGCAGTTTGATATTTTTATGCTGTTTAAATCGGTGGGGTCATATCCTAAGTTCATTATATATTTTTTAATCCATTTGCAAAAAGGTTTTAGATGAGGTCAAAGTGATTCATTTTGTATTTTTAGTTTAAGTAATAATTTTTCATCAAAATATAGTAGATCAGGTGCATATATAATAGCTTGAATAGTGTTTAAATTTTGTGCAACTGAGCACTCTATGTCATATTGTCCATTGATAATGGTTTTTGTATTTAATAGGGCAGTTGTCTGCTCTGAGGATTTTTGTGTATTAAGAGGGATCCTGTTCTGCAATATTTTACCTCACTGACGGGGCCATGGCAGATGGATTCAACAACCTTTTTAATTGTTAATGGACTTAATTTGGACAAATTAACCATTTTAGAGCTTAAATATACCCAAGAAACAAATTTGGGATCATTTGTGTAATTTTTGTTTCCTAAAGTTACATTTACACTACCTGCATCATTGCTCTTGTTGTGTGATGTTATAGGTGTTTTATGACTCCATTGAATTAGGATGTTTGGCTGGATAATTCGGGTTGGTGTTGGATTTCTCTAAGCTGGAAGTTTATGGATGTAAAAGGAAATGTGCGACAGCTTGGTCAGTCTCTTTAATCACTTTATGTAGCTGTTTTAGAGTGGGATCTATGGCAGCTGCATAAAGATCAGTGTTAAAATTAGGTCTGTTTAGTTTAACTCAAGATTTTTCCTTCTGGGACATCTCTATGAAGAATAGCCCTGTGCCCTAGGGCATGGGCAACTTTCATTAAACAAAGGATAAAAAAAGGCCATCTTTCAAGAGCTATTCCTAAATAACAAATGATAATTAAGGAGTGCGGAGCAATACAACTTTTAGGAAAAATCGATAACCAGAATCCATTTGTTATTGATGCAGCTGATATGGATCTCCACTGAGGCCAGTTAGCTCTCTTCCCTCCATGGTCCAGTGTAGTAGGCTGTTGGAGTTAGAACTTGGGTATCCTGGCGTGGGTGGTCAGTCTGGGATCTTGGTCAACCATGCATCCAGGTGGTATTTGAAGATGTCAAGTGATATACCAATCAGGTTCCTGAGATTTTCCGGGATGTAGTTGAAGAGTCATGTTCCTATTCTTGGGTGTGTCTTTGCAGTGATGTTGACATTAGGGACCCTGTTTTTTAAAATCTTCCAGGTATAGATGATGATGTACCTTTCTCTGTGCCGCTGGAGTGAGTACAACTGCAGCATTTCAAATCTTCCCCAGTAGCTAAGGTGTTGTATCCCCTGGATCTTGCTTGTGAATGTTCGCTCTGGGCCTTCCAGCTCAGCTATTTCTGTAATTTTGTTAGAGGACCATAATTGGCAGCAGTATTCCAGATGGGGTAGCACTAAAGCTTTCCATAGTTACCATACACTGCTCACTTCTTGAGCTGAAGGTTGTTAGAATCCAGCCTGATAGCTGCCTTGCTTTTCCCATTATTTTTGTGATATGGTGTTGAGAAGGTGGCATCTTTGCTCATATTTACCCCCGGGTCTCTTACCCCCTCCTTAGCCTCAATGTTATGCTGCCCACAGTTGTACTTTGTCAAGCATATAAGTTCTTTTTTCCCATACCTATGAGCTTGAACTTCTCCCCATTGAGGGCCACGTTGTTGGTCTCTGCCCACTTCAGGACTCTGTCCAAGTCTTGTTGCGAGCAGATTTTCTTGAATACCCTAGTGTCATCAGCAAAGGATGTAGCGGTGGAATGCTCCATTCTTGGTCAATGTCCCCAATCATGATTAGGAAGAGTGGGGGGCCCAACACTGAAGCCTGAAGGACCCTGCTAATGACCCAGCTTGCATCTGATATCTCCCCTTCCACAAATACTCATTGTTCTGTGTTGTAGAGAAAACTATGTAGCAATTGTCCTAGTTTGCCACATATTCCAAGGGCTTTGATCTTGTGGAGGAGTATTCCATGATCTACTTTATCGAGAGCTTTGGTGAAGTCGAGATATATGACAAGCATTTTCTCCATCTTGAATGTCCTGTAGAACCTTTTCAGGATGGGTCAGCAACTGTGAAAGGCATGAATGTCCTTTTGTGAAGCCATACTGCATATCATTGGAAGTTCCTGTGTCTTCCATGTAACTGGCTATTCTGGATTGAATTATTCTTTCAATTATCTTTATTAGATGTGAAGTTAGCACTACTGCTCTGTAGTTTTTTGCCAAGCCATTACTACCTCCTTTGAAAATTGGTGTGATGTTTCCCATTTTGAGTGCTTGTGGTACTGATCCAGCTTCCAATGATTTTTCCCACATTAGTTTCAATAGCAAGGCTACTTGGTACCTGCCCAGCTTCAGGAGTTGAGTGTGGAAGCCATCTGGTCCAGCCACCGAATTTGGTGCAATTTCATCAATTGTTGCAGCTATGACATTGGTTGTTATTGTTACTGATGAGAGCATGTGTGTTCCTCCTTGGTCTTCAAAGAATCAAGATGGATTCATGATTTTATTTTCTGCCTCTGGTGGGCTGAAAATGCTTTCATATTGGAGTTTAAGCCTTTTGGCTATTTTCCCTGGTTGGTTCTCCAGTTCCCCATTGTCTTTCAGGAGTGGGACTATGGAGGATGTGGTCTTTAGTTTCTTTTAGCAAAGGAATAGAAGAATTTAGTATTCTTTTGAATGTTTACTATTTATCCACCACACTGGCCTTCGCCTGGTGACCGGTGCCTTCCGCACTTCCCCCATGAGATGGCACCTGAAAGGTACCACCTTTGACCATTTTTCACCACGCCTCTGCTCCCAAAGCTTCTACAGCGCCGGGAGTATTGCGCTCAGCCTTTTTGGAGCACACTTTGTGTCATGCTGGAGCAGTGCCAGTGTATTCAGAGGGCTCCAGTCCTGGCAGAGTCAACGGAACGGGGCTCTGCCAGGTGCTGAGTGTCTTCACCACCAAGCTAGTTGCAATACATCATTCAGTATGGGAGATAATGCAGCATGCCTGGATCAGGGCTGGATTGTGATTTATAGCGACTCACAGGGTGCCCTGAGTGCTCTGGAGGCATTAGAATCTCCACATCTCCTGGTTCGTGATATCCATGATGCCACGGTTTAGGCGAGCCAGGCGAATGTCGAGATTATCTTGTGCTGGGTTCCTGGACATGTAGAAATTGCGTGGAATGAGGGTGCCAAAGAGTCTGCGAGGACTGGGTGACCAGACCAGGGTTTTGCTCTTCCTCACACCGATTACATTGGCAGGAATACAGGCTTCTTGACCAAAAATGGGAGATGGTTGAGGGGAACTTAAAGTTGTGTGATATTGTGCCCCGACTGTTCCCATGGCCCTACCCCTAATGCCGCGATGGCTTTAGGTTGCTTTCTGTCATCTCCAAATTGGGCACACTTGCGGGACACACCGCCATTTGATGGAGCGCTTGCCTGCACCATGCTGTGAAGACTGCCTTATCCGCCAGACTGTTTGACACATTCTTGTTGAATGTCCTAGTTGGGGTGATCTCCGCACATGTTACCTTTCCCTGTACCGGGATAAGAGGGGTCACTACCATTTGTCCCTTGTACTTGGGACAGTTTTGTGCACACTGACTTGTGGACTTTAAGACTTTTTGGAGGAGGTTGGCCTCCTCCACTCTATTTGATTGTTTTTGTAGGTCTCATGTTCCTGTTTCAGGAAAGGTGGGCCTACCCCCAATACAGGAACCCACTTCCTTGTTCCTTCATTTTCCTTTTTTGTTTGTTTTTTTAGCCTTTTTTTATTGGTTATTTATTTGTATATCATTTTTTATTTTTTAATATAGCCTAGTACTAGACTCTGGTGAGTACGGTGACCTATGCCCCAAGTAGGCAGTTGCCAGATGGGATCCTAAGTTAAAAAGAAAACTAGCTTTGGTTTCTGGATCAAAGTCAGGAACCCACATTTCAGCCTGGGTTACAATTCGGTCCATGAAACCTCCAAATCCGCTCTCATGAGGGTCAACATCTCCATTGAAGTCATTATCTGGTTTTTATTCTGCTCGGGCATCAGCATTCTGGGGACCCATCATACAGACACCTTGGAAAGGTTGAGGTGATTGTGCAAAATGGTAACAATGAATCCATTACTTATCCCCAGTTGAGGAGCAATGTATCGCACTGACATTTGGTGATTTTCCATGACTATACTCTCCACCATGGCCACAGTTTGCCTGGTGACTGTAGTTGATGGACCACCACTTCGAGGCTTATCCTCAGACGAGTCTCGGCCCTGCTTGAAGAGAGCAGTCCAACATTTAACAGTGGAATAAGATAGGTCACTGTGTCCTAGTGTTGTCTTCAACTCCTCATGAAACAACCCTTGTGCTTTCCCTTGAATCACAGCAAACCTTATCACAGCCTGTTGTTCAACTTTACTCATTTTGCCGGAAGGCAGCATCCTCACTCAGGAAAAGTCACCATTGAACTGAACAAAATGCTCTGGTAGGATGCCAGCCCGTGCATTACCTGTTGGAACATGTATAAACATGAACCAACTGCAGCCAGCTCCTATCTCCCCTCCTTGTATGTTAGACCGAGAACTCATGAACACCCTGGTATTTCATACTCTATGGAGTAGAGCTTAATGACTTATATTTCATTAGATTTTAGCAAATATAAGTATATACTTACTATTTTTCATTATAAAGATTTAATTATTATCCTCAAAGTTGCTTTCAAATGTATGCAGGAATTAATAAATATAACACTCATGTTTCTTTCCTATTTCTAGGTTCAATACTGTAAATAAAAATCAGGTTCTTTTACAAAGCAAACTGGCTACCAGATAAAACACACCCAAATTTTACAATTCAGTAGTTATGCTACAGTTTGAAGACTTTGTTGATATTCTATCAGCTGTTGCAGTAATAATTGTAATATCTGTATTTATTACACTTGCATGGATGTCCACATATGTAAGAGACCAACCACTTGTTGCTACAGCAGTAGTTGTATTCCAACAAGAATCTACTACTCCATCGACTGCAAGTATTCCAGCCATGAATACCAATACATGTGGGTCTTCAAGTGGAAATTTGAATGATCAAAATATACAGGGTGAATCCTCAAATAATATGTCAACTCCCCAAGAAGCTGGTTCTGACCAAACTCCTCAAAACTCTGAAGAAGAAAAGGTTCTTCCAGAAGAGAGAGAGCTGGAGGGAGATGAAAAGTGTGAAGATTCACCACAAAGTTCACGATCTTCTGGTAGTGACAGTAATGGGAATAATATAGAGAAGACTACCAGCATGGAAGAAGCCTCTGATTCCA
The DNA here is from genome assembly GCA_963969495.1 of Ceratothoa steindachneri. NCBI lineage: Eukaryota > Metazoa > Arthropoda > Malacostraca > Isopoda > Cymothoidae > Ceratothoa > Ceratothoa steindachneri. The sequence continues at coordinate 10,993,960 of OZ018338.1, forward strand.
AAACTGGTAATCATTTGACCCCTGTAGGAAAAGTTAAATCATCTAGTCATTTGAAACCCAAACCTATACCGGAAGGAGATGATTCGGAGTCTTCAAGTTCACATCTGAGATACACAACTAATCAAGAGAGCGAAAGTACTCCTTCTGTATCAAACAACACTGTACATAATCAAACTTATGAAGCAGAAGCAGAGGTACAATATGAGAATCTTCTTGAAGAATCGATAAGAATCAAACTTAAGTTCTTAGATGATACCCAGCGGCTTGTGAGGGGTCAACTAACAGATGAAGTCGGCAGTTTTAAGCGGTGTGTATCTAGTTTTTTTTATTCACGCTGTTGAATTTATTACACACGCAATCTTCTTTTTTTTTAATATGAACTAGTGTACTATTTGTCCAAGATTCTTAGTTATTTTTAGGATAGTTATTACAAGCTAAGTTTTAATCAAAAGATTTTCCTAAAATAATGACTTTTAAATTTTAGTGTAGTGTAGTCACTTAAAATATAATAATCCAATGTTTCTTGATAAAATTTAAAAATTAGGAATTCTACTCATTCTATTAACTAAATTATTCATTTAAAATGAGTTTTGTAAGTTCCCCATCTGATGGGAGGACATTTGAGGATCTTTATGGATCCTTAATTAATGATAATAATATTTCCCTTAACTAATAATAAGTTTTCTTGTATGGCACCCTTCACAGAGCACCCATCCACTGACTAAGTTGATGCTTGAGAGAAGTGGGTCTTCTCGGCAGCTTATTCCATATTCCTGTAGCAAATATAAATTGACACAAATGACTATGAGGGCAAAAATTATGGGATCAGATGCTGAATGTATGGTTCTCAGAACCAGGATAAGATGTGGAATGGGTAGGAAGGTAGTGCGGTGTTTAAGATGTTATATGTAAGAAGGTGATGTTGAAAGTGATTCTGGATCAAATGGTCAGTTTGTGGAGAGTGAGATTGCCTGAAAGAAATGTGTGTGACAGAGAACATGGCTGTAAAGTTTTGAATAAGTTGAAGAGGTTGAATAGTGGTAGCATGTGATCCAGCGAGAACTGAGTTACAGTAATAAAGGTTGATATAATGAAAGCATGGATGGCAATCTCAAAACTATTGTAACCAAAGTTGGTTTGATTTCAACTAAGTTTGTGGAGAAAGCAGAGAAAGAGGATTTGCACCCATTAGCAACTTAGACTTTAAGAAAAGGTTGACTATCAAAGGTGATACCCAAGTTTCTGGCATTATCATAAAAAGCAATCAGTCACCATGGTTGACAAAAGGAGTGATAGTTTTACAGCGAGCCACATCTGTTGGAATACCCACTACTAATACATGGTTTGGGGGGGGGGGAGGTTCCTTGATTGAGTTTCAAAAAAAAGTTGTCACAGTGACATTCAGTATTGATTTCAACTCCAGTTAGAATACTTCACAAAGAGTATCCACAACATTCACCCAAAATTAGCATAAAAACTGATCATGTATGACACTACACTACTATGTTCCAGGAATCATATCTTCTCAGTCACCTAAAGTCCTTACACAACACTACCACACTAAGACACAGTGTACACCCCCCAATACCACCAGGCATACAGAAACCCTCCTACAAAATGACTACATTACAAAAGAAGAATTAATAGTCATCAAAATCACCAATCTACATAATATCATTAACATCTACATCCTCCTCCTCACAACAATGCAAGTTTTTTTCTCACCCAAGCGAGTGGGGATTTCAAAGCCCACTGCCACTGCTGGCTAGCCTCCCACTCAACCACACCACAAAAGGTAAACAATTACCCTTATTAACCATACTGAACAACAGAAATCCCCCCCACAAGAAAACTCATTAAACAATTACCCTTATTAACCATACTGAACAACAGAAACCCCCCCCACAAGAAAACTCCCTATGGCACAATCAAAATCCCACTTCCCCTCACTTCTAGACTAGAACCAGCTAGAAAACCTTCCAATTTGAGCACCTCTAAATTCTCATCACACACATAACCTATCCTCACTTAAAACAAACATACATAAATTATATTAGAGCAAAGTGAATTAAGTTCACATCTTACATAGAAAATATCCTATCCATCTTAAAAGATTCACTTCCTTATACCAAGCCCCCTCCCACTTTACCTGGAGGTAAGCAAGAATTACATCCTCAAGGCCTTAGGAAACACAACCCTAATTTCACTCATGAAAGAGGTTGTCTATGGGTGAGGGCAGTTTCTCCCTTACCCCTCTTCCTTGGAGTCACCCGTGGACGATGCCACTATCTATAGGACCATCAGCACCCTTCCCCTCTCTTTCCCAGGGGTCTGCCAAGACTGGAAGGAAAAGTATGCAGAAACACTAAGTTTGCTTTCTCCAGGTGGGAACACTTAGACAGGGTGTCTCTCCCCCTTCCTAGACCCACATACTGTGAGTTTGCTGAGGTCAAATGTGCCTGCCTCCAATTTTTTCTAATGGAGGTCAGTTTGCCAGCCCTCATGATATATCATTTACCATTGGCTCACAGGCTTTGTGACTTCCCACTCAAGATTCATGAAGACGAGCAGATGAAAGCCCCTCCTAAGGTGGGTGAGGACTTGAAAGCGCCCACACCCCAGATTGCTTGTCTGGGGTGTCTGCTCCTAAGAAATATCCTCCTGGGGAAACACAGACCCCCAAAGACTTGAGATGAGAGTCCCGCTGCCCTCTGATGGGGCTCTAAGAGAGGCCCCATTAGAGGGTGCATCCACCCCTCTCATAAAAAGAAGACCTTGTTCTCCTTTCACAGGGGTTTCAATGATGGACTACCCTTATCAACTCTGCAGGTGACACACATCCGACCTCTGGGTGTCCTCAGAGAGGGTAAGTGCCAAGGAACTAATTGGGCAGAGCCTTCATGTCTGTGCCCCTCATTGAGATCCCCAGCATTTTTTAGCCTGCCAGCTTTAAATGCTTTCTCATCATTCACTCTACTGATACGAACATGCTTCATCAGCATCAGGCACTAGCCAGAACTCTTGGTAGAAAACTGAAGATCACCGCTTTCTCAGACCAGACACCTTTGGTGAATGCAGCAGACACTGCCTAGCAGCCATTATGAGTGCTCTTTGGACACTCAATAGCTCACCGGTGCAGGTGACACTACTATTAAGTTAGTGAAAGTAGTAGTCTCTGCAAGGGAACTCATTGACTGTTTTCTAGAAGACCACTCAAGAGCTGGCCCCCACCAGGCAGTGCTCTAAGATGAATGTGGAAACCGGGACCTTGTGACCCACCCCTACACTTTGTCGTATTTAATTATGATGGATCCCCTGAATCATTGTAAGTTGGTTGGTATACTTTTATTTCACTCAACTTTACTTCATTTTGAAAGATTTTAACCACGCCGGCACAATTGCTGAGGCCCTTTTACCCCCAGGATTTGAATGGTAGAAGCCCCATCTGGTGGGATTACATGATCAATCCCACACAACCATCTCAAAAAACAATTAAAAAACTATGCCTCAAAAGAAATTAACCCATCACACCTCTCACACACATAATATGGCTTCAGAACAAGACGCAACTACACTGCTGACCACTTTAACACTGCATATCTTAGAAGGCTTAACCCCAACCTTCCATACAATGTACAGTCATGCCTGCAATAGAGATCAGCAGAGTCTTGGTCACTCCCATGCCACATCTTCATACAAAATATACTAGACACCAACTACCACATTGATAAGGTAATGGATTTCAAACTTCCTCTCCAGCAGTCACCCTCTTTACCTCTGACTATCACAAACCAAATCATTGCCCACACATTTTGCTCCATAACCAAACCCTCCTACTCATCTGTAACCTCACACTACTGAGTATTGTGCTAGACCCACATTACATCAAATGCCACATACAAAATTGATACCCTCAGAACATTCACAAACACTAACTTTGAACGATACCACCCTTAACTATGCATCTCTTGCCTGGGCACCAACCATATCTAATGGAAATCATGCTACCTGCACAAAGACAGATGCACCACCTTTATGCTGAAAGCAAAATTCTAAAAAAAACAAACACCTAAGCTTGATAGGCACAGAATTCTTCAGCAAGCTCTACTGCCCCCACTCACCCCCATCTCAATCCCTGAACCCCCAAAATATTACCACTCACTATACCCAATTATTAGCATAACTTCCCCAACCCAACCGAACCAGAATATATTTAAACACAGATGCACCCACTTCATCCACATAGCACTTCAAAACCAGCTACAAAATACCTTACTCGAAAGAACCCCACCCAACATTCCCCCATCTGCAACACCAAACCAGTTTCTTTTGGCCTGATTGCAATCAGGACTCCATTTCCTTCCTCCACAAATTAAAAAAAATAGAATAAACCTTATTACAGGCTCCTGACTGCCCCACCTCCAGCAACCTGAAGCTATTGCCCATTTCATTTTATTCTGCTCTTCCCTCACTTATCTCAGAACATTTTAATATAACCGCTGTGAAAGACATGCAGCTGGATTTTTTTTTCTGATTGCTGCTGGGTTTGACTGAAGAGAATCTGTGGGGTGACAAAGTAAATAAAACTTGGCAGAGTCTCAGCAAATGAATCTGGAGATGAGAGAGATATTTGTCATCATCCTAGAAGTAAGGTGTTGGCCCAAGCTTTATGCAAAAGAATGCAAGGGTAAAATGATACAATAATTCACCTGCTGGTCAAAATATATTACCCTCAATTTGGATAGACTGATAAGATACAAGCGAAACCAGATAAATGCAATTCCATAAACACCCCCAAATTCCTGAAGGTGATGAAGAACAGTGTGTTTGACAGTATTTAATACTGCTGAGATCAAGTGACCAGAATAAAAGGGGGACACAGGCTATTATCATCATCTTCGTTTTTCATCCTCTTACTCCCGTTTCTGCAAGGTTGGATGGTCGTATGGTATGACTCTTCTTCACTGCCTTCGGTCCTGAGCATCTTTCTACATAAGTCCCAATCCCTCCATATCTTCCACAACACAGTCCCTCCCAATTTTCCTAGGCCTTCCTGGTGGCCTTCTGCCTTCCACTTGTATATGCATAGCCTCCCTCAGGTAGCCATCCTCCTCTGATCTCTCCACGTAACCAAACCATCTGAGTTTCCTCAGTCCCAGCTCAGCCTCCAGCTCCACTAGTCCACATCTGTTCACCACCACAGATCTCCCGATACGATCCTACCACTTCACACCAGCCATATATCTCAGCATACATCAATCACATCCTCTCAACACACTGATCAGTCTTTCTGTTAAGCACCATACAATAGAGCTGCTCCTACACACGCTACATATACCAAGCTTCTCTTCTTCAAGGAAATGCCTCAGTTCACCAGTAATTCTGACACCTTTCTCCACTTATTCCAGGCAATGGCTATTCTTGCATGAACAGCTCTTTCCACTTCAGCTTCACTGTCTAGTATATTTCCGAGGTTGCAGAACTGGTCCGCTATGTCCAGCATTTTCCCAGCAGCATTCCATTCATTTGTGACCCCATTCTCCTTTGGTCTTGTGCGGCACCCAGGGCATACAAAGTTTCTCACCCCCATGAGTCTATGAAGTCTAGATCACTTCTTATGACACCACATCCCACACTGAGTGCAGATAATAGAATTGATTCCCCCTCCTCTGCCACACGTTCCACATGGCCACCTCCCATACTCCACTCTTCTTCCTAGCTCTCCTTGTGTCACCATCCCTTTAGTCTTACCAATGTTGATCTTTAGTCCTCTTCTTTCCACCTCTTGAATATATCAATCACTTCCTCCTTTGAGCTTCCCGTGAACACAAGCCCATTGGCATACAACAGCTCCCACTGTCCCCATCTTCTGCAATCCTTGATCACCCTCCAGAACAGCGATGAACAGCAGGGGGCTAAAAGTTGAGCCCTGATGAACACTAACTGTTATGTCAAATTCCCCTGATGTGCCTACCAATCGTCCTCACCTGAGACTGATTTCTCATATAGGGGCAGAGAAATGAATTTGGGTGAGGGGAAAGGCGAGTTATTCAGTGTCAAGGAATAGTTGTTAATTTCTCCCTAGGAGCAGATGACCTCTGCTCCTTCCAACTGTTTGAGAGATTAAGGGAGAAAAGTTTGATCCTACAGCCTGTCCTGTAGGCTCCCATCAACGTTACCACAATTAAGTGGGGCTGTGCCTTTTGTGAGACTAGTCCTGAGGACCAGTTTCGAGTGGAGGGAGGATGTTGCACACTCTGGGAATTTGATAGTGTCCCTCAGAGATTGAGGGAATCCCAAAATGGATCTGAGCTATCTTGTCATGGGAAAAAGTAGAGAAAATGATAATGGGAGGGGAATGAAATGACTGGGAAAGAGAAATGGAGTAAGAAGTTTGAACAGCATGTGGTTTGCACATGTTGTTAGTAAGAATCCATTGGGTGTGGGCTTCATCGGCCAACTTCAGAAGGTTCGGGTAGAAATGATTAGCAAGGGAGTTTGGGTAGCATGAAGGTACTTCCCACAGGTTTGTCTGTATCTTTGCATTCAAAATAGAGTTGGATGACCAAGATGCGCATCATTGGGGAGAAAGGGAGTGTAGTATCACTGCTCGAGGAGAAGGTCTGGGGAAAGGAATGAAGGGACTCACTGAAGTCAGAAGTGGGAGAGGAGCCTTTTAACAAGTAATGATGAAGGCATTATGCCTGGATATTAGTTCATGATGAGTGAAGAGGAGTTGGAGGCAGGAGGTATGTGAGGGTTTGGTGGAAGAGGAAGAAACAAATGAAACAAGATGAGAAAGTTGTCAGAAATTACTGTGTTGGTATGGAAAGGCTGTGAATTGGGGAGGACTAAACAACAAGGTCATTAATTTCCATAAGGGTGGGTGAGAGGATGTAATGAATTCAAAGAGTAAAGTATAAAAATATTAAAGAGTCAGAGATAAGAGAGAGTATGATTAAGGATGTTAAAATTGCCCAAAATAAGACCATTTGCAAAGAGGTTAAAGAAAGTTATTAATATATGAAACTACTCAACATCTCACATAGCATAGTAAAAATGGTCTGGCAAACATTTAAAATCTGTAGGTATAGCTTAAATGTGATATATCTAGATTCAGAAAGATTTCATAGCATACAAATCAAAGTTAAAAAATATAAAATACCCCCTTCATAAATTATGAAGCATAAGTAAGATTAAATGCAACCCGCATCACTTAAGGGCTTAATTTGAAACTAGCTATTATGTTTATATGACAGACCTGAGGCTATAGTTAAATTTACCTGTGATTTCACTAAACAAGGCAAACACTGTAAAGCAATCGGAAAGGTATGTAAGCAATTCATTTAAAGTGTGTGTGGGGAGAGTTATGGTAGTCAAAATTAACTTAATTTAAAAGCATGTTTTCATTTATCTGTACCTATCATTCTTTCCTACAGAGCAAATTTCAATCCAGAATTGGCATCAAATTGTGTTGTTCGGCTTATCTTCAATGGTCAGCTCCTCAATAGAGACAATTCAACACTTGGCCAATATGGTCTCTTTGATAATTGTGTAGTTCATTGTCATATCTCTCAACCTCAGCCAGTAAATGCCAGTGAAACAAATAGCACTACCATAAACCATGAGAGCGATGGGCTTGATTTGTCTGAGATTTTGGTAAGCATCCTTATCCTTCATTAGTGACAAATCTTTGATGAAATCATTTAATTCTGCTTGAGATAATAACTGGTTTGTCTTTGCTATCATATACAAAATCTCACCCATACTGGAGTGGCAGGCTCTAGAATTCCTGCTTTCACACTGCCTGCCACTCAAATAGAGCCACCTGGGTGTTTAAAGGGACAATGAGTGGAATCTAATTCTAACTTAATTTATTTACCAGGAAACAGAAAAAAACCCCTCACAAAACCCCAAACAACCGCAAATACTACTTATTTATATAGATACAAAAAACAATCTTAAAATAGAGAATATTGGTGAAAGGCAAACAAACTCTAAATAGTTCCCACCAAAACTGCCGCTACATCAAATTATCATATATATATATATATATAAACGGTACTAATAATCTACAAAATTAAACAGAACAAGCTGCCATAACCCGTATATAAAAGGAGATGGAGAGAGCCCCGCTTTCTTCCAAGGTTCTTCTGTACAGTTGGAGGGACTTGGTAGAGTTAGTTAGTTGATGCCAATCCTTCCTTGACCCAAGAGGATGGATCCCTGACCAGATAATGAAATTGATATAAAGGTCAGTATGACAATCGCTTGTCGGCCCAAGGGTACCAGGAGTGGGTCCTCTTTGGAGAGAGGTGCTGTAGTGGGCACCGAACCTACACTCTAACCCCAACCCCCTCCCTCTCTGGAATCTTCTCTTCAGGGGTTGTTCCCAGAGAGGCTCTGGCCTTCTCGTGGCGAGGAGGGTCAGCCCTGGCCTCTTTAGAGGACCCATGGTGCCAACAAGACTTTTAACATGCCCCTCTTTCTTTCCTCCTCTATTACGCTCTTCCACTGCCCTTTATTTCCCCCTCTTCCTTCGCCTATCTAGTGGTCCTTATCGATACCCGACCTCTGCTCGTGTAATGGATTGATTCTGAATTGTTCTTTCATGAAGGTGAAAGAGGCTGGGCATCTCCACCGCCTTCATCTACCCCATGCCCAAGGAGAAACCCATCGTTGGCCCCTTTTCTCTGTGCAGCCTCTTAGGTTCCAAAAGATGGTGTGGTGGATCCGTATCCATTCTCCAAGAGGACATACCGTACATAACTGATTGTATAGTTGCAGTAGTGCCGGGCCCTTGTAGGTCTCCATGGTGGGAAGCCCCGAGGGAGAATGCGAAGTTTTTTTCTTTTTGCAATGGCTAGCCATAAACCAAAAACCTTCCCTTCTCATAAGGGTTCTTGTGCCAAATGTTCCTTAGCACCCCTTTCAGCCTTCCCTCGCTCGTTGGACCCCCTATTCCAACGAAGTAGACCCAGATCTAGATTATCCTCACTTTCTTGTCATGAATTCATCATCCAACATCCCACTTGCAAAAGTTCATGTGTTTGACGTCAATGAATCTTTTGAGTCCCGCTGTGGTGAACCCTGCCAGATGTGGTCAAGAGGTGGTAGTCGAGGTGTCATCCACACAACCTTGTGCAAAATCTATCCTCGATAGCTGAAATTCCAATAACTGTCTCGCCCCATCTGCGTCTGAATTTTGTCAAAGGTGTCATCCGTTCAAACAAACTAAAGGACTACAACCCCACCCGCCTTCAGAGTAAGCTCAGTACCCAACGTGTCACACACGTACACAGGGTAACTAAAACATTAGGCTCCACTAAAGTCCCAACCGCCACACTGATTTTAACATTTGAACGACAAGAACTGCCGCAGCATATTAAAGCTGGGTACCTTCGTGTCCCGGTAATTCCCTACATCGAACTACCCAGACGCTGCTTCAATGGCAATCAATTTGGACATGTTGGCCGTGCCTGTTGGCACCCTCGCTCCTGCGTGAATTGTAGCTCTGACTACCATGGCCCTGATTACACCAAAACACCCCGCTGTACCAACTGCGGAAGTACCCGCATTGCTGTGTCAAAACTCTGCTCTATATTTTTATATGAAAAGGAAGTTCTCACTTTGCGCGACTCCCTACGTCTAGATATAAGAGAGGCCCGCCAGCGTGCCCGAGCACAAACCTCGCCACTCGGCCGGCTCTTCTCTGACGTTTTACATGACGCTGGACGAAACCGACCAGCCTGAAGCACTTCACCCTAGATCTACTCGCAGCGTTGAAAACATTCAGAATATGCAGTTGAAGCATTGCTCTCACACCGAGATAACCAATGTAGCCCCCCTCTCTCCAGCAGCTCTAGCTGGGAGAGACGCTCAGGGTGAGACAGTTGAAGACATCAGACACTATTTGAAAGAATCCTCAACATCGACCAGTGATGGTTCATCCACCCGGCCCTGAGACCCAAAGTCCAGTGGTAAGAGGAAGGATTCCTCACCTGGGTCATCGACCACCAATAAGCGGGCAGCCTCTGGAGCTGACTCGGCCGAACCCCGAGAATCTTCAATGGACTCCTTTCCTATGGCTGAACATTCTATGCCCTTAAGTCCGTCCCACCCTTCACAGGACTTAGGCCCCATCCTGATCCAAATGATGGCAGATATACACCCAGCTCCACACACCTCCACACACCTTCAACCCAAGATCCGATGGAAGCAGTTGATACTCCAACATCACCAATCGCGGCAGTTGGACCAACTCCTCAGACACCGAAAATACCCTCGACCCATGAATCCAGATCTACCGGCCGAAAATCCCTTCTTGATCTTCCTTTTCTTCCAGGTTGTGAGCCCAAATTACAATCAAGGGCCTGATTTGGTTCTCCAAAACCCACGAAAAAAAACCCAGTTACTGCTCCCTCTAGGATCTCTTCCCCTGCAAAAGCAGGCTCCTCAAAATCAGCTCTCCATCACCCAAGCTCTTTGGGACAAACCTCAAATATAATATCGGCCTCAAAAGAGAAAAAGATATCCACAGTGGTATCTAATCATCACACATAATATCTTCCATTTTACAATGGAATTGTCAAGGCGTTCTTCCAAAGTGGGAAGAACTCAAAATTCTTTTGACGAATATCCAACCCGCTGTTATTTGTCTTCAGGAGAATAAACTGGGTATACGTCCCTTTCCGCCGGTACCCGGCTTTCTCACTTTCAACTCTATTGCTCCTGCTGGAAGCCCCTCTCTTGGGGGGGTGTCAATCATGGTATCTTCATCCCACCATGTTTCTCCCATCTCCCTACATACTACCCTCCAAGCATTGCCATTTGGGTTTTTCTTACTAAGCTTTTTACCATTTGCTCTCTTTACATACCCCCTTGTTTATCATTGTCTAGACCCGACCTTTTAGAACTTATAGACCAGTTACCCTCCCCATTCTTATTACTAGGAGATTTTAACGCCCATCACCCATACTGGGGTGACATCACTTGAAATACCAAAGGCAGTGTTTTATTCTCTTTTATTATCTGACTTTCTTTGTGTCTTAAATAGTGGCGATTTTACCTCTTATCATGCCCAAACGGACTCTTTTAACTGTGTTTACCTGTCTGTTTGTTCCCCTGATTACTTCACAGAATTTCGATGGTCAATTCTTGACGATCTCCATAGGAGTGACAACTTCCCTATTGTCTTGTCGGCCCTTCATGTTAGCCCTCATACAACCATGCACCTTAAGTGGGACTTAGGTTATGCAGATTGGTAAGGTTTCCAAGAGGCGTCTTTCACAAATGCATCCTTGGGGACCTTCAATGGAGTGGACGCGGCAGTAGAATACTTTACATTGACTATCTACAATGCAGCAAAACAGACCATCCCATGGAGGTGACCTGCCACGGGCCGCTCAACCGTGCCCTGGTGGACCTCAACGTGTGCAACAGCTATCAAAAATTACAAGTTAGCCCATGCCCGATTCCGAAATAACCCAACTTTGTGCAACAAGGTCGACCGAAACCGAGCTTGTGCGCTTCACCAAAGAACCCTTCGTCAGGCTCGCTGAAATTCATGGCGCCGTTACGTTTCATCAATTTCCTCTATGTCACCTACTGCTAAGATCTGGAAGAGGATTAATAAGATCAGGGGCCGTTATGATAATCATCATACCCCCACACTCAACTTAGATGGTTCCTTGGAGAATGACGGCCTGGCAGTCAGCAATGCTTTTGCTGACCATTTCCGCGCCGTCAACAGTGTCAGCCGTTACGATAAGGCTTTTCAATCCTACAAATCCAAGGAAGAATCTCATTCTCTCAACTTCACAACAAAATCTAATCTTCCATATAACGCTCTATTCAGCATCCATGAGCTGCAAAGCGCTTTGTGCCTTTGCAGATCTACTTCCCCTGGCCTTGATGATATCCATTTCGATATGATTTGGCACCTACATCCACACTATACTCTCTTCTTACTTGATTTGTACAACCTTATATGGGTGAAGGGTTTTTACCCGTCATCATGGCGCATTGGGATCATCCTTCCCTTTGTCAAACTGGGCAGGGACGGGTTGGATGCAGATCACTACCGCCCTATAGCTCTCACTAGCTGTTTGAGTAAGTTGCTGGAAAAAATGATATTGGAGCGCCTAAACTGGTTCCTAGAAACCAATCACCTTCTCTCTCCATTTCAATGTGGCTTCCGCAAAGGTCATAGTACCAATGACCTACTAGTACGTTTCGAGGGATCGGTCTGGAAAGCTTTCTCATTAAAGCACCGAGTCCTGGCCATATTTTTTGATATTGAGAAAGCCTACGACACAACATGGAGATACAGCCTCTTGAAGCAGCTATACGTCTGGGGGATGAGAGGCCTTTTACCTTCATTTATTCAAAGTTTTTTAGCATCTCGATCCTTCAAGGTACGTATTGGAGACGCATACTCTGACCTGCAACCCCAAGAGGAGGGAGTTCCTCAGGGCAGTGTTTTAAGTGTCTTATGTTTTATAATTGCCATCAATGATATTATTTCATCTCTCCCAGAGGGTGTATCGGCAACTCTGTTTGTCGATGATTTAGCACTATACTGTTCCTCACCTCGCCTTTCATCAGCAGAACATCGGCTACAACTGGCGGTCGATGCTGTATCCAAAAGTGCATAACTTAAGGGATTCCGCTTTTCCACAAACAAAACCAAAGCAATGTATTTCCACCGAATTAATGCTGCCGAATCAACGGCGGCATATGATAAGTTGCTATCTTTACCCCGCCCTTTTAACCTTCGCATAGGAGATCATCTCTCTAACCTGGGTGCTCCAAGGGTCCTTACCCTTCCATCCTTACTGACTTCTAGTTGGCGTCCTCCTCTCCCCACAGTATGTACCAACATGTGAAGCCTGGAGAAGTCCTCCATGGACCCTCGCATCATTAAGAGCCTGTTCTTAGAGCATTCAATCTCCCACAAACAATGCTCCCCACTATACACGGATGGCTCTAAGTTGGACGGTGGTGTGGGTGCCGCAGCTATCTACCCAGGAGGAGAATTCCTAACTCTATCTTTGCCGCCAGCAGCATCCATTTTTTACCGCTGAACTTTCAGCATTCCTTTTAGCCTTTAGACTCATCCAAATATTACCTTTTAGTGATTTTGTCATTTTTTCCGACTCAAGGAGTGTCTTACAGTCAATTAGATCTTTTAATGCGTCCCATCCCCTGGTCACAGAAATTTGCAACTGGCTGATCCAAAATGCATCCCGATATAGAATTATTTTTTGCTTGGTCCTTGGGCATGTGGGGGTCCTGGGTAACGAGAAGGCTGATTGGCTGGCCCGCTCAGCACATTCTGTGTCCCCTGAGAACTCGGCTCTGCCTTTTAGTGACTACTTTCCTTCAATGAGAAAATATATTTTTCAACTGTGGCAGAATGAATGGGATGACTGTTCATCATCCAAAATATACAAAATTGAAAATTCTATTCACTCTTGGCCCTCGAGTCTTCATAGAATGCGGTCGTTGAAGGTGGCCCTTTGCTGAGTTCGCATTAGCCACATGAGACTTACGGCCATCTTGTTTCGGGTGATGCTCATATCAGCCCTTGCTATTGTTTTTGTGGTGGGGACCAATCGGTTGCCCACCTTTTATTGGATTGTAGCCATTTTGCTATTCTCCGGTTGTCCTGTTTCCCGACCCTTTTAACTATTCCGCAACATACCCGTCTTCGATTCATATTGGCAGAGGAATCTTTTAACCCGTCGTTTTTTCAATTTTTGTCACAAAGTGGTCTCCTCTACCTTTTATAGATGATTTGTCTTGTTTCACCCTAGCGGCCATATAGAATCCACTTGGATTGGGCAGCAACCCACTGGTAACTTACCTTAAACCTCTAACCCCAATCTATCCAACCCGCTTCCTACAATAAGTCAGACGTAAGAAATCGAGGGAGAATGAAACGGATTGTATATACAGTCCTTTATTTACAAAAGTAGGGATAAATATAGTCACAACGAGCCTATTATATATATATATACAAAAAAAAACAATCCTATCTTGCAAATACTACCAATCAAAAATATTTACAAATACAAAAGAAGAGATTAACAAGCAAACAAATACAAACAAGAAACAAAAAAGAGGTTGTTAGCTTACGTGGTACCACGCTTTATGATTTAGCCCCCCCCCCGGAAAATCTTGCTGTCAGTCACTCTTGTTACCAAAATTGGGTGCGCCTTTAAAAGCCTGGTGCCTTCAAGCCCAGCTTAGTTATTATGCGACATATCGCGGTCTAGACGATATAAAAACCCTTTCATCCACAAGAATTTCAACTATCGATAATTACGTTATTACTCCAAATCCTACACACTCAGCCACTCTTTACAAATTCCAGGATTAAATTTTGGAGTTCTTATTAAAAATAATAGAGTGGCTTCTGCAAAGAGATAAAAAACATTTTAAACAAAACATGATTTATATATATATATATATATATAACATCTCCCCATTCACACACACTTTCTTACAGAGGAAAGGAGAGGTTTGCTAGAAAAGGGGTTGAAGAATGGCCCTACAAGCACGCTCACATTCGCTCCACCACACCCCTCCTTCCTTAGGCCATTCGATCACAGTCACTCACAATACACTCTTAATCCTTACTCACAGTACTTTTTATACTCAACCGCACCCTTCTGCACCCATTCACACTCATCTACTGGTCCCTGGCTACACTTAGCAATCTGTCGGGGTCATTCAGCAGTCATCCTGTCAGTCTCCTCATCACTATCGATCATATCGTTCACCATACTCTTATCCTTCATTACTAGCTCTCCCATCTCTTGACAGAACTCCTTCATACTCTTCCGTTCAGAACCTTCACTCTTCATACCCCCATTCATCAGCTCCTCACTCACAACTCTCATCCAACTCAAGGTACACTCTTGCGAAACAGACAAATTACTCACATCCCCTTTACTCTCAGCAGATATACCTGAAACCAGAAAAGTCAGTCACCTCATTCTCCACATCGAACTCACCTCTACCCTTACCATTCATAAAACCAGAAAAATCAGCCACACTAGGTTCATTCTGCCCAAACACACTATCATTCATACTGTTCCCAAAACCAGAAAAAAATCAGGCACAGGTAGCTCACTCACTTGTCTACTTACACCAGCCAAATCACTCACCTGCTTATGCAAACACTCAATCTCTCTCTCTCTCTCAAGCTCCCCCATACCAGAAATACCCTGTTCGGACTTACTTGCATTCTTCCTTTCACTCTTCTTTGTACGCTTTCTACTCCTAGAGACCAAGACAAGCTCTTTCCCAGACAGATCCATACTATCACATTCAATCTCATCATCCTGCACTTTACCTCTCTCTCTGCACAGTTCATACACTGGATGACTTACCAGGTAGTCAGGAGATTCTCTCTATCTCCTTAACTGACTCTGATGAGCCTGCACTCTCTCAGTCATACCATCATTCAAACTCTCCAAAACATACATCACCCCATTTTCCCAAACTCTCACAACTCTATAAGGTCCATCAAACTTTTCACTCATCTTTGACACATTCAACCTACCCTTGACTTCTTTCACCTTCAATACTTTCGCACCTAATTCAATTGAATGGAACTTTTCATGTGCCTTACGCCATACACTCTGCTCACTTTCACTCAAACGAAACCTATCTTTCACTCGCCTTTCAAAATTCCTCACAAACTGACACAGGGACGTTCCAGTTGCACTATGCACAGTCAAATTATACGCCCACAACACTTCCCAACCATACATCCCAGTCATTCAATGTCATACTCATCATTCTCAACATCTCACACAAGGTTCTTATCATACATTCAGATAACCTATTCAAAGACGGTACATATGGAGTCTTTCTCACATGCTCCACACCATTCTCTCTTAACATCCGTTCAAACACTTCTACAAATTCAAGCCCATTATCACTCAGACATCTCCTAGGTTTCCATACACACGTAGGGAAAAACATTTGCTCAACTACACATGCAACAGTCACACTCCTTTTATCCCTCACAGGGCTTCATATGCAAACTTACTTTTATGATCCACCATAACAACCATACCAACAATATTCCCAGCACTCGCATGCGGTTAAGACACACAATCAATCACTACCAATTCAAACAGTTCTTTTGCATCAACTTTCAACATTGGTGGTTTCACTTGCACACCTTGCACCTTTCACTTCTGAAACCTTTCACATGTAGTCACAACATCATACACAACAGTTCTCAGAAACGGATGGAGCACACGCTCCTTCATACACTCCCACAGCTTAAACTTACCCATATGCCCATAATTATCATGCACAACCTTCACCAGACCAATCATACCAACCAAGGACATGACAGGTACATACACATCATAACCACGCTTCACACTCCTCACAAAATATACAGCATCCATACAAACAACAAAATCTTTAGTATACCTTTTAAAATCACTTAAACACTTAGGCCATTCATTCAAATCAAAACGCGTCATTACACACCTCTTCAACTCACTAACAAAAGGACACATCTCTTGCATCTTTAGAATATCATCATCACTTAAAACCTCATTTTCATCATCCATCACCAACTCAATCATGCCGCAAAACTTGACAACATTCTTCGCACACTCATTCAACCTCACCACCTCACATTCACCTTTCATAACACAATCCTTATCAGCATCCAAAGACAAATCATTCAATCTCATAAAGTCCACACCAAGCAGAAAACAACACGGCATTTGCTCATCTTTCAGAATCGCAAAGTCATGCTTCACTTTCAGACTAACCTGTTGCCATGCCACTGTCAATCCATTCCCTAATCCACTTATGCGTAACTTCACAGGTTTATGCTCACAACATCTAAACTCATCATACTTACTCAGAATCCTCTCATTCACTAAAGACACTTGTGCTCCAGTATCAATCAAACCACAGAAGAATTTGTCACCAACTTTCACTCTGGCTTCCATCATATCAGGTCCACCATGTTTGCAATACACCGAAGGAACAAGCACACCAACTTCAGCACTGACATCCACTCCATCATCAACTTCCACATCATCACTCACCACACACTCATCTTCATCCAGACAATCATTCTTCTCTCTGATATACAAACACTTTTCAATCACCCAATTGTAATGCACACCACTCAAACACTGCAAATGCTCCATATTAGCATTTGAACCCTTCACTTTCTCATCCTTGTACACAATCAGCCTCTCACCACCAAAGTGCACATATACAATCACTCCATACAAACGGCTCACTACAATCAACACTTCCTGAAACGGCGGGACCCCTTGCATACACATCGCTCTCAAATCTTTCATAAAGCTCTGCACCCTCACTATACCAATACTTTCAGGCTTCCTACATACTTTACTCATTACCTCCTTCCTTAAGTCATCAACACTATCTGGAACTCTCACATCTACTCCATCACTCTTCAAATCTTGCAAACCATTCCATACACTCTCAAACAAGGAATCACCACCACCCTTACTCTCCTTTACATTCATAATCCCTTTCCGCAAATACTCAGGATCACTCTCCACACACATTTTCATCATTCGTACCAGGATACCTTGACATCAAATCAGCCACTCCATTCCGTTCACCAGGCACATAGTCAAAGTCACTCAAATCTTCCAAAGTCCTTGCAATTCTACTATCAGCCCATTTCATACGCTGCAAATACACAAGACGTTGGGGATCTTTTTAATCACGAACCTCACACCATACAAAAATGGACGCAACACTTTCAAACAATATCTTATCGCAGCCAGCTCTCGTTGCACAGTCGAATACTTTCGTTCTGCAACATTCATAGCCTTGGATACATACCCAATTATTCGCCTGACATTCTCTCCATTCAAATGCTGCTCTTGCATCAGAAAACCTCCCATACAATACCCACTCGCATCTGTATACAATTCAAGCATTTTAGCATTCACACTATAATCTGGATACGCCAATTCAACATCTTCAGCCACTGCCTCTTTCAGTCATCTTATCATTTGACCTGACAATGATGTATAAACTTTCGTTGAAACTCAATCAAACCCAGAAATGACTTCAGCTGCTTTGCAGTCACCAGTTTTGGAAACATTCGCACCTTCTCAACATACTTTGGTGACTTTCTAACCCATTCTCACTCAGCATATGCCCAAGGAATTCCAATTCTTTTGCAAACCATTTGCACTTCGCTACGTTCACCTTCACACCAACACTTCAACGTTCTCAACACATCATTCACCAATCTCATATGCTCTTCAAAACTTTCAGTCAGAATCAAAATATCATCTATAAACACAATCACATTCTTACTCACAAACTTACTTAACACAACATTCATTGCCCGCTGGAAGGCACCGGGAACATTAGCCAACCCAAAGCTGTGGTTCCGGAACTTATAATGCCTTTTCATAGAGGAAAAGGCAGTCACCGACGGGCTCCTCTCAATAATGGGCATCTGATAATAAGCCCATACCAGATCCAGCTTTGTAAACCACTTCATCCCATGCATACTATACACGCACTCAGATATGACACACATCGGAAACCTCTTTCACAGTCCTTTCATTCACCTTTCGATAATCCACACACAGATGCAATCTTCCACCCGTTTATGAACAGCATAATCGGACTATTCCATGCACTCTTTACTTTCTTCAATCCCCTTCAATCATTCTAATTCCATACGCTGCGCCTCAATCTCATCAGCAACCGGACGCGGGAAATGTCTTGGCCACTGATAGATTGGGGTGTCCTCCTTCAGGACAATCTTAAATTATGGGAGGTTTGCTACCCCAAAATCCTGATCGCCCTTACTGAGGACCCCCTTTCGCTCAAATAGCATTCGATACACATCCTCTCTTTCATACTCAGTCAAATATTCATCAAATTTCACCATCCTTTTCATGTCATACGTCCACTCACAAGTTTTTTCATTTGCAACATTCACCTTGATATCAGTACAATCATCCACACCTGCCTCACTAACAGTGGAGACGTGACCCAGCACATCACCAACTTGGATCCCTCTCACCTGCCTTTTCTCTCTGGGGTCTGCCCGCACACATACAAAAGGATCATTCATTCTCATCAAGCCATCAAACACACAAGCAACATGCCTTACCTTATAATACGCATCCTTTCCATTCAATAACATAGTGTTCTCACCCACATTCAAACTCACATCCTTACTCCAACTGACTCTAACAGACACCCTTTCACCCTTCACAAGCCTTACACTCTCCATAGCAGTCACTTCAATACGGCTAAACACACTCCTGAAAACATTACTATCTTTCCCTACATGCAACTTATACACCTCATTTTTACCAATCTTTCTCTCAATCTGATCACTCGCAGAATGCACAACCATACGGTTCACTTTCATAAAATCATACCCCAAAATCACAGAGAATTCACACTCATTCATCAACATACCATGCATTCAAACAGCTGACCTTATCATTCCAATCACAGGTACTTTCATACCACCAATCCCTACCAAACTACCTTTACACTCTGACAGGAGGGCTTTATCACTCAGCTTGTCATACACATCCTTATATACCAAGCTCATCTTGCACCCAGAATCCATCAAAGCCAAACACTCAATCCCATTCAATTCAATCTTCATACTCATACTTACTACTAGACAGCACTTTCACACTAGACAGACTTACCAACACATTACTCACACTCATGTACCCAGAGGATACTTCACCAGGTACCCTCATACAATTTAGTTTCCCGCTTCAGACTCTCCATTCACACCTTGCGCTCTCAGTCTAATCCAACACCTTTCACCCGAATGTCCTTCCATCACATAATAGCTTCTACAGTGCCGGAAGTATTACGTTCGGCCTTTTTGGATCACTCTTTGTGTCATGCTGGAACCGTGACAGTGTATACGGATGGCTCCAAGTCCCAAGAGGGGGTTGGCTTCCACGCCGTACCCCCTCTGTTTGAAGTCAGCGGCACTGCCAGGCGATGCGTCTGTCTTCAAGGGCAAGCCGGTTGCAATACACTGCTCGGTACGGGAGATAACGTGACGTGCCCGGTTCGAAGACCGGATTGTGATCTATAGCGACTCACAAAGCGCCCTGAGTGCTCTCGGGGCATTGGAATCTCCGCATCCCCTGGTTCGCGGTATCCGTGACGCCACGGTTATGGCGAGCCGGGCAGTGTCGAGATTATCTTCTGCTGGGTTCCTGGACATGTAGGAATTTGCGGGGAATGAGCGCGCCAAAGAGTCCCCGAGGACTCTGCGACCGGACCAGCGTTTCGCTCTTCCTCACACCGACTACATAGCAGGAATACGGGCAGCTCTCGGGGATGCTTGGCAAAGAAGATGGGAGACGGTCGAAAGGAACTTAAAGTTGCGTGGCATTGCGCTGCGACTGTTCCCATGGACCTATCCCCCAATGCCGCTACGGCTTCAGGTCGCTTTCTGTCGTCTCCGAATCGGACACATTCGCGGGACGCACCGCCATTTGATGGAGCGCTCGCCTACGCTCTACTGTGAAGACTGCGTTGTCCCTCAGACTGTTTGGCACATTCTTGTTGAATGTCCCAGTCTGGGCGATCTCCGCGTACGTTACCTGTCCCGGTACCGTGATGGGCGGGGTCGCTACCACCTGTTCCTTGTACTCGGGACGAGTTCGTGCACATTGACTGGTGGACTTACCGACTTTTGGGGGGAGGCTGGCCTTCTCCCTTTTATTTAACTAGTTGTTTTTTTGTTATTTTTGTAGGTCGCACGTTCCTGCGATGCTGGAGCTTGCTTCCTGCCTCTTGCCTTCTTTTCTTTATTGTTGTTGTTTTTTTGTTTTTTCATGGTACTATTTTAAAGTAGCGTAGTACTAGGCAGTGTTAAGTACAGCGACTTATGCCCAAGGAGGGAGTCGCCAGATGAGCTCTTCTCTTGTTGCTGAATATTCTTTGCCCTCAAGCCCGTCCCGCCCTTCACAGGACTTAGCCCCCTTACCGGTCCAAACGGTAGCAGAAATCCACCAAGTTCCTTGTACTTTGCCCAGATCGTCTGTTCCACCCACCCTCCCTCTTACTCATGATCCAATGGAAACAGATGATATTCCAACCTCGTCAGCTGCGGTTGTTGGATCAACTCCTCAGAGATCGCCAGCGCCCTCGGCCCATGAGTCCGCATCTACCGTCCGAAAATCTCTTCTCGATCTTCCGTTTCCGACTGGCTTTGTGCCTCAATTACAGGCAGGGGCCTCGGTCGGCTCCTCGAAACCATCGGACCCATCCCCTGTCACTGCTGCTTCCAGGAGCTCTTTCCCTGCTATAGCAGGTTCCTCGAAATCTGCTCTTCGTTTCCCCAAGCTCTTTGGGACGCACTTCAAACATAACCTCAGCCACAAAGGAGAAAGAGATATCGACTGTGATATCTAACCGTCACACATAATATCCTCCATTTTACGATGGAATGTCAAGGCGTTCTTCCCAATTGGGAAGAACTCAAAGTTCTTTTGACGCCTCTCCACACCGCTGTTATTTGTCTTCAAGAGAACAAACTGGGGACACGGCCCTTTCCGGGGGTGCCCGGTTTTCGTATTTTCAACTCTATTGCCCCTGTCGGGGGGCTCGTCTCATGGCAGAATGCCAGTTATGGTTTCGTCATCCGACCATGTATCTCGTCTCCCTCCACACTACCCTCCAATCTGTTGCTGTGATGGTTTTTCTTACAAGGGTTTTTAATATTTGCTCTATTTACCTCCCATCTTTACCATTGTCAAGACCCGACCTTTTAGAACTTGTTGATCAGTTGCCTTCCCCGTTTTTATTACTTGGATATTTTAATGCCCGTCACCCATATTGGGGCGACATTACTCGAAATTCCAAAGGCAGTGTTTTAGAGTCTCTTATTATGTGACTTTCTTTGCGTTTTAAACACTGGCGATTTTACCTCTTATCATGTCCAGACGAATTCATTTAGTTGTGTTGACCTGTCTCTCTTTTCCACTGATTACCTCACTGAATTTTGATGGTCAGCTCTTGATGTCATCCATGGGAGTGACCACTTCCTATCCCTCATACAACCATACCTCTCAAGTGGGACTTAAGCCATGCCGATTGAGAAGACTTCCGAGAGGCGTCCTTCACAAGTGCCTCCTTGGGGACCTTCAATGGTTTGGACGCAGCAGTTGCGTACTTCACATCGATTATCTACAACGCGGCCGCACACACCATTCCACGGAGGCGACCCGTAACTGCTCACTCAACCGTCCCCTGGTTGACTTCGGAGTGTGCGACAGCCGTCAAAAACTACAAGTTAGCTCATACCCGATTCTGGCGGGACCCGATCTTGTGCAATAAGGTTAACGGAAACTGAGCTCAGAGGCTTCTTCAAAGAACCCTTCGCCAGGCTCGCCGAATTTCATGGCACCGCTACGTTTCATCGCTTTCTTCCATGACCCCTACTGCAAAGATCTGGAAGAGGGTTAACAAGATCCGGGGTTGTTATGCCGGCCATAATACTCCCACACTCAACTTATAGGGATCCTTAGTGAATGACAGCCTGGTGGTCAGCAATGCCTTGGCCGATCATTTATGTGCCGTCAGCAGTGTCAGCCGTTAAAATTTTAGAACAATGTCTAACCTTCCGTACAATGCCCTATTCTCCATCGACGAGTTGCGCGCTGCATTGTCCCTTTGTAGACCTACTTCTGGCCTTGACGGGATCTATTTTGACATGATTTGGCACCTTCATCCACACAGTCATTTTCTTACTCGACTTGTACAACCTTATATGGCTGAAGGGTTTTTACCCATCATCATGGCGCGTCGGGATTGTCCTCTCCTTTGTCAAACCGGGCAGGAACGGGTTGGACGCAGATCACTATCGCCCTATAGCTCTTACCAGCTGTCTGAGTTATTTACTAGAGAAGATGGTGTTGGTGCACCTGAACTGGTTCCTAGAAACCAATCACTTACTATCTACATTCCAGTGCGGTTTTCGCAATGGTCATACTACCCTTGACCTCTTAGTACGTTTCGAGGGATCGCTCCGAAAAACTTTCTCGTTAAAGCACCGAGTCCTGGCCATATTTTTTAACATTGAAAAAGCCTACGATACAACATGGAGATACGGCGTCTTAAAGCATCTATACGTTTGGGGCATGAGAGGTCTTTTACCGTCTTTTATTTAAAGTTTCTTAGCATCGCGATCCTTTATGGTTCGCGTTTTAAGTGGGTTTTTTTTTGTAATTGCGATCAATGATATCACTTCCTCTCTCCCAGAGGGTGTATCAGTGACCCTGTTCATCGATGACTTGGCACTATGCTTTTCCTCGCCTCGCCTTCCATCAGCAGCCCTTCGGCTGCAACTGTTTTAGAGATAGAATGTGTCTCTGAATTTCGGTTTCTGGGCGTAACTCCTGATCCCAAGCTATTCTGGTTACCACACCTACGTTGTCTGCGGGCTCTAGACATTTTGAAAGTCGTCTCCCACACGTCGTGGGGCAGTGATGGTCAAATGCTGTTGTCATTATACACTGCCCTCGTCCAATCCAAATTAGATTATGGGTGCTAAATTTACTCCTTAGCTTCCCCCTCATCCCTAAAAATAGTGAATCCCATTCGTAACCTCGAAGAAGTTCGTCTCTCCAGTGGATCCTTCCACACTTCTCCCGTCAACAGCCTTTACTGTGAGAGAGGGGTGATTCCCTTGCCCTATCTTCGACTCCAGATCTGTTGGCGATACCTCTGCCGTGTGCAGCAGGCCCCTGTATCAGAGGTTTACAGATGCCTGTATGCTGCCGATTCACCGGCGGCATTCGATAGGTTACAGTCTTTACCCCGCTTCTTGAACCTCCAGATAGATCATCTCTCCAACATGGGTGCTTAAAGGTTTCGTGCCCCCCCGTCGTCACTGACCCCTAGTTGGCGTGCTTCGCCTCCCACAATTTGTAGCAGCATGTGGAGCATAGGCAAGTCGTCCGTGGACCTTTGCTTCCTTAAGAGCATGCGACCTCACATATACAACACTGCCCGATATACACGGATGGTTCCAAATCATACCGTGGCGTGGGTCCCGCAGCCACCTACTCAGGAGAGTTTTTAACTTTGCCTTTACCGCTGACCTTTCATCCATTTTAGCTTTTAGACTGATCAAAATTTTACCTGTTAAAGATTTCGTCATTTTCTCCGAGTGTAGGAGTGTTTTACAGGCAATTCGCTCTCTTAATGCTTCCCATCCCTTAGTCACAGAAATCTCCAACTGGCTGGTCCGGAATGCTTCCCAATATCGATTTCTATTTTTGTTGGTTCCCCGGGCATGTAAGAGTCCTGGGCAACGAGAGGGCTGATCAGCTGACCCGTCTAGCCTCTTCTGTATCCTCGGATAACTCTACACTGCCTTCTCGAGATTTTTTTCCCTCTATAAGAGAATATATTTTTTAGTTGTGTCAGGACGAATGGAATGGATGTTCATCATTTAAATTATAGAAAATCAAAAGGTCTGTTCACTCTTGGCCCTGGAGACTTTAGAGGTGGCCCTTTGACGTGTTCGCACTGGCCACACAAGACTTTCCCACGGTCATCTTGTTCCGGCTGATGCTCGAATCAGCTCTTGCTGCCGTTTTTGTGGTGGGGATCAATCGGTCGCCCATCTTGTACTCGAATCCCCTCATTTCGCCACTCTCCAGTCTTCCTGTTTCCCGACCCTTTCAACTATCCGTCGCCTGTCCCGCCTTCATTTCATTCTGGCAGAGAACACTTTTAAACCATCATTTTAAATTTTTTTAGCACTTTTATAACTAATTTGCTTCATTCTATTTGCACTGCCATTTAGAATCCACTTGGATTCGCCAGCTGCCTAAATGGTTCCTTACCTTAAACCCTATTTGTTTTGTTTGTTTTTGTTGTTCTGTTTTAATAGGCTGTCGCCAGATGGGCGCTGTTAAAAAAGAAAAACAGGATTTTATATAGGAAAACCAGGCAATGGGGGAGCTTGCGCTTCACTACTAAGATTAAGATTTAAAATCTAAAAAAAAGCAGCCATGGTTAATTTTTTATAAATTTTCTGAACTTCGCCAATTAGAATAATTTTAAAAAGGAACTCTAAACTATTCCCCCCCTTTCAAAATATCACATTGCTAAAATATAGTTATAGAAGATATATAATAATAAATTTTCTGAACTTCACCATTTGTAATTCTTTGGGCTTTAAAAAATTCACAAAATTTTAATACTTATATTTATTTCTGAACTTCACCATTTTGTTTTTTAATAATAAAAAAGAATTATTAGAAATAATTTGATAAAAAAACATAAGTCATAACCAAACTAAGATGAAATTATTATTCAAGTACTCAAAAAATCCCCTTCTTAAATTATAGTTAGTGATGATGCTGAGCGGGGCTCCGTCCATTCCCAATGCTTCAGTTTTAAAGTTCTCAACTCGTCCTTACCACCATGCCATTGGGGCTCATGGTGGTGCTTCTTTCTTGTTGAGTGAAGCTCAATCCCCTTCCCCCTACTTTCTGTACTATGCTCCAGGTGGTGCCAGCACCTTCCGTCCCCACCGAAATGCTCCCTCTCCTCCCCCTTTGGTGATGGCTTTGCACATACCCAATTTTTAGACATCAACCCATGATAAACTGGAGGTCATTACTGCCAAAAAAAGCTTTAAAAGGTGCATATGAGAAAAACTAATCCAAATATCTTACATAAAACTAGAACATTTTATTTGCACAACATATTTGTTCAGAACAGCTAAACTATTTTTTTAATATATATTTTTTACCTATTTCAGAACCCTTTACTGCTAGTGGTTGTTGCTTTTCTGTGGTACCTTCGTTATGAGTATTCTCATATCTTCGATACATCCGCCACAGTAATCTTGGCAATCCTAACTGCTCTACTCCTCCTCTCTCAATATGCCTTTACTATATCTTTCAATATCTCGTGGAGTGAGCGCGGGAACAATAGCAACAATAATAATCCTCAGCCCAGGAATGAAGTGCAGCCCAGAATTCTGCCTACTCCCATTATTGCGTCCTCCACATCTTCATTAGGGGGAGATCCTTCTGAAGTTGCGAGTTCATCTTCAGGTAACAGTTCTGCTTCTGATGGAGGAACAAGATCTCGTGAAGATAGTTCCTCCAAGTATGATATTTCATTTCTTCCCCAAGATCCTCCCGTGAGTGAGGGTTCTATTACAGTAAATCCGGTTTCAAGCTCTGAACCTATTCTCCTAAATAGTTAGTACGATTTTAAGTAACTTGGAATGTTGTTCGACCTAATTGAAAGTTTATAGCTTTAGAAGACAATTTATCTGTGATGAATGAATCAGTTTAATGTGTTGCAAAAAACCTCAATGGAACATCTGATTATTTGTTTATTTTATAAAGTTTATTTTTTAATATTATTTGCCCAATCTGTTAATTCTTTCTTTCCTTCCTGTATTGGTATGTATAACATTTTTTTAAAAATATTATAAATGGAGTGAACATTTTACTGCAGTAAATTTTGTCATTATAAACATTAAAATATTGATTCCATTCCTGTATTATCATGGCATTGCGCCATTAAGAAATCTCATTCATACATTTATTTGTGCGTCCGTCCTGGCTCCATCCATCCTGCTCTCAGTATTTGAGACTCTATGCCTGTCCTTCCCCCCCCCATCCCATTCCCATCACCTCTAGCCTTTCCTCATCCATCCTGCTCTCAGTATTTGAGGCTCTATGCCTGTCCTTTTCTCCTCGTTCCCATCACCTCTAGCCTTTCCTCTTGCTTTAATCGACAGCCCAAGTCCAAATGGGGCGTTGCCATGCTGAAGGGGGCTTTAATTAGCCGGTGTCCCAAGAGGCAGCCTTGAGATGTACATGAACTCTCCTACCATCGCTCATGCATTGAACACAGCTCCGCCTCCTCATCCACAGCCTTTCTTGGACTGGTCCTGGACAGGCTCTTACTTCGACAGTGATGGAGTTTAGGAGACTGCCAATGACCAAGAGGACTTTTATTATGTCCTACCCCCTCATTCTCTTGACTTCCCCCCACCCTCTTTACACTGGTCTTGTGATTGTTTTTTGATCTCACTAGCGGTGTCGCTATATATAGCCTACATCTAGGCTATATTAGTGATGGGGCGTTGCCATGCTGAAGGGGGCTTTAATTAGCCGGTGTCCCAAGAGGCAGCCTTGAGATGTACATGAACTCTCCTACCATCGCTCATGCATTGAACACAGCTCCGCCTCCTCATCCACAGCCTTTCTTGGACTGGTCCTGGACAGGCTCTTACTTCGACAGTGATGGAGTTTAGGAGACTGCCAATGACCAAGAGGACTTTTATTATGTCCTACCCCCTCATTCTCTTGACTTCCCCCCACCCTCTTTACACTGGTCTTGTGATTGTTTTTTGATCTCACTAGCGGTGTCGCTATATATAGCCTACATCTAGGCTATATTAGTAAACAAATGACTACATATGTAAATAACAAATAACGATAAAAAAGGACCAAGGCTAAAAAACAACAAAAAAAAGCAAAAAGGCAACCAGAAGGAAGCGCGCACCAGAGTACAAGCGGTAGCGACACCGCTCCGGAACAGGTAACGAGTGCGGAGATCACCTAGACTGCGACATTCAACAAGAATGTGTCAAACAGTCTGGGGGACAACACAGTCGTCTCAATAATGCGCAGCGAGCGTTCCTTCAAATGGCGGTGCGTCCCGCGAGTGTCTAATTTGGAGATGACAGAAAGCAACCTGAAGCCGTTGCGGCATTAGGGGATAGATCCATGGGAACAGTCGCGGTGCAATGGCACGCAACCTTAAGTTCGCCTCGACCGTCTCCCATCTTTACCAAGCAGCCCGTTGAGTTTCCCGTATTCCTGCCAAGTAATCCATGTGAGGGAGAGCGAAAGGCTGGTCTGGTCGCCCAGTCCTCGCGGACACTTTGGCGCGCTCATTCCCCGCAATTCCTACATCTCTAGGAACCCGACAGAAGATAATCTCTTCATCCGCCCGGCTTGCCAAAACCACGGCGTCACGGATATCGCAAACCTAGGGATGCGAAGATTCCAATGCCCCGAGAGCACTCAGGCCGCTTTGTGAGTCGCTATAAATCACAATCCGGTCTCCGAACCCGGCCCGTCGCGTTACCTCCTGTACAAAGCTGTGTAGTGCAATCAACTCTAGCGCAAATATAGATGCTGAGCCGACGATCTCGCAAAATTCAGATATATAGATTGGGAAGCGACCCCTCGCCCCCATCGTGTGGAGATTCTCTATTATACCGTATCGCGATGCGGTATCATAGGCCTTCTCCAAATCGAAAAATACCGTTAGCTTAGTTATATCTAGGAAGGAATGCCTCGCAGACGGCATTTTCCATTTGTAGCAGAGCATCCGACGTGGAGTGGAACTTGCCGAAGCCGCACTGTGCAGAAAAAAGGCTAATCTAACATTTACCAATTTCTCCATCAACTTGCACACGCAGGAGGTTGAGAGATTGGGCGTAAACTGTCGGGGTAGAGTGATTTCTTCCGGTTTGTGAAAAGCGATTCGCCAGGATTTTGGGAGGATACCCTCTACCCAGATCCTGTTGAACAAATTTAACAGAAAAACCATGCCTCGCTCACCCAGGTGTTGAAGCATGGCGTAGGGGCCATCGTCCAGACCAGGGGCGGTGTCCCCGCACGAAGCGAGAGCGGAACGCAACTCACTTAATTTAAACCTGTCGTTGAAAGGTTCTCAACCTCTGGAGCTAAAGACCGGTCGGCGGCCTTTCATTTTCCTGGAGAACAGGAGGTGGGGTCCTGCGAGAACTTGCCGCGAATCCTTTTGACTCGCTTCCAAACCACTCCTAGAGGGGTCTTCCCGTGAAGAGACGTATGTCCGCCAAGAAGAGCTGCAGCGTGCTTCGAAACATACCAGAAGCTAGTCCTCGCTCGACGAAGTTCCCCGACGTCAGTGAGTTCGTTCAGGCGGCGCATGTAGGTATAACGCTTCTGTTTGAGGGCCGCTTTACACTTGGCTGACCCCCACGAGAGCAGGCGTGCAAAACGGCCAGCCGTTCTTGGAATAGTAGTTAGGCCCATGACGATGAGGTTGCCGAAGCAGAACTCACGGCCTCATCTACCAACCTAAACTCCTCGACTGAGATAGAGAAATCAATCATTTCCTGAAATGCGGACCACTGCGCCCGTACCAAACACTACCTGGCGGGTTCCCAGGGGGCAGTGGCTCAGAAAATAATATTTGAATGAAACGACATCTACTCCAACCCAAAATCAGGCTGTGCATCCAGAGAGCACAAAGATAGATCGAGACAGGAAAATGAAACGGTTCTCGGGCAGTGATTCGTAAACTCGTCCACATTTAGGCCACCTATCTCCATCTCGTCGATCAAGTCGGCAAGGACCTGACCTCTGGAATTAATCGAGTAATCTCCCGAAAGTGGGTGTCTATCGTTCAGATCCACGAGCGAGAGAAAGGGCCTCGGCAACCGTGCCACAAGGTGGTGGAAATCCCCCGCGTCGGAGTCAGTTGACGGTGGAATGTAGGCAGAAATAGCAGTATACCTCGTATCCAGGTGCAGCTGCACAGCTACTGCCTCAAAAAAGGTATTTAAAGCAAAAAGAAGAACGGAGAGATGATGCCGGGTGTAAATGGCGCATCCTCCTGCCCAGCCCTACTCCCATGATGGTCAGGTCGCAAACTCCTTTTACCCCTCGAGGATGGGCAGGGGGCACGGGCAACTTACACAGATTTCGGGTAACCCCGACTTTGTGCGTCTACAGGAACGATTCGTATGGTCGACGCGGTAGTAGTAGTAGCACCTCTACGCCAGTGGCACGAATGCCTTCAAGCGGTAGCGATACCAACCGGCACGTACCGACTGAGGGAGCTTGTGACAGTAGAACGTGACGAAGAGTGTAGGGGTGGGTCTCGAGGCCCCTTCCTGTTTTTTTTCATCACACGTACGACCTTGACCGCTCTATGATTGGCCAGCACTAAGGGAATGTTATCTATGGATTAGTCCACGAGTTCCCTCCCATATACCATTCACTTAACGAATTTCATGGTAGAGAGCGGCGTCATACTCACCGGCGTGCCATCAAGTGGCCGAAAGGCGCTAATCATGGCCGCCTCTGAGGGATTCGCCAGAAAGCTCCCGTCCGAGAAACGGGGTCACCTTCGGCTCTCTACCAATCACGCTAGCTAGTGCTCTCATTTTATGGATCATATCGCACGTGGCCAACATACTACCTTCAGTGGAGCGAATAATCAGAAAGAGTTTGAAGCCAGCGGGCTCGAAAAAGCCAGTTGATCTCTAAATGCGGGGACCCCGATGTAATCGACGCTCCGTTCTGTGTATAGCAATGCCCTCTGGCATTCCTATAAAATGTTACATGTATCAATATTCCATTGCATCAATTTAAATATTACCATTACTTAATATAATTTTTACGTAATGTACCTTGTGCATAAATATAGGCATACTTTCCTTTTTTTAAATTCAATGTAAAATTAACCATTTAATTTCTATTAAATCTTATGTAAAATCTCAACTTAGTAATGTATATATGATCAATCCAAAATCTCAAATATTTTGTATATGTATTTTCAATATATCTTTTTGTAATATATAATTTCCATACAAAATTCATGGCTAAGATACATTCTTTTCGGCAACACTTACTTTAGTCAAACACACAAACTAACACGCTTTCAGCTCAAACACATTGAACACGAATATTCCTCACTCGTCTCTCGCCATTCTCAGCAAAAAGATTTCAATTCACAGCCAATCATAGTTACCATAGTTACCTTAGTTACTTTACCATACTTACCTCACTTCGCCTTACATTTCACTCTACTTTTCATTACTTTCATACATTGCATTTCATTGTATTCCTTAGCAATTCTCAATTTAATTATATCATTCATCCGTATAATTGTAATAACCGCCTACTAGTTATTTCCTAATTCAATTCTCTCATTGTGCATTCGTTGATTTTGTAAATTTATTTATTTTGTTTATCGTCCGTTTTTCTTACAAACCTCGCGCCCGAAGTTTTCCAAATTCAGTCCACGTGAGTCGATAGGCCTATATATTAGCAGACGACTATCCCATCCAATTCAACAAATTTATGGTAATGGTTTTTAAATGGTAATCTAGGCTGATTTATTAACTAAAATCAATCCCACTAATAACCAAATAGCATATGCGCTCTTGCAATTTTGGTCTTTGTCAGGAACTCCCCACCTGGGCCGGGAAGCACCTAGGGCGGACGTGCTGATCTTGGCTTGGTCGCTTACCGAGACCGCAGTGAACTCGCCCGACCTCGTGGCTCCCGCAGAGAGAGAGCCCTTCCCCCCTCCCCCCCTCCACAAGTCTTTTTTTCCTGTTCCATTTATTTTAACGAGAGGAGGGTGGAGAATGAACTCTCTTCTTTCTTCCGCCGGAATGAGCACCTAAGCCAGATCGAACGGCTTCGGCAAGATCATTCTCTAAAAGGGTGAAGGACTTGGCTGTCACAGGGGCACCAGCCGCAGGAAGAGATGCTTCGGGGGCCCGAGCCGTCTTAGGAGAAGCATGCACAGGGGCGGACTTGGGTTTTCTGTTTACAACCGATCCCGGGTGGGTTCAACCACATTGAAGATCCTACGGTCTGGCGGCTGGGTCACCTAAGGAACCATTTGAATCTGAGGAGGATCTCCATGTGCCCCACCCAATGCATCACAGATCCCATTCGAAGAACCTTTTGTCTCGTTTTGGACTGCCGAATCGTCATCCATCGGGGAAGAAGGGGGGGGGCACGTAGAGCGAACTCAGAACACACGAGTGCAAGACGTTAAGGGCACGGACTGACGTGCCCTGCCATCTCTTACTGCCCCAAAGTGGGTTGGCTCTATTGAGCAGCTCCCATCGGGAGGGGTCAATCTTGGGCCGCCTGCGTGCCTCCTTTGCAGTCCCCTGTGAAAGAAAGGGGGACTGCCGCTTAGGAGAGGAGTAAGCCTCCTCTCAGGTCAAAGAGTTTTGGAAGGTCCCCTACGAAAACACAGGTGGGGGAACCTCCTTTTCTGCCGTGGAGCTGCCCGAGAGTGGCTCTGACGGCGGTAAAGGGGAAGGGGAGAAGTTTTTTTACGTTTCCATTTGTATCACGGGATCCAAACGGAACGCATTTTGGGCCAGCTGGCTGCAGATTTATGTGACTAAGGGATGGGAAGTATTAAAAGAGTGAATTGCCTGTAAAACACTCCTAGACTCGGAGAAAATGACGAAATCTTTAACAGGTAACATTTTGATCAGTCTAAAAGCTAAAATAATGGATGAAAGTTCAACGGTAAAGGCAAAGTTAAAAACTCTCTTGAGTAGGTGGCTGCGGGACCCACGCCACGGTTTGATTTGGAACCATCCGTGCATATCGGGTAGTGTTATATATGAGAGATTGCATCGGTGGTGGATTAACCCTATAGCCGAAATAAGTACCTGTTTAGGGCATAAAGGGAAGGAGGGACATCTCAAAAAAATTTCATAGCCGAATATACCATTTAAATTATTAAATTAATTAAATTTATAGCATTTTTCAAAATTTAATGAAAAATGAATAAGTTATGTTTATAAAGTCTTCTCTCCTGTGTTATCTTTATCCTGTAAAATAAAGTACACTGTGCTCACAGATTGAAAGTCATGCAAGTTTTGAACAAGTCTAATACGCGTTTGAAACAGCGTAAGTTGGTTGGTTGATTGGTTTTAAGTGGCGCAACTACTAGGTTATTGCCACCAACTAAACCTTTTTATGTAGCCTGAGCATTTATTATGGGTGGTGAATTGGTAATGGATGGATGGCGGTTGGTCAAAGCTCTAAAATGGTTGAAGATTTACAATTCTGATTTAATAATTGTTAAAAAAAATATTAAAAAGAAAATAAATTTAAAACAATATGTATTTACATATATAGTGCAAATCTATGGATGAATAGATGAGTAATAATTTATAAATGGATGAATGAATGTCTGAGAGATAGTAGGGGTGAGAGGGTAAAGGAGACTGAATAGGTGAATTATGCCTAATGAAGATGTTTTAAGATATTTACAAAATAATGCTTTCATGGGTGTGTAGCGTACGAGAAGTGCGGACGAGCGGTTTAAAAGCTTCACTTGAATGAGTCTTTTTTGAGACTCATGATGGCCGAGTGGATTTGCCGCTGGCTAACAGTGGTCCAGCGACACGGGAAGCTGTTCGCAACTCGCCTACGCTATTATTTTTTCTTTGCCTCCTTTCCTACTCTCCTCTATCTACAATGGTGCCCAGACCCTGAAGGGGGAACATTAGCCCTTGGATAACATTTTCAAATGGGTTCTCCTCATTTCTTCAAACCAGTAGATGGATGAAGGATAAAATATATGGAATATATATTATTTATTTTAGAGTATTAATATTGTTTTAAAATGTAATATATATTTGGAATAAAGTATTTTCCCGATCTACTCCAACAGCTTATGCAAGCATGGAGAGTAGGGATTAGGCACCATGTGCTCCCGGTGTCTCACAAGATGGGCGTTGCGGAGATCTCTTAGGCTGGGGCACTCCACCATCATGTGGAACACCGCCAGAGCTACCAAACAATCATCACAATAAGGAGGTGGGCTCTCCATTAGGTGCCTATGAGTAATTTTTGGTGCCAACACGGAGACGTGCAACCACCACCTGCAGGTGGTGTGGCAGACCACTGTACTCTCATCTCCCCATGCTTTTGCGAATCGATCTAACAAAGCCCGCTGCTCTTGTCAGGCCTGAAGTGTAGTATGGCGGATAGAAGGTCGGAAATCACATGCTGGTATTGTGAGGCAGTTTTTTGCCGGTCTTGATGCAAATTTCTTAGCGAGGGCATCCGTCGCCTCATTGCCAGGGATCCCCGCATGGGCAGGGACCCAGCAGAATTTCACAGTGCGAACTCGGTTCATCAGTAGATATAGCCACTCTAAGATTGATAGAACCAGGGATTAAAACAATCTATCGCCCGAAGGGCACTTAGAGAGTCTGAACAAATTACATATGACACATCGGTCTTTAGTAAAATAAGGCTGAGGGCAGACAAGATTGCAGTAAGTTCTGCAATCTAGAGGCAACTCTAGGAAGATTGCCTCATTTCTTGGATGAAGGAAAGATAACTCCAAAACTGAGGGAAAGATAACTCCAAAATCGACTCCCTCATCGGTCTTGGAACCATCTGTGTAGACTGGTACAGATCCCTTTGTGCAAAGACTGATGGTCTTTAACCTGGAGCAACTCATCTTGTGGCGGGAGTAATCCTTTTCTCCCTGAAAGTCCCCTACAAAGGGTGACCTCAGGCAGATCCCAACGACCTAGTATGGACTAGTATGGACCTATTTGTACAGTCAGGTCAGGGTGAGCGTCAAACAACACCCGGACTCGTACACCAAATGCATCTAAAGTTGAGTCTCTACCAGGGTGTTGGGTGGCATTAGCATCAGCCCACAGTCTTTGGCTAGCAAGAGAATCAGGCTGTCTCTGTAGGCAACCACAGCACATGATCAGTGTTGAATGCCTGCGGAGGTCCAAGAGAATTGCACCTCCATCCACTAGAAGGCTAGGGATGGGGGACGACCTGCCCAAGTTGCGAGGCACAATCCTCCGTGGTGGAGTGTTTGGATAATGCCGTGTTCCCAGGCACTGTCATGGAATCTAATGCCTTTAGTCGGGCTTTGGAGGCGGAGGAGTACAGCTCGCAACCGTATTCTAATTTTGATATTATTGCGTTGTGCAGCCTCAATCTGTTGTCGCGGTCTGTACACCAGGATGTGTTTGATAATAATTTTAGAAAGTTAATTGCCCTAAGGCAATCAACCTTCGGGGAACGAGGATAAAGAGACCAGGTTAGTGTGGAGTCAAAGACCAGCCCCCAAACCGAGTCTCATCCCTACACGGGATCCGCTTACCATGAAGAGACAGATTGGGGTTAAGATGTATACCCTGGATCCTTCAAAATTTACTCCGATGATTTTTCCTGCGAGAAGCGGAAGCCCCTGGGGGTAGCCCACTCACAGATGTCTCTATGACAAGCTGGACCCGTCTTTCTGCCTCTGACATCAGTGAAGCTGCAAATAATATTGACAGGTTTTCCACATATGAGGTGCTGATTACTCCATTTGGGAACACGTCCACTATGTCACAGCAAAAAGAGTTACGCTCAAGACACTGCCTTGTGCTTGTGGAACTTTACCTTTGAGTTGATTGGGGGAGGAGAGGACTCGTCCGGCCCAAACTCAGACAATCCTATTGGACATGGAGGCCTTTAAGAAACACGGCAATCACCCCTTTAGAGCAATTCTCTGGAGTGTTTGGAGAATGCCGTGTCTTCAGACACTGTAATAAGCTTTCTCCAGGTAAAAAAAAAACCTGTAATGTGATGCTACTGCGATCTAAACGCCCTGCAGACTGACGAATCTAGTGCCAGGACAGCATCTGACGTGAACCGGAGCTTGCGGAAATCAAACTGGCAGTTTGCGAAGAACTTTCCGCGTTCCAGGATCCACATTAGTCGGACATTGATCATCTTCTCAAGCAGTTTGTACATGCACGGCGTGGGTGAGATTGGACGGAAGTTGGTAGGCTGCGAGTGATCTTTTCCCGGCTTCTGGATCGGAATCACCACCGCCACGCTCCAACAGCTCGGGAATGCTCCCTCCGTCCAGATTCGGTTATAGAGGCCTAGCAGAAAGGAAATCCCCTCTCGCGGAAGATGTCGAAGCATTGCAGAGGGAAGGTCGTCGTGCTTTGGGGAGAGCATCTTTTGTTTCTTTGCAGTTGTGGAGGCAGCACGTACTGCTTACGCTGCCAGGGCTGATTTTAGCCGGTGGTGGCGCCTCCAACGAGTCCAAGGACTCTAAGGAGGAGCGACGTCTCTTTTGGTTTGAGAATTTTGTAGACAGGTCCCTCTTTGGTTTGGGCTTTGGATCCTGGACTGACTCGACCGATGGTAACTCAGTTGAGTTTGCATGTGTCTACTCAGCCTTGTTTTCTAGGGCACCAAATCTGTCCCTAACTGCCGCCGCAACAGATGCACTTTATAGGGGCGGGACTGTAGCATTCTGTTTTGGGAGAGCAGCTTTTGTTTCTTTGGCAGGGCGGCTAGCCACGGTGGAGGTGGTTTTTACTCCTCCCTCCTTCCCCTGCCGAAGCATCAGCTCTCTCCTAGCGCTCCCCAGGCTTATTTTCTGTGAGTTGGCCAGATGTAGGATGTACTGCTCCAATTTATAGGTTTTGCATTACTGGGAATTCACAGGATGATTTTCCCTACAGTGGAAGCAGTAAGCCTCTTTAATGCATTCCGCCGTGGCATGGTTATATAGGGTAGAGCAGTTGCCGCATCGTGGTGCATCTTTAAAGTGCTTCCTCCCATGCCCATAATTGAAGCACCAGTAGAATAGGAGGGGGCCTTTCTGTGAAAGGTTTCACCTTCGTTGATTGGGGGCTGATCTTGATCCTATCGGGTGCGAAGTATCCAAATAAAACCAAGATTATCAGGGGGTTTATTACCCCTTCATTTTTGTGACATGGATCAAATTGTCAGGGCACATCTTAACTATCTCAGAAGTCGAAGAGGTCATAGCTGTATATGTACCCCTTACTGAAGTTAAAGGTCTTATGGGGCTTAATGGTTTAAAACATGCCATCAGATGGGCATGGGAGGTTAGAGAACATTTTTGCCTGGCATGAATGAGGACTCCCTTTCCACTTTTTTAGTCACTTTCAGGGGTGAGTCCCTTCTCTCTCTCTCTCTCTCCAGATACCGGACGACTCGGATAATATTACCCTTGCTCTCTTTGAAGTAATCAACGAACCAGTATAGGATGCGTACTTTCCGTGGCCTTGTTGCCTTCTCTGCCAGATGCTCTTCAAATTTGTTCGGAAAGTATTCCTGCTCTGTCCCTTCCAGATTACTTGATCTATTATATATATATATATATATATATATATATATATATATATATATATATATATATATATATATATATATATATATATATTCAAATCTTTATAACTTCCTGCATTCGATTCGGGGTATTTTTTCAAGTTCTACAAATTGTAGCTTTCTTATTAAGATATCACCTATAGTTTACATTTTATAGTGTTTTTTCTATTCTCTGAAAAAAATTAATTTTGTTTGATATTTGTTCGTAAAAACTATAAGTAATATCTTTATTTCCTCTATACAGTTTGTAGAGTTTAAAAAGAAGATTCTGAAAAAATCTGTCTTTATTAATTAAAATACAAGATTCAGCAGTAAGGTGGGAATAAAATTGTCTGTATTGTTTTGCATATGATATGTGTAGCTGTGTTGATTGCCCATAATAATTCAAACAAAATATATATTTTTTACCTGTATTTAACAGACCCAAAGACGCAGATTAAACGAATTCCGTTAAGCGGTGCACAGAAACGAAAACTATCAAACAAGAGAAGATTTGGGGATTGGAGCGCAAGACTGCAAACCTGACTGATTCCTTCACACAAGTTTCACAACATAACATACAGATTCCTGGTCAAAACCAATCTCCATCATCAGCAGTCGAGACAAATACGGTAAAACCACTTTTATCACTTCAGAATCAAAATATGAGGTGTGACAAGCAGGTTCATCTAGCGCATGTCTAAAAGCTGATCTCATTTTGCTTGTACATTCTCTCGATACAGATACCTCTACTGCAAACGTTGATTTGAGTTACTTTACAATACATGCTAAGACTAAAAAAAAAAGGGCTGAAAATGGAAGTTTAGTGGATCATGGCGATGGCGGCGAAATTATTTTGGTTGTAAAAGCTGAAGAAAATCAAAATTTAGCAAAAGATCCAGGGTTGTAGCTTAATTTCTCTACTGATGATGTGGCCTATTAGGTCGCTTGTGAACCCAGTAACTGTCTTCACCATAACGAACCTTTTAAAAAGTCTTACCACTATTTTAATAGGGGCGAACCAGTAAAGTTTACAGAAACTTTTTATTGGGACAAAAGCCAATGTTTATAAACTGTTTGTCAAATTTTGTTACAAGATAAGGGTTAAGTGACGGGCGAAATATTGTAAATAATACGCATGAGAAACGCACTACTCACCGAGACTCATTACTAACATTGTAGCGTACGAGAAGTGCAGGCGAGCGGCTTGAAAGCTTCGCTTGAATGAGCCTTTTTTGAGGCTCATGATGGCCGAGTGGATACGCTGCAGGCTAACAGTGGTCCAGCGACGCAGAAAGCTGTTCACAACTCGCATAGGCTATTATTTTTTCTTTGCCCCTTTTCCCACTCCCCTCTATCTACAATGCTGCCCAGACCCGGGAGGGGGAGCGTTAGCCCTTGGATAACATTTCACATTTCTAAGCGGGTTCTCTTCATTTCTTCATTCACGCTCCGCTTCTAGGAGGGAGGTCGTGTAGCGTACGAGAAGTGCAGGCGAGCGGCTTGAAATCTTTGCTTGATCGAGCCTTTTTTGAGACTCAGGATGGCGAAGTGGATACGCTGCTGGCTAACAGTGCTCCAGCGACGCGGGAAGCTGTTCGCAACTCACATACGCTATTTTTTTTTCTTTGCGCCTTTTCCTATTCCCCTCTATCTACAATATTTTTCTAGCAATGCCCTCTGGGCATTCCTATAATGAAATCCTCCTGGAAACTTATATATATATATATATATATATATATATATATATATATATATATATATATATATATATATATATATATATATATATATATATATATATATATATATTATGTATAAAATTCAAATCATTCATTTAGTTTACTTAACTTTTGTCAATTAAATCATTCACGTAATTTATGTACAACTTAATAATTCATTCATTTATTTTACTTAACTTTTGTCAATCCAATCATTCAATTATTTTATGCATAACTTTATGCAATTCATTTATTTTATGTTACCTTTAATAATTCAATTATCCCGTGACGAGAAACTGATTCAATTAACGCACTGGTACAAACATCTCTTAGAATTTCACGCACATACAAACACACGCATGTCACCACTTGTGAAATAACGCGAATTGAATCTCTCATGTGTCTGCATCACCATCCATCCGTGCTCGACTTTACTTCACATCAAGGCCAGTTATAAATCCTCTCACACTTATTCTCTGCAAACTGCCATACGAAGTAGGTCCTAATTCTCGTTACTTCTCTCATTGCAGATCCCAATTCACAGTCCATCATAGTCAATTTATAGCTTAGTTATTTTACATTATAGTTACTTTACCACATCATAATTACCATATCTTAGTCATCATGCTTCACCACATCATAGTTACTACAACTTAGTTACTTTACATACCTTACATTCATTCTACTTTTCATTACTTATATACATTGTATTACGTTGTATTCCTTAGCCATTCTCAATTTAGTTATATCATTCTTCCATATAATTGTAATAACCGCTCACTAGTTATTTTCCTAATTCAATTCTCTCATTGTGCATTTGTTGATTTTGTAAATATATTTATTTTGTGTATTTTCTGTTTTTCTTACAAACCTAGTTCAGAGTTTTCTAAATTCAATTCACGTCAGCTGTTAGGCCTAAATATTAGCAGACGACTATTCCATTCAAATTCAACAAATTTATGGTAATGGTTTTCAATTAGCTATCTAGGCTGATTTATTAACTAAAATCAATCCCACTAATAACCAAATACCATAACATACTCAAATCGCAGACAAGGTGCGTGGTTGAAGTCACAGTTTGAGAAACAAAGTCAAGAAGTGTGATTACTGGGAACATGCCTTAAGGCGTGTCATAGCTGTTATTTGTACGCTAGCTGAACGTTGCTTGGCTTTTCGAGGAACGGAAGAAAGGTCTTGATCATTGGGAAATGGGAATTTTTAAGGACGGCTTGACCTCATAAGCCAGTTTGATCCATTTTTTAGCAGGCCACATTACGAAATATGGAAATTCTGGCAAATGAAATCATTTTTACCCGTCAAAAACAACTTGCGAGGAACTTATTCAACTAATGGCAAGAAAGGTCAATGTGTTCATTGTTGACGAAGTTAAATCTTCTGGTTATTTTATTTTGTCAGTTGATTCAACACCAGATCTATCACATAGCGATCAATTAAGTTTTGTACTTACAATGCTGCTAACATGTCTGGGCGTTATAAGAGGGTGCAGCAATCTTTTTTTTAGGAACAAACAAGTTTGCTATATATGTAGCCTGTGCAGCTCATTCACTAAATCTGGTTGGCTGAAGTGCTGTTGAATGCTGTCAAGAGGCTGTTAATTTCTTCTCTACAGTATAATTACCCCATACCTTTTTTTCAGCCTAAACTAGCCGTGGGCACATGCTATGGCAACACTCGCAATTTTAAAATCTTACCTTGAAATTTTAGAAGCATTAGAAAATAGGGCCCAAGACCAGTCACAAAAGGGAGAGGCTAGCAGAGAAACAAATAATATTGCATATAAGATCTAAGAGCTAGAATTTTTATGTGGAATTTTTGGAATGAGATTTTTTCAGAATTTTCAGAGTAAGCAAAGTTCTACAAAATGAGCATGTAAACTTGAAAACGTACGCAGATCTGTATGCATCATTAGCTGATCAACTGTGCACTTCACGAGATGAATTTGAAAAATATGAAAAAGATGCAAAGGAAATGTTACCAGATGTCGATTACAAGACAGCTACAACTGGCAAATGTATAAAAATGAAGGTACCCAATGACGGAGATACACCAGAAGTATATCTGAATGCCAGATATAAAGTTCGTATCACCACCTTTTGCACAATTGTTGACAAACTTGCAACTGAGATGAAAAGAAGAGGGGAGATATACAAAGTAATAGCTGAGAGATTTGCTTTTCTAAGTGATGTGCCATATAATGTCACTTCATCCTCTACTAGCATTAAAAGATATTCTCAGTGCTATATAAAGCCGAGTGATACTTACCCAGGGGACTTCAACAGTAATTTCTCATCTGAGCTTCAGCAGTTTCATTTATATCTGCGCCATAAGTTCAGTAAAATAGAAAATGTAATACAAGATTCAGTCATGCTGAACTTGATAAAATAATTATAGAAGACAATATTGAGTGTGCATTTACAAATGTAGACATTGCCTTTTGTATATTTTTAACATTAATGGTCATAAATTGCTTAGCTGAGCATTCATTTTCATGGTTGGAATATATTAAAAATCCCCTCAGAACAACTATGCAACAAGGCATGCTGGATGCCTTATCTCTATTATGTATAGAAGCAGATGTGTTACGTAAGATTGGTTGTGAAGATCTACAAAAAACTCTGCAAGCGGGAAAAGTACAAGAAAACTATTCAACTATAAATAAAATGGAACCATACAGAAATGATTATTATTTTCCTTCTTACTGTAAGTTTTGTTTAATTTAGAATTTTTTATAGATAAAATTTAATTTTATGGCTTATTATTGTTTATATTTTGAATTACAAATGAATGGGGGGCACTAAAATATTTTAGTGCTTAGGAACTCTTAAGGGTCTTAATCCGACCCTGAGTCGCATCCTCTAGGAACAGGCTCTTAAGGGAACAATGGTGCGCGGACGACTCGGCCAGGTACAAACTGTGGGAGGTGGAGCACGCCAAATAGGGGTCAGCGAGGACGGAAGGGCAAGGGCTCTTAGAGCACCAGGTTGGAGATGATCTCCTATCCAGAGGTTCAGGGAGCGGGATAAGGACGGCAACCTATCGAATGCCGCCGTTGACTCGGCAGCATACAGGCAACTGTAAAGCTCTATTACAGGGGCCTACTGTACACGCCATGGTATCGTATGGAGATATGGAGTCTATCTGCTTGTGAAAGCTGTCATAAAAGGTTGTTGACGGGAGAAGTGCGGAAGGCCCCACTGGAGAAACGAACTCCGAGGTTGCGAATTGGGTTCAGCATTTTAAGGGCTGAAGGGAAACTGGAGGAATAAATTTAGCATCCGGAGTCCAATTTAGATTGGACGAGGGCAAATATAGTGACCACAGTGTTTGACGCTCAATGCGCCACGAGGTGTGGGGAAGCACTTTCAAAATGTCTAGAGCCCGCAGACAGCCCGTTCGAAGACGGCGTAGGTTTGGTAACCAGGATATCTTGGGATCGTGAGTTAGCCCAGAAACTGAAACTTAGAGAAATCTATCTCTACTAGGATATCTTGGGATCGTGAGTTAGCCCAGAAACCGAAACTCAGAGAAATCTATCTCTACACCTTGTAAGGAGATAGGTGGCGGAACAAGAGCCCCTCTACCACGGTGGAAATAGATGCCTTAGTTTTTCTCGTGGAAAAGGGGAATCCCCTGAGTTAGGCACTTTTCGAGAACGCATCGACCTTCAGTTGAGGCCAACGCGCTGTTGATGGAAGGCGAGGCGAGGAACAGTATAGTGCCAAGTCATCGACGAACAGGGTCGCGAATACACCCTATGGGCTAGAGGATGTGATATCATTGATCGCAATTACGAAACATAAAAACACTTAAAACGCTGTCCTGAGGAACTCCCTCCTCTTGGGGTTGCAGGGCAGAGTATGTGTCTTCAACACGCACCATAGAGGTTCGAGATGCTAAGAAACTTCGAATAAAAAACTAAAAGACCTCTCATACCACAAACGTATAGCTGCTTTAAGGCACCGTATCTCCATGTTGTATCGTAGGCTTTCTCAATGTCGAAATATATGGCCAAGATTCGATGCTTTAACGAGAAAGCTTTTCGGAGCGATCCATCGAAACGTACTAAGAGGTCAAGGGTACTATGACCCTTGCGAAAACCGCACTGAAATGGAGACTGATTGGTTTCTAGGAACCAGTTCAGGTGCACCAACACCATCTTCTCTAGTAAATTACTCAGAAAGCTGGCAAGAGCTATAGGGCGACAGTGATCTGCGTCCAACCCATCCCTGCCCGGTTTGACAAAGGAGAGGACAATCCCGACGCACCATGGTGATGGGTTAAAACCTTTAACCCATATAAGGTTGTACAAGTCGAGTAAGAAAGTGACTGTGTGAATGGAGGTGCCAAATCATATCAAAATGGATCCTGTCAAGGCCAGGAGAAGGGGATCAACAAAGGGACAA
This sequence comes from Ceratothoa steindachneri, assembly GCA_963969495.1. NCBI lineage: Eukaryota > Metazoa > Arthropoda > Malacostraca > Isopoda > Cymothoidae > Ceratothoa > Ceratothoa steindachneri. The sequence continues at coordinate 11,037,097 of OZ018338.1, forward strand.
TGCGGCGCGCAACTCGTCGATAAAGAATAGATTTTGTTGTAAAATTGAGATGATGAGACTCTTAGTTAGATTTATAGGCTAGAAAAGCCTTATTGTAACAGCTGACGGCAAAGAAATGGTAGGCCAAGTCATTGCTGAGGATCCCTGTAAATTGAGTGTGGTGTTATTATGGCCGGCATGACAACCCCGGATCTTGTTAATCCTCTTCCAGATCTTTGCAGTAGGGGTCATAGAAGAAAGCGATGAAACGTAGCGGCGCCATGAAGTTCGGCGAGCCTGACGAAGGGTTCTTTAACGAAGCCTCTGAGCTCAGTTTCGGTTAACCTTATTACACAAGGTTGGGTTGCGCCGTTATGGGGCACGAGCTAACTTGTAGTTTTTGACGGCTTTCGCACACTCCGATGTACATCAGGGAAGGGTTGAGCGACCCGTTACGGGTGGCCTTCGTGTAATGGTCTGTGTGGCCTCGTCCTAGATAATCGATGTGAAGTACGCTACTGCCGAGTCGACACCATTGAAGGTCCCCAAGGAGGCACTTGTAAAGGACGCCTTTCGGAAGTCTTCTCAATCGGCATGGCTTAAGTCCCACTTGAGAGGTATGGTTGTATGAGGGATAGGAAGTGGTCACTCCCATGGATGACATCAAGAGCTGACCATCAAAATTCAGTGAGGTAATCAGTGGAAAAGAGAGACAGGTTAACACAACTAAATGAATTCGTCTGGACATGATAAGAGGTAAAATCGCCAGTGTTTAAAACGCAAAGAAAGTCATAATAAAAGACACTAAAACACTGCCTTTGGCATTTCGAGTAATGTCGCCCCAATATGGGTGACGGGCATTAAAATATCCAAGTAATAAAAACGGGGAGGGCAACTGATTTACAAGTTCTAAAAGGTCGGGTCTTGACAATGGTAAAGATTGTAGGTAAATAGAGCAAATATTAAAAACCCTTGTAGGAAAAAACATCACGGCAACAGATTGGAGTGTAGTGTGGAGGGAGACGAGATACATGGTTGGATGACGAAACCATAACTGGCACTCTGCCATGAGACGAGCCCCCGACAGGGGCAATAGAGTTGAAAATACGAAAACCGGGCACCGCCGGAAAGGGCCGAGTACCCAGTTTGTTCTCTTGAAGACAAATAACAGCGGGGTGGAGAGGCGTCAAAAGAACGCCTTGACATTCCATCGTAAAATGGAGGATATTATGTGGGACGGTTGGATAGCACAGGAGATATCTCTTTCTCCTTTGTGGCTGAGGTTAAGATTGAAGTGCGTCCCAAAGAGCTTGGGGGACGAAGAGCAGATTTCGAGGAACCTGCTATAGCAGGGAAAGAGCTCCTGGAAGCAGCAGTGACAGGGGATGGGTCCGATGGTTTCGAGGAGCCAACCGAGGCCCCTGCCTGTAATTGAGGCACAAAGCCAGGCGGAAACGGAAGATCGAGAGATTTTCAGACGGTAGATGCGGACTCATGGGCCGAGGGCGCTGGCGATCTCTGAGGAGTTGATCCAACAACCGCAGCTGACGAGGTTGGAATATCATCTGTTTCCATCGGATAATGAGTAGGAGGGTGAGTTGGTGAGGCAAGGAATCTGGACACACTACAGGAAACTGGGTGGGTTTATCCTGCCATTTGAATTGGTAAGGGGTCCAACTCCTGTGAAGGGCGGGACGGGCTTGAGGACAGATTCTTGAGTCTCGGCCGAGTCTAGTCCAGAGGCTGCCCGTTTATTGGTGGCCGATGAGCCAGGTGAGGAGACCTTCTTCTTACCACGGGGCTCTGGGCCCCGGGGCCAGGTAGATAACCTTCACTGGTCGATATAGAAGATTTTTTCAGATAATGTCTGATGTCTTCAAGTGTCTCACCCTGAGCGTCGGCCCCGGCTTGAGCTGCCGGAGAGAGGGAGGCAACATTAGGTATCTCGGTGTGAGATCGATACTTCGACGGTATATCGTGAATGCTTCTGACACTAACGTTAGATGGGCGATGAGATGCTTTAGGCGTGTCGGAACTCGCATGTGATGGTCGGTTTCGTCCAGTGTCGCGCAAGCCGTCTGAGAAGAGACGGCAAAGAGGTGAGGTTTGTGCTCGAGTTTCTTTCATGTCCAGGCGCAGAGTCGCGCACAGCGAGGACCTCCTTTTCTTATAAGAATATTGGGCAGATTTTTAACGCTTTACTGAGGGCACCACTGCAGTTGGCACAGCACGGTGTTTTGGTGCATTTAAGGCCATGGTATCAGAACTGCAATTCACGCAGGAACGGGAGTGCACTCAGGCACGACCATCATGTCCAAATTGATTACAATTGAAGCAACGTCTGGCTAGTTCGACGTTGGGGCTTACCTGGACACGAAGATACCCAGCTTTAATAAACTGCGGCAGTTCTTGACGTTCGAACGTTAAAATCAATGTGGCAGTTGGGACTCTAGTAAAGCCTACAGTTTTAGTCACCCTATGTACATGTGTGACGCGTTGGGTACTAAACTTGCTCTGAAAGCGGTTGAGGTCGTAGTCCCTTAATTCGTTTGAAAGGACGACACCTTTGGCAAAATTTAGACGTGGATGGGGCGAAAAGGTTACGGGAACTTCAGCTACCGAAGACTGATTTCGCACAAGATTGTGTTGAGAGTGACAAGACACCTCGACTACGATATCACCACTACCTCTGACCACATCTGGCGGGATTCATCAGTGGTTCTCAAATGATTCATTAACGTCAAACACATTCACTTTTGAAAGTTGGGTGTCAGATGACGAACTCATGACCAGAAAGCGGGGATAGTCTAAATCTGGGTCCACATCGTTGGTATAGGGATCCAACGAGCGAGAGAAGGGCGAAGAACGTTTGACACGAGAACCCTTACGTGAAGGGGCAGTTTTAGGTTTATGGCTAGCCATTGCAAATACAAGTAACCACATTCTCCCTCAGGACTCTCCACCATGGAGGCCTACAAGGGCCCGGTGCTACTGCAACTCTAGATTCAGTAACGTCCGGTATGTCCTCTTCGAGAATGGATACGGATCCACCACACCATCTTAATAGACTGAAGAGGCTGCTCGAGTTCTCCTACGCGCGGAGAAAAGGGACCAAGGATGGGTTTCTCCTTGGGCATAGGCAGACGAAGGCGGTGGAGATGCCCAACCTCCTGCGACCTTCATAAAAGAACAATTCAGAATTAGTCCGAAAAAAAACAAACAAAAACAGAGGTCAGGTAACCATCAGGGCCACTAGATAGAAGAAAGAAGGGGAAATAAAGGGCAGTAAAAGTAATAGGGGGTATATTAAAAGTCTAGTTCGCATCACCAAGCGACCACTAAGGGCCCCATGGCTGACCCCCCCTCACCACGAGAAGGCCAGAGCCTCTCTGGGACTAACACCTGAAGAAAGTAAAGGTCCCAGAGAAGGAGTGGGAAATCCTTCCAAGGAAGATCAGAAGGCAGATAGTGAAGGCAAAGGCCGCCTTACCCATAGACATAGGAAAGGGGAAAAGCTCCTCTCGCTAGAAGGATGTAGGGATCCCTTGAGAAAGCACGGGGCAGGCCGCCACATTTCAGAGGTGGAGCTGCTCCAAAGGTGGTAGAGGGGAACCCCTCTACCAGTAAGAGGTGTGGTCATATTCCTCACCCACTGTAGCCCCAAAGTTGCGGGAGGTTTCACATAGACGTAATCGAAAATCTTGAAAATTTTCCCAACAACCGATATTACTCAAACTTGTGACCAATGAGAAAAATAGAAGGTCGTTGGTGGGGTACATCCTGTATTTAGCAGCTCCCGCCTCAGGTTTTCGGAATTTTAAGGTATCCAACCCTGAATACGTTGTAGGGTTTGCTTCGATCACAAGTTGCCCAGTGAAGGGTCGTTCCTCAAAAGCCGCAGCTCTCTACCGAGCATCGAGAGAGCAAGGCGAAAGGGTGGATACCCTTAATCAGACGTACTGATTCTCGACAAGACGACCAAGCTCCGTTGAGGGAACCCCAGAGAGGGGATCCGAGACATTTAGTTGGCCTGGCAGCCAATAAAGCAGTAAAACCCGCCCGCAATAACTAGCACGGCCTTGTCCACCCGAGAACGGTTGCATGAAGGCGGTGGTCAGTCCCTTAGGAGAGGGGAAGGAAGTATTGGTTCAAAACCGATCTTTGTATTAATCGCGCCCTAACGAATAGGATCCCGTAAGTCCTGGTCTCTTGCAACACGGCATGAGGTAGCTGGTCAGTTCCTTAAACCTAGAGATAATAGAGATTGGGTACGTGGGAAAATAGAGGGTGGATAAAGACCGGGAAGAACGCACCAGCTTCCTTTGTCCCTGTCAGAGTTCAATTAAACCCAGTGAGCGGGGCATTTCATATTTGCCCTCGAGCCGAGACAGACGTGCTGCTCCTCCGGGCACCAAATGTCGCCACAGGAAACCCCTTGTGAGGGAGCAGCGAGAGTGGATACCAAGTCAAGGCATTGAGAGGTCTAACCACTGATTGGTGGAGGCGCTTTAAAAACCGGCAGGAGGGTAGGTATATCTTACACAGCCAATTACAGTACCGGTCTTTCCTACACGTAGTTCGCCATATTTGAATTTAAGCGACCACCTTGTTCTCACATAGCTACCAGTTCGATAGGCTTCAAAGGTGTGACGGCAAATATAAACATGATCAACGGGTTGATCAATCCTAGAGGCTTAGGACCAAAATTAAGAGCTACGAAGATTTCATGCAACAGATCGTTACTGGGGATGAAACTTGGATTAATCAATTCGATTAAGAGAACAAAATCCCATCAAAGCACCGGCTTCCAAGGGGGTTCTCCGTGGCCAATCAAATTCAAGGCAGAGAAATCAGCAAAAGTGATTTGAAGTTTTATGACAGATGGAATAATCTTGACTTGCTGATTATGAAGTAGTGAGGAAAACTGAGGAATGTATGGCGAAGAAACGTTACAAACTTCTTTTTGTTCCTCAAACTTAAAAAAATCATTTGAAAGTAAGCTTCCAGTCGAGAGATGAAGCATAAAATGAAGTTAGGACGTGGCACAATACGAAGAGCTCAGAATTCTTCAGGGACGAAACAAAACATCTTCCGAGTGACAGAAAATTATGAAAAGCAATAATAGCCTCAAATTAATTTTCATTTTGCACTCAAACCTTTTGACTAACCCGTAGTGGAGGAGAAGGTGGGGCAACTGCGAAAGAGCTAAAGGAATTATGTGAGTAAATGTTGTTAAAGAAATTTCTCTTGAACAAATGGGGTAGATCATGTGTGCTTGACTTTCTTGAAGCCCTATAGATCAGGGATTGAGCCCGTGACGTAGCAAGATATCTACCACATAGATGTCATGACCAATGCGGTCTTCGACTGGATAAATGCTATGGTTACTGCGGGGAAGATAAGGGTGGTTTCCGAATCCCTTTTCAATGCTATGGCATTAACTCATGTCCAAGCCAAGAAGTGAAACGTGAGTGTCGTACCAATGACTGAAAAAGAAAGTGAAGCTATCATGTACATCCTCTCAAACGCAAGAACGCCCCAAATTCCGCCCAAATTGGGGTAAATATAAAAACGCTTTAAAAAAATATTTCTATTTCATAAATTACATCTTGACACTTCTAAATTTTTGGTAAAAAAAAAAAATCTTCAATCCCAATATTTAATCAAGCCATCCCACCCAGCAGTAGCAATCTTGCTCGTTTCATGAGGATGCCACAAAATGCCTATACATACGTCATCGTGAGCCTTCCATTTCTGATAAAGTTTCGTGGTTTTCCAATCCCAGATGTAAGCTTTACCATCAGCGTCACCGGACACGAGATAACTCATGTCTGGGGCAAAATCTAAGGTACATGCGTATCCTGCAACCATATGGCCAGTGAATGTCTTTTTCCTATTCATCTTGAACCTATCGAGGGCGGAAAAAATGACAATTTTATTGTCCATACTCTGACATGCCAACCATTTATTGTTAGGGGAGAGGGTGACAGCTGGCATTGAATGCATCGAGGGGTCTGCAATGTATTTGAAGTCCACGGGAATATCCCACTCCCAGACACGCAAACTTTTGTCATCGGAAGTAGATACGAAACGACGATTTTCATCGATAAATGTAATGGTGTTTACAGCACCCAAGTGTCTGTCATATTCTTGGACGATTTCTCCCGTTCTGGTATCCCAGCAGACAATCTTTTTGTCTGAAGTCCCAGCTACGATTAAATGTTGCTTCTCCTCATCGGGATTAAATTTCACGCAATAAGGGATTTTCCGGCTGGTGAATCTGGATGTACATTCGCCAGTTTCAGTGTCCCACAGCTTGATAAATCTATCGTACCCTGCTGAAAGAAACTGCTTGCCATCGTTACTAAAGCAGATATCTCTGACAGCTTGCTTGTGGCCCATGTAAGTTCTGATGCACCTACGTTGTTCGTACACCTCCCATATTTTGATTTTTGTGTCCATAGAACAAGAGAGAAGCAAGTGTCCCGACCCTGGAAACCACCTAATGGCGGAAATACCCTTGTTATGGCCCTTCCATGTGTGAATCATCTTTTTAGGCATGAAACACTTTTCAGGTGGGTCGGGTGAGTTCAAATTCACACCCACATCCTGTGGGATGTGTAAGAATGGCCTTCCTTGATAATCGTAGGCATCCTTGATATGTAGCAGAGTTTTCTCTTCGATGGGTTTGTCATCTGTTTGCTTTCCTCGTTTGCTCCTCTTAGCTAAAATTTCGTCAAGCTTCAACTGTTCTTCTTCCGACGGTTTCATCACTGTCTGTTCATCCCTGTATTTGGCCCAAGGTCCCTTGAATCCCTCTATGTCTTCGGGGTCATTGTTTTTATTCAATTTTCTCTTTTGGAGAATTTCTTTCTTAGCCTTTGTTTCAAAAACTGTGATGCCACTGTTGTTCTCGGCAGCCATTGTATTGCCAACATACTTTTTCCCTTCTGTTGGCTCGCCTGATATGGATGGGTCGATGGCATAACCTGAAAAAAGGAAAAAAAATAAGTGAGATTACAATATCAACCAGTTTCCCACATTTGCACATACTATAGTTACTCCCTTACAACATTTGCTTATACCATAGTCACTCCCATACATCATTGGTACATACTGTAGTCACTCCCATACAGCATCTTGGCACATTCCACACTCAAAACCCTTATGGTCACAATCTGCTTCATCTGTACCACATCATTTACAATGCATCCAAGATCCTTAAAACCTGGCACTTGTTCAAGAGTGACATAATGGCCTCCCATATTATACCCCACCCCATTCTCACTACCAACTAGCACTATCTTACTCTTTTCTGCATTCACCCTTAGATCCTTCCTCTCAACCACCCTGTCAAAACCTACAAATCAACATTTCCAGGTCATCCACATATACCAACATAGAAAACCATCCCTCACCAATCTTAGTAACCCCCTCTCTCATTCCCATACGTATTTCTCTTAGTAATCCATCTATAAAATATTAAACAGCTATAGGAATATCACGCAACCCTGTCTTACACCACTACATATGTCAAACCACTCACTACTGCTATCTATCACACTGATTACTTCCAATGTACTCTTCACACCATCCAATATCTAACCACTCACTCTATACATTCTTAGCACTTACCTAATTCTTCTCTATCTACACCCTCATAAGCTTTCTTCAGATCCATGATCACAGAAAACACCTTATCCTTTGTGTTTTTTTTCCCCTTTATCAGACCTCTCACAGCACTAACATACCTTGCATGCTTATCTCTTCCATACCCTAAAGCCGCACCAAATTAATGCCCATAAAGCCAATCATATTTATATTTGCATCACCATCCCTACCCACATCATACAACTCATAACAGATGAGGTTAGTCACTGGATGTAGTCCCAATTTGGGTCACCTTCTCAGAAGTTGACATACACTCTAGATACCAATGGTTCAGATCCTGCGTTAATCAGTAGGTTTTCACTTTTCCACTGAGAAATAAAGGGATCTTTAAATGAGTGTGCACTGTAGAGGTAAAACTCATTAAAAAAACAAAAACTTGTCAAAGTATTCTCACCATCTTTGTACCCCATTGTTCCCAAGTACCCTCCTATCCTTGATGTTTGCACAACTATTCTTCTTCTTGCTTCCTGTTCCCATCTGGATCCTCATTCATCTTCCAGTTCCCAAACGGATCCTCATTCATCTTCCAGTTCCCAACATGATCCTCATTCATCTTCCTGTTCTCATCTGGATCCTCATTCTCTTCCTGTTCCCATCCAGGTCCTTATTCATCTTCCTGTTCTCATCCGGATCCTCATTCATCTTCCGGTTCCCATCTGGATCATCAATCATCTTCCTGTTCCCATCTGGATCCTCATTCATCTTCTTGCTCCCATCTGCATCTTTATTCATCTTCCAGTTCCCATCCAGATCCTCATTCATCTTCCTATTCCCATATGGATCCTCATTCATCTTCCTATTCCCATATGGATCCTCATTCATCTTCCTGTTCTCATCGGGATCCTCATTCATCTTCCAGTTCCCATCAGCATCCTCATTCAACTTCCTGTTATCATCCAGATCCTCATTCATCTTTTGTCTAAACATTTCATTTGCTGCTTTCCTCCTCTGTTTAATCACTTTTCTTTTAAGTGCCTTGTATGTATTCAACTGCATCATCCTAGCATTCTTATCTGCTCTATTAAGCATTTACAAATATACACACTTTTTCCTCTGCACTATAGGCTTTACATCATTCTACATTTTGCTTTAATTTCCCTGGTTCTAGCACAAGTACAAACAGCCCTCGCATTAACTACTACCTTTTTGTTAAATTTGTTCCACATTTTCTTTATTACCAAACTTGCACTTATTTCTTCTCTTCTACTCTCAAGCCTTCTCACATAGTTTTTCTCATTGATTTAATACCCTTTCACTTCTGATTTTCCCTTCACTTCCACCTTCCTCACATCGTCTCATTCATGTAACAACCAGTTTAACCTTAGCACAGATATGAGATCAGATAGTCCCACACACATCTTACAACTTTCATATCAAATGTCAGGAAGCATAAGGATTTAAAGGAAACCTCAACAATCATACTACCCAATCTAATGGATTTTCGCTAGCATCAAATTTTTAAAAACTTTAAAAATGACAAAAAAAAATAATAATAATAATAAAAAAGCCAAGCTAAGAAAATGGAGGATCCCGTCAGTGCTGGAGAAAAACTACTGTTAGGAATTCAGTGGAATTTCCCATAAGCATAGAACCATAAGAGGACCAATTGGTCTGCATGGAGGTTGTACACTCAGGAATATTTGGTCTGCGCTACACTTTAATGGTTAAATAGAGAAGCACCTAACCACAAAAAAGGAACCCTTAGAACATAAAAAGGGGCGATTGTAACAAAGATTAACTTTAGATTAACAATTTTAGGCAAATATCTTAAACATTTACCTAAAAACAAAAGTAGAAAATCCCCCTCTCCCCAAGCCCTCTCACAATCTCTTCCTGCACACACAAAGGAAGAAGAGTAGAGGAGAGACGTAAGACAAAGTGGTGAAAATTCAATAAAGATGGTGAGAATGGCTCCCAAATATAGCCTCATTCATACATTCACGTCTCAAAATATCACCTCAGTTTGTGAACAGCAAGCATGGTAACCATTCATCAGGAAAATGGTAAGATAACCAGATCCTGTTAAACAAATGAGAAAAGCCACCCACCTAGTATGCCTTATACAGCTTTAGGCAAGGGCAGTGGGTGCAAGTTGAGACCTCATTTTTTTTCATTTATTGCACCTATTTGGGGACTGCCTTCATGGTCAGAGTCAAGAAATTAGTAAGGACGAGCCTATTCTTAGGCTATACTAACATTTAGAAACAAAGAGAAACCAACCAAACAAAGAGTAAAGAAAAAAAATATGTCTGCTCAGTCACTGGTGAGGCATTGGGAAAAGTTTGGGGACAATAGCATGTAACTTTAGGTTAACACTGGCTATCTCCAATCTTATTTGTCAGGTAGTCCAAATCTCCAATCTTATTTGTCAGGTAGTCCAAATGGATGACTTGATTCTTGCCATGTAATCAGAGTGGGAAAGTTTTTTTATTTTTTTTTATTTAAGGGGCTATCTGGCGACTGCCGACTTAGGCATAAGTCGCCGTAAACAAACAGCCTAGTTCTAGGCTACTTCAAAAAATGGAACAGGGAACAACAAAAAAGAAATAACAATAACAAAACAATAACAAAAAAAACAAAAACAACAAAAACAACAACAAAATTAAGCCTGGTTAAAAAAAAGGGAGAAGGCCGGCCTCCCCCAAAAAGTTAGCAAGTCCACCAGTCAAAGTGCACGCACTCGTCCCGAGTACAAGGGACAGGCGGTAGCGACCCCGCCCATCCCGGTACCGGGACAGGTGTCGTGCGCGAAGATCACCCAGACTGGGACATTCGACAAGAATGTGCCGAACAGTCTGGGGGACGACGCAGTCGTTGCAATAGGGCGCAGGCGAGCGCTCCACCAGATAGCGATGCGTCACACGAGTGTGTCCGATTCGGAGACGACAGAAAGCAACCTGAAGCCGCCGCGGCATTGGGGGATAGGTCCATGGGAACAGTCGCGGCGCAATGGCACGCAACTTTAAGTTCCCTTCGACCGTCTCCCATCTTCTTTGCCAAGCAGTCCGAAGAGCTGCCCGTATTCCTGCCATGTAGTCGGTGTGAGGAAGAGCGAAACGCTGGTCCGGTCGCAGAGTCCTCGCGGACTCTTTGGCGCCCTCATTCCCCGCAATTCCCACATGTCCAGGAACCCAGCAGAAGATAATTTCGACATCTGCCCGGCTCGCCAAAACCGTGGCGTCACGGATATCGCGAACCAGGGGATGCGGAGATTCCAATGCCCCGAGAGCACTCAGGGCGCTTTGTGAGTCGCTATAGATCACAATCCGGTCTCCGAACCGGGCACGTCGCGTAATCTCCCGTACCGAGTGGTGTATTGCCACCAGCTCGGCCGTGAAGACAGACGCAGCGCCTGGTAGAGCCCCGCTGACTTCAAACAGAGGGGATACGGCGTGGAAGCCGACCCCCTCTTGGGACTTGGAGCCATCCGTATACACTGGCACGGTTCCAGCGTGACACGATGTGTGCTCCAAAAAGGTCGAACGCAATACTCCCGGCGCAGTACAAGCTTTGGGAGCAGAGGCGTGGCGACAAATAGCCAAATGTGGTACCCTCCAGGGTGGCGTCCTGGGCAGAACCAGGGGCGCCACCGGCCCGAGAGCTATATCTAGCTCTCGAAGGAGTTTCCTGGCCCTAAACCCAAAGGGCTTAGGGTATGACTGGCGTCTCTCGGCGGCATAGGCACCATCGAGATCAGCTGCGGATGCAGTGAGAGCTGTTGGCGACTGAGGGAGGCGCCGGGCTCGCGCGTACAGGCGAGTGATGCACTGCACGCGGCGCAGAGCGAGTGGCATCTCCCCAGCATCGACCAACAGGCTCTCAATGGGGGAAGTGCGGAAGGCACCGGTCGCAAGGCGAAGGCCGGTGTGGTGGATCGAATCCACCTTCCGCAATAAACGCTCGGCTGCGGATGCATAAAACTCGCATCCGTAGTCGAGCTTCGAGCGAACAAAGGATCGATAAAAAAGTAAGGCGGTAGCCCTATCAGCGCCCCAAGCGCTGAACGTCACGGAACGGAGAATGTCCATGGCGCGGGTACAAGAGACCCTAAGGCTGCGAATATGAGCCTCCCAGGTGAGGCGTCGGTCGAATACAAGACCAAGGAAACGGTGCGACTCAACCACATCCAGGCGCACCCCATTAAGAAACAAATCTGGGTCGGGGTGAAGCCGTGGATGGCGGCAGAAGTGCACCACCTTAGTCTTGGCCAAAGAAAACCGAAACCTGTGCGCTTCGGCATAGCGAGAGACGCGGTTCAATGCCTGTTGGAGTCGACGCTCCAGAGTTGGCATCTGGGCCGCGCCAAAAGAGATCGAAAGGTCGTCCACGTAGAGCGTAGCGAGAACATCTTCCGGCAGCACCGAGGTGATGCCGTTGATGCTCAGGGCAAAGAGTGTGACACTGAGGACACTTCCCTGCGGGACACCCTCTTCCTGCTCCTTTGGGCCGGAGAGAGCTCCCCCCACCCGTACGCGGAATCGACGATCTCACAAAAATTCAGATATAAACATTGGGAGGCGTCCCCTCGCCCCCATCGTGTAGAGAGTCTCCATGATACTGTATCGCCATGCGGTATCATAGGCCTTCTCCAGATCGAAAAACACCGTGGCGTAGTGCTGTCTACGAAGGAAAGCCTCGCAGACGGCATTTTCCAGTCGGAGCAGAGCATCCGACGTGGAGTGGAACTTGCGGAAGCCGCACTGTGCGGAAGACAGATGGCCTCCGCTGTCCAGGAAAAAAGCGAATCTAACGTTTACCAATCTCTCCATCAACTTGCACACGCAAGAGGTTAGAGAGATTGGGCGGAAACCGGTCGGAGTAGAGTGATCTCTCCCCGGTTTGCGAAAGGCGAGCACAGTAGCGATTCGCCAGGAGTCTGGGAGAAGACCTTCCACCCAGATCCTGTTGAACAGATCTAACAGAAAGGCCATGCCTCGCTCACCCAGGTGTCGAAGCATGGCGTACGGGACATCGTCCGGACCATGGGCGGTGTCCGCGCACGAAGCGAGAGCGGAACGCAACTCACTCACAGTAAACTTGTCGTTGAAGGGTTCTCCGCCACTGGAGGTAAAGTCCAGCCGGCGGCCTTCCGCGACATCACCACGTGCATTGAATGCTGGCGGAGCAGCATCACGGCTAGAGAATGCGGAAAAAGCGGTCGCTAAGGATTCCGCCACGGACGCGGGGTCTGAGATTGCGGTCCCATTCTCCTGGAGAACGGGAGGGGGGTCCTGCGAGAACTTGCCCCGAATCCTTTTGACTCGCTTCCACACCTCAGCTAAAGGGGTCTTCCCGTTAAGTGAAGACACGTATGCCCGCCAAGAAGAGCGGCGGGCGTGCTTCGAAATATACCGGAACCTAGCCCTAGCCCGACGAAATTCAGCGACAGTGAAATCGTTCGGGCGGCGCTTATAGCGCATGTAGGCATAACGCTTCTGTTTGAGGGCCGTCTCACACTCGGCCGACCACCATGGGAGTGGTCGGCGTGCAAAACGGCCAGACGTCCTAGGAATAGTAGTCAGGCCCACGGCGATGAGGTTGCCGGAGAAGAACTCAACGGCCTCATCTACCGACCTAAACTCCTCGACTGAGATAGAGAATTCAGTCATTTCCTGAAATGCAGGCCACCGCGCCCGCGCCAAGCACCACCGAGGTGGTCTCTCAGGCGGCAGTTGCCCTGAAAATGATATTTGAATGGGAAAGTGATCACTACCATGGAGGTCATCGACCACCCCCCATTTAAAATCAGGCTGTGCATCCGAAGAGCACAAAGATAGGTCAAGGCAAGAAAATGAAGCGGTTCTCGGACAGTGATGCGTAAACTCATCCACGTTTAGGACACCCATCTCAAGCTCTTCGATCAGATCGGCAAGGACTTGTCCCCTGGGATTTATGGAGTAATCTCCCCAGAGAGGATGCCTGCCGTTCAGATCTCCAAGCAAGAGATAGGGCCTCGGCAACCGTGCCACGACGCGGCGGAAGTCCCCCGCGTCGAAGTCAGCTGACGGTGGAATGTACGCAGAAATGATAGTATACCTCCTATCCAGGTGCAGCTGCACAGCCACTGCCTGAAGGGAGGTATCTAAAGAGAAAGGAAGAACGGAGACATCATGCCGGGTGTAAACTGCGCATCCCCCAGCCCGGCCATCCCGCGGTGGTGGGGTCGCAAGACCCTTATACCCCGGGAGGGCAGGGAGGGGCACGCACCTAGCATGGTCTCCTGCAAAAAAATAGCTAACGGGGAACGGGACGAGACGAGCCTCCGCAGCTCCTCCCAGTTGGCCCGGAGTCCACGGCAATTCCATTGAAGGAATATGCCCTCCAGGCCTAGCTCGGAGGAGACGCGGGGGCCCTCCTCGAATTGAAGACCCTCACGGGAATGGCCGTACGCTTCCCGGGAGCAGAACCTCGGGCGCTGTTGGCCGGACAAAGCGCTGAAGGCGCTGTCGCCTTCGAGGACTTATTGGGGGAGGTTGGGCTCGCCATGCGAGTCTTTTCCTCTCTCCGCCTCGAAACCTTAGGCGGGCGTTGCGGCTTCGGAGGCGGGGGGCCCTCTTTTCGAGGAACCACCGTCTCCGAGCAACTCGCTCCACCTCGGGGCGTGGGCGAAGGAGCCGAAGCTCCTTTGTTGGTGTCCTCCTTTCGGGGGACAGCTTTAGGAACCCCGGAAGATGGCCTAGCGACCATCTTCAGGGGTGTTGCCTCCTGTGAGTCTAACGACTCGGTGGAGGCGCGTGGCCGTTTCGCCTTACGAGAAACGGTCACGCTGGGGGAGGAGGGGGGAGCCCTGGTTTTAGCCGGGGCAGGGTATGAACCCTTTTTGCCGCCAGCTTTACCAGGGGAGCGCCCGGGTTGGGTAGAGCCCGCAGAAGGGCTCCGAATGGGCGCGGAAACAACCGTGCTCGTTGGCCTGGATGGGCCAGGAGCAGAGGGTGCCTTCCTAACTATTGAGGCATATGACGTCCCAGGCAGAGCCGGGCGCGCCAGGACCAAGTCCTTTGCCTCGCGGAATGAGAGTCGATCCTGGGCCTGAACGGCCAGGATTTCTTTCTCAAGGAGATATGCACCACATTGCTTCGAAGAAGCAGGGTGCGGCTCTCCGCAATTGACACACTTGGCCACACACGATTTGGACTTATCGTGTGCGACCTTGGAGCAATTTACACAGACTTCGGGTGACCCCGACTTTGCACGTCTACATGAGCGATTCGTATGGCCGAAGCGGTGACAGTAATAGCACCGCCGCGGCAGTGGCACGAATGCCTTCACGCGGTAGCGGTACCAACCGGCACGCACCGACTCAGGAAGCTTGTCACAGTCGAACGTGACGAAGAGTGTAGGGGTGGGTCTCGAGGCCCCTCCCTGTTTTCTCATCACACGTTCGACCCTGACCGCCCCATGGTCGGCCAGCTCTAAGGTGATGTCCTCAATGGAGTAGTCAACGAGTTCCCTCGCATAAACTACTCCTTTCACAAAGTTCATGGTAGAGTGCGGCGTCACACTCACCGGGGTGCCATGAAGTGTCCGAAGAGCACTAATCTTGGCCGCCTCAGCGGGATTCGCCGCATTCGCCAGAAGGCTCCCGTCCGAGAAACGGGTTACCTTCGGCTCTCTACCAATTGCACTAGCTAATCCTCTCCTCTGATGGATCATGTTGCCCTTGGACAACATGGTGCCATCAGTGGAGCGAATAACGAGGAAGCGTTTGAAGCCAGCGGGCTCGAAAACGCCAGGTAACCTCTGAATCAGGGGCCCCGATGTCATCGAGGCTCCGCCCTGTGCACTCTTGGTATTAGTCTTCTTTGTCAGGGGCTCCGCAACCAGGGGGGCAGAGGGGGCGGATGTGCCGATCTTGGCTTGGTCGCTTGCCAGAGTGGCAGCAGACCCATCCGTCCCCGCAGCCCCCGCGGATGGAGAGGAGCCCCGAGTCTTTTTAGTCTTTTTCTTTTTCGGAGAGGAGGGCGGGGAATGAACCCGCTTTTCACCTCCGCCGGCAGAAGTCCCCAGGCCAGATGGACCAGCCTCAGCCAGGTCCCTCTCCGAAATGGAGAAGGTCCTGGTTGTCGTAGGGGCACCTGTCGGAGGAGATCCCTCCCCTCCTTTTATTGCCTCGGAGCCCTCAGCCATTTGAGGAGGACCTTGCATAGGGGCGGATTCGGGTTCGGTGCTTGGCGCCGAGCCCGAACTCCCCCCCATGGAAGGCCCTACCGTCTGAGGCTGGGTCTCCTCAAGGACCATGTCTATCACAGGAGGGGCCTCCAGTTGGCCATCCCCTCCCAGGACATCGCAGGTCCCCTTGGCAGTATTGTCACTAGTCAGGTGGTGTGGGGAGGCACAGGCCTTGACCCCAGCAAGGTTTAAAATTCTTGCCAGCAGGTCTTTTGAGGGAAGCGACCGAAGGGGCCTGGCTTCCCTCTCCCCCCTAAGGGGGTTTGCCCCACCGAGCCGCTTGCACGAGGGGCGGTCGGCAATGGGCTGCCTGCTGGCTTTCTTGGCAGTCCCCTTAGAAAGCAAAGGAGGGACTGCCGCTGGAGATAGGGAGGTGCCCGAAAGCACCTCCAGAGAAGGGGGTGAGGGGGAGTCCCCTACACCCGTAGGCGTAGGAGAGGAGTAAGCCTCCTCTCCAGTTAAAGAATTATGGAGGGTCCCTTGCGCAAGCACAAGGGGAGGACCTCCATTTTCTCGGTGGAGCTGCCCGAGGGCGGCTCCGTCGATTTTCTTGGGGAAGTTGGGGGTTGGGTTTTTTGTTGTTTTTTTTCATTCATGGGCATGGTGACCCTCTTTTGATTACGGGACGCAATAGCTCATCACCTCTCGCAGTTGCCCGCACTGCGAGAGGTGCTTACAAGCCCGGCAGAGCCAGGCGCCGCCATTCGGGACCACCCCTCCCGCCTGGTGGCCTGGCAGTCCTTCGGCATGGCGGCTCCACCTTGGACACGGCGTAAAAAATATAGGTTGTGAAGAGGAGAGGAAAAGGGATGTGAGGAAGATGTGGGTGGGGATGAAGCAGGTTGTTAAAAAACCCCCATCCCGAACCGGAGCTCAGGGGTTAGGGAACAATGTCCCCTCCCCCCTCAGCCCCGATCCGGGGTAGTTGGCTTGAGAAGAAGGTCAGCATTCTACCCTGTGAAATTAGAGGCTGACCAGAGAAAGTTGTGGGAGAGGTTGTATGAAAAGCGACGAGGTAGGGGAGAAATCGGGCTATGTGAAGGAAGGAAGAGAGGCTAAGGTGGGGCCGGACGGAGTGCTGGATCCCGTCAGCATGGCGGCCAGGATGGCAAATCGCCGCGCCCCTTACGGGGTCAGAGTGGGAAAGAATGAAACGCTGGTACAGTTACCCAGTCCTTTTAGACTGTTTGGTGCCCTCATTTCCTGCAATCCCTACATGTTCAGGAACCCACAGAACAGAATCTCAACATCTTTCATGCTCACAGCAGCTGTGGCATCAAGGATATTGCAAACCAAGGGTTGTGATGATTCCAAAGCCTCAAGAGGATTTAAGCACTCTGTTAGTCACAATAAACCATGAAGTATAATCTCCCATAAGGAGTGGTGTATTGCAACCAGCTCACCCATAAGAGAAGACACAATGTCAAGTAGATCTACACAGGCTTCAAACAGAGATTAGATGGCGTGAAAGCCAACATCATTGTTGGATTTGGAGCCATCTGTGTACACTGCCACAGGACCAGCATGACACACAGTGCACTGAAAAATATTTTAAAATACTCCTGGATGTGTAAAAGTCACATCCATAGTCAAGCTTTGATCAAGTAAAAATGCGGTAGAAAAGTAGAGAGGCCCTATCAGCATCCCGAATGTTGAACACAGACCAAAGAAAGTCCATAGCATGGTGCAAGAGACCCTAAGACTGTAAATATGCACTTCCCAGGTGACACGCTGGTTAAAAACAAGACCAAGGAAGTGGTGCAGCTCTACTGCATCCAGGCGAGCCCCTGTGAAAGAAAAGGTGGGACTGCCTCGTGTGCAGAAAGAGAATTACCCGAGAGTGACTGTGAAGAAGGAGGTAAGGGAGATTCTCCTTTACTCAAAAGTAGTGAGAGAAGCTGCCTCACTGCTAGATGAATCTTTGAGGGGCCCCTGAGAAAGCGTAAGGGGGGGTTGTAGTAGTTTGGTTGTCCGCCTCCCCTCCCCTATGTCTAATCTTTTTCTTCTTTTGCAGAATGTGTGTGGGTGTGGATCGTGTGATCACCGTCTTTACTTTGTGTGGGGGGACTCGATGGATCTCTATCGTGCTCCCCCATTCATCTCCTGTTTTCTTTTTAGGCGGATTCTTTCAGCAAATATTGTTAGTTTAATAGTTTGGAAGTCATTAGTTGTGACTGAAGAAGGAAGAACCGCCTGGACGGAGGATAGGTGAGTGAAGATTGTGTGAGAGTGGATATGGTTGAATGAGTTAGGAGTAAAGATGTTTGAGTGTGGCAGTGAATAGGTGACTGAATGTGCCTTCTCTTTTCCAGTTCCGTGGTACCGATTGTCGCCGACATCTGGCTTTCAGAGACGGCTGAAGCCAATCCTGACCCTCGCAAGTGTGCCTACCTTTTGGGGCAATTTTCTAACGTGTGGACCTTGGCCAGCACCTTCCAGTCTCCAGGGAGTGGTTGAAGCAGCATCCAACCGACTGTGACCCAGCAGTTGGTACCAACAAGCGTCCCAGCAACCCAAAATCCTCGGCTTTGCCGAGTCCTGGACCCCTCAGAATCCCGCAGAAAGTGATCCACCTCCCACTTTCTCCAATACGTCTCACTCGATTAGATAGTTAAGGGTGCACCCATCTTTCGCGATATCTTGGTTCTAATATTCGTTGCGTGGCCAAGATCTTATTGTAAGGCCTTTTGTGTAAATATACATGTGTTTGATGGCCAAGGTATTATTGTGAGGCCAACTATATATATTTTTTTGGTGTGTTTAGAAATTGTAAATATTTTGGTGATTGGTTGAATTTGCATTTTTATTATTTACTGGGGTTAACATAACATAACATAACATAATTACACGGATGACAAAAGCCACAAGGGCCTATCAAAGGTCATCCGCCTCCGTCAAAACCCACCCACAAAAAGCACCATCACCAGGGGAAGACAAAATCAAAGTCCCCCACAATATAATATAACGGATGACAAAAGCCACAAGGGCTCATCATAGGTCATCCGAGTCAAGCGGCCTCTTTTTCAAGGCACCCAAACTCCCAGGAAAACTACATCCAGAGGATTGCATCCAGAAACAAGGGTATCACCAATCAAGGCTTGTCAAGAACTAAATCATGCAGCTATAGATATATACAAACAATATTAATATATACAAAACTTAGGAACCATCACAACCTTCCCTTCCCATAAACTCATCCAACCTACTCTTAAATACATTTAGATTTGTGGTTGATCGCCATTATTCATTGGTTTTTAATAAATTTAGAAAATACTCTCTCTCCTCAATACACTCTCCTTGAACCACCGAGCGGACCTTGTCAGGGCGGCGGGAACTTTTGGCTGGGGACTCACGATCCCGCCGCTACATATTTTTGGCGCCCGAATAGGGACTGCCCGGTGGTTTGAGGAAGGAGAGGAGTGAGAGCCTGTGTTTTTTGTCCCTAATGGAGGAGGAACAGATTGGGACCATGGAGTTGGAGATGAGAAGACTAAATGAGTTAGTGCAGCAGAAAGACAGAAAATGCGCATTTGAGAGAAGAGAATGATAGTTTGAAAAGGAAAATGAGGGAGATGGAAGTGAGAATGGAAGAGAGGATTAAAGACAGTGAGGTGCGAATGGAGGAAAGATTGATGCGAATGCTGAATGAGAAAATGGGAGAATCAGGTGCAATTGGTGGGGGTGTGGCCTCGACTCCACTTGGAATTGACATGACTGATAAAGAGGGATTGACAGGCATAAAAGAACCCCTGCAAATGACTAGGCATCGAAAAAAGAAGACCCCAAAGACTAGATGCCCAGACCGACAGGAAAGGACCCGACTGGCTAGTATTGACTCCTTATATTTCAGCTCGAATGAAGGCATGAGTGAAAGTGGGAGAGAAGTGAGTGATAGTGAAAGTGATGCTGAGGTTCATCGGAGTATACTGATCAGAGAAGTGCCAAAGTTAAGTAAGTTTAGAGTGGAAGGAGCAAAAGATGTGAAAGTGTTTTTGAAAGAGTATGAAAATTATTGTAAGGAAAAATTTGGAGAGAATAATAGATTTTGGGTGAAAGAGTTGTGTGAGTTTCTGGATGGGCGTATGAAGGACTTTTACCGGACAATTATGAGTGTGGGTGAGCCTAAGTGGGAGGTTATGAAAGAGAGAATAATAGAGCACTGTAAGAGGATGAAGACAAGTGTGAAGTATAAGAAAACAAATGGGTTTGAGGAAGCGAGAATGGGGAAGAATGAGGATGTGAATTCTTATGCGCATCGCTTAGAGTCCTTGGCACGAATGAGATTTGGAGATGACGGAATAAATGGGAATAAGGAGCTGATGAAGAAGTTTTTAAATACGGTTCCAAATGAAGTGAGTGAGTATGTGACGTATAAGAGGAAAGAGAAGATGAAATGGGCTGGTGAAAGATTGCTATGGAAGGATGTACTGGAGATGTTAGAGGACCGTGAATTTGGGGATTATGGAAGGGAGGAGGCCTCGATTCACACTGTGCGCAACTCAAGTATCAGTAAGTTGCCCCAGTTCCGGTCCTATCGGGATGCGCTGATAGAGAACCCCATCGATGTGATGACAAGATTTTTAGAAAATTATTACGGGCAGAATGAACAACAGTGTGTGTATGTTGGTCGCCAACCGAGAGGGAGTAAAAGTAGGAGTGAGAGTCGGAATGGGTGGAGTAGGGTTCAGAATGGTCGGAATAGTGGTCGCACAAATGATAGGAATGACAGTAGATCTAGAGTAAATGAGCCTAGGTGTCTGAGGTGCAAGAAAGTTGGGCATATGAGGGTTGACTGTCGCTGGTCACAAGGAAGTTGCTTTGGCTGTGGACAAATGGGGCACATGATAAAAGATTGTAGTCGTGCGAGGGAAAGAGCGTGTTATGGATGTGGAAGAATGGGCCACTTGGTACGAGATTGCAGGGAAGGTGGTCGAGTAAATATGAGTGGACCTGGAGTGTGTGGTAATTGTGGGCAGATAGGGCATTATGCCAGGATGTGTGCCAGTCCAAGAGCTACCTGTGGTAAATGCGGAATGGTAGGTCATGCAACAAGGTTGTGTAGGACCGGAGAAAGATGCATGAATGAAAGAATGGATGGGAATGATGCAAGTAATCGAGAGGATACGACTCAGGTAAACTAAGGAATGAGAGGGTTCGTTCTGGGGAATTCTCTAGAGTGCAAGTGATGAATGTGAGAGAAGGATTGTCAAATCGTGGAGTGAATTGGGGTCAGAGAGTGAATAGGTGTATGTGTGTTAAAATTAAGTGTGGAGAACGAGAAGTTAGTGCATTGATTGATACAGGATGTAAGGTGAATGTGGTGTACTATGAAGCATTTGTAGGAATGAAAGTAAGTGAAGTTAAGGATCGTGGATATCATTTGACTGGATTAGGTGAACAGGATGTGCCGATTGTTGCAAGGTTTAGAGAGAGTGTTTTGATTGCCGGTGTCCGGATGAATGAAGATGAATTTTGTGTTGTAGAAGGTGCAAACAAGAAGTATGACATGCTATTAGGTTATAAGTTTTTGAAAGCGAATGGTATTGTGATTCACCCTGATTTAGAGATGATTGAATGTAAGAAGGATGGAAGTATGAAGTTTCAATGGTATGTGAATCCAGATGGAAGTGTGAGAGTGAACATCATGAAAGGTCTGGAGGTATATGCGATTGAGAGTGTGCCTGTCAAGCATAATGAAACATTGAGTGTAAGGATTGGATGGAATTCGGATGTCGAGATAAATGAGAATGATGGGAATATTTATGTCTTGGATGGTAGTGCTGCGAACTATCGATTAAGGTGAGTGGTGCATGTGTTTGATGGGATAATTGATATGAAAGATCCGCGTGTCTGCATGCAAGTTTGGCCTGATCTGCGAAGGAAGAGTCTTAGAGGAGTGCAAGTGGGAGATAAATTGGGTGTGTTAAATACAGTGGTGAATATGGAGAATGATATGCATGTGGTGAACGCAAATGTGTTTTCCGTGAGTGTAACGTCGAATGTTTGGAAGTATGAAGATTTGATTGAGCAAGTGAAATTGGAAGAAAAGTTGAGTGAATGTGAGAAGCAAAAAGTTTACAGGATGTTGTGGAATAGGAGAGGTGCTTTGAGTCAAGGGGATGAGGACTTTGGCAACGCTCGCTTGCCTGAGTTCAAAATAATTTTGAGCGACGATATGCCAATATATCAAAGGCCTCGTCATTTCCCTGCCCCTGTGGCTCAAGAGATTGAGGAACAGTGTGAGGAATTAGAGAGAATTGGCGTGATTGAGCCGAGTGTGAGTGCCTGGAATAGTCCGATTGTACCTGTACGAAAGCCAGATGGACGTTTGCGACTGTGTATTGACTATAGAAGAGTGAATGAACGAACGTTGAAAGACAAGTTTCCTATGAGTGTTGTGTCTGAATGTGTGTACAGTATGTATGGAATGAAAGTGTTTTCTAAGATGGATCTGGTACGTGGATACTACCAGATGCCTGTGGCTGAAGAGAGTAGACCTATTACGGCGTTCTCTACCTCAAAGCGCCATTATCAGTTCAGAAACCTGAGCTTTGGGTTGGCGAACGCCCCAGCTGCTTTTCAGCGTGCTATGAATGTAGAGTTGAGTGGTTTTCCGTGTAAGAATGTACGAGTGTTTTTGGATGATATTTTGGTGATGAGTGAGAACATGGAAGAACATATGACCTTGGTGAATGATGTTTTAAGAAAGTTGGAAGAGGTTGGTGTGAAAGTGAAGTTGTCTAAATGTGTATGGTTTGCTAGTGAAGTTGAGTTTTTAGGACATAAGGTGAGTGCGGTTGGATTGCGTAAATCGGAGAAGTTCGTGGGAAAGGTTAGGAATTTCCCTAAGCCTACCACAGTGAGAGAGTTGCGTGGATTTCTTGGTTTAGTTGAGTTTGGAAGAAAGTTTATGAAAGATTGTTCAGGTGTAATGAAACCGTTGAGTGTATGGACTGGGAAAAAGAAGAGTACTGTGATTAAGTGGAATGACTCTATGAATGCAGCGTTTGAAAACTTAAAAGCGGAAGTTGCAAAAGATGTGGAACTTGCGTATCCAGCATATGGAACAAATGCAGGAATGCTTGAAGTGTATACGGATGCAAGTGGTCATTCGATGGGTGGATGTTTGATGCAAGATCAAGTTGTGAATGGAGTTGAAAGAAAGCGAGTAATTGCGTATGTTTCCAAGGCGTTTAGTGTGGCAGAGCGTGCATATTCAACGATTGAAAGAGAGCTGGCTGCGTTAAGATTCTGTCTCAAGTCGTTACGACCATTTCTGTATGGAGTACGGTTTGTAGTGAGAACAGATCACCAGCCACTAGTGTATTTGCAGCGTATGAGGTTAGTTGATAGTAGGCTTGCAAGGACGATAGAGGATTTGAGTGATTTTGATTTTGTGGTTGAGTATTTGCCAGGTGAAAGGAATGTGATTGCTGATTTGATGTCACGTTTGCCTTGTAGTTTGAATGAGAGCGAGACTGTAAGCATAAATCCTGAGTATTTGCCAGCAGGTGTAGTTGTTGGAAGAAAATGTAAGGGTGGAGGTGATTCTATGTTCGAAAGTGTGTTGTATGGTTTACGAGACTTGGTGAAAGATGGATTGCTTGAAAAGGTGCCAGAAAGTGTGAATGAATTACGAAAGGTGGTTATGGAAGAAGCGTGTAAGAGACCAGAGCAATTGGGAATGGAAAATTCAAGTAGGTTAAGAAAAGAGTTAAGAAGTATGTGTATGCCAGGAGTGATGATGTTTCAGGAAGTGTTAGCGATAGTGAGTAAGCTGTTTGGTGTGAGAGTATATGTGCATTATGGTGTGGAGAAGCCAGTGATGTATCGTGGTAAAGGTGTAGACCGAGTGAATGGGTGTGAGTTGCATCTGCAATGTTTGAGTGGTGTGCATTATAATTGGCTGATTGAGAAGAAGAATTATGTAAGAAGAGAGATTGACTACGTTTGCGAAGGAATTGTTCCTGTTAGTGAAGATGAAGGTTTGGATGCTGCAGAAGTGTTTGTGGAACAGACCGAAGTGTTGAATATAATGTGTGAACATGGACTTGAAGAGAGAGTGCAAGTTACCTTGACTATGAATGGGAAGAGCTATTGTGGAATGATTGACACAGGTGCGCAAATTTCCTTGGTGAATGCAAAAGTTGTGTGTGATGTTGATAATGAGTTGGAATGTTTCTAGAAAAGGTGTGACAGTTTTGATAAGTGGACTCGGAAGTGGACGTATTATGGCATGGGAGGAAGTGAGTTTGTCTGTAAGCATGGGGAAGTTGAATGATATATTGCATGAATTTGTTGTGCTAAGTGAGAATGAATTACCTTATTGTTTTCTGTTTGGGATTGATTTTCTGCGTAAGAATAGGATTTCTGTGGATGTATGTAATGAATGTTTATTGAAAGATGGTGTAACAGTTGGGAAGTTGCAGAGTGAGCTTGTAGGCTCAACTGGATTTGTAGGAGTGGCAGGTGTCAATTTGAGTGAAGAGCTGTTGACTGCTGAAGATATAGAGAGCATGCAAGAGTCATGTCCGATGGTGCGTGAATTGAAAGATAGCGTGATGACCAGTGTTCCTGTGAATGAATGGAGTTGCATATTAAGAGAGTTTAGAAGGTTTGCTGGAAAGTTTGTAGTGTGCAAGGGTTTAGTGTATTTTGTGCAATGTATAGATGATGAGGATGTATATATTCCGGTGTTTTCCGTGTGTGGCACGATTGGAATGGTGAAGATTGTGCATGATAGGTTTGGACATATGGGTAAGAATAAATTGTGGGAATGTATGAAAGGATGTATATTTAGTCCCTTTTTGAGAAAGATTTGCGTAGATGTAGCGACTACGTGTGAAGTATGCCAGAAGAGAAAGTATCAGAGAGTGTATGCTGCCCCACCTGTATTAAAGTTGAGTGTGAATGAACCCTTTGAAATGGTAGTGATCGATTGCGTGTCTTTTCCGAGGACTGCAAGAGGGTATGTAGGGATGATTGTGATGGTGGATCATAAGAGCAAATTTGCGTATGCTGCACCTGTGACAAATAAATCTTCATTGACTGTTGCTAGAGAAGTGAGTGAGAGAATGTTGCCCATGTGCATGTGTAAGCCTGTGCGAATGTTGAGTGACAATGGACCTGAGTTTGTAGGACGTGCTTTTGAGGAGATGTTGAGTGAATGGGGAATAGATCATGTGCGAACGACGCCGTATATGCCTAGTGCGAATGGTTTGGCTGAAAGGACGATAAGAACTTTGAGTGAGATGTTACGATTGATGGTGAAAGATGGGAAAGAATGGGATGAATGTTTGGGAAGAGTGCTTTGGGCGTATAACATGACAGTGCATAAGGCGATTGGAATGTCACCATGTAAGTATTTGATGAACTTTGAACGAATGATTAGGCCACATATGGGACTTAGTGAGAAGGATCGTGAGTTGTGGAGAAAAGGGAATGAAAGGTTTGAGAGTTTTTCTGTGGGTGATAAAGTACTAAAGGAGATTGAGACAAAAGGTAGACTGAATGTGGATAAGTTGAAAGAGAAATTTGAAGGTCCATTTGTAGTAAGAAAGGTTTGGTCAAATGGGGTAAGTTATGTGATAGTTCGTGAAAGAGAGGATGGAAGTTTGGATGAACGTAGAGCGCATCAAAGTCAGTTGCGAAAGTGGCGTGAACCTCCTCAATATTTGGTGCAACATCCGGTGAATGAATATCTGTCTGAAAGAATGGAAGACTGTGAAATGGTGGATGATCAAGCTAGTGCTTTAGAGGGGAAGCAGTTAGTGTTAGTTGAACATCGAAGGGGGAAGCGTAAGAGTAAACGGTTGAGAAAGGATGAATGGATGGAACAGTTTGGTGAGAGTGATGTGAGAGAGTTTTCTGGGTTTGTGCAAGATCAAGATGGAGTATATGATAGAACGTACAGTATTTGTAAGTTTCCGTTGAATGAGTGAGTCTATGCTAGAGAGTATAAATGGGATAAGTGCGAAATTGGAACAAGAGTCGATAAATGCTATGAAAGAATGGGAAGGTTTGATGGATGTAGTAGAGAGGTTAGTTGAGGATTTGAGTGGGATTGGTCAGGGAATGTCGGATGTGTGTGTGGATGAAGTACATGGAGAAGGAGCCATGGACAGACATGAGGAGACATTACGACAGATGATGGACCTGTGACTAGAAGGAGAGGCAGAGTGAAAGAGTATGACTGGGTGATGTCGAAAGCATTGTGAATGAATGAAGATGGGGATTGAGACATGGTGAGGTGAGGCGAATTTAGCTGGGAGGGATGTAGTAGTTTGGTTGTCCGCCTCCCCTCCCCTATGTCTAATCTTTTTCTTCTTTTGCAGAATGTGTGTGGGTGTGGATCGTGTGATCACCGTCTTTACTTTGTGTGGGGGGACTCGATGGATCTCTATCGTGCTCCCCCATTCATCTCCTGTTTTCTTTTTAGGCGGATTCTTTCAGCAAATATTGTTAGTTTAATAGTTTGGAAGTCATTAGTTGTGACTGAAGAAGGAAGAACCGCCTGGACGGAGGATAGGTGAGTGAAGATTGTGTGAGAGTGGATATGGTTGAATGAGTTAGGAGTAAAGATGTTTGAGTGTGGCAGTGAATAGGTGACTGAATGTGCCTTCTCTTTTCCAGTTCCGTGGTACCGATTGTCGCCGACATCTGGCTTTCAGAGACGGCTGAAGCCAATCCTGACCCTCGCAAGTGTGCCTACCTTTTGGGGCAATTTTCTAACGTGTGGACCTTGGCCAGCACCTTCCAGTCTCCAGGGAGTGGTTGAAGCAGCATCCAACCGACTGTGACCCAGCAGTTGGTACCAACAAGCGTCCCAGCAACCCAAAATCCTCGGCTTTGCCGAGTCCTGGACCCCTCAGAATCCCGCAGAAAGTGATCCACCTCCCACTTTCTCCAATACGTCTCACTCGATTAGATAGTTAAGGGTGCACCCATCTTTCGCGATATCTTGGTTCTAATATTCGTTGCGTGGCCAAGATCTTATTGTAAGGCCTTTTGTGTAAATATACATGTGTTTGTTGGCCAAGGTATTATTGTGAGGCCAACTATATATATTTTTTTTGTGTGTTTAGAAATTGTAAATATTTTGGTGATTGGTTGAATTTGCATTTTTATTATTTACTGGGGTTGTGGTTGATCGCCATTATTCATTGGTTTTTAATAAATTTAGAAAATACTCTCTCTCCTCAATACACTCTCCTTGAACCACCGAGCGGACCTTGTCAGGGCGGCGGGAACTTTTGGCTGGGGACTCGCGATCCTGCCGCTACAGGGTGGGGTCCTTTTTAGAAGCGCAGCTGCTCAAGTGTAGTTCCAGAAATGGTTGAAGAGGAGCACTTCCACCAGTTGGTGTATCGTTGCGATCCTTGCCTAGCCCAACATAAAGGTGGCTGATGTTTTGCTAATGGGGGTGTAATCTAAAATTTTGAGATGTACCAACGCACAAGAAGTTCTGAAAATTCTGACCATTATGAAAAAAGAAGGGTGATGGGTACATTAAAAGTTCATGTTTTCACCTGTGCAGCAATGCACACTGACCTTAAGTTTCCCAGCAGGTGGTTGCTCCCTAAAGGCCGGTGCAACAGAATAGATCCCTTACTAAGTCATACTAGTCATTGACAAGACAGCCAGGATCTGAAAATTTGTCATGTGGTAGACCCAAAACTTTTAGTTGGTCTGGTAACCAAGACAGTAAAACCACCCTCCATAAGCAGTACAGGATTATTTCCTTGAGATTTTACTTTTCTTTTTCTTTACAGCACCCATCTGGTGACTCTATCCAATGACACAAGTCACCGCAATTAAAATTTAGCCTAGTACTAGGCTACTTTAAAATTCACAACAAACAAAAACCAAAGAAGAAAGACAAGAAGCAGGAAGCATGCTGCAGCATCGTGGGAGGCCCTATGTACAGCTACAGGGTCGTGGTCATTACATTAGGTGTGGGGAAGGAGTTAATAAGGCACAATCTTTCTTCCCATTATTTTCAGCCCCAAACCCAGGATCCCTGAAGCATCATCTCTTGTAACCTGCAGGCATTAAACAATGCTATTTATAGAGCTTACAAAGCCTCTTTCTGACATGGCCCTATCAAAGAGTTCAAGTCAATATTCCTACAAACAGTGGTGCTAAAACATAAGAATGAATGTAAAGTATTGATACAAGTGAAGCCAGCAGGCTGTCCACCTTTTAGACATTCGTAAGACATTGACCACCCAATTTGCTTTGGAGGAGAGAGGGGTAATACTGCAACTAACTTGATCTCAGGTCTTTGACAAAATTGAGCCTAAGATGAGACACCTCAGAGACTGGAACATCTACAACTGAAGACATTCTGGACACCATCACGCTGGAGACAGGAAGTGAACTCCATCACCACAATCCAAAATACAATGTAGCTCACCATAATAAGATTTGAAAACATCATTCAAACAAAAATGGCAACCTTAGAAAGCGGAGTATCAGAATCAGATTTCAGTACTAGGAAATGAGGATTGTTAAACTCAGAATCCACTTTAATAGCAGAGGATCCAATGGATGTTAGTAACTGGACAGAACAGGCTTAGTAAATCTTTTTGGAAGGGGAAACTACACAAAAGGAATTAGCCTGAGAAGATTTGAATACCATTACACCAGTTTTAGATTCATACTTTCCCTAATAACTCCTCACCATGGAGGCCTAAAAGGGACCACCACTACTGCAATTCCCAAATAAGCTGCAAACTGAATGTCCTCTTGGAGATACAGTTCAACATGCTCCCTTTTTAAATAGCCAAAAGAATAACCTTCCAAAGGGGCTGATTTTGGATATTTTGTGATGTACATTGTAACCTGTTAATTCAACATTCAGTTTGACAAAATGAAGAGCAACCCCTAATAAGAGGAAGAGGAACTGTAATCAATGTAACATGAATGGAAGACTGAACAAGACATATGAGGAGATTGATTGATGTAATCAAGAAGGCAAAAAATAAGAAAGAAGAGAAATTATGAATTAACCAATTTTGCAGCCAGAAAGGTTTGTTCCAAAATTAATAGGAACAAATACAACTACAAACCAGAACTCTCAGGCAAGGTGGTAAAACACAAGCTTGTACCATATTTTATCAACACTGATGGAACAAGAATCCCCAACTCTGAGAAATGCACACATACCATATGATGTAAAAGTTCGTCGTTGAGTCTCGAAGTGGAAATCACTGAAATGTGCTTGTTCAACATGACCAGAGAGGATGTTACGATGAATTTTTTGGAAATCTGAGATAGGTTTCTCAGGACCCAAAACTGGTGCAAAGAGTTCATCGTATTTAGGATTATATGTGAGCTCTTTCTGATTTGGGTCAATGTGCTTCCGGTCATCCAATTCTTTCTGAAAGAAAAGGATCATTGATAGTTGACATAATGGGATGGGAGAGTAAGAAGACCATCACTTTAATGTTAACCTGTGCGAAATGAGCTAAAATGTAGGGTTGGAATTTAGTCTTGTAGAATAATTTCATGTATTAAATGAAGGCTTGGAAAGAAAATTGGTAAGTTAGGGGAAGGTTTTCTTTTTGTGAGAATGATGGCTAAGTTAAATTTAGATGCATCTGGCAGAAGGAAATGTAGATGAAATGAAGGTAAAATAATGGCAATGAAGGGTAAATATAGCAAACACTTCAATAAATATAAGTGAAATTATCTGATGCCACAGAGTGCAGACAGTGGGAGGGTTACATGGCATGAATGTGTGAATTGTCACTGTAGAGATAGCACTTCAGAAGTCAGTATAAATGACAAAATGACAGCACAAGTGGGCTTCCAGGATGGCATAAAGTTCTGCTAAATTTAATAACCACCTAGGAGACAAAAAAAGAAATGCTGGAGCAGCAGCAACAAATTGTGAGCCCTCAACAAAAATGGCTATGTCCTGGGCTGACTAAGGAAGTCAGCCCAGAGAACTTTGCAGGTTTAAATTCAATAAGTAGAAGATGGTCACAAACCCAGGAGGCAACATCTAAAGATGAAGGGCAATAAAAGTAATATGAAAGAGAACAAAGGGAAAAGAAGAGACAAGATGGGAAGGGAAATCAGCCTCAATAGGTGCCAGCAGAATGCAAAGCCTTTAGGAATATAAAAAGACCAACCTAAGAGAAACAGGGTGTGGTATTCCATGGAAAGGTGAATGATAAGCTAAACACCAATTCCACGGCCCTGGTCTAGTTGAAGGGGACAGTAGTGCAGAAGAGGAAGAGGCATTTACCATACAGTCAAAGACAAACTTAGGATTGAGGCACTGTGGATGGTGAGCCTTTTATGCACCTCAGTATACCTCAAATAGTGGTGGGGGAGATGACAACCTTTTGATGGTGGAGTAGCAGCTTCCTAGAAAGCCTATTGCCAGGCCTGACAGCCTCAAATTGTTTACCTGAGAAAGGGTGGGGGGGGAAGCAGAATAGATGAAGAGACAAGCAGAAAGAGAAGGGAGTGGGAGATGATGCCAAGGTGTTGATGGGAAAAGCCAGAAATCCTGAGAGGTTCCCTGCTACTCATTGGTAGCAAGACACATAACCAAGTAAAATGATCTGTCAGATTAATAGACCACCATATCATCTACAATGTGAAGTGTATTAAAGATGGAGAAAGAAGTTAAGTACAAAGGAAAATAGGATGAAGTATATGACTGAACTCTCATGGAAGTACTCCTATAGCAGGAAATGGCTGTAGGTGACCCAGACCCAGGCCTAGAGAAATTGTCCACACAAATTGGAGAAGAGTGCCCAAAACACGCTAAATTGGCAGATGTAAAAAAAAACAGCTAAATTGGCAGATGTCAAAAACACAGCTAAATTGGCAGATGTTAAAAATATAGCTAAATTGGCAGATGTCATTAACACAGCTAAATTGGCAGATGTCA
The DNA here is from genome assembly GCA_963969495.1 of Ceratothoa steindachneri. Taxonomy (NCBI): domain Eukaryota; kingdom Metazoa; phylum Arthropoda; class Malacostraca; order Isopoda; family Cymothoidae; genus Ceratothoa; species Ceratothoa steindachneri. Next base: position 11,067,824 of record OZ018338.1, read on the forward strand.
AAAACACAGCTAAATTGGCAGATGCCAAAGACACAGCTAAATTGGCAGATGCCAAAAACACAGCTAAATTTGCAGATGCCAAAGACACAGCTAAATTGTCAGATGTCAAAAACACAGCTAAATTGGCAGATGTCAAAGACACAGCTAAATTGGCAGATGTCAACCTTATTGTCTGAAAACTGAGTTAAATTCTATAGACTTGAGACTATCAACCATTCCATGATTTTTCTTTAAATTTAAAGCAAAACCAATGAGAGCATTTCTACAAAGAGTTTGTAAGTAAAGATCTGTAAAGAAAGTGCCAAATATCATATTTAATAATTAAACTATAGAGAAATAACAGCTCATTTAAAAAATATATTTTATAGAGTATTATAGTAAAATAAGACCTTAAAATAAGAGAAACTTTGTTAGTCAAAATTATTCTGCAAGAAAATTTTCAACTTAGTAACATAAAAGAAACCTGAGTAATCTAATGAGAATATATTTAGTTACTGGAGAAAGATAAGGAAGGAAAGAATAAATGAATGAAAAGGAAGAACAGGACTGCTGAAAAAGCTATAGAGGATGGCAATAGGCAATGGTAACTGTGAAGATTGAGACCAGGAGGGTATATTTTAAACCTTTGGAAATAATTTCCCAGAAAGAGCAAAACTAATAATAATTCTAAATTCACAATGCCTACAAGGACTCGTTATGAATCAACCATAGTATTAACTAGTCAGTTACAGATCACAAAAGGTTTTGAATAGGTAAAAATAAAAGGCCAGAGTATACAGTATATGGTCAACAAAATAATCTGAAAAGGAGATTTTTGTTATTTATATACAAAAAAATAAAAGGGGCAAAACAAATGGAGTCATCTCTATGAAAAGGTTTTAAATGTTCCAAAAGAAAGTAGCTTGGGAAAGTGAATATATGAGGAAGTAGATAAGCAAAGTAACCAAAGTAGGTGACAACTAGGTATGGTAGGAATGTAGAACTTGATCCCATTCTGAAATGAAGCTAAGTTGCATTGCAAGAAACTATAACAAGATTAGTTTTATTTCTCTAGTGGAAAAAAAAACTTAGCATTTCTCACTAAAATGAATAAGAGCAATATTATTTGAATGAGTAAATGTAACATCCTCACCAAAGATGTAATTGCTGGAGCAACTGTTAATTTCAAATCCTTTAAAACTGTTGCCTCGCTGTTAATTGGTTTCAAATGTTGGGTAACATTATCAACAAATTCTTCATCTGACTCACTGTCACTTCGATATTCTTGGAGACTTAAAATTGAAGACATTTTATACTGATAAAAATAGTGATATACATCAAAGCTGGATTTAAACTTTATATTTTCATCTAAAAATAGAAATTGAAATTAAAATTGTAAATATAGACTCACAAATGGGCAGAAAATTTAATAGGGAATATCTACCAAATACCAGAACACACCCAAATATTGCATTCATAGATCAAAATGATTTTAATAAGCTACCAAAATATCTTAAAAACCAAGTAAGATCTCTATTGGTACTCTTAGGGATCAACAGGGGCAGTGTGTACAATGCAGACTCAACAATAATGACCAGCAACATGCAGATCAACAAGGGCAGTGTGTACAATGCAGGCTCAACAAAGATGACCAGTAAAATGCAGATCAACAAGGGGAGTGTGTACAATGCAGGCTCAACAATGATGACCAGCAACAAGAGACTATGCAGATTGTCTGTGCAACTGATGAAATACTTCCTATTCCTCACAACCTCAGGCCTAGCATGACTGTACCCAAGGTCCCACACCCCATTCTCTCTCCTCCCTATACATCCACTTTTTCCTTCCAACAAGTGTTACCTCAGCAACCATCTGTCTCCTCACCCTAGCAGTAGACAGCAGAATCCTGTCCAACTCCCCCCACCTATAACTGACAAATCCATCACACCAAGCCTTTCTCTTATGCACCTTTGGCAACATAGGCAATGTGGTAAGTGGTAAATGTATGAGTGGTAATCGTTGGTGGGAGCCACTCTTCCCATCCTCTATGCATTTTTTTTACCACTTTGGCTTAATCTTTTTACTCTCCATTTTGATATGGTTTTGTGCATGCAACAAAGGTCATGTGTGGGTATAGGGCAGGGATGGGGAACCTGAAGCCTTTAGGCAACATATGCTCTTCTTGACCATTAAGTGCAGCCATCTGAATGCATTCAAATCATTTTATTGCTTTCCTACAAAAGGTACTGGCAACAAAGTCATTAAAATGTTAGTTAACTTTAGAATTAATCAAAAAAAGCTTTCAAACTACCATTAGGAATTCAATGGAATTTTCCTAAAACCATAAGAGGACCAGGGCAATTGATAAATGTTTTAGGCCTCTAGTTTGAATAAAAGCTTGGCGCAAAAACAGTTTATAAATAAAAGGCTTGCACTTGGTCAAATGCGGGCATTAGAGAGAAACGTGCCCTTAAACACCCTAATGAAAAATTTGGACTGGCTTTTTCGCTCTTTCAAATCATTTAATCCTTAACTAGTACAACCACCAGATGCCATTAGACTATATACAGGAACATCGACTGGACAAAGATGCAAGCCACAAGGGGTTCTTTAAATCAAGACAAAGCATACTTTATAGAGAGAATAAATGATAATTACTTAGTCCAGCATATAATGGAAGCAACGCAACACAGGGGGTAATGACCAAGCATCAATACTAGATTTGATATTCATAAATAAAGAAGAGATGGTGGACAATATAGAAATTCAGAACCTTTAGGAAATAGTGACCATGATAAGATATTCTTCAATTTCAAGTGAAAAACCCAAAATAATGATCAGAAACAGGTATGGCTCTACAACAGAGGAAAATGCAACAAAATGAGGCATACCCTGGACTAAAACTGGGATGATGAATTTTCTTGTTGCAATCAGGATGTTCAAGGACAATATAATATACTCATCCAGAAAATTGGGGAAACCAGAGAAAAATTCAACCCTAGGAAGTCATCTCAGAACTAAACAAACATCAATATGCCATACCTCTTGACAAGATGACAAGAAAGAAGATGAAGAGAAAGGAGACTACAAAAATGGAGATGAAAAAAAACAAATCAGAAGGATTACTAGAAAGGAAAAGAAAAAGTATGAGAGAACAATACCAATGTCAGCTAAGAGTATCCTGAAAATTTTTTGGAGATACATACATCAAAAAACAAAGTGTGGAGGGATTTTGCAGATCTGGAAACTAAAAAGAATGCCAATGACAAAGGCAGTGAATGATAAGGACAAGGCAGAGATGTTATCCAACTTCTTCTCAGAGATATTCACATTGGAACCAGATGCACCATTGCCAGGCACGGAGGAGCAAGTAGTGGTGGGGACCTTAACAATACTGCAAACTTGACAACAAAATCACCAGGTGTAGATAATATACACTCAAGAATTCTGAAAGAACTTTCTGGGTATCTGGCTTAGCCACTGATAATTTTATATCGAACTTCACTAAGAACTGGGAGACTACCAGAACAATGGAAACAGGCCAGCATAACAGCAATATTCAAAAAGGGCAAAACCAATAACCCAAGCAACCATCAACCTGTTAGCCTAACATGTATATTATGTAAGGTCTTTGAAAAATTAGTGACAGGGGTGATACTCCAGCACCTCAGGTTGAATAATCTAATCAGTGGTCAACAGTATGGCTTTGTTGCAGGGCGCTCTATTGATTTTTGAGCAATAGAAAACAGAGTATAGGTCAATTAAAAATACTTGGAGTGGAAGGATGCTGTGAGCGGTATACCACAGGGCAGTGTACTTGGACCAATCCTGTTCATTATATATATATATGACCTCCCAGAAACAATGTCCTCAGCCATTTACCTTTAGAAGAATAACAGGTGAGGATGATCATGATGCACTTCAGTCAGACCTTGATGCAATGATAATTTAGTCAGAAAAATGGCTCCTAAAATTTTACCCTGATAAATGCAAGTCTATGACAGTATCCAGATAATTTCCATGAGAAGGCAAAACAGGGAATCAAGAAGAAATAGCATCAAAATTCAACACCAATTCTCAAGATTAAATTTATGAGCATACTACAAGTATAGCAACAATCTGGAAAAACCTACAAGAGAATGTGGTATGGGCACCAAATGTCAAGGTCTTCGAGAGCCGCCTAGATAAATACTGGAGCAATAGAGAAATAAGGTTTGACTATCGAGCCAAACCCCTCCACAGCACCCCAGTTGCCAACCTGACTTCAGTAAGCTTCAGTACAGAACAAGATCTGGTCCAAGAGGACCACAATGGGAGCTAACGCCAGAACAAGGATACCTGTAAGCATATAAACTAAAAAAAAAAGAAGCTGCGATTCATTTGAATATACAAAATATAATGAAGTGTGTCATTGGTTAAGTTGCAGATGAGTTTTAACCTTAAAAAATGCAAAGTTCTTAACATAGAAAGGGATAATAAGGAATTTAGCTACCTATGAAATGGATGGGCATTGGCTGAATTCAGTTGAGGATGAGAAGGACTTAGGTGTAGTAGTAGATAGGTCACTGAAGTTTTCAAAGCAGTGTATTGAGGCAAAAAATAAAGCAAATAGGGTGCTATGATACATTAAGAGGAATGTTAGCTACAAGAGTAAAGAGGTTATCCTTAAACTCTACAACTCGTATGTTAGGCCACATTTAGAGTACTGTATACAAGCATAGTCACCGCATTTTAGACATAAAATCAACCTGCTAGAGTCAGTACAAAGGAGGGCAACAAAAATAATACCTTCCCCCCTGAAGCACCTTGAATACAAAGATAGACTGAGGGTATTAAATATGTTCTCATTTGAAAGAAGTGTATGGGGAGATATGATTGAGCTTTGTAAAATCTGTTCTGGGATGGATAAGTTGGATTTTAGCAAGTTATTTGAGTTGGAAGGTAGTAATAGGAATAGGGGTCACCACTTAAACAGGTGCAGGTTGGATGTTAGAAAATATTTTTTCACCAATAGAGTGGTAGATTACTGGAATAGTTTGCCACCTGAGACAGTAGAAAGTCCAAACTTGAATGTTTTCAAATGCAGATCAGATGATAAAATGGGGAGGGAGTGGTAACTTGGGTAGGGAGGATTATTCTAGTCTCATTCCTGTGGAGGCAGTTTTTTATTTACATTTGGGTATATTTATATCAGGCCCCAAAATCCATAGCATATAACATTGCTCAGAGGGGCCTCCACTGTTTACATCATCGTATGCACTTAGTTGTTAGTTATTGGGTTGAGGAATAAGTTCTTGCGGTTTTATCAAATTTATTCATTACCATTAACAATTTTAGAAAAAATTCATTTTTAATTGATAACAATATGTAATTTAATCGATAATGTATTCTCCGTTGATATTTACGACTTCTTCCCAACGTTCAACTAGTTTTTCAATGCCTCTGCAATAAAAATCTCTGGATTTTGACTCAAAGATTTGTCTAACCAGGTTCTTAATTCCATATCAGTATTGAACGAAACGGCGCGCAAATTGTTGGAGAGCGATCAGAACAGATGGAAATCTGATGGAGCCAAGTCTAGCAATTGTGGAGGATGCGGCAAGATTTCCCAATTAAGCGTTTGGATGGCGTCTTTTGTCATATTGGCAATGTGAGGATGAGCATTGTTATGTTGCAGAAGGACTCCATAACATCGATGAGGTCGCTTTCCACGAATAGCTTTGGCGAGTCGATACATTTATTGAACGTAGAGTTCTGCATTGACAATCTCGTTGTTCGCAAGGAGCTCATAAAGAATGATGCCTTCAAAATCCCACCACACACACAGCATCGTCTTTCGTGGATGAAGTCCTTGCTTTAATCACGGAAGTGTTTTTTTATTGGGGCTAAGCCATTGTTTTCAATGGTTCATGTTGACATAAACACACCATTTTTCATCACCAGTGATGATGCATTGAAGAAATCTCTTCTTATATCCACGAGTAGCCTTGTGATGAGCAAGCAAACCTGCGGCAATGGTAGAGCATTGAAGTTTGTTGCTTTCGCTCAAAGCGTGCGGAAACCATGCACCGAGTTTTGGAACTTTCACCATCGAATGAAGATGATTCACTACAGTTTTCCGATCACATGCCAATTAATTCTAGAGCCAATTCTTTAGTCAATTGACGAGGATTTTCATGAAGAAGGTCATTCAATCAATCTTCATCCAACTTAATGGGGCGACCAGAACGTTCTTCGCCATTAAGATTGAAATGACCGTTTTTAAAAAGTGAAAACCACCATTGAGTTGATAAAGCATTTTCTCCATACACAGCACAAATATCGTGACGAGCTTTGGCTTTGTTTGAATTGTTCCCATTGTGGTGGAGCGAATGTGAGTGTGTGTAAAAAGGGCCATTCTCCCACCCCTTTTCTCAGTACCCTATCCCTTCCTCTGTAAAAATGTGTGTGTGTCTGAATGGGAATGGGTTTGTTGTTTTTTGTTTATTTTATGTATAAAAATGATTACCATGTTTTTTTTCTTTCTTTCCAGGCGCCATATTCTGGAAAGATAGGACTTAGTTTTGTATATCCTTATATTACAAACAAAGCGTTATATCCTGGAAAGCTATATATTATTATTGTTAATAAATAAAGGCCAATAGTATAGCTTAATGAAGGAGGGCTTATAATAGCCACGCAAGCTTTGTAAGGTCATTATCTTCCATCAAGCGCAGAGGCGCCACACTTGTTGTAAGTCCTAGGCATTTTGCTCGCTCGAGTGGCAGGTGGCTGGACATCTCCCCATCCTCTTTGTATAAAGTGAGGCCTTGTTTGTTGTTTATATATTGACTGTTGTAGTCAGGATTTTTTGGTTGTTTGATTTTTTATGTTTATTAGGATAGATTAAATAGTATTCATATATATAGGATTTTCTTTTTGTATTTTTTGGTGAAAAGTAAGATCTCCAATATAATCGCCCCTCTCTATTGTAGATATTTTGTGCATATTTATCCATATTTTTTGTAAATATTGTATTTTTTGTTAGTAAAGGACTGTACATACAATCCGTTTCATTCTCCCTCGATTTCTCACGTCCGGACAGTGTAGGAAGCAGGTTGGATCGATTATCGATTGGGATTAGAGATATATTTTCGGCCCGCTACACCATCTCGATTGAAAATGAATAACAACAAGTGCTGAAAATGCGCCTTTCTTTCAACTTGACATTCCATTTTGAGGGTACAGAAAAAAATTAAATTAACCAATTTTTAAATAAACCGCAATGACTTATTACTCAACTTTAAGACGTAGTCTAAGCAAAAGCCTAATAGTCTATGCTGTTAAGAGACGTAGCCTAACCTTTGCAAATTTTGCTCTCATTATTTATTATTGTTTCTTAATATGTGTACAAATCACGTCAATAAAACTTAAATCAACACAACATTAAAAAAACAACACAAGAACTTATTCCTCAACCTAATAGTTGCTACAGTAAAATAACAGCTTAAAAGTTCAATTTATGACATATTCTTCCCTAATAGTTTTTTCCTCCAAGTCATAGCAATCTTCAAATAGAAATGTTTTTAACCTCTTTTTAAAAATGTTTACATTTTCACATGTTCAGGTAACTTGTTGTAAAAGCCCTTGAGCTAACACCAGCATTAAATCTAGGTTTTACTAGCCTGTGTCTATTTGTTGCATGTCTTACAACCATATTAGAACCTGTCACATAATCTTTAAGTAAATCCCTTAGATACACTGGCTTACCTCATTCATGGCAAGATAGGTCAGTATACATATTTTAAATATAATTATAGCCCTAATAGGGAGCCAATGAAGATCAATCAGCACTGGGGTGATCCTATCATGTGGAGAGATACCTTTAATTAGTCTTGCAGCTCTATTAATAATATTTTGTAACCTTTTTAATTGATATTTAGATTGATTATAAAAAATTGAATTACAGTAATCAACTCTATTTATGACAAAATTATGCATTAACAAATCAAATCTTAAAAAGTGCTAATGGAAATGTTTGTTAGTTATAAACCAGTCTACCAACCTACAGCCCTTTGCACCTAAACTGTGATCTATTTCTACTAAAATATAATACCTGATGATTATTATGCACTTCTTTCTTTGCTTACCAATTTTCTAGGACAATGCAATGATTGAAGCAGCTATAGATATTATATATTGGCAATTTTAAATATAATTACTTCAATCATTTATATAGGTGTTTATTTTAATTAATTTATTGTATATTGTTTATAAACAGTAATTTACTATTTGGATCTTTTTCAGGCTTTGTTTCATTAAGATGGCGAATCAAAAGTACTGCAGCGATCCACTGAAGATCCATAAATCCCTGCAAAAGAAAGACCTAAGAAATGTTTCTGTTCAGCTTTTGCAGAAGTTATCTCTTCTTAGCAAAGATGATAAGCTTTGTTCTTTCAGTTACCAATGGAGCAAAATACTCCAGAGGAGTCCGGAACTTCAGCATCTGAACAGGAGTTCAATGAGATACCTAGCCAAAAAGAGGATTCAGATGTGGAAGCTGAAGTAAACTTACTTAACCAATCATTGTCTTTCATCAGTGAGAGCCCCTTTGATAAAAGGAAAGCTGAAAGGCATCTGACTTACGTACCTGAGAAAAGGTTAAAAGTTGGATTTGGCTGTGGATAGTAATTCAGGAAAACAAGGAGATGTGCTACAAAGATGTAACGTGAACTGTATGTCAGAAGTCATCCAGTCTCTAAAGAAAAAATATTGGCAATCAAGCCGTACGGATCAAATCAGAATTCTAACCATATTTGCAACCAGTATGAGCGTTAGAAAACTCATGAATGAGTTCAATTGCTCTCAGAGAATGGCCATACAAGCTCACCATATACTAAAGGAGAAAGGAATGTTAGCTTCACCTAACCCTAAGCTCGGTAGAGTGCTTCCTGAGGAACTAAAATCATTAGTCCTTGAATATTATCGTAGTGATGACATGAGTCAGGTTTTACCAGGAAAGAAGGATTGTCTAGTAATGCAAATTGAAGGGGAAAAGCAGAGGTTACAGAAACAACTTGTTCTCAACAATTTGAAGGAATTTCATAGCAGTTTCAAAGTGAAGTACCCTGAGGTAAAAGTATCATTCTCAAAGTTTGCTATGCTACAGCCAGGCAAATGTGTTCTTGCGGGAGGCAGTGGAACTCACTCAATATGTGTATGTACAATACATCAAAATGTAAAACTGATGATGGTTGTATCCAAGATGTCTGATATCACTGATCTACCCTCTTACCATCACCTAGTTGCCTCTGTCGTATGTAATCCAGCCCATCCAGCATGCTAAATGAGATCGTGTGAGTACTGTCCACCTGTGGATCAACTAAAAGTAAAATATTTGGATTTTATGAACAGGAGAATGTGGATAATATTGAATTCAAACAGTAGACATCAACTGATAGATCTGAGCTGATAACCATGGTATTATCGCTTGATGATTTCATGGATAGATTTTGTGATTGTGTCGAAACTTTGGTGCAACATGATTTTGTTGCAAAATCACAAGCACAGTACTTGGAAACTGTGAAAAACAATATTGCAGATGGTGAATTTGTAGTAATTGGAGATTTATCAGAAAACTATTCATTTGTAATACAAGACGCAGCTCAGGGATATCATTGGAATTGCGCACAGGCGACAATACATCTTTGGGTGTTTTATCACATTAAAGATGGAAAACTCTGTCATGACTCATACACCATAATTTCAGAGTGTAACATCCACGATAATGTATCAGTGCATCTATTTCAGCGAATGTTGATAAGAGTATCTGAAATCAGTATTTGAAATGGTAAAGAAAATTTACTACTTTTCGGACGGATCTGCAGCACAGTATATAAAAACTGTAAATCTTTCCAGAATCTTTGCTGGCATAAAGAGGAATATGGTATAGAAGCAGAGTGGCATTTTTTTGCCACTAGACATGAGAAAAGGGCCCATCAGATAGCGTAGGTGGTACCATCAAAAGGGAGGCTACTAAAGAGAGCTTAAGAAGACCCCATGACAAACAGATTGTATCACCAAGAGATTTGTTGGTATTCACTGAAACTCTTGGGAATATGAAGTTTGGATATGGAACTCAAAAGAAATATGAACAGGAAGAAGAACTTTTGAAAACCAGACCTGCTACCAAAACTATTCCAGGCACACAAAAACTTCATTCATTCATTCCAATATCACCCATTTAGTCTGTGAGACTTTTAGATTAGAATCAGTTACAAAAAATATTTCATGTCCAGTGTTCAATGGAAAACTTGCAGGCTATGTCACTGTGATTTACGATGGACATTGGTGGCTTGCTTGCATAACCGAAGCTTTTCCAGAGTCACAAGCAGTGACTGTGAAATTTCTTCACCCGCATGGACCATCTCACAGTTTTGTTTCCCTGAAATATAAGATTCTTGTACTATGGACATCTCTGACATTTTTGTGTCAGTAGAACCAAAAACTGCAACAGGAAGAAGCTACACGATTAGCAAGAAGGAGTCTGATGCAACAAAGTGATGGCACTGCTCAAATGAGTACCTAGGTATTTATTAAATAATATTTTGGCTAACAGTTTTTGTTTAAATATTTGTCTTAAATAATCTTTTGTCTAATGTTTTGTATTAAATAACATTTGGTATAGGTAATAAAAATTGTAAATTTGTAATATTTGAAAGGTATTATGTTGTTTGTCTCCCATTTCTGAAATGCTAAAAAATAATCTCTTGTTTTATTGAATCTAAGACTGAAAAAAGGCAGGGCAGCCTAGGAAGGGGGAGAGGTTGTGTTTGGAAAGACTGAAATATGATAACCGTGTCAAGATACATCAAACTTTCTCAAAATCACTATTTACTAACACTGTCTGATGTCATAAATGGCCCCAGTAGAGTGACATGACTGAAAATACCACCTACCTGATGGTACATAAATGCCCATGGATTCAAAACCCATGGAGATCCCATTTTTATTTTTCCTGGAGCTATGGAGGATAAATAGAGATAACTTTAGAAAAATTGGGGGGAGGATCGAAGTTGCACTTTGGCCAGGGTCAAACAGTTCAAAAAAGGGTTATCATGGCAAAAATTGTCCTAGGACTATCACTCCTCCACTCATTTGAAAGATCTCTTTCTCCTGTGCATTTTGGTGCCAAAATTGTTCTGATTAGTTAACTCTAGCCAAAGTTATGGCCTCTCAAACTTTTTTGGTCAACGAGTTTGACCAAAAATTGACCTGGTCATAAGAATTGGTATGTGATGTTATCTCACCAGACCCAACTTGCATGCAAAAAATCATCAAAATCCATGACCCAGTGTCGAAATTTTGCCAAAAAGTGTGTACACTTCATGTAGAATGCCCCTCCTCTAACAAGACTTAGCAGTATGAATAAGAGAGATAGCATGCACCTATTGGCACTTTTTTGCTCGCATCTTAAACTTTGTATCTATATACACACACACACACACATATATATATATATGGGAAATATCACGAAAGTTAGCGTGTGATAACTATAAATATGAATATGTACCACGGAAGGAAACTGAATAAAAGATGGATTGGAACTAGTACTTTCGTCTATTCAAAATTTTCAAACTCACAATGGTAAGAAAAATAAGAAACACAGTATTTATACTAAGCACGTTTCCCTATGAGGTCAACTTTTTAATGCTATCAGATGTCGGATTTTAGAACAAGTGATAAAATTGGATCTAGTGAAAACAGCCCTGGGCTAATGTTGAGATTACTCTCCTTTGTGCGGGAGATTAAAAATGATTCCAGGATATTTCTCTTTATAAAATCATTACTATGGATTATTGTATCAGTTTTTGACCAGTTAATGCATTATTCAGATATCCCTTAATTACTGCATTTTTGTGTTGTTGGGTCCTTATGGAAACATTTTTGGAAGTTTGGCCTACATAGAATAAATTACAATCTAAACATGGAATTTGGTAAATTACATTATTATCATTATTGGGGTTATGCTTTATTAAGAGATTTTTTAATGTATGATTGTATTTAAAGGCAACCTTAATATTAAGTTGTTTTAGAATGGGCACTACAGATATAAAATGATCATGATAGGGTAAAATTAATAGGTTCTTACGAGGTTCTATTGTCTCTAATATACAATTATAAAATGTTTTGGGGGTTATATTCATGCATTTTTCTAGAAAGTACTTTGGGTCGCATAAATTAGTAATAATATCTTCAATTTTTGTATATTCTTTATCTATATAGTTGGGACTACATATTCGAAGAGCCCTAAGATACATAGAGGAAAAAACAGCAGATTTTATATTTTTGGCATAACTTGAATAAAAATGGACATAAGATAAATTATTTGTCAGTTTCCTATAAACAGTAAATTTAAATCTATGTGGTTCTCTAATTATTAGGACATCAAAAAATGGAAGGCTCTTATTTACTTCCTTTTCTACGGTGAATTTAATTGAGGGAACCAATGAGTTGATAATTAAAAGAAAACTATCGATGTCAAAACTGTTGTTTAAAATTACCAGGATGTTGTCAACATACTGGAACCAAACAATTTGAGTATACCAACCTAGTTTCAAAAAATTCCATAAATAAATTTGACAATAAGGGAGATAAGGGATTACCCATAGCCATACCAAACACTTTTCATAGAATTTGCTGTTTTGACAATTTTGTTATTTGACTTCCATTTTTTATATTATTGATACCAATAATGTTAACCGATTGTTTTTTCTATTTTTCAGTATATAAATATTTATAGAATTTGGTAAAGCTGTGAAATTTTGTAAATTCAGTAAACAGAAAGAGTTTCCATAGAATTTGTCGTGCACACTTGGATATACACTTAGGTAAGCTAGTTAATGGAATTTCCTTGGGTCAAATGCCCACTTATTTGTTTGCCTTCCCTCTATTGTTAATAGATTATAAAAGGGGATATACATCTCTTCTACATAGTGGAAGCTTTAACGGACTACGAGAGGAGTTCTCGGGGCGAGTGCTCCCTCCGCCCAGCCCTGACACGGAGGGCTTTTCCTACCTTGCTCGCCACCTCCACTGCCCACCTTCATTTGACTCAGGAGCATACCGCCTTTTGGCCTACTACCACCCCCCATTCAACTCACGAGGATACCCCACCCCCCCACACTTACCTCAAATTGTGCATACTTGGCTCTGGTACTACATTTTTTGTTTATATACATATTGTACCTGTGGAGTGTATGTGTGTGTGTGTATGTGTATATATATATATATATATATATATATATATATATATGTATGTTATTTGGGGAGGGGGGCCTGGTAATTTATTTTGGTGCGCACCTGTTTGTTATTTTTTTTGCATATTTGAATTTAATTATTTTTGTAAATATATTTGAGTGATGAATTTGTAAATATATTTATAATTTTCTCGTAAGTAAAGGACTGTCTATACAATCCATTTCATTTCTCCCTCTATTTCACACATCTGAATTAGTGTAGGAAGCGGGTTGGATTGATCGGGGTTAGAGGATAGATTTTTGTCCCGCTACAACAGCTCATCAGGGGAATCACTCTGGAATATCCCAGATTTCAATCAATTGGGAGGGGGTTCTGGGGGGCACAGCCCCCCAGTATATACTCATAATAGTTTATAGAATAATATTCTCACATTTTACTTTTTTAGCAACTTGTTTCTGGGACTTCTGTGGGGGGGCTGATGTCATAAATGAATAAATAATGATTTTTTTTTAATTATTATTCCATTTAAAATCACTTTAATCACTGTATATTTACTTTTTCATATATTTATTTTGGTAAACCTTAAGATCGGCGGCACGCCTGAAAGTGTATTTTTCTCAGCCTAAACGACACTAAGTTGCGTTTATGTTTCGTTCAAACATGCATGGTTAAATAAAAACATTAAAAAAAGTGTTAGAACATTATTTTATAAACAATTATGATTATATACTGGAGAGCTATGCCCCCCAGACCCCCCCCCCCCAAATTGAGTGAAACTCAGGATCATCTCAGGGTGGTCCCTCAGCAGTGATATCTCCCCTACGAGCAGTCCCCTTTGAATTTACTCAAAAAAAGGTGAAACATATTGGAACAGGGCCGAAATATTTTGCATCCCATCGGTCGCACCGCCGATCTACAGGTTTACCTTTATTTTTTATCCATGATTTTTTTACACTTTTTAGACTACAGTAAACCCTTGATATAATGAACTATATGGGGCAGGGAGGTCGTTCGTTAAAGCCAAAAGTTTGTTAAACCCGATGGGCGTTAAAAGCAATAGAAATATATGGATATGTAATATGTATGTAATTACTAATAAAGTTAAGTGGACTACACAACATAGTATTGATACAAACCTTGCAATGTAGGAGACATGTAACGCACCAACACTCACTCAGGCTGGTTGTAACACTTGCCTGTTAAACCCGATGGAGTTCGGCCAGGAAATTTGGTTCATTAAATCCAAAATTTGTTATATTGAGGTTCGTTATATCGAGGGTTTACTGTATTTTTATTATCATTCTTATATATTAAAAAATACTTAGCTAGATCTTTTAGAGGAACTGTTTTTGAGGATGAAAGATGATCTTTGATGCAGGAATTTCAGTTTTAATATTCCAGTTAAACAGTATCAGTACAACTTCCTCTAAAGCTATTCTCAAACTTTCCAGTTTTTTTGCGATCGAGAGAAATTAATTATGAAGTGTGGTCAAGTGTTAGTGATCCAAGATAATTTGCTTTTAAATGTGCTAAAATAAAACGTGATTCTGAGTCTGCCTAAAGCGGATGTACCAGAGTGCTCCCTGGATCAACCAGTGAACAAAGGAGACTTGTGTGGTTTGGGATTAAGTTAATTCGGTTTTTATGCCTAAAAGTTTATCTTTTAAAAGTCGGTCATGCCAAATTGTAAAGACTGTAGATCTTTTGTCAAAAAGATAACTGCACCAGGAAGACTGTGCTTAAATTGTGATGGCCTAGCAGTCAAAACAAACCAGCGGCAGCAGCGCAGACAGCACCCAGCAGGTAAAACAAAAGGAACCAGAGAAGTAGTACAGTAAGTAATGTTATTGAAGAGGATTCTCATACAGATGAGAGGGAAGAAGACTCTGCCCTGTGTGGAAAGTGCAAGAAGAGAGTAAATGATGATGATAATGCTCTATGCTGTGATGCCTGTAAGGTATGATATCATTTTGTCTGTTTAAAAATTCATGTAAACAAATACAAAGCCATAATTGAAGTACATGACCTTGTCAGATGGTTTTGTAAGGATTATGACAGTAAGGTAATGTCATCACTACAGAGAATTGAAAAACTGTAAGAAAAACTAACAGAAATAGAAGAGAATATGGTATCTCATGTGTGTAAAAAGATTGTGAAGAAGTTATGACTGAAAAGATCGAAAGGGAGAAACGTAAGAATAACATGGTTATTTTTGGAATAAATGAGGTTGATGAGAGTGAAACTAACCCTCAAGAGAGGGCAAGGCTTGACAAAAGTCAGGTTTTAGAACTCCATGTTGGAGTGAATGATACTCTTAAGATAAGGGATGATGAAATTGAAAAGGTAACCAGACTGGGAAAGAGGCAGCAAGGAAGCGATCAGTGAGTGTAAAATTCAGCTGTGGAAAAGAAGTACAAAATATTAAAAGCTGCAAGGAACCTGAGGGATGCTAGGGATGAGGTAAAGTAGAAAAAAAAGTGTGTATATAGTCCCAGACTATACTGTAAAGCAAAGAGCCATGCAGAAGGAAGTGGTTCAGGAATTCAAGAGGCGGAAAGAAGAGGGAGAGACTAACATCATGATAGAAAAATTTCAGGTTGTTAAGGTGGGAAATTTTCCCAGAACATATCAGACCCGAAAATAAAAAGTCAAAATCAATTTGATAAAAGTTATGTTAAAGTTAAAAAACTAAAGTGCTGGTATACAAACTGTCAAAGTATTATGAATAAACTAGCAGAATTTGAGACAAGAATATCTTAGAATAAACCAGACGTTATAGCTTTATGCGAGTCTTGGTGTAAACCTTCAGTATGTGATACTATACTTTTCTTAAATAACTAGACACTAAACAGAAAAGATAGTCCACATAGGAAGGTGGCATTCTTTTATATGTATATAACAGACTGAAAACAAATTTGTGTTTTGCGTTAAATAGCATCGCCTATGACAATAGTTTCTGGTGTTGGATCAAAGACAGTGAAGACAAGGTACCGATACTGTTTGGAGTGGTGTACAGGAGGAACTCTGCAGGGGAGAGAAATGATAATAACGTACTTTTGGAAATAATCTCTTGAGCAAGTCAGCTTGGCAATAGACACTTAATCATAATAGGAGATTTTAACTTGCCAGAAATAGTTTGGGAAAAAGTTGGCAATGTTACATCACAAAACCAAGAAAGATCTGCATATAAATTTTTGGAAGTGGTAGATAACAATTTCTTAACACAGCATGTAAGAGAGATAACAAGAGTGAGAGTACACGACTGACCAAGCACAATTGACCTTGTTATTACCAAAAATTGGACCTTCATAAGTAATTTAAATATAGAAGACCCTTTGGGAAGCAGTGATCATGCAGTAATAACTTTTGAATATGAAATAGATATCCTATATAGAAATAAGATGAGACCAAGAGGGTACAATTATTATAAAGGCGATTATAATGGAATAAGGACTGTTATGAAAAGAGATTGGTAAAGCCTGTTAGAAAATAAGAATGTAGAAGATGGATGGAATACTTTTAAGACAATATATGAAGAATGCGTGATGCGATTCATACCAAAACAAGATATTTGGAATAGGAGAGAAAAGCCACCATGGATGAACAAGGAAGCAGGCAAATCAATTAACAATAAAAACTGTGCATGGAAAAGATTTTTACAGAGGTAAACCCGGGAAAGATATAGGCAATACTCCAAAGAGAAGAATAAGACCAAGAAAATACTAAGACAAATAAAGTGCCACTATGAAAAAAACAACTTGTTAACGACATGAAAACTAATGGAAGAGCTTTTGGTAATACTTCAGTTTAGGGGTGCATAATAGGGGGCGCTGTTTCTGGGCTACAAATTTGAGCAACAATTTGGGCCTATGACATCAGATGTCAAAAGGTGAAGCCCCTCATTTTGAAAGTAACTAAAAATGTTAATTTGGGGGCGAAAATAGCCTAAAGTAGGCAACACTATCGTCTTTATTATTTTGATAAGTGTGCAGAGCCGATAGCACATTTATAAAAATAACAAAGACACTAGCGCCACCTAATTTAGGCTATTGCCGCCAATGATTAAAAAAAATTTAGTTACTTTGGAAATAGATTTCAGCTTAAATCTATCGGGACCAAGTTGCTTTTATGTTTCGTTCAGATGCGCAGAAACAATTTGTTAAAAAAAACAAAGATGTGATAACATTATTCTATAAACAATTACGATTGAAATCTTATTAGGGTCATTGCAGGGTGATCCCCTTCACGAGCCGTAACTCAAAATTAGTCAAAAAAGGTGAAACATATTGGAACATGGACGAAATATTATGCAGCCAGGACCAGGGAACAGCAGAGGCGAGCATGTGACGCAGAACTTCAGGTTTACCCTATCTCCACCTTTCACTATTATAATTGAGTCGCGCTTCTTTTAAATGAGACCACAATCTATAGAAAAGTCTATTAAATTGACCGAGGAATAAACACAAGTCGTATTGAAGTCAAACAAACTGTATTCATAGGTATCACGCTCTTTTAACTGCTCAGTTTCAGGGTTGCTAATGTTTGAAATAAGGTTGAATTAAGGGTTGCCAGTCGGTGAAATTAATGATTTAGTTTCACAAAAATAGTTATAAAAAATCAATGCATTACTAAATAATATAATTAAGTAGAAGTGTAGGCATTTACTAAATAATAAAGAAAGGAAAAAACAAAATAACAAAAACAAATACAATGCAGTGATTGGCCCCTTTGAATCTACTGTCTGATGCCATAAGGCCTAGATTGTAGCCCAGAAACAGCGCACCCTATCGTGCACCCCTAAACTGAAGTATTACCAAACTTTTTTCAAATACACTAACAGGAAGGGTAAAGTTAGAAGACCAGTATGCAATCTATTGAAATCCGACAGTACCACTGCACAAACTGACCAAGAAAATGCTGAGGTACTAAATGAATATTTTGCATCGGTGTTTACCAGTGAGGAAGACATACATAACATAAGAACATAAGAAAAGAAGGCAACTGCAAAAGACCATTCATGGCCTACACTTGGCAGCTCCTGTTCCAGTCAACACACAAAAGATTTCTTACCAGAGAAAAGTCATCAACATTGTCACCCTTTACAGGAGTTCGTCAGATCTAATCTACACAACATTGAATCAAGGAATGCACCATCTGTATGGGCAAGTAACATCAGAACCCTTTGATTTTGAAGTGGAAGAACCTTTTTTACCAACTGGAAAACATCGAGTTTAAAGAGACAAGAGTTAATAATTATGAATATTGATAAAGCAACTGGACCAGATAACATGCACCCAAGAGTGCTGAAAGAAGCTGCTAAAGAGGTGTCAGTGTCCCTAACACTATTTTTCAATAAATCATTAATTAAAGCCAAATTACCCCAGGACTGGAAAAATGCAATTATCACAGCCATATTTAAAAAAGGAGAGAAGAAATTAGCAAAAAACTATAGACCTATATCCTTGACATCATTGTGGGTTTTGACGGATGCGGATGACCTTTGATAGGCCCTTGTGGCTTTTATCATCCGTGAAATTATGTTATGTTTTATGTTATGTATTATTGAAATGACTCCAGTTACTCATACATTTTATCATGTGCCAAGATTGGCTGAATGAGGCCAATGAGTGTTTTTATCAACTGATTTTAAGAATGTAAAAATAAATAATACTGTACATTACCTATCCTTTGAATATATTGAAATTATTCTGAATTATAAAAATAAAACATTTGTTTTATCAGTGGTTTATAGAAGTCCAAATTCAAATAAAGCACTTTTTATTCATGAATTTTCCTCCTATATATCAATCATAAGTAACAGTTCTAGTCCTTTTATTGTTTGCAGAGATTTTAACTTACATATTGATAATCATCATAAATTTTATGGAAGAAGGTTTCTGGAAGTACTCCATTCTTATAATATAATAA
This sequence comes from Ceratothoa steindachneri, assembly GCA_963969495.1. Classification (NCBI taxonomy): domain Eukaryota; kingdom Metazoa; phylum Arthropoda; class Malacostraca; order Isopoda; family Cymothoidae; genus Ceratothoa; species Ceratothoa steindachneri. The sequence continues at coordinate 11,086,970 of OZ018338.1, forward strand.
ATTTGATATCTGCACCAACATCAGGTGGTGGACATACCCTTGATCTTGTTTTAATGGATGCTAATGATGGACTGGTTAAAAATGTCTCTCTTTCTCCAGTTATTCTCTGATCATAAAATTGTTTCCTTCCACTCAAAGATTCTGAAGAAGAATAGAGAGGTGAAGAAATTTTGTTTTCACAATAAATCAAACTTTAATTCTGCAGAATTTATTTCAAGTTGTTAACAACACTTAGTCTTTGTATAATGAATGTGTCTGCATGTCACAAGATTCATCATAATTTAATTATAAAGCTGAATACCCTAATTGTTTTGTTTCTCTGACACATGAAGTTTTTGAGACGATATATAATGAAACTTGTCCACTTCCATGAAAAAACTATAATATATAGAGATTTTTCTCCTTGGTATAATTCATCAATAAAAGAAGCTTGTAAGCGAAGAACAACTGCTGAATGTAATGGAGCTTATATTGAAGCTCGAAATAATGTAGTTTATCTAATTAAAAGGTCAACAAAAGATTACTTAAAAAATAAAATCAATAATGCATCTGGAGATGTTGGTAAATTATATTCAATATTTAACCAATTGCTTGTTAAGGCAAATAATAAAACAATTCTTCAGAGATATACAGATGAGGAGCTTAGCAAAAAGTTTGCTAATTATTTTATTACAAAAATACAAAGTATTTATGCTTCTTTTAATCGGAATGATATCCTTCATAGTATACTTCTTGATGTTCTTTATAAAACATTTGACAGCTTTCAAGAAGTTTCATTGAAAGAATTGAAGAAGCTTATTCACTCATCCAAAAAGACAAATAGTAAAAATGATCCTTTTCCTATATCTGATGTAACTGATGCTGATAACTTTAATGACATGTAACTTATATCTGAAAGTTGTAAATACCAGTTTAAAAACAGGAATTTTTCCAGATCTATTGAAATGTGCAGTCATCAAACCACTTTTGAAATCAGGTCTTGATTATCAATAACTTAAATCTTACAGACCAATATCATCTAATTTTTCTCTCCAAATTAATTGAGACTTCAGTGGTGAATCAGATAAATGATCATTTAAAAAAATATGTGTGCTTTCTCCATACCAGTCAACCTATAGAAAATATTATTCTACAGAAATCGCTCTAAGTGCCATGTTAAGTGACCTAATCTTAAATATGGATGAGGGAAAATGTAGCATTCTTGTTCTCCTTGATCAAAGTGCTGCATTTGACACAGTTTTTTGAGTGATCTAAAATTCCTTGGATTTGATGGTACAGTTCTTACCTGGGTTAGAAGCTACCTTGAAAATTGCAAATTTACTATATTTGTGAATAATCATATGTCATCACTCAGAACATGGGATTTGGGGGGTCCTCAGGGCAGTGTTCTTGGTCCTATTTTATTTATTATCTACACAATGGAACTTGCTGAAATATTAGATGATTATGATGTTAGATTTAATTTCTTTGCTGATGATACACAGTTCATTTTTGCTATGGAAGACATAAATGAAATTGAAGAGCGACTGCAGTCAGTATTGCATAAATTGAAAGGATGGATGATGTCAAAAAAAATTAAAACTAAATGAGCATAAAACAAAATGTATTCCTTGGAACATCACAAAAATTGCGAGTTTTTACAAATTTTCCAGGTTTAAATATTGATGGTAATATGATTCAATTTGAAGAATCTGCAAGAGATTTGGGTGTAATTATTGACCAAAATCTAACTTTTGAGGAAGATATAAATTTAAGAATTCTCAGAAAAATTGCCATGATTAAAAAGTATCTAGATTCGGATTCTTTGAAATCATTAGCTACAACCCTTATAATTTCTAGATTGGATTATTGTAATTCCCTTTACTATAACTTGCCAGACTACCAATTAAGAAAACTACAAATGATTCTAAATCAATCAGCAAGATTGGTGCTGAGTATTCCATACTTGGAGAGAATTACCTCTGCTTTAGTGTCTCTGCACTGGTTACCAATAAAGGCAAGAATTGAGTACAAAATATGTGTTATGGTGTTTCAAGCCCTGAAAACTGGTTGCCATCATATATTTCCTTATTATCCCCTTTCACTGCAGGATCTTTGACAGTGCATCATTCTAGTGCCACTCTCAGACTACTTGAACCTCGTGTCTAATCAAGAATGGGCACAAGATCATTTAAATATTGTGCTCCAAGGCTCTTCAATGGCTTGCCCAGAGCATTAGAGGTTCTGAATCAATTGAAATTTTTAAAAAGAAGCTAAAAACACATCTTTTTACCCGGAGCTATGACATGACTTTGATGTCAGTAACTTCAAACTACAAGGTCTAATATTGTAATACTAGTGTTTAAAACATCAATCATTGTCGGCCCATTAGATTATTTTTCAAATAGATATTGGGCCAAGAAAGAAATCTGCAAAAAAGTAAAAGTAAGTAATATATTTGGATTTTAAGAAAGCCTTTGACAGCGTTCCCTACGAAAGACTACTTAACATGCTAAATATGTTGGGAGTGAAAGGAAATGGGTAACACTTCAGATTTGGGGCGCATGGTAGATGGCGCTGTTAGTCGGCTACAATTTTGGGCTACAGCATATCTCTTATGACATCAGACGGTAGCGTCAGATGTGAACAATATCAGCGTAATATTTTTTTGTATATGAGTATATACTGGGAGGCTGCGCCCCCCAGACCCCCCCCCCATTGATTGAAACAGGATCATCGCAGGGTGGTCCCCCTACAGTGATATTTCCCCCACAAGCAGTCCCCTTGAATTTACTGGGGAAAATTCTCCCCAACAGCTTTTTACTGGCAGAAAAACCTAACCTAATAACAAACAATTCTTACTTTTATAGGTTTCTTGATTAGTTTATGCGCCTCTAGATAATCTAAAAGTTTTTCGCGATCATACAAAGTAAAGCCGAATTCGAATAACAAAGAAGCACATGGAGAGCATGAAAACACAATAACGAAAGAAAAACATTTGCAAAATGGGTCCTATTTATAAGCTACGATGTTGCCAGTAAGAAGCTGTTATCGTTCACAGTAAACAAAAAACAATAAAAGACATCAAGAAACCTTACCTAACTTAGAAAAAACTATAAACAAGCAGAGCGCAGATATTTAGTAAATAATAGACTAAAAGTTACAAATCCTCCCCAAAGAACAAAAATATATAACGCAGTGATTGTCACATCTGACATCATAAGAGATATGCTGTAACACAAAATTGTAGCTGACTAACAGCGCCATCTACCGTGCGCCTCGAATCTGAAGTATTACCAGGAAATGTTCTTGGATGGATTGAAGGTTTGACATAACATAACATAATTTCACGGATGACAAAAGCCACAAGGGCCTATCAAAGGTCATCCGCATCCGTCAAATCCCACCCAAATAATGCATCCATAGGATTTTGTCAGATCATGCATCTACAATATACAATTTAACAATATATAGGAATGTCCAACCATGCATCTACAATATATAATTTAAAGCCTCCATAGGAGTCTGTCAAAAAAACAAATCGAAGTCCCCCAAAATATACAATAAAAAGAAACTGCATCCACAGGAATGAGTCAAGAAACATATCCACATACCAAAAAGTAAGAAATTAACCCTACATCCCCATATAATCATCCAATCTGCGCTTGAAAACATTCAAGTTTGGGCGGTCTACAGTCTCAGGTGGCAAACTATTCCAATAATCCACTTCTCTGTTAGGGAAAAAATATTTTCTAACATCCAGTCTGCACCTCTGTTTTTTAATCTTTAAGTGGTGGCCTCTAGTTCTATTACTACCTTCTAACTCAAATAACTTGCTGAAATCCAATTTATCCATCCCAGAAAAGATTTTAAAAAGCTCACTCATATCTCCCCTCACACACCTTCTTTCAAATGAAAACATATTTAATACCCTCAGTCTATCTTCATATTCAAGGTGCTTCAGGGATGGTATTATTTTTGTTGCCCTTCTTTGTACTGACTATAGCAGGTTGATGTCATGTCTAAAATGTGGTGACCATGCCTGTATACAGTAGTCTAAATGTGGCCTGACATAAGAGTTGTATAGTTTAAGGATGATCTCCTTACTCTTGTAGCTAACATTTCTTTTAATGTAACCTAGCACCCTATTTGCTCTATTTTTTGCCTCAATACACTGCTTTGAAAATTTCAGTGACCTATCTACTACTACTCCTAAGTCCTTCTCATCTTGAACTGAATTAAGCCAATACCCATTCATTTCATAGCTAAATTCCCTATTATCTCTCCCCATGTTAATAACTTTGCATTTATTAAGGTTAAAAGTCATCTGCCACTTCTGAGCCCAAGCTAACAACTTATTTAAGTCACCCTGCACTTTAAAGCTAACCTCAACCTCTTTGATTACAGCGGCCAATTTAGTGTCATCAGCAAAAATTGACAACACTTTGCTATTTACACCTTGCCCAAGATCATTTACATAGATTATAAATAATAAAGGGCCTAAAACTGATCCCTGAGGTACGCCACTAATAACATTCCTCAACTCTGACCTCACTCCATTCAGTACAACTCTCTGTTTCCTATTTTTCAGCCATTCAGTTATCCAATTTAAAACGTTCCCACATATCCCATGCAGCTTTAATTTATAAACTAGTCTTCTATGTGGAACCTTATCAAAAGCTTTGTGGAAATCTAAGTAGATCACATCAACTTTCTCACCCCTATCTAATTCTTTAGTTACATAATCCATAAAATCCAGTAAATTAGTTAAACACGATCTACCTTTTCTAAAACCATGCTGAGCATCATTAATTAACCTGTTACTCTCTAGATGATCAGAAATTCCCTTCTTAACCATCTTCTCAAGAATTTTACAGACTATAGAAGTTAAGCTTACCGGTCTAAAGTTATTTGGATCCTCTTTGCTTCCCTTTTTAAAAATTGGCACTACATTTGCCAATTTCCAATCATTTGGTATTTCTCCAGACTCTAGTGATCTAATAAATATCATCTCAAGAGCTACTGCAATACTTTCTACACCTTCTTTGAGTATCCTAGAATGAATGTTGTCAGGGCCAGATGCCTTACTAGTATTCAACTGTATTATAAGCCCTTTAATTTCTTCTCTGTCTATATTAATAGAATTTATCACTACTTCCCTTGACCTAGAATTATCATCAATTAATCTAACTGGTTTCTCTTCTGTGAATACTGAAGCAAAATGATCGTTAAGGACCTCTACTATTTCCTCATCAGATTCTTTCAAAACCTCTTCATATTTAATAGGCTCTATTTTATCACTGTTAGATATATTATTGATTCTATAATAGCTAAAGAATGTTTTAGGATCTTTATCATTATTTTTAGCTAAATTAATTTCTGCTGTCCTTTTGGTCTTCTTAATAATCTTATTTAGTTCATTTCTGGTTGACCTATAATAGTTTAAATTATCTAAACTACTCTCACTTTGTAATCTCTGGTATGCCCTTTTTTTCTCTGAAACTTTATTAGCTATTTCTTGATTCCACCATAATGGTTTCCTACATTTCTTCCTAATAGACTTCATCGGGATACACTGTTCCTGAACCATGTTTAATATAGTCTTAAAAATATCCCACATATCATAAGTATTCTTTCCATGGAATTCTATATCCCACCTAATCTGATTTAGCATGCCGCGTAATTTATCGTAATCTCCCCTATAAAAATTTGGAATTTTTGTGGAGTTTGTCGTTGTTCTACCCTTAACTATTTGCAAATTAAACCGAATCATCTGATGATCACTGTTTCCCAATGATTCCCCTACACTCAATCCTTGAACTAAGTGATCATCATTTGAAAGAATTAGATCTAATATATTGGCACCCCTTGTTGGCTTATTAACAAATTGGGTCAAAAAGTTATCCTCAAAACACTCCATAAACTTACAACTTGCTCTATCTCTTCCTATCATATTTTCCCAGTCTACAGAAGTTAAATTAAAGTCACCCAGAATAACTGTATCTTCTTTGCATCCTTTACTTATTTCCCTAATCATTAACTCATCGATGATAGGCCCTTGTGGCTTTTGTCATCCGTGTAATTATGTTATGTTATGTTATGTCTGTCCCGGTGGTCTATAAAAAGCTCCCAGGTGTATTTTCCTATTTTTACGAACCTTTGAGAGGGGATATGATTGAGCTGTTTAAAATTTTTTCCGGGATAGATAAATTGGATGTTAGCAAGTTTTTTGAGTTAGATGATGGAAATCGGACTAGAGGTCACCACTTGAAAATTAAAAAGCAAGGGTGTAGGTTGGATTTAAGAAAATATTTTTTCACCAATAGAGTGGTAGACTTCTGGAACAAATTGCCGCAGAGGGTAGTAGGTAGTCCAAATCTAAATGTATTTAAGAGTAGGTTGGATGAGTTTATGGGAAGGGAAGGTTGTGATGGTTCCTAAGTTTTGTATATATTAATATTGTTTGTATATATCTATAGCTGCATGATTTAGTTCTTGACAAGCCTTGATTGGTGATACCCTTGTTTCTGGATGCAATCCTCTGGATGTAGTCTTCCTGGGAGTTTGGGTGCCTTGAAAAAGAGGCCGCTTGACTCGGATGACCTATGATGAGCCCTTGTGGCTTTTGTCATCCGTTATATTATATTGTGGGGGACTTTGATTTTGTCTTCCCCTGGTGATGGTGCTTTTTGTGGGTGGGTTTTGACGGAGGCGGATGACCTTTGATAGGCCCTTGTGGCTTTTGTCATCCGTGTAATTATGTTATGTTATGTTATGTTATGTTAATATCTATCCATAATGATTCGCCTTCTCCTTGCTTTATAGAGTTATTTAGATTTGAAGAAATGCTATTTCTAATATAAATAATCAACCCACCACCAGTCCTATCTCTCCTTTGACTAATGTACATAGTATAACCTTCTAGTTCAAATTCACTCACATTATCATTAAATATATTTTCATTAACCCATGATTCAACTATACATATTATATCTATATCTTCATGAATGATATAACTAAATAATTCATCCCTCTTATTTCTAAGACTACGAGCATTTGTGTAAAGACAACTCAGCCCACCTATCCCTGAAGCACCTGGGGGCCTATCTCCTCTGCATCTCCTTTCTCTCCTTCCCCGACCCTGTACTCTTGTATTTCCCTGACCACTATCACTACTCAAGTAATTTAACCCTAAAGCACTTCCATTAGCCTGCCTACCTTCTACAAATCTGTGTTTGCTTCCTTTCCCTGCCTCACTTTGAGCTATTAAATTTCCCTGACCACAATCAAAACCTAGTTTCCCGCTTCTAAAGACCTAATAACACTATCTAATTCCCGCCACAAAACCTCAACCCCATCTCGGCTCAGATGGAGTCCATCCATCGCATACAAACCCTTATTCCCATAAAACCCACTCCAAACATCTACAAACACCAATCCTGACTCCTCGCACAAACCTTTCACATATTCATTCACACCATTGCACGAGACAACCATTCCATCCCCACATCCATTCTCGGAAGCACACCTGAAACAACGCCTTTTACTCTACTTTCAGACATCCTTTCAATCAGCCTTTTATACCGCTGTCGTAACTCACAAGTACCCACCTTCTTTACATCATTTACTCCGACATGTGTAATCACAACTGCTTCCCTCTCACACCCAGATACCAACCTATCATACCTCTCACACACATCATTTACACTAGCACCCGGCAGACAAACTCTCACTCCCTTCCATTTACTTTCACTCAACTTCCTATCTAAATACCTAATCTGAGAGTCACCCATCACAATCACCTCAGTCATTCTCCTATTCTCTCTAGGCCTAGTATTACCCTCCCTCCTGCTCTCACTCACTCGACCTCCTATTCTACTTTCAGGCACGGCCACACCAGACAAATCTCTTTCAAATTCTTCCTCTCTCAGGGCATCAAATCTGTTAGTTAGCCTAACAGGTTCCATGTCCCTCTCATTCACACACCTAACCTGTCCTAACTTATCTATTCTGTTCACTTTCACCCACCACTCATCATCACTTACTGCTTTCTCTCCAGTCCCTGTTCTAGGCCTAACTTCCTCCCTCTTGGTCCCAATCTGACTCTTCAAACGTAGACTTGCATCTCTTCTCACTTCAGACACTAAATCGTTCAGTCTCAAGCATTCCGCACATAATCGACTCACCTCTTCAGTCAAAGCACATACACGGCACTCAGACACATTCACTGTCCTCTCTACACCACAGACATCGCACACTACATACACACTACTTTCAAAAGGCATACTCTCTACATCCAAACAGTCAGCCATACTTAAACAAGAACAATAATAGAAACAAAAACTTACAAACAAGAATTTGACCCAAATTTGTGCGAGCAAGTTTAAAACTTGCTAATCAAGATGGCCACCGAAGTAAAAAAAAAAGTCACTTTCTCACCAAAACAAAATAACCACAATTTTTATACAAAATAACCACAATTTAACTTTGTTATATTAACCAACCAAATATATGATCTAATAACTTAATATTTATGTTTATGTCACACACCAAAGTATATCAAATAATTAAAATATTCTGAGAGCTCTACGAAAGACGTGCTACCTGTTCAAAGGTCAGTCGAAGGTCAGTTGAAAGACAGAAGGCAATGTGTGTCTGTGAATGGAGTAAAATCAAACTGGATAAAAGTAAGAAGCGGAGTCCCACAAGGCTCAGTTTTACATAAGAACATAAGAAAAGAAGGAGACTGCAAAAGACCATTCATGGCCTACACTTGGCAGCTCCTGTTCCAGTCAACACACAAAAGATTTCTTACCAGAGAAAAGTCATCAACATTGTCACCCTTTACAGGAGTTCGTCAGATCTAATCTACAATATACATAAAATGCATCCAGAGGATTATGTCCATTCATGCAACCGCAAAATAATCTCCCCACTCCTTAGAAAAATATATACATATGTACATAAAAAAGTCAGTCCCATCTAGCAGCTTCATTCATATATTTATCTAATCTATTCTTAAAACTACCCAGAGAGGAGGCTTCTATCACATGTCTAGTGAGCCTATTCCATTCATCTACCACACGATTTGTAAACCAATTCCTCCCAATCTCCTTCCTAAACCTATACTTATCAAGCTTAAACCCATTGCTATGTGTCCTGTCATGTTCACTAAGTATAAGAACCTTACCCAGATCCCCTTTATTATATCCTTTTACCCATTTGAAGACTTCAATCAATTCCCCTCTGACTCTTCTCCTTTCCAATGTATGTAGATTTAGTTTGGAGAAGAGTCAGAGGAGAAATTATGAAATTAAAGTGGCAAATAGGGCAAAGGAAGATCCTAAAAGTTTTTATCAATTATACAAAACTAAGGTTAGAGATAAAATAGGCCCACTTATAGATTCCAATGGACAATTAGTGAGTGATAGGGACTCAATGGCTGGAATGCTAAATGACTTTTTTCTCTCAGTATTTACACAGGAGGATACTCTAAATATACCTGAGGTGTCAATGATCTTTCGGGGTAATGATGAAGAGAAATTAAAGGATATATTGATCACAAAGGAGATAGTGACAAAGGAAATTGATAAAATCAAAAGTAGTAAAGCACCCGGTCCTGATGAGGTCTTTCCTAGAATTTTGAAAGAATGTAAGGATGTGTTAAGTGAGCCCCTAGCATGCATCTTTAGAAAATCATTGGAGAGTGGCATTGTGCCAGTGGCATGGAAGAAAGCCAATGTGATACCTATATTTAAGAAAGGGGATAAAACAAATATGTCTAATTACAGACCAGTAAGTTTGACATCAGTGGTAGGGAAAATGATGGAATCTATTATAGCAAGGAATATTAGAGATCACTTGGATAAGCATAAGTTGATAAAAGAATCACAGCATGGCTTTAGTAAGGGTAAATCCTGTCTGACTAATTTGCTGTCTTTTTATAGTAAGGTGTATGAAGCAGCAGATAATGATGAAAACTATGATATTTTATACTTGGACTTTAGTAAGGCTTTTGATCGAGTGCCACACTTACGACTTCTGAGCAAAGTTAAAGCACACGGGATCGATGGCAGTATATTTAGGTGGATTCAGTCATGGCTTGGTGACAGACAGCAAAGAGTTAGTATAGATGGAGTTAAATCTGAGTGGGGGTGTGTTAGCAGTGGAGTTCCTCAAGGATCTGTTTTGGGTCCCTTGCTATTCTTAATTTATATTAATGATCTTGACATAGGTATAAGTAGTGACCTGAGTAAATTTGCTGATGATACTAAGCTAGGTAGGGCCATTAGGGCTGATTCTGATGCTGTTGTAATGCAGGAGGAATTGACCATTCTGTCCAATTGGGCCGAGAAATGGCAAATGAAGTTTAACATAGACAAATGTAGTGTACTTAGTATAGGTAGAAATAATCCATTGAATAGTTATAAATTAAATGGCAGAATTTTAGGGAGGACTGATTGTGAGAGAGACTTGGGTATTTTGGTAAGTTCAGACCTTCATCCTAGAAAGCAATGTCTAAATGCTAAGAATAAAGCTAATAGGATATTGGGATTCATTAGGAGGAGTGTAAGCAATAAGAGTGCTGAAGTCATTCTAAAACTGTATCTGGCGCTAGTTAGGCCTCATCTAGACTATGCAGTACAATTTTGGTCACCATATTATAGGAAAGATATTGATTTGCTTGAGTCTGCAGAGAAGGATGACAAAGATGATTGGTGGGCTAAGGAACTTACCCTATGGTGAAAGGCTCAGAAAACTAAATCTACATACATTGGAAAGGAGAAGAGTCAGAGGGGAATTGATTGAAGTCTTCAAATGGGTAAAAGGATATAATAAAGGGGATTTGGGTAAGGTTCTTATACTTAGTGAACATGACAGGACACGTAGCAATGGGTTTAAGCTTGATAAGTATAGGTTTAGGAAGGAGATTGGGAGGAATTGGTTTACAAATCGTGTGGTAGATGAATGGAATAGGCTCACTAGGCATGTGATAGCAGCCTCCTCTCTGGGTAGTTTTAAGAATAGATTAGATAAATATATGGATGAAGCTGCTAGATGGGACTGACTTTTTTTTATGTACATATGTATATATTTTTCTAAGGAGTGGGAAGATTATATTTTGCGGTTGCATGAATGGACATAATCCTCTGGATGCATTTTATGTATATTGTAGATTAGATCTGACGAACTCCTGTTAAGGGTGACAATGTTGATGACTTTTCTCTGGTAAGAAATCTTTTGTGTGTTGAATGAACAGGAGCTGCCAAGTGTAGGCCATGAATGGTCTTTTGCAGTCTCCTTCTTTTCTTATGTTCTTATGTTCTTAAGTCTTCAAATGGGTAAAAGGATATAATAAAGGGGATCTGGGTAAGGTTCTTATACTTAGTTTTAGGCCCTGTACTCTTTGTCATATACATTTAGAGTACTGTATACAGGCATGGTCACTACATTTTAGACATGATATAAACTTATTAGAGTCAGTACAAAGGAGGGCAACAAAAATAATACCATCCCTGAAGCACCTTGAATATGAAGATAGACTGAGGGTATTAAATATGTTTTCATTTGAAAGAAGGTGTGTGAGGGGAGATATGAGTGAGCTTTTTAAAATCTTTTCTGGGATGGATAAATTGGATTTCAGCAAGTTATTTGAGTTAGAAGGTAGTAATAGAACTAGAGGCCACCACTTAAAGATTAAAAAACAGAGGTGCAGACTGGATGTTAGAAAATATTTTTTCCCTAACAGAAAAGTGGATTATTGGAATAGTTTGCCACCTGAGACTGTAGACAGCCCAAACTTGAATGTTTTCAAGCGCAGATTGGATGATTATATGGGGATGGAGGGTTAATTTCTTACTTTTTGGTATGTGGATATGTTTCTTGACTCATTCCTGTGGATGCAGTTTCTTTTTATTGCATATTTTGGGGGGACTTTGATTTTGTTTTTGACAGACTCCTATGGAGGCATTAAATTATATATTGTAGATGCATGGTTGGGCATTCCTATGGATTGTTAAATTATATATTGTAGATGAATGATCTGACAAAATTATATGGATGCATTATATGGGTGGGATTTGATGGATACGGATGACCTTTGATAGGCCCTTGTGGCTTTTGTCATCCGTGAAATTATGTTATGTTATGTTATGACCTACAGCATAATATTAAATCAAATTGTAGAATTTATACAGATGATACCAAAATTTACAGCAAAGTAACACACAATGAAAATGCATTAAATGAAGATTTAAAGAAATTAAGAGAATGGTCAGACACATGGAAACTAGACCAATGCAGAAAAATACAAAGTAATGCACTGTGGCCATGGAAATATAATTATACCCTATAAACTAATAAATAAGGAATTAGAAACAGTAAGTAAGGAGAAGGACTTAGGAATAACAGTTACAAATTCGCTGAAAAGTGAAGAACATATAGATAATATTACCAACAAGGCGAATTTACCTTGAATCCCGGTCGATAGGTACCCTCTTGGGTAATGAGACCGCACTGTTGTTTTTAGTTATTGTATGCAGAACAGATTTTTCAATAAAATGCATTTGACTTCCTGTGTCCAGAAACTTTCAAAATTCTGTACAAAGCCTATGTAAGACCACATTTGGAATATGCAGTACAGGCATGGTCACCTTATTTGAGAAAAGATATAGAAAAGATTGAAAAAGTGCAGCGAAGAGCAACAAAACTAGTACCAGGCCTACAAAATATGACATATAAAGAGAGATTAAGAAGCTTAAACTTAACAACGTTGGAAGAAAGGAGACGAGATCTAATTGAAACTTTCAAAATAATTAGAGGTTTTGAGAACATTGATAGCTCCAAGTTTTTCCAAAGAAATCAAAATGATTTAAGAGGGAATAACTACAAGATATTTAAGAAACAAACGAGAACATTAAGAAAAAAACTTTACTTCCCAAAGAGTGGTTGACCCTTGGAATGCCCTACCTAATTGTGTAGTAAATTTGACCACAGTAAATCAATTTAAAGAAAGATACCAAGGCAGAAGTTCTTCACTCAAAGGGCCGTGACAATGTTGATGACTTTTCTCTGGTAAGAAATCTTTTGTATGTTGACTGGAACAGGAGCTGCCAAGTGTAGGCCATGGAGGGTCTTTTGCAGTCTCCTTCTTTTCTTATGTTCTTATGTTCTAATGATTTGCCACCAGGCAATGTTGTGAACTCCACCAGTATAAACTCTAAATATGATAAACATATAAGAGAACTAAATAATCACTAGCGAGATGAGATTTTAAAACAGAGAGTGCACATTTGTTATTCTGGCAAGAATTCATATGATGTTTCCTCACCGCTATTTCCAAGCTAAACCCTGTACAATAAAGTGAAAAGGGTAAATATGTAGATTATCGGCGCGAATGATGGGACGTACTATTACCCTATTTCGTCTGTGTTCAAAAATGTTTAACATTTTGGGAGTACATTTAAGTTGACGGCTTGTGTGGGGGTAAACACAATCGGGGTACTACACTACGATGATCCTGAGTTTCATTGAATTGGGGGGGGTCTGGGGGGCATAGCCCCCCAGACTATGATCCACTTATAGTGACACTATAAGTGAATTTGATTTTCAGGGCTATAATATGTACATTAGTCAAAGGACAGGTAGGATTGGTGGAGGAATAATTATCTATATAAAAAACAACATTGTTTCAAGTTTAAATACTTCAATAAAGCAGGATGGAGTTGAGTCACTTTGGATAGATATTAGGTTCAGTAAAAATAGAATGGTGCATTTGGGAGCTTTTTACAGGCCACCTGGGCAGACTGATGATATAGATGAACTAATGATAAGGGAAATAAGTAAGGGATGTGAAACAGATGCAGTTATTATTGGGGACTTCAACTTAAACTCTGTGGACTGGGAAAATATGATAGGTAGGGATAGAACAAGTGGCAAGTTCATAGAATGCTTTGAGGATAATTTTTTGAATCAATTTGTTAACGATTCAACGAGGGGGGACAATATATTAGATTTAGTACTTTCTAACAGTGATCATTTAGTTCAAGAATTGACTGTTGGGGAAGCATTGAGAAATAGTGACCATCAGATAGTTCGTTTTAACTTGGGAATTGAGAAGGGTAAAATAACTGAGAATGCTGAAAAAGTTCCAAATTTTCATAAGGGAGATTATGTAAAACTTCGAAGCTTGCTAAATTTGGTAGACTGGGATATAGAATTCAGAGGTAAAAATGCTTATGGGATGTGGGATACTTTCAAGCATATAATAAATGTAGTCCAAGAACAATGTATCCCAATGAAGGCCATTAGGAACAAAAGTAGGAAACCATTATGGTGGAATCAGGAGATAGCTAGAAAAATTTCAGAGAAGAAAAGGGCATATAAAAAATTACAGGTAGAAAATAATATTCAAAATTTAAGTGATTATAGAATGGCTAGGAATGAGTTAAATAAGATTATAAAGAAGAACAAAAGGGTGTCAGAAATTAAATTAGCTCAGGATAGCAACAAAGATCCTAGAAAGTTCTTTAGTTACTATAAAATTAATAACAAGTGTGGCAGAGTTAAAATAGGACCTATCAAATATGAAGGGTTTGTGAGAGAAACTGATGAGGAAATAGTTGAGGTACTAAATGGTCATTTTGCATCAGTATTTACAAAAGAGAAACTAAATAGTCCTATGTATAGTACTCATAGGTCAGGAAAAGAGGTGTTTACTAACATTTGTGTGGATCGGAGGATGATAAAAGGACTAATAGGTGATTTAGATACTACCAAGGCCTCCGGCCCTGATAATATTCATTCTAGGATACTTAAAGAAGGGGTAGAAAGTATCTCAATAGCTCTGGACAAGTTATATACTAGGTCATTGGAATATGGAGAAATACCCGATGATTGGAAGAGAGCGAATGTAGTCCCCATTTTCAAGAAGGGTAGTAAAGAGGATCCAAATAACTTTAGACCGGTTAGCCTAACTCCTGTAGTCTGTAAAATTCTTGAGAAAATAGTTAAAAAAGGGATTTGCCAACATCTAGAGAGGGAGGGGTTAATCAGCGATGCTCAGCATGGGTTTAGATCAGGTAGATCATGTTTGACTAACTTACTAGACTTTCTGGAGTTTGTAACAGATCAAGTAGATAAGGGAGAGAATGTAGATATAATTTACTTAGATTTTAGTAAAGCATTTGATAAGGTACCACACAGGAGACTAGTTCATAAATTAAAAATGATTGGGATATGTGGGGGTGTTTCAAATTGGATAGCTGAGTGGCTGAAAGACAGGAAGCAAAGGGTAGTGCTAAATGGCGTAAAGTCAGAGTGGAGGGATGTTATCAGTGGGGTTCCTCAGGGATCAGTTCTCGGTCCATTATTATTTGTCATCTATATAAACGATCTTGGGGAGGCAGTTAATAATAAAGTGTCAATTTTTGCGGATGATACCAAATTAGCAGCTGTAGTTAAAGATATTGATGATAATTTTAAAGTGCAGGGGGACTTAAATAAATTGTTATCCTGGGCACATAAGTGGCAAATGACTTTCAACCTTGATAAGTGCAAAGTTATTAACATGGGAAAAGATAATAGAGAATTTAACTATGAAATGGATGGGCATTGGCTGAGCTCAGTAGAGGATGAGAAAGATCTAGGAGTAGTAATAGATAAGTCATTAAGGTTTTCTAAGCAGTGTATTGAAGCAAGAAATAGGGCAAATAGAGTGCTGGGTTTTATTAAGAGAAATGTCAGTTACAAAAGTAAGGAGGTTATTCCTAAACTCTATAACTCTTATGTTAGGCCACATCTAGAGTACTGTATACAGGCATGGTCCCCACATTTTAGACACGATATTAACCTTCTTGAGTCAGTGCAACGGAGGGCAACAAAGATTATTCCTTCCCTGAGGCACCTTGAATATGAAGATAGACTGAGGGTATTAAATATGTTCTCGTTCGAAAGGAGGTGTGTGAGAGGGGATATGATTGAGCTGTTTAAAATTTTTTCCGGGATAGATAAATTGGATGTTAGCAAGTTTTTTGAGTTAGATGATGGAAATCGGACTAGAGGTCACCACTTGAAAATTAAAAAGCAAGGGTGTAGGTTGGATTTAAGAAAATATTTTTTCACCAATAGAGTGGTAGACTTCTGGAACAAATTGCCGCAGAGGGTAGTAGGTAGTCCAAATCTAAATGTATTTAAGAGTAGGTTGGATGAGTTTATGGGAAGGGAAGGTTGTGATGGTTCCTAAGTTTTGTATATATTAATATTGTTTGTATATATCTATAGCTGCATGATTTAGTTCTTGACAAGCCTTGATTGGTGATACCCTTGTTTCTAGATGCAATCCTCTGGATGTAGTTTTCCTGAGAGTTTGGGTGCCTTGAAAAAGAGGCCGCTTGACTCGGATGACCTATGATGAGCCCTTGTGGCTTTTGTCATCCGTTATATTATATTGTGGGGGACTTTGATTTTGTCTTCCCCTGGTGATGGTGCTTTTTGTGGGTGGGTTTTGACGGAGGCGGATGACCTTTGATAGGCCCTTGTGGCTTTTGTCATCCGTGTAATTATGTTATGTTATGTTAATTGTTTATAGAATAATAATTCGAAAAAGACTCAAACATGCAGGAATATTCCGACAAGAGTGAACGATAATATTTACATACAAATTTTTTTCCGCCTGGGCCGCTAATCTACATATTTACCGTGAAAAGTATTTTCTTTTCATTTTAAAAAGTTTGTGGTTAATTTCAGGGATTTTTTTAAATGAATACAAAAATGGCGCCTTGTAGATTTGAACTAGGACTCAAACGTACATGATATGCGCGTTTGAACGAAATATAAAATCAAGTTCGTCCCAATAGATTTTGGCTGAAAAATATAAACATTGGCAGACAAAGGTATGGATATTCAAGTTTACCTTATAGAGCACAAATGAATACCATGCAGAGCCAATCATACAAGAGTAAAATCAAGCTGCCTTACTGGAGCTACAGGGCCATAGGACCCTCTTACAAGAAATCTTCTGTACCTGTATTTATTTAATCGGTATATGCACATGCTCTCTCCTGCTCCGTGGCCTTTGGCATCATAATGACAGGGCTAGCAGTAGCAAATAATAGATTGATGGCTCGTGAAATTATGTAATGAAAATAGTGCTTTCCGCGCCAAAATAAAATAGATTTTCTAAAAAAGGGGGGTTTTAATTTGCAGAATTACCAGAAAAGTTCTTGAAGCAATAGCGAAAGTAAAGTAGGAAGAAAAAACAAAGGCAAAAGAATTTCGCCAACTGCGTCTACTTAATAATGTTTATACCCTTAGTTAATACGTATCATTTACAGCTGATCAGCAAGGCTTCGAACAGACTGAAGAATATTTTTAAGCTTGTTTGTTTGTTCTGTTTAATGGGCATGAAACCATAGGGTCATAGGGACAGTATTTCTGAGTTTGATTTAGGCGATGGCGAAACGCCCGATGATACATTTTACGGTGATTCATTTTCACACTATTTATTACCGAATCCCAAAATACTAGTACTTCAAATTAATCCTATAGTAATGAAGGTGCATAAGGTAAGAGATGTTTTATTGACTCGGATGACCTCTGATAGGCCCTTGACCTTTTGTCATCCGTTAAATCATGTTATATATCGTAACATATACGAAATGATTTTTTTCCGACAATAGTTACTGTTCTCACTGCTATAGAGATAGAAAGGTGTAGGAAGAAGTGCGATGGAAAATGAAGAACAAAGAGAGCGTGAGGCTTGTTGTAAACACCTTCCCCGCGTCGCTTAGACCAGCGTACGCGCTGCCTGGTTTTATAAGTCATCCGCTTGTAAACTCGCTGCGCTACCCCTCCCCCTTCCTAGTGTAGATGAAGGAGAGTAGAAAAGGGGGCAAAGAAAAAATAATAATGTAGGAAAGTTGTGAACAGCTTTCCGCGTCGCTGGACCACTGTTAGCCAGTGGCGAATCCACTCGGCCATCCTGGGTCTCTAAAAAAAAAGACTCATTCAAGCGAAACTTTTAAGCCACTCTCCTGCACTTCTGGTACGCTACCCCCCCCCCCCTCCTAGAAGAAGGGGGATGTTATCCAAGGGCTAACGCTTCCCCCTTCCCGGGTCTGGGCACCATTGTAGATTGAGGAGAGTAGTAAAAGTGGCAAAGAATAAATAATATTGTAGGCGAGTTGCGAACATCTTCCCGCGTCGCCCGATCACTGTTAGCCACCGGCGAATCCAGTCGGCGATCCTGAGTCTCTAAAAAAAGACTCATTCAAGCGAAGCATTTAAGCCGCTTGCCTTCACTTCTCGTACGCTACACTAGAACCGAATCGTATGGAAATAAGGTCGAGCGCCGCTTGGAAGCGATGTCCAAGGCGTAACGTTCTACCCGATCGCGTGTATAGACATCATTTTAGATATGCTGATAACACTAAATTGGCAGCTGTAGTCAAAGAAGTTGAGGGTAGCTATAAAGAACAGAGTGACTTAAATAAATGATTAGCTTGGGCTCAGAAGTGGCAGATGACTCTTTACCTTAAAAAATGCAAAGTTATTAACATGGGAAGGGATAATAGGAAATTTAGCTATGAAATGGATAGGCATTGGCTGAATTCAATTAAGAGTGAAAAGGACTTAGGCATAGTAGTAGATAGGTCACTGAAATTTTCGAAGCAGTGTATTGAGGAAAAAAAAAGAGCAAATAGGGTGCTATGATACATTAAGCGGAATGTTAGCTAGAAGGGTAAGGAGGTTATCCTTAAACTCAACAACTCAGATGTCAAGCCACATTTAGAGTACTGTATACGAGCATGGTCACCACAATTTAAACATAATCTCAAGTTACCAACCTATTAGAGTCAGTACAAAGGAGGGCAACAAAAATGATACCTTCCCGGAAGCACCTTGCATATGAAGATAGACTGGGGGTAAGAAATATGTTCTCATTTGAAAGAAGGTGTGTGTGAGGGGAGATATGATTGAGCTGTTTAAAATCTTTCCTGGAATGGATAAGTTGGATTTTAGTAAGTTATTTGAGTTGGAAGGTAGTAATAGGACTAGGGCTCGCCACTTAATTTAAAAAAAAACAACAAAAAAAACAGAGGTACAGGTTGGATGTTAGAAAATATTTTTTCACCAATAGAGTTGTAAATTACTGGAATAGTGTGCCACTTGAGATAGTAGACAGTTCAAACTTGAATGTTTTCAAATACATATTAGATGATTATATAGGGAGAGAGGGTTATTTTATTTTTTTTTTGGGGGGGGGGGGAAGTATTCTGGACTCATTCCTGTGGATGCAGTTTTTTATTATTGTATATTATGGGTGATTTGGATTTTAATGATCCTTGATAAAGATGCTTTTTGTTTTTGACGCATTCCTATAGATTGTTTAAATTGTATATTATAGAGGCATGATTTGAGACAATCCAATTGATACATTTTGTAGGTGGGTTTTGACAGATGCGGATGACCTTTGATAGGCCCTTGTGGCTTTTGTCATCGGTGAAATTCTGTTATGTTCTGTTATATAGGGGTGTAAGAAATAAGGGCGATAAATAAAAACAAGAACGCACGGAGCGTGCGGCAAGTTGTGAACACCTTCCCCACGGCGCTAGGACTAGTATACTCGCAA
The DNA here is from genome assembly GCA_963969495.1 of Ceratothoa steindachneri. Lineage (NCBI taxonomy): Eukaryota > Metazoa > Arthropoda > Malacostraca > Isopoda > Cymothoidae > Ceratothoa > Ceratothoa steindachneri. The sequence goes on from OZ018338.1 coordinate 11,106,579, forward strand.
CCTGGTTGCCTCTGCCATTGTGAGTTCCCCAAAGACCCAGTCAAGCATAGCTTATAAGCCAGCCGGCTGCAATCTCGCTACTCTACACAGCTCTCTTCCAAGAAGAGGTGTGACGCTCCAATTAATTATGACATCTGATCACCATTGTTGATAGAGAGATACAGAAAATAAGCGCAATACAAAATTAAGAACGAACGAAGCCTGCACCGAGTTGCGAACACCTGCAGCGACCGGCGTGTACGTCCAAAATAGGACACACGCGAGAGTCTCTACACACATAAAGTACAGAGAGAGATAAAAGTAAAGTTAGCGCCGTTTACGAGAATGTCACACGGTAGTAAACGGAGCACAGTTATCTCTGTTAGAGTTGGTCGAGGCAATCTTAGGCAAACATTATAATCAAGGCAGATTCCAGAATAAACCAGATAGCTATTACTGTTAAACAAATAGAAACAAGGTTAGGAAGCTGTCTCCGTGGCAACATGCCACCGCCCACAGAGAATTTTACCCAATAGTCGGAGTGCCTTCCTTATCAATATGTTCGGCAGTAGCCAATCAAAAGTCGAGTTATGTTAATACTGACAAATCAACAGGCCGGTACATAAGAGGGAGGTGTGGCTTAGTTTGACGAGGAACTTGTAGGGCGTGGCTTAAATTGAGTATATAACTGTGTGAAGCCAGAACAAAACAAAATAATTTGATTACTGTTTTATATAGCAATATATCGCGTTATATATCATTCAGTCCGATATCTCGGATTCGCGTAATTCATCTTTATATATAGTCGTGTACATAACGCAGACATCAAGGTGTAACTCTTAAAGGCTCTATTCGTCCGTCCTCCTTTAGACCTTGCCCGCACTTGCCCTTGAATTTAATTTATGTCATAACTTAGAACTTAAAACTTAATTAAAGAACTTTTGTAAAGTGCAATAAGATCTAGTTCAATAATAATTCTATTTCTACTTTGGTGACTTCAATACCCTGACGTTCCACAATCTCCCTGCTTCAAGGCCTTATTAATCGGGAAAACAGTCTTTGCGCATTCTCCTCGTTAATCGCAATTCCTCGCGATTACATAACTCCCGAAATACCGGTGTTCTACCCTGGATGGTCTATCCCCATCCCCCGGGCTATTTGACCTCGTCGATAGAATAAGACCGCCCCTTGGCTTAGGGCACCCCATAGCAATCAACAAAATAACTCTCGTGAGAAATAAAGAAGGGCAACGCAATCCAACCGGGGCATCTGTATCAATCGGACTCCTTGCCTAAAGATTACGCGATAACTCAGTAATCCATCACCATTACTGACAACCAGCGTCCCCCTTCCAAGGCTTTTGGGTTGTCCTCACGATTACCTTCAAGGTTCCCCCATAATTAGGGACGACCTTCAAGAGCCCCCCCCCCATAACTAGCGACCATACATTAAGAACCGTTCATTTTTAGCAACCAGTGCCGTTGTTCCACTAAACCAAACAAGAAGCGGAAGAACATTGAAGAATTTGAGGAAACACAAGGAAGAGGAAAGAGAATGGAAGTCAACAAGACGAGGCAAGATGAGGCAGAGTCAGTAGGTGCCGTGACGAGATAAAAGCTCCAGTATTCAAAGACGCTGCAGTGACGGGGTGGTTTAGGATTATAGAGGCTCAATTTTACAATTCAAAAATCCCCAAGGAGGTAACAAAATTTTACCAAATATTGGCCTCAATACGTCCTGAGACAGTGAACCGCCTGCCTGCAGACATTTTCGAAGATGAAAACTACGAGAGATTTAAGACTGAAGTCGTAAGTCTATTCGAGAAGACTAAGCCAGAATTTTTCGAAAGAATAACAGCCTAATCGACTTTCACTGGCCGTCCTTCGCGAAATTTGGAGGAACTGAGCGCACAACCTTGCAGCTTGTAGTAGGTGGGGAACTTTTGAGGCATAAATTTATTCAATCATTGCTTCCCACCATTGTACTGATAATTGCCACTCAAAAAGACCTCTCGTTAACCCAAATCGGTAAATTTTTAACAAAGAACAATGCGTTAATGTGAATAGTGCGGAAAATGCGTGTGGTCCGACGGTAATGCGCGAGAAACAATTTGCGAGTGCGGCGCGGAGTGGTAATCAAAATCATGGTGGCAAATTAAACCTCACCCCAATGAACGTGCGTCCTTTTAGGAAGGACCAGAGGCCAATAGTGTGTCGTGCACATCTCTATTACGAAACACTGCAAAGTGGTGTAGCCGTAGTGCAAGTGACCAAAGAAAAAGGAGGATCTACAAATTCAGCTCTCATCTAGACCATCGTGGCCGGAAAACTAGGAAGGCGTGACCTAGCCACTGCGGCAGCGGGCATGCCGGCTGTTTTCAAATTAGCTGCAAAAATCGAGAACAAGAGGTAAGATTTCCTGATCGACACGGGGGCGAGTGTTTTAATCATCCCAGCCAGCATTGCTAATAACAGCAACATCAAAGAAAGTTGCATAAATCTTTCAAACGAAAACGGCGGAAGAGTAAAATCCACGGGGAAATGAGTGCAGATTTGGTCATTCCAAGTTTAAGGAGATCATTTCGATGGTATTTCGTTGTAGCAGACATCACCGCCCCCATCCTGAGAATGGATTTCTTGAAGCACTTCGATCTAATCGTGGATTGCGCCCGGAATAAGCTGCTGGATCGAAACACTAAGCTCGCTTCAGTGATTCAAACCTCCGAGGAACCATCCATAGCGTTGATAAGAACAGACCTCCCAAATGTACCAGAATCATGTCGAAAAATATTGTAAAAATATGGCGTACTGTATGGATCAGCTCCCGCTCAAACGGTACCAGCAATGGACCGATCAGTGGAACATAATATTGATACAGGCAGTGCCCCACCTACATTTGCGTGGCCTAGGCAATTGACGGTGGAAAAGCTGAAAGTAGCAAAGGAAACAATCGAGGAAACCTTAAAAGAAGGAGTAATCCAGCCATCGAAGTCATCGTGGGCCTCACCGATACATCTGGTACCCAAGAAGACCCCGGTGAGTACAGGATGGTCGGGGACTATAGAGCTCTAAATTCCATTATAAAACCCGACCGATATCCGTTGCCACAGATCCAAGACTTGGCAGATCATCTCCATGGGAAAAGGATCTTTTCGAGACTGGACCTCGTAAGGGCATATCACCAGATTCCAATGAGCCCGGCTGATGTCGAAAAAATGGCAATTACCACCCCCTTGGGGTTGTGGCAATACATGAAATTACCATTTGGCCTTCGCAATGCGAGCAGTACCTTTCAGAGATTTATGGATAATATATTCCATGGGTTGAGGTTTGTATACATATATATATATATATATATATATATATATATATATATATATATATATATATATATATATATAGACGATATCCTGATTTTTCCAATAATTTAGAGGAACACCTCAACCATATGGAACAAGTAATGGAAATATAATCACAGAAAGGCCTTAGGATTTCCTTAGAAAAATGCGAGTTCGCGAAAGAGGAAATCACGTTCATGGGCCATCAAATCTCACAAAACGGCATATGCCCTCCTGCCCCCCCAAATAAGGGAAATTGAGGAAATGCCAAAGCCAAGAGACTCTAAAGGACTGCGACGTTACTTGGCAATGTTGGGATACTACAGCAGAATGATGCCGAACTTTGCGGCCAAAGCATCACACAAGTGGATGTGAATAGGACGTGTTCGAAGACCTCTTAAGGCGCCTTATGCAGGCCCCTTCATGGTTATCGAACGCGGCAGTAAGGTAATCACACCACAATTCCCGGACGGAAGGATGGACACCGTCTCAATTCATCAGTTGAAAACCGCACGATTACCCCAGGCAATTGAGGACTCTCGGAACGGCGATCGGAGTATCCCGGTATCCCGGGCCGCCCATAAGAGGCCGAGACCCGACCCTGCTGGGAAAATGGAACCCGCAACTGGAAGGAGGACCAAAACCCCTGATCCTGGCCCTTCGCCTAGAGCAGAGGAGCCGCAAGAGGAACGTACCTCATCGCGAGCGGGAAGAAGGATTAAATTCTCTAAAGACAAACATGTATATTTATTATTGAGAGGCGAATAACAAAGTGCTAAATGAATAATACTTAGCCTAAAATTATAAGACAGTGTGCCAATATAAATAAAAAGTGTACATAAGGTGAAATTATATAAGATTCATATCGCGAAGTTCGTGATATTCAGACGCAAAGTCGTCACGAGGTACAATGATGGGAAGACCTATAAAGTGTAATTAAAATAGAGAGCTCTCATCCAAAGTAAAGATTGAAATATATAAAAAATTGTATAAATATTGTCAAACTTATTGTGAATGTTAATAAGATGTAAGGAGAAATAATCCAGGTTGAATGCTACGTATAGCAATTAAGGTAGGATTTAAGAATCCATAACAATTGTTAACCTAAGAAAATAACATATAAATGTAGAAAACTAAATTTTGTAATGGTAGGTGCAATAGCAGCAGGTAAACGACTCCGTGAACTTAAGGGCGAACGCCTGTAGCGGCCGGCACGTACGTCCAAAATAGGACACACGCGAGAGTCTCTACACACATAAAGTGCAGAGAGAGAGAAAAGTAAAGTTAGCGCCGTTTACGAGAATGTCACACGGTAGTAAACGGAGCACAGTTATCTCTGTTAGAGTTGGTCGAGGCAATCTTAGGCAAACATTATAATCAAGGCAGATTCCAGAATAAACCGGATAGCTATCACTGTTAAACAAATAGAAACAAGGTTAGGAAGCTGTCTCCGTGGCAACATGCCACCGCCCACAGAGAATTTTACCCAATAGTCGGAGTGCCTTCCTTATCAATATGTTCGGCAGTAGCCAATCAAAAGTCGAGTTATGTTAATACTGACAAATCAACAGGCCGGTACATAAGAGGAAGGTGTGGCTTAGTTTGATGAGGAATTTGTAGGGCGTGGCTTAAATTGAATATACAACTGTGTGAAGCTATGACAAAACAAAATAATTTGATTACTGTTTTATATAGCAATATATGGCGTTATATATCGTACAGTCCGATCTCTCGGACTCGCGTAATTCAACTTTGTATATAGTCGTGTATATGGCGTACAAGAAGTGCAGGCCAGCGGCTTAAAGGCTTCGTTTGAATGAGTCTTTTGGGGGACTCAGGATGGCGGAGTGGATTCGCCGCTGGCTAACAGTGGTTCAGCGACGCGGGAAGCTGTTGGCAACTCGCCTACGCTATTATTTTTTCTTTGCCCCCTTTTCTACTCCCCTCTATCTATATGTACATAACGCAGACATTAAGGTGTAACTCTTAAAGGCTCTATTTGTCCGTCCTTCTTTAGACCTTGCCCGCACTTGACCTCGAATTTAATATATTCATAACTTAGAACTTAAAACTTAATTAAAGAACTTTTGTAAAGTGCAATAAGATCTAGTTCAATAATAATTCTATTTCTACTTTGGTGATTTTAATATCCTGACGTTCCTCAATCTTCCTGCTTCAAGGCCTTATTAATCGGGAAAACAGTCTTTGCGCATTCTCCTCGTTAATCGCAACTCCTTGCAATTACATAACTCCCGAAATACCGGTGTTCTACCCTGGTGTGGTCTATCCCCATCATCCGGGCTATTTGACCCCGTCGCTAGAATAAGACCGCCCCTCGGCTTAGGGCACCCCATATCAATCACCAACTAACTTTCCTTTTAAATAAGGAAGGGCAACGCAATCCAACCGGTGCATCTGTATCAATCGGAGTCCTTGCCAAAAGATTACGCAATAATTCGGTAATCTATCACCATTACCGGCAACCAGCGTCCCCCTTCCAAGGCTCTTGGGTGAGTCCCCAAACGTTTCAGTCAAGCAGAGATCATAAGCCACTCGATTACAATCTCATCACGCTACACGTGAGATGTATTAGTTGTAGCGTGCCTAAAAGTGCAAGCGAGAGTCATTAAAGCTTCTTTTAAATGGATTCTTTTTGACTTGGGATGACGGGGATTTGGCGACTTAGGCAGCTGTTCTCAACTCACCTATCACTATTTTTGCTCATTATTTTTTCATCGCTCTTTTTCCTATACACCTCTATCTGCAATGGTGCCAGGACTCCGGGGGGAGGGAGCGTTACGCTTTGGATAACGTTTAAGACTCATATAAAAGAATCTTTCAAACCATCCGATGGTACTTCTCGGTAAGTTACCATCCTATAAGTAACACGGCATTTTTTCATGTTTTTCATTATTTGATGAATAGAAATAAAACTCTTTGAAGTAATTTATATTAAATAATTATAATCATCATCACTAACTCTATAATTTAAGAAGGGGATTTTTTTTTAGTATTTGCATAATAATTTCATCTTAGTTTGGTTATGACATGTTTTTTATCAAAGTTATTTTTAATAATTCTTTTATAAGATGAAAAAAACAAAATGGTGAAGTTCAGAAATAAATATAAGTACCGAAGTTTTGTAAATTTTTAAAACTCAAAGAATTACAATTGGTGAAGTTCAGGAAATTTATTTTTATATATCTTCTTCTATAACTATATTTTAGCAATGTGATATTTTGAAAGGGGAAAAATTTAGTTTAAAGTTCCTTTTTAAAATTATTATAATTGGCGAAGTTCAGAAAATTTATAAAAATTTAACCATGGCTGCTTTTTTTATATTTTAAATTTTAATCCTAGTAGTGAAGCGCAAGCTCCCCCCCGTTGGGGGAAAAGGCGAAGCCATTGCCTGGTTTATTTATAATTTCATAAGTAGTACCATAAGGGAAGGGTTTAATTTCGTCGCCATTAATTTACCCTATAACCATATTTTCATTAGATTACCTCGTTTGCTTAAGCCTCTGAACATAAGTGTTATTTTTAAGTACGAGACTACAATTTATCGCATCCTTGTCAAAAATTCCCCGCCTCCGATCTGGCATTGTTTATTCGATAGGCTGCAACAACTGCCTAAAATGTTATTATGGAAAAACCGGGAAAGAACTAGATGTCCAGGTTAAGCAACATCAAGCCAATGAACGTAATCATAGTGAACAAGCTGCGCTTTTTTTACATATGTACAGTCTTAACCATAGCATTAACTGGAGCAGTACCAAACTAGTCATAAAAAGCAGTAATTATACGAGGAGCGGTCAATAAGTTTTGAAATTCAGATATAAGGAAACGAGATATGAAGAAAAGTGTATTATTATTTTTCAATATAATTACTCTCGACTTCAATGCACTTGCGCCACTTATCCCTCAGGCTTCGAATTCCCGACAATCATAAATCTCTCGACTGCTGTTCAATCCACTCCTGGACGGCGAGCTGGACATCTTAATCTTAATCGTCCCCAAACCGGCGTCCACGCAGTGCAGCCTTGAGTTGGCGGAATAAAAAGTAGTCGCTAGGGGCCAGATCTGGACTGTAGGGAGGATGGTTGAGCTCCTCGAATCCGCACTCACGCAAGGCAGCTTGTGCAACTCTGGCCTTGTGGAGATGGGTATTGTCGTGGAGGAGAAAGACACCGCGTGTCAACTTGGCGCGCCGCTTCTGAGACGGATGCACTTCTTCAACCCAGCCAGTTCCTCGGCGTGATATTGGCGTGTGATGGTCCTCCACGAGGCGCATAGTCCACCATCAAGACTCCCTCAGAATCCTAGGAGATAGTGGCCATGATCTTCCGGGCTGAAGGTTGGGTCCGGAACTTGATGGGGGTCGGAGAGCCCCTGTGCTTCCAGGCCATGCTTCCGATTTTGGTCTCAGGATCTCAGTGATGGACCCACGTTTCATCACCTGTCACTATGCGTGACTCGAATCCCGCCGGCTCTTGGTTGTACAGGAGCAGCAGCTCCTCCGAACTTTGACGACTTTGAAGTCGATCATGGGGCGTGAGGTTTCTAGGGACCCAACGGGCAGAGACCTTGGTCATGGCCAAATTGCCGTGGATGATGTTGATAACACTTCCATGTGATATTCCAAGTTCTCGCTCGATTTCTTCGACCTTCACCCGTCGATTTTCGAGGATCATCCTCTCCACACGGGCCACATTGTCCTTGTTGGTCACGTCTGACGGGCGTCCTGGACGGGGGTCATCTTCAAGGGACTCACGACCATTGCGGAACTCCCTATTCCAGCGAGCAATGGTTGCATAAGAAGGGGCGGCGTCGGTGTACACTGCAACCATGCGTTCATGGATCTCTTTTGCATTCTTGCCTTCCTTGGTCAAAAATTTGGTCACTGCACGGTGCTCAACCTTCTCCATTGTTGAAAATTTTGTAACTGACGATCTGCGATAAGCTACTGCTTCTTAAATAGACGAGGCAGGGGCGTGCGGCTGCAGGCCCTGACTTGTCATAACTTGTCGTAACACCCCCACAAACAGCCATCCCTCTTCCTCTCTTTTGCCCCACCGATTCACAAAACTTATTGACCGCCCCTCGCATTTCGAGAAATATATTAGAATGTATCTCCATCAACGCGTTGCCAAATTTCAACCTTAGCCCTGGCATTCATACTTAATTTAAACGAGCCTCTAGTTTCTCCGGCTTTTGTTCGAACAGTTTGGTCGAAAACATTAACTGTAAAGTGCTTAAGTGAATTTTATTGTTTCTTCAAAATGTAAGTGTTAATTTAATTTTCCATTCTCATTACAATCCTCCATTTGTAAATACCATATTCGTGATCCTATTTTAGGGATCCAATATAAATTCATATTACGTACATCCTATTTTAACATCCTATATTACATTCTTTTTATATTAAGTTACATGTATATTTATTATTTAGAATCATAGTCAACATTATAATTGCTTGTAAACTAATTCTCCATCTTTTATGTGACAATTTATTCTTTGAATTCAAATTATTTCATTTACCAATTTATATTATATCGTATTTCCAAAACAAATTAGATTCTCGTATAATTCAACAATTATTCTAAAGTTATATTCATTTATATATTTATTCTTTCTCTTGTTTGCAAATAAATATTCTTTTTATTCTCGTATTGATTCCCTCTATCCTTGTCCTCATCCAACGATCCGTACGTGTGTATTTTTTTCTAGAAAATTATCTTCTTTAATTTCCTTTATAGTATTATATTAACAAGAGTTATTGTGATATCTAATTTATTTTATTTCAATAACGACCCTGTTAAATACTTGTTTTTCTTTCTTACAATCTGGCAACATTCTTCGGTACTAGCGACCTTTCAAAAAGAACATTTCACACTCGTGTCAAATGTCCCGCATCAAAAGGTTTGTTTAACAGTCATAAAGGTTACAAGATATATTTATATAAAATTGTAAGTACCGTAATTAATTCATATATTTCCTTTTCCTGACCACTTTAGCATCAGTCCATACTGTATTGTAATATCCTAACCATTGTTCAACAAATATGCATTATTACATATTACATAAATTCAGATTGTTTAAATATCTCATTCCCATTGTTACGTACATCTACAACAACACTCAATTTCATTATATATACAGTACTGGAAAAATTATTATGGATTTTTGCAATTTTGGTCTTTTTATATAGGAAGGTCAAATAAAATGATTGTATTTATTCACAGATGATTTATTTGCTATTATTTATACAGAACTAGTATTTCAGTAGTCAGTCCCCTCCCCTTTAGCAGGTTTCTACTGACAACTGGCAATAACGAACAGTAGTTATATGGCAATATTCAATTCTACCATGCGGTTAAACTGCCGCAGCCCACGTTTCTTTCAGTAATCATCCAGTAGAGGTCAGTGTAAGGTATTTGTTTGTGTTTTAATGCCTTTATTAGTTACTATGTGTTGTATTAATTCATGTAGTAAATTTCATTTAAAGTGTAAGTAACGTGTTATTTCAATTCCAGGTCAAGATGGGTAAAAATAGAAATATTAGTCCCCATAAAATTAGACAAATATAAGTGTATTTGACTGAAACCACATTTAAACAGGCAGAAATTGCAAAGAAACTAAATGTTCAACTCAGACAATTAGTGCAATTAAGAGAAAACTGGAAAAAAACAAGGATGTATTGCCAAAAAGGGTTAGGAACTGTGGACGTAATCGACTAACAACCCCTAGGATTGATAAAAAAAAAATGTCTCTCAACAATAGAAGAGCGTCTTGTAGTAAGATTTCCCGTGAATTAATAGAAGAGAACATCGCTGTGCATTGTAGAATAATTAACAATATACTTTTAGAAAGTGGATTACAAACACATCGTCCAAGGAAAACAACATAGGCTTACCCTAATGATGGTGGACGCACGGGCTAAAAATCATATTGCATGGCCTTCTGACCAATGGCACCAGGTTAGACCATCTAAAATAGTGGATTAGGGTTTTTATGTATTGTATGATTGATAAAATAACATGTTATAATTGATTTCAATCATCAAACTAGCTTTATGAAGAATTATTTAAAAATGACTATTAATTCCGGATTGCCATAGACTAAAACAGTCACTTATTCTGGATGGACTATTAGTCAAATATGGTTTTAACTTGTTGCAGGTGGTCTTTTCTGTCAAATCCACAATAGCAGTGCTCGATGATCGGGTACAAAGCGTGAGAAGGAGGCCTGGTGAGGAATTTCTACCAGATTGTCTTCGAAAAACAGTAAAATGTCCACAAAAGATTATGGTTTTGGGAAAAATTTGTATCGATGGAACTAGTCACCTGAAGATAATCGAAGGGACTAAGAACCAAGAGAGGGACATAGAAGTACTTAGAGGCCATCTACTACAACAAGCAAGGCAATGATATGAAGATAGGCCTTGGATTTTAAAACATGACTCAGCCTCATGCTATAAGGCAAAATTGGTAAAGAAGTGGTGCGACAAAAATGGCGTTAACGTCTTCATCTGACATGAACTCCATCGAGAGTTTATGGTCTCTGTTGAAAGATGAAATGTATCAATTCCCAATTACAACGAAAAAAACAGCTTATTGACCGCCTCATAAAGTTTGGTTTCATTCAGATAAAATCAAGGATCTTTGCAAATCACTAATTCATGTCATGCCTCATCGTGTACAAGCCCTTAATGCAGCTAAAGGGGTTCAAACGGACTACTGAAATACTAGTTCTGTATAAATAATAGGAAATAAATAATCACTAACTCTATAATTTAAGAAGGGGATTTTTGGGAGTATTTGAATAATAATTTCATCTTAGTTTGGTTATGACTTATGGTTTTTTTATCAAAGTTATTTCTGATAATTCTTTTATAATCTAAAAAACAAAATGGTGAAGTTCAGAAATAAATATAAGTATCGAAATTTTGTGAATTTTTTAAAACCCAAAGAATTATAAATGAAGTTCCGAAAAAAAAAATTATATCTTCTTCTATAACTATATTTGTTTTGAGTTCATTTTTAAAATGATTATAATTAGTGAAATTCAGGAAATTGATAAAAATTTAACCATGGCTGCTTTTTTTTTAGATTTTAAATTTTAATCTTAGTAGCGAAGATTAAAATAAATTCAGTTTATTTGACCTTTATACAAGGAAATCACAATAACACCTGAAACAGTAAAAGTGCTCATAAACGAATAGGAAATAAAGAAAATTGATACACAAGCGATTTTGTCTTTTTTAAGACCAAACAAAGGTTCATTCAGAGATTAAGAAAACAGCGAGAGGGATAGAAAACGTAATAAAATAATGCAAACTAAATCACTCCGTAAAGAAAGTGAAATAATAGGTGCGGCTCGAATCTGTGCCATCGAGCGCTCTTCGCTTCTCCGGCTACCACAGACTAACATAAAGGTGGTCCTTTGAAATGAATCTTTTTAGGTGCATTAGAAGGACTACTTGAGATTTGTCTTCCAGAGCGAGGACTAGGGTGTCCCTCTGTACCTGAAGTAGAATCAGTTGTCTGATTTTGCGATACATTAGCCGCACCAATTTGTCTTGGAATTCGCTCTCTCTCTCCCTATATATATATATATATATATATATATATATATATATATATATATATATATATATATATATATATATATATATATATATATATATATATAATATATATATATATATATATATATATATATATATATATATATATATATATATATAGGTTAAAGCCAGAACCAGTATTCGGAACATATATAATTTGGAACGTTTCGAGCAAGCAAGCAAGCTTATTGTTTTACTCCATTATAGGCTGAAGCTGAACATAGCTAATGTTCGAAACGTTCCAAATTATATAGGTTCCGAATTCTGGTTCTGGCTTTAACCTACATACTAAAATCAAGGTTTCCGAAGGACTTTCCAATTTCTACATTTATATATATATATATATATATATATATATATATATATATATATATATATATATATATATGAATGCAATGTCCCACAGGAAAAATTAGAAGGTGCTTTTCCAAGTACTTTGGAACTTTATTCAGTTCATTCTCAAGGATAACTACACGATAAAATAATATAATAAGGATATATATATATATATATATATATATATATATATATATATATATATATATATATATATATATATATATATATATATAAGCTAGTAAAAGATAAAGGACCGCCTCTAAGACAAGAAATCACCAATGAGGAAGTAATAGAGGGACGGGTAAATTCACATTAAGATTTAGCTATAACAAAGGTAGCGAGGTCAAACCGAGAGGCAAGAAAGAGTCAAGAACAGAGCCAAAAGGGTTAAAAAGATTAACGGATAAAGCGATAGGCTAAAGAGGGAGTTTAGGAGAGACACGAGAAGTAAATTGAAACGAAGGGGAGAGGGGCAAGGAGAGAGGAAGAGAAATAAAATAATGTAAATACAAAATCAATGCAATAATCAAATTGACACATCGAGTTGCCATAAAAATGAAAATTTCAAAAAGAAGAAGGAATATAAATCAAAGTTTATCCATAATGTTTTTTCGCAATTTTCATTTTTATATAATTTACAACTATAAAGAAAGAATTAAAGAAAAAAGGATTCATTATATTGATTGTTATCGAAAATATAGATTGAAATAGGAGATGCTGCAGTTCCGCAGTGCTGAAATACGAGCCGCCACTGATCTACAGCTAAGAAAATACATCGAACATGGTGAAATGGTTTAAGGAGTTCAGTGGTCGTGTCCAGAATCGTACTGTCGACATTGATGAAGCTGATGCAGATGAAGTGGTTATCATCAACAACATTCTCAACATTCACGGGAGCATAGAGAAGTCAGTGTAACTATCATGTGATATTCGATGTACCTCCCACACATTGAACTTGGTTGCAACAACTGATGCAGATAAAGGACCGAATTCACCTGGACTAAAGAAGATAAAGCATTCTGCAATGGGAAAATGTTCAGCGCTGTGTAATGTTGCTGGTATACTCAAATCAGCAGAAAAAATACACGAAATAACCAGCGGCAATTTAGGTAGTCATGCGTCACTCGATAGAACTTAATTTACGACTCATTAAGCCAAATATATAAACATAAGAACGACGTGAATGTAGCTGTTGAAGAAATAAATCTTCCCATCCTCAGAGAAAATGAATTGGAATTTATTTCAGAATATTACTCTGTTCTAAGACCAAATGCAGCAGTCCACATCAAATTACAGACAGGAAAAGGATGCTACTACCGTTATCTTCCAAAATTCTCAGTGACTCAAAATGGCCTCGCAAGTTTGTAGGCTATCCAAGCAAACTGCCTGCGCTTGAGACCGTGCACGCCATTACTGGTAGCAATCGTCTCTGGCTTCAATGTCAGCTTTTCTTCATTTTTTTTTTTGGGGGGGGGGCATTGAGCCACGAGGTAAGTTACCGTTTTGACCTCAGTATCTCATCCGTATTTCAAACTTAGATGGATATAAATGTTGCAAGGGCCTAATTTCGGCAATCATTAATCAATCAAGTCTCAAGTAAAAGACAAGCTGCAAAGGACTTTAAGAAAGTGTAATTCTGACTTGAAAATAAAAAAAAATGAAAAAACAAGAATTGCAAAATGACGATGGTGAAAATGTGTCAAGAGCGAAGACGTGACAATGGAGAAGACATAGTAATGGTGAAGGAGTGATGAGGGCGTAGGCTTGACGATGGCGATAACTCGATTCAGATTACGAGTATCTTGCAGTCATGTGATGATGGCGAAGATGTGACGACAGTGTAGACGTGAGCAAAGCGGAGACATGAGCATGGCAAAGACGTGACGAGGCGATAGAATTCTTTTCGGCATCGAAACACCGTCATTTTGTGATTTCTGATTCTTCGATTTTTCTTCTATTTTGTATGTACTCGCAACTTTGATGGCATTGTGCTCACTTTGTGCAGAATACACGTTATATTATATCAAATACCAAAGGACAAAACACACATCAATCGCAAAAAAGCCAAAAGGTTATCAATGTTCTAAGTATATATATATATATATATATATATATATATATATATATATATATATATATATATATATATATATATATATATACAGGGTGTCCACAAAGTCTGGGTACATAGGGGATAAATACATACCTTTAGAACAAAACAATATTATTTAATTATAATGTTAAGAAATTATATTTTCAATATGATTTCCATTATTTGTAATGCATAATCCGATGCGCCTTGCTAAATTCTTGTAAACTCGATTGAATAGGTGTACATTGCCGTCGATTTCAGCACACTGACTGATAATGCGTTTTCTCAAGTGGTTTAGATTTGCAATCTTCATTGAGTAAACTTTCTCTTTTAACATACCCCAGAAAAAAAAATCAAGGGGAGAAAGGTCTGGTGAATGAGGGGACCACTCCACATGACCTCTTCTTCCAATCCAGTGAGGAAAAGTGCCAGTCAGCCAATCTCTAACATTTGTAGCAAAATGGGCAGGAGCTCCATCCTGCTGAAACCAGTCTGGAAGTCCCTCGCCTAGGTGCTCAATTTGACGCATTAATTTGTCTTTCAACATGTTCAGATAAGTCTCACCGGTTACATGTTCATCAAAGAAAAAGGGTTCTAGCACATGAGCTTTCCACAAACCACACCACACCATCACCTTTTGGCAGCCTTGCTGTTTGGATGGATCCATCCAATGTGGATTGTCTTGAGACCAGTATCGAAGATTCTGTCTGTTGACTTTACCATTAACATAAAACAAAGCTTCATCACTGAACAACAAAAGGTCTTTAGTAAAATTGATATTTTCATCCAATTTATCTGAAAACCATTTGCACATCTGCATTCGTCTATCGGGGTCGTCTTCATTTAAGTGATGCAATATCTGTAATTTGTACGGATGGAACTTCTGCTCTACCAGGATTTTGTGGATAGGTGACCTTGGAGCACCTAACTCCATGGATGTCCAACGAAGTGATTTCTTTGGGCTAGCTGTAATCTTGGCCATGACAACCTCTTTCGTTTCGTCTGAAGTCTTTGGTAGCCCGGAACGGGGTTTGTCCAAGACACTGCCTGTTTCTTTAAACTTCGTGACCAATTTCCCGACGGCAGTAAAATAAATAGGTTGCCGATCAGGGTGTCGAAGGTTAAATTCATCGGCGATTTTGCGATAATACCATCCTTTTCGTCCACTTAAGAGTACCAACTCGATTCTTTCTTCTTTAGACAGAGCCATCATTCGATCTGGGGAGGAAAAATTACATAAATAAATAAAATATTAAAATTCCTATGTACCTAGACTTTGTGGACACCCTGTATATATATATATATATATATATATATATATATATATATATATATATATATATATATATATATATATATATATAATAAAAATACAAAACAATTAGAAAAGTAAGGATCGCAAAATGATGATGGTGGAGATGTGTCAATGTCAAGGACCTAACAATGGAGAAAACATAACAATAGCGAAGGCGTGATGAGGGCAAAGGCTTGACAATGGCGATAACTCGTCTCAAATAGAGTATGTGACGATGGCGAAGGAGCGACGAAAACGGAGAGATGATGACGGCGAAGACACGACTATGTTGAAGACGAGGCGAAAGCCAGACAACTGCGACACATGACGAATCCGAAGACCTCTAACGAAAAGATGACAGAATCCCGAACAACCCAACGACAGCTATAACAGCTGCAACGCACACCTTTTCAACCTTTGACCGTGACGATCAACTTGAGCAGGTGAAGTATCGACAATAAGGAGTGAGACCCGACGATACGAAGCAGCCGTTGATCTCGATCGATGGCACGGACCAATAAAATATGTAGAATATTACTTATTTGCTTTGATTTTTTTAGAAAGCAGTAATTTGTTACAATCAATATTATTAAGCTGTTTAATGTAATTTTATTATTATTAGACATATGTGAACTTTATTTAAATACGAGAATACTTTCCATCAACTTCATTAAAGTCTGATTAATTTATCGTGGATTTGTCAAGATTATTCTTAAAAATGTTTAAGTTGTGAGCAGTGAACACTGATTCAAGAACACTATTCCATCTATTTATTATTCTCACTGCAAAAGAAAATGTTTACGTTGATTATAATGAAATTAAGGCTTATGCATCTTGTAGTTATAACCTCTTGTACTTGAACTGACAAACTTAAATAAATCACTTTCATTAAATAAATCTAGTTTAGTACATAGTACATGTGTAGGATGCGATGCTTGTATTGCCTCTCAGCCCTTAGGGGAGTAGCAGGAGTAATTAACAAAATAATTTGTTTTTGTTTACTCTACAAGACTACAACTTTTTTCAATTCAAAATCATAATCTAGATCTGGATCTACAAGATCACATTTTTATGGTGATCTGATTCTGATCTTCAAGATCACTTGTTTGGTGATTTGATCTTTATCTTCTAGATTATCAAAGTTGATGATCGTGCCCATCTCTGCCTGTGTAGACTGTTTCACTCAATATCTAGAGGATCTGCATGTCTTCTCGATCGAGTGAAAACATAGAATGCCCCGTTTACTGGGTTGAATTGAATTCCTTGAAGCGGACCGGGGAAGCGGTGCGATTGTCTGGGTCTCTTCAAGCACCCACTTTTCTCCACGACTTTCCCTCTCTATTTTCTGTAAGCTTAGGCCATGCCCAGCTACCTCAAGCCGTGTCAGAAGAGAGGCTTTGGACCCCCCTATAAAACGCCATTCAACGCATGCAGCTCGGAAGAAACTGCAGGTGGTCGTGAGAGCATCTTCGGAGATTTCTAAGTCTGCTCCTAGGAAGGAGGACAGCACAATGGGAGCCTCGGTTCTCACGCCCAAAGTCAGACGAGGCAACTCAAAGATGCACGATCTTTTAAAAGAGAGACTCCCGGCTCCAAAACTGCCCCGCCTGTCAAAGGTTCTGAGGAAGTGAGAGGATAAGCCCCCCTCCCCCAGAACGTCATTGAAAGTGACAGCGCCTTCTATATCAAAAGCTCAGGGAGTTCTGCCCCCGGGAATTGCAAGGCTATTTCTGTGAGGGTCTTTATATCGAAAATTGTCACTGCATCTCCTCCGAGTTAGATCTAGAGGCCATATTCCTTCATTGGAATTGATGTGGTCTCGTGGCTAACTGGGAAAAGCTGCGAAGGCTCGTCTCCTCCAGTTACCCGTTAGCTATCTGTTCACAGGAGACCATGTTGGGCGCATGCCCTTTGCCTGCTCTCCTTGGGCATAAGGGTTTGCTACCCCACGACCACGTGATAGGGGCCGGGAAGGAGAATGCGCGATTTGCACCAAACATGATATCTCCCTTCTTCTACTCACTATAAATATCTCCTTTCAGAAAGTGACAGTTAGGCTACCCATGATTAGGAAGTATACTTTTATTTCGGGGTACATTCCACGTTTAGCCGATTTCGACGCGGGAAACTTCCGCCTTGTGGTGGAACGGTTGCCAAAGCCATTTTCCCTACTCGGAGATTTGAACGGAGGCATTCCCTATGGAGGGTCTACACAATCAATCCAAAGGTCAGGTCCATGTCGACCTGGTCGAATGGTGGAGATAGGTGTCCAGAATGTGGATGACGTTTTATTCTATTGTCTTGGTACGTTCTTGTACTCTCCGGATGCACTGCCTGATTTTGGGTGGGGGTTTAGCCGATGACATCCATGGTAGTGATCACTTTCCGATTCAAATATCATTTTCTGGGCCCCTCCGCATGAAAGCCCGCCATGGTGGCGCTTGATGCGGGCGCGGTGGTCCGTATTTTGGGAATTTACTGATTTATTTATCCTAGTCGAGGAGATTAAGTCAGTTGATTGGGCCGTAAGGTTCCTCTCCTGCAACCTCATTGCCATGAGGCTATCTACCATTCCTAGAACGTCTGGCCATTTTGAACGCCGTCAGATTCCTTAGTGGTCGGTGAGCAAAGCGACGGCCTTCAGAGAGAACCGATATGCCTACATGCGCTATAATACCGCCCGAACGATTTCACCGTCGGGAAATTTCGTCGAATATGGGATAGGTTCCTGTATGTTTCGAAACATAACCTCTCTTCTTGATGGGTATGTGTGTCTTTACTTAACGGGGAGACTCCTCTTTCAAATTTGGGGAAATGAGTCAAGTGGATTCGGGGCAAGTTCTTACAGGAGCTCACCACTCCCTCCCATTCACCAGGAGAATGGGACAGCAATCTCAGAACTCTCCTCCGTGGCGGAGTCTTTAGCGATTGCTTTCTCCAAATTCTCTAGCTGGGATGCTGCTCCACCAAAATTCAATGTATTAGGTGATGCCGCTGAATGATGGAGGCTGGATTTTACTTCCAGAAGTGGAGAACCCTTCAAAGAAAGGTTTACGCTGAGCAAGTTGCGTTCCGCTCTAGTTTTATGCGCGGACACTATCTATGGTTCGTCGATGTACCATATACCATGCCCCTACACATGGTTGAATGAGGCACACTTTGCTCGCTTTTCGTAAAACTGGGAAAGATCACTCTACCCCGGCCGGTTTTCGCCGGGGAGAAATTGGTATATGATAGATTAGCCTTTTTCCTGGACAGCAGATGCCAGTTTCATCTGCACACTACGTCTTCCGCAAGTTCCCCTCCACGTCGGATGTTCTGATTGTACTGGAAAATGCTATCTGATAACCCTTCCTTCGAGAAAACAGTACCGCGTGGTGCTTTTCGATCTGGAGGTCTATGATCTTGCATGTCAATACGGTATCCTGGAGACCCTCCACATGATGGGTGCGAGAAGACGCCAGTAAATTTTCTTTTCTGATTTCATACGCAATGGTCGATTCTTAGTAAGGTTGGGAGGGGGGATTCGACTCTGGCTAAATATGACAGGAAGAGGGTGTCGCGCAAGGATGTGTTCTCAGTGTCTCATTCATTGCCCGGACGTCGAGATGTGCTCTATGTGGCAGTCGCCAGATAGCCATTTAAAGAAAAAAAATATCATCAATATTATCCCTTGGGTGGCGCTAGAAGTTGTTCTCCCTACGCTCTACGTAGAAAACCTTTGGGTCTCTTTTGGTGCGGGCCAGATGCCAACTCGAAATTCGACTCCATTGAATCGCCTTACTCGTCATGCCGAAGCAAACAAGCTTAGGTTTTCTTCTCCAAGGTTATTTTAGTTGACTTGTGCTACTATCTACGGCGCCACCCGAGCCGTTCTTGTTCAGAATTGAGGTTCGCCTGGAAGTTGTTGAATCACACCGTTCCCTTCGTAATTTTTCGACCAACGCCTCACCTGTGAGGCCCATATTCGCAGACTATGGCTCTCTTGAACCCCGCCATAGACATTCTTTGTTCCGTTACGTTCGGCAATTCTTTGTTCGTTCGAAGCTTGACCTCAGATGCGAATTTTACGCATTCGTAGCCGAATGTACTGCGGAAGGTGGACTCGATCCACCATACCAGTCTCCATCTTGCGCCTGGTGCCTTCCATACGTCCCCCATTGAGAGCTTACTCGTCGATGCCGGTGAGATGCCACTTACTTCGCCGTACACAGTGCTGTTTTGGCTTGTACGCGTGGCCGCTCTTTGGGTTTAGGGTTATGATATTCCTTCGAGAGCTCGGTATAGCTTTCCGGTCGGTGGCACCTCTAATTTTGTGAGGAACATCACCCTTAGAGTACCACCTCTGATTATTTGTCGCCACGACACAGCTTCCAGAGCCTATACATCACCACAAGTATTACATCTGACCTTTCTGAAGCATACTTCGTGTAACATTGGAACCGCCCAGTGTACGCAGATGGCTACAAGTCCGAAGAGAAGGTCGGGTTCCATGCCTTATTCCCTCTTTTTGAAGTCAGATGGGTTCTATCGGCAACTGCGTCTGTCTTAACGGCAAACTCGTAGCATTAGACCGCTCCGTACGTAAGATAATGCGTCTTACCCAGTTCGGAGACAGGATTGTGATCTATAGTGACTCACAAAGCGCTCTGATTGCTATCGGGGCATTTAAATCAGTGGTTTCCCTGGTTTGCAGTATCTTTGGCGATACAGTTGCCGAGAGACAGGCAGATATCAAGATTATCTTTTGCTTGTTTCCTTGACATGTCGGGATTGTGAGTAATGAGCACGCCGATGAAAGTGTAGAAGGGTCCGCGAGGACTGGTTGACCAGACCAGTGTTTCGCTTTTCCTCGCATTGATTACATGGCAGGGACCATGTCAGCCCTCCGGGAGGTCTGGCAAAGAAAATGGAAGACGGCCTATGGGAGCATAAACTTGCGTGTTATCGCGCCGCGACTGTTCAGGTGGACCTACCTAAAATACCTCGGTGGTTTCAGGTCGCTTTCTGTCGTCATCGAATTGGGTACACTCGATGGACGCACCACTATTTGATGGAGCACTCCTCTGCACTTATTGCGACGCCTGTGTTATCCCTCAGACTTTTCGGCACATTCTTGTGGAATGCCCTACTCTGCGGGATCTTCGCACACCTTACCTCTCCATGTACCGGGACGAGCGGGGTCGCTACTGCTTGTGTCTTGTACTCGGGGCGGATTCGTACACTCCTGGCAGCGGACTATTGTACGTTTTGGAGGAAGGAGGCCTCCTCCATTTTAGTTTACTCTATTGGTGTTGGGTGCGTGTTAGTCACTGGGAGGAGGGGGCATTTTCCCCTTCTTTCTTGTTTCTTTGTGTTGTTTGGGCTTTTTGTTGGGTTTTGTCGATTTTTTGCTCGTTATGTCCAGTTGAGGTTTTGCTTTTGTTTTATTTTTTTTAAAATGTACTCTACATAATAGGCAGAATTGGTTTGCGACGAGTATGCCCCTGGAGGAGGTCGCCAGATCAACGGATCGCACCGACCTCCGACTCCTGAGTATATATAGAGGTCAGTCTCACCTGGAGGCTCATGGACGTTTTTGCCTCCGCGCCTGGCTCTTCGTTTTTCCCGCCCATCCCTCCCTGTTCCTGTTGGTTCCGGCACCTCCTTTCCAGTTCCCTGTTTTTTTTTTAAGGCCCTTTTCTAAGGTCCAACCCCTTGTTTTTTTATTTTATCGTCTCATGTTAAGGGCCTTTTCTAAGGTCTCACCTTGTACTTATTTATTAAAGAAAGGGGTCTTCTCATTCCCCCTGACCTCCGACCCCTCCCTGACCTGCCCTTGGATGAATGAGCGGGTGGAAAGAATGATAGACATGTTAAAAACTACCACCTTTACCATGCCATGTTTGATCTGACATGGGGTGAATGGACGAAAGCTGGTTGACGACTAGCCTGCAACATTATCAGCCTGTCAGGAAAATAGGTTAGAATAAGCTTGTAAAGAAAGTTGCGAACGAGGGTAAAATGGAAATTTCTAAATGAATAGAGCCCATGTAGTCTTAATCTAGTTTGATATTGCTGGGGAGAGTGGGGCTGGGAGTGCGTGCCTGGATAAAAAGGAATTGAAATGTTTTTAAATGGCGTACAAACATTGAGGAAAAAACACCTTTCTCGTCATTCAAGTAAATAGAAGAATTTTAGACGACTTTGGGGAATTTTATTGCTACCAATTCAATTTCATTTCCCATTTTGGCTCCTCTTCTTCTTCTGTCTCAATGTTGTCTCTTCTTGTTCATCTTCTTTTTGGCTCTTCTTCTTCTTCTGTCTCAATGTTGTCTCTTCTTGTTCACCTCCTGCTAATGGGAGTTGAATCGCCTCCCCAGGGACTGATTGACGTCTTCCACTCACTTCTTCCTCCTTTCCTCTTTCAATCGCAGGCAGTTTCTACACCTGCGAGACATAACTGACATTCGGTGGCACCGCCTGGCACTCCGAGGCACCTGGGCCATTTCAACTACAGCCAAGGTAATAATAATAATATTCTGGCCATAAGTTAATTGTCTCGTTTTTTCTCTCTTGCAATTGAATTGTTGCATTTCTTCTTTGCTTTCGGAGGCGGTGTTTCCGTTGGCTCGATGCAACTTCCCTTTCAATGGCGATCTCCAGTTGCACACATGTACGAATGTGGCAACATTACGAGTTCTGATAAGCTCATGTGACATCATCTTCATTGTTATAATTTAACAACAGGAAATTGCTAATGAAGGAAGGAATGTACACATAAGAGGTCGAGTACAAATACACACGTATACAAGCAAACACGCAGACAAACAAACACATATTCAAATTAATAGATATAAATCTACTCCAATATACGAGTGTAAACATACGAGTTGAAAATTAGAATATACGTACATAGATGTAGGTACCCATGCAAGCACATATAATCACACACGCACAAACATGCACATTCATTAACACGGCGCAAGCAACAGATGTACAACATACAACAACATGCCGATGGCCATGTAGAAAGATTCGATGCATTTCTCTACCTGTTCATTCACCCCCAGACGCCTCCCTTTTCTCGCCGGTCCTCCGAAGGTCTGGAGGAGGGGGGGGGGGGTAGGTGTGGATGGGGAGGGGGATAGGTGTGGAGGAGGAGAGGGAATAGGTGTGGAGGAAAGGGGGTGCAGGTGGTTGGAGAGCCGTGCTAAAAAAAAGTCTGTTTACCCCTCTGTCTCGGCAATCGGTCTGTTTCCAGGTTCGTCAGTTGCTATTTTAAGATCTGTGGTCTGTTTGGTAGGCCACACCCTTCACGCTTATGCGCGTTACTGTGTGTGTTTGTGTGTTTGTTAGAGAAGTCGGGGAAATAAACAAAGCTGAACAAATACATAAATATTACTTGATTTCGTACATTATGATTATCATCATCATCATCATCATCATCATCATCACTAACTATAATTTAAGAAGGGGATTTTTTTGAGTATTTGAATAATAATTTCATCTTAGTTTATTTATGACATGTTTTTTTATCAAAGTTATTACTAATAATTCTTTTATAATATCAAAAAACAAAATGGCGAAGTTCAGAAATAAATATAAGTATCGAAATTTGTGAATTTTTTAAAACCTAAAGAATTACAAATCGTGAAGTTCATAAAATTTATTTTTATATATCTTCTTCTATAACTATATTTTAGCAAGCTCAGAAAATTTATAAAAATTCGACCATGGCTGCTTTTTTTAGATTTTAAATTTTACGGCCGTATGCTAAAACAAATGTGAAATGCACATTTGAGCAACAACACCATTTTTTTTTATATTTTACATTTTAGCCTTTTGCATATAATAAATTTATAAATAATTGCGAAGCTACACTAAATCTCATCAAAGTGCATTTCACATTTTTATTAGCATACGGCCGTAAGTAGCAAGTAGCGAATCTTAAATACCTAACTAAAGAAAACGGGCCCTAAACTCCTTTTGGCGTGTCAGTGGTCAGAGCAGTTGTCAGGCCCATTTATGTGCAGTAGATAGCAAAGGGTAAGCATGTGCATTTCTTCCTCACCCCCACACCTCCAATTTACATTATTATTACAAATAACATAGAAAACACCTTATTTCAGATGGTCTAAATTTTACTTTTCTCAAAGATTATCTATAAACATGGTCAGCCTACATTTGTACAAGTAAAGAATAAGCCTTTCCCTCTGTGTTGAATGTTATGATTGTGATGATTGGTGTCTCGAGACAACTCGTGTCTGAGAGTTTAATTTAATTCTGTTAGGTAAATTTACTCGTTCGAATAGCCTCTAACGCCAAAAGGGAGCCTTTCTAAGCCACGCCTACAATCTCCTTTATATATAACTAAGCTTCTATCTATGGGTTGAAGGGAAAAGGTCGACCATCTACTTATTGATTAGGCTACAAGACTTATGACATCACTTTTTGAGATAATGAAGCGAAATGTGAAATCTTTTTATCCTCTATCAATCCTGAACCTCAATCTCAATCCAGCTAAAATCGTGTCACATCTTTCATAATCCACTGTTTTGCATCTTGTCCCATCGTAGGTTGTTTTGTAGCGAGACCTTTACATTTTCATATATTCTTGCCCTGTGTGGGTATTTTTCTACGTGGTTGTGCAATCCGCTGTGTCATGGGGTAAATGTTTTAGCAACTATCTCACATTAGCGCTTTTGCGGGTTCTTCTGAGGTTCTGAATCGTGAACACGCTTCTCTATAATTCATCAGGGATGTTTAGAGATATAGGAGAGTTACGTACCCTATCGCTCGTTAACACGCGGTTTACTTAGGCTTTTCATCTTTCACATATTTTTACGTCTCCTAACGACTACATTTTCTTAACGGATCTCCTTTTGAAAATACTCCATTTGGTTTTCATTAACAAAAACCCCCCTCTACTATTATCACAGTTCATTGTTAATGTTTTAAAGTCATCTAACAACCATATTTCACCTCTACAATCTTCCAAACATAGCATATCGAAATTATCCCCTCCCCCCGTCATAAATTCATGTTAGCCTATTACTTTCCTGAAAGAGAGGCCTATTTAGAACTATGAATTGCCAGACATTTCCTCATAAAAATAACATCTATATAACGATTCGTGTTTGTATACAGTCAGGAAAATTATATATGTACATCGAACGCATATTTCCAATAGTGTATATATGTAAATCTCCCTAAAGTTTTGTAAGTCAAATTCGTCGGAATGACGCCTCTCTGTCGGCCCATTTATCAAAAGATGCATCCTGTTTGGTTGTGACATCAGAGCTAACTTATGGTTCACCTTGTGGTTACCAGCCGATTCTGCCGAGATTATGAATCCCCCGTCGATAGGAAAAAATAGTTGGGGGTGATCACTGAATTGGGTGAATTTTTCACCCAATGGCTAATAAGGTTTGCCGTGCCATTCGTTATAATATGTATATTTCGATTCTGCTTCTCCTTTATTCTTGTTTCTAATAAATCAGTCACACAATTCTTGTGTTCGCTTCAAGGAACTTGAATCATTTTCTGTATCACTCAATCAAGTTTCACTACACGTGTGCAAGTTTGTCTAAAAAGAACTATGTGGTTCATGGAATTAGTAAAACTATTGTAAAAGTAATATGGCAGAGAGGAGCGGCACATATACATTTCCATTATTTCGTCATGTATAAGCAACGAATTTTATGTTGTGGTTAGGAGTCAGAAGGGGCTCATCCCCCCATCCCATGAAAAGTTTACAGCTCTAATCACAGCCTAAATTTAGGGCAACATATCCTCCTATCGGCCACGGCCAGTGCAACTCGCGCCGTGAAAGGAGCAACATCGGATTTCAACAGCCCTCTTCGCACAAGTTTTTGATTTCGTGAATTATCATGGCAACTTACGATGAAATTTGGCAAGTCTGGTACGAAGCACAGAACCGCGAATTGGATTATCACAGACAGCATTTCTCCCATGTAAGTATTAGAATTGATATCCAGCTGCAGTATAACAATGAGATAAATAAAATTCGGGGCGACCTTGATCATGAACCTAATGTTTCGTACCGGTATCACGTAGATGGTCTTGTCACCACTATGTTGTGCATCTATAAATATGTCCTTGAGGCGACAGATTTGCAGTAATCCGGATTAAATCTGTCCTAGTACGTGAGTTTGAATACTTCACTCTTCCTTCCAAGCTTAATAGAAGACGTGACTTGATGCCGAAGTCGTTTTAATACTTAATTCCTCTGAATCGGACGAATGGACGCAGAATCATTTTTCCCAACCCTCTCGAATGACGGATCCGTTAAATTCGAGCGTTACTCGAGGCCCCATTGCCAGAAAGGGACACTTATACTTTCCCTTGATAGGAGGCACAAGGTTGATGTCCTCGATGGTTGCCATCATACAAAACTAAGACACTGAAATTAAAGTGGGGGAGCAGGAATTATGTCGCGCCCTCTTGGATTGGTTAGGCAATTAAATGTGTGTAAGGGGAGGGGGGTAAGTTGCGGGGTTTTCTCTTAAACACTGCTTGCCATCATCAGGTTCCTGCTGACATCTGTTATGTTGCAAAGTTACCTAAATGCTATTGGTTTTTTTTTTAAATTTTGATCCAAAAGTTCTTGGGTTCTGATGAGTTTTCAGAGGGTAGGGATAACTGGCAGCCTAGGCAATGCAGTTAAAGTTTGTACTTTTGATTCCCATACAATGTTCCTGCATGCTTATAATACGCCTCCCCTAAACATAATTCATCAATTTTCCTACTGCGGTATGACATTCTTAGCCTTGCATTATTGCTGTTATTCCACTTTCATTGGCACAAGAAACAAACTAGCTTTCCGCTTACTTGGGGAAGGAAGGTCTCGTCTTTGGGTACAAGAGTACAACTCTTCCCCTTCCCCAAAGACTAGGTTGTGATATCCCCTTAAAGTGGCCTCTTTTTTAATAGGAAAAGCCTTCTCTGCGGCCAGCATCTTCATTCGACCCAGAGGAAGATGCTGACGTCCTACGCAAATCCATGAAAGGCCTTGGAACGACCGAAGAGGACATAATAAAAATCCTGACCAGGAGAACTTTGCACCAGAGGATGCAGATTGAAAAGAAATACCAGCAAATACACGGGAGGGTAAGTTGGCCCAACTTTTGAATTCGGTCAAGAGCCTTTCTGGTGAGCGACCAAATTAAATTTTACCACTTTATTTGGACCTTAAAATGTACCATCCGCTGATGGCCTAAAAGGCATGTTGCAAGCGTTATTGATTCATCGGTATCGTCGATACTTTTGGTTCCAAACCAGCTATAATCAATAATTTCAGTTTTTGCTTCCAGTTTAGCACAGGGGCGAGCCGCGCCTGCCTTGGGGGCAGAAATAGGTAGGTTCGAAGTTTTTCTAAGATAAAGATACAAATAAAGATTTGGATTTATCGATTTTTAAAATTTAAAATATCAATATCATTATCGCTAGTATCGGAATTTTGGATTTATCGATTTATCGGTTATCACCTTACCGGGCGATAAATGTATCGCCAGTTATCGCTGATAAGGTTATCGTTATCGGTTATCGTGATACATTTTTTCGTTATCGCGCCCACCAATATATATATATATATATATATATATATATATATATATATATATATATATATATATATATATACATTGATAAATGAACAATAGAGTTCTTATTCAATGCGGTAAGGTAAGGGTAATAATAAGGTTCCTGAAACCTCTAGAGAAGTCTCCTGGAGTTCCTTATACCTCTTCAGGAGCATTACATATACGACAAGGCAACCATCCACTCCCTCCCCCCCCCCCAAAAAAAAAATATTCAAGAAGCCTTTTGTATAAGCTAACGTTTAAATTCAAAGCAAAACTGAGAAAACGTTAATTTTAGCCGTGGATCTGAGGGCATGTTCTATAAAATAGATAGGTGTCGAGTATAGAGGCTCTTTGCTGCCATGTAGCCTGTCGAAACCAGGAGGTCAGACGTCAGTCCACGATGATCAAGGACCGTGAGAACAGTCAGACTATCGAACTCCTTTCTGCGATAAGCGATGGATTGGAATCTCAAACGCGCGCTTCGGTCGTCTCCCAGGGTCTTATAAAGAAACCCGCGAGAGTACTTCCCATCCTTCAAGAGCCGTGTTGGTTCATGGAGAGATCCCCCCGCTCCCTTTCCCTTGGCGGAAGCAGTTACGGTTCCGGCTGGTCCCAATCGGGCATCGACAGTATAGGCCTGCATTTTACAACGAAACACGTCATTCTCGATCGCGCTCCCATTTCTCTACAAGCCGAAGGCTAGAATTCTACCAAAGGATCTGAGCCCCAGTCAATTGGCCCATCCTTGGTTTCGGTGCATTTCGTTTGGCAAGAATACTCCCTCCAGGTAGTGTTACTACTAGAGGTTAAAGTCCCTCGAATAACCATTCGATCCCCCGTTTTATCTCCTAAAGCCTCGTACCCAAGTCAGGCTGAGGCGAATCATATGTGGCTACCCTGCCAGTCATCCCTGTGTGTGTATGTATTCAGCCAGTATCTATTGCATTATTTTATTTAATTTATTTACTGTGTATAACTGTGTAAATATTAAAGTATATTGTGTTCCTACTTTTTCACAAGCCACATAGCCGCAGCCTTCTTTAGTTAATATCGTCCAACTGCACTCACTCTTTCGAGTTTAAATCCTTCACACTTGCCCCCCCCCCCCAACACTTCAATCCCTCATCTCTGTTGTGACCAGAGTTGAGTCAAGGTCACTCCTTTAACCTTGAGCGTCCATAAATATTGGGTAGAAGTGACGTATATGTCGGGGTCATTCTACGGTATAGTATATACATATATCTATATTAACTGGTGTCAGGTGTTGGATCTTTAAAAGGTTCCTTTTAACGTCTTTTAAAGGCTTTGAGGCTGAAGGCTTGGCTATTGAGAAGGTAAGCAGAAATATTCTTGCAAGTTATTTTTCCCATTTGTTGTGTGTACCCGCTTTTGTACACACCGTGTGTAAGCTTTGAGACCGTGCTTCTCTTTATTCCCCCCTTCCCAGCGGAATTTTACCCTTTCATACCAAAGAAAGGCTCAGTCTAGTTTTGTTCTCGGTGATGCGAGCAAAGTTAAAGGCTCGCGTTAATTCGAGTATTTTCGAATGATCAGACGGAAATGATTAATTGCGCCTTTTGTATACCGAGTTAATTCGGGTCGACAATCCCTTTACGTTTTTATTAAAAAAAAAAAGTTTAGTTCGAATTCGCGACCATCATGTCTTCATTAGACCAATTGAAATTACAAGGTGAATCTCTTGATTTATCAGGAAAGGACCTTCTAATCTATATACAAGAAGAAGAGAGAGCCGAAAGAGTGCGAAAAGAAAAGAACAAGAAGAAAGAGAACGCATCCGACAACATGAACTGGAAATGAATAGAGCAGGACCGAAACGATCTTCAACTTGCGGATGGACTTCCCACAAACCGCGTCAGTAAAGCTCCCCGTTTAGAAGGAAGAAGAAGATTTCGGGTCCTTTTTGACACACTTTGAAAATATCTTAGAGCTAAACAACTGGGACATTGAAGCGGATGGTATCGTTAAACTCATGCCGTTATTCTGTTCTAAGCTCCGAGATATTTTCATATCCCTTCTGCCGGAGCCAACGATCAATTATTCGACGTTGAAATCGGAATTGTTAGCCGCGCATAACATGACGCCCGATTTCTACCCCGTTAAATTTCTACAGTTTGGGTACACGCTTCAGAGACTTTTCAACTTCTGGCTTGATTCTTCGAAAGTTCCCCACGAGTATGAAGCGTTAGTCGACTTCATTCTGAAGAACCAGGTTATGGCTTCGCTTTCTTCGGAGATTCGACCTTTTGTAAAGGACCGGATATGTTCCACCATAAAGGAATGCATCGAAGAAGCTAATGTATTCGCGGCGAGCCACCATTGCTACCATAAGGAAGGAAGAAAGTTTGACCATCGTCCCCAAAGGTTAAAAGTGGCAAACAAAAATGTACACCCTGTGACCCTAGTAAGTTTGTCAAAATAACTGACCCCCTCCAAGCCCAGAAATTTTTCTTCATCGTAACCTCGTGACGTCAAGCCATTATCGGCCAATCCCCCTTCGCCATACTTCACCAGGAGGCCCATCGTGTGTTTCTCCTGCGATAATGAAGGACATTTGAGGACCAACTGCCATCAGAACTCCCAATTCCGTCTCAGTTCTCTCAATCAAGTGCACAAAATTTGTGCTTCTCCCGTGCCACCACTGTCGCAAGTTGAACCGCCTCCCTATCCTTCGTGTGATATATGTCAAAGGACACCCGCAAAAAGACGCGTCAGATCTGCTCCGCTGCTGAAGGGACCCATCATATCGGAACCCTTAGCCCTTGTGACAATCGTCCAGATTGGCCCCATTCACCCCCCGTCCAGTGAAGGACACAGCTTCGTGCTTACCCTCGTTGATTTCGCCACCCGTTTCTCTGAACCAGTCCCTTTGAAGAAGATAGAGTACTCGTACCTAAGGAGGTATTATCCGATCGAGAATTAATGGAGTACGTCGGCAAGCTCTTAATGGTAAAACCCCTTTTTACCACCCCCTATCACTCCGCCGCAAATGGAATATGTGACATTCAACTCTTCACTGAAATCCATCCTGAAGAAGTTGTGCGCAGACCACGCCCGGGAGTGGCTTAGATATTTGCCGGTAGCTTTGTTCGCCTACCGGGAAATCCCGCATCCCTCATTACGATTTGCCCCTTTTGAATTGTTGTATGGTCGGAATGTCCGAGGCCCGCTGAGCATTTTAAAAGAGTTGTTTTCTAACCAAGAATTGGACCGGGAAATCCAATCTTCCTACGCCTACCGCTTTTCAGAATGCGGACGTGAACTTAGATAAATACAAAACGTATTTTGATAAAAAATCTAAGGATTGTAGATTTAAACCCAGTAAGGGTTTTATTATTACTCCCCACCGAGCATAATAAACTCATAAGTCAATGGAAGGGCCCCTTCCACGTCATCGAAATTCGCGGCCCCGTAGACTACTTCATTCGAACTCCGTCTGGGGACAAGCTATATCACGTAAACATGCTTAAGAGTTACCACCGCCGAGCGTGTATCAATTGTATCGTGGCCATTGGCGAGGAGTCTGCCATGGAAGCAGACTACCCTCTGGATCCGCTAAATGTGGTGCAAATGGCTTGCATTGAACAGGACAAGGAGTACCCCATGCCCACCGTGTCCAACATTACCGAATCCCGTCATCTGACTTAGACGCTAACGAGCAGCTGCCCTCCGATTTGAAGAGTCGGCTGCAGCAGTTACTGAGTCACTTTGGAGATGTGATTTCCGAGATTCCCGGACATGATATTTTTTTTAACTACCCAAGTGCACTTGCCCCCACCCCCACTTCGATCCCCCATCTCTGTCGTGACCAGAGTTGAGTCAAGGTCACCCGTTGGACCTTGAGCGTCCACAAATATTGGGTAGAAGTGACACATATGTCGCGGTCATTTACTCGCTTGAGTCCTGCCGCATTTAGACTATTTCGCGTAAAACAGAAAGCCTACACATTGACCGCAAAGAACTAGAGACGTTTTCGCTTGCTCCTTTTAGTAGGCCAATTTAAGAATAAATTTATATTTTCTTTGCCGCATCCTTTCGAAGTCCTCTACTTACCCCATTACCGAGCCACCTTCGGTAAGCCCAGCCTAACGCATAACCCCCGTGAGAAATTATATGGTGTCAGAACCAATTCAACAGAGGCATAAAGTAGGCCCGCTGCTTAAAGTCCTCATTACCCGTCGATCGCAATAGCAACAAGGACATTCAATGCATCCCCTTATAATTACCGACCACGTACCTATAAACAGGTAACTTCACCCCCCCCCATAGGTCTTCACCCTTTCTAATTTTTTACCTTACCTAACCGCATTGACTAGAACATTATTCTTCATTTATCAAAAAAATTAGAAAGGGCGAAGATCCACGGCTAAAATTCACGTTTTCTCCGTTTTCCTTTGAAGTTAACCGTTAGCTTATACAAAAGGCTTCTTGAAATTTCCTTTTTGGGGGGGGGGAAGTGGATGGTTGCCTTGTATATGTAACACTCATGAAGAGGGTTGAGGAACTCTCACTTTGTCTATCCCTCCCGTTCTCTCCCCTCTTCAAAGGAGTAAACAGAGTTAGTAAACAGAGTTATTTCTCCAGGTCGAGCCTCGTTTAAATACCATTTTTCCACCTTTAAATCTTTCCTTTCGATCAAGCCCATAGTTCAGCCTAATGAGGCAGGTGTATATGTAATCCCGTGTGAATTCTCTAATTGTCCCTCATTCTACATAGGAGAGACTGGAAGAACATTAAAAAAAACGAATATACGAACACAAAGGTGATGTCAGGTGAGGCAGTACTACATCCAGTATTTTTAACCCTATCAGCAATTACAACTACCAAATAGATTATTCAAAGGCCCAAATTATATATAATTGTAAAGATTTCCGTGAATGAAAAAATTGTAGAATCGATACTAATAGAAGAAATTCCTAATTTTAATCTTTCGGATGGTCAATTTAAATGTAGCTCCTATTCCCAGAACCTAATTGTAAAAAGTTTAGTTAATGATCTTAGAACCACACCTTTTGATTGACACTTTTTATTCTTTTTTTTTCTTTTGCTGGGATTTTGAGATATTTAGTAACTTGTGTTGTTCATTTCATTCTCATACGACTGAAGAGGGTATGGTAAACTTCATACCGAAACTAGTTTCGTAAATAAATTCTATTCTCCTATACAGCACTGGTTTCATTATCATATATATATATATAATATGGTTCTAAGGGAAAACCCTATTTAATGGGTTAAATCATTTCAGGATCTGTCAGATGACTTAAAGGAAGAACTGAATGGTATATTTGAAAAAGTAATCCTGTCCTTGCTGAAGCCTTCGTCGCTCTTCTTGGCTGAACAGATCAAGCATGCCACCAAAGGAGCAGGGACTGATGAAACTGCTCTTATAGAAATATTTTGCACCAGAGATGACGAATCCATTATGTATGTATAAACAACTTTTTGTTTTCTTTTTATAACTCCATTGCCGTTAACAATAAAACCAGTAACGGTCATTTTCGATGAAAAAAAAATGGAAATTGGGATAAATCGAAAGTTTGACCGTGGCTGCTTACAGTAGCAAGCTTTGTTCAGTGCAGGAAGAGAACTCGCAAATTTTAACTAATTCTAAAGCTTTAGATAATTTGAAAATTAGCTTAATAAGAGTATTTAATCAACAATTGACACTAATGTGGTAAACTCTTCAGCGATTTACTTCCCTCCTCTAGTGAGCCAACACCCTGTTTAGGGTGTTTGCTAATGTACCATTTTCTAGCTTCTATCATTGAATACTCGTATTCTTATTTCCTCTATCGGTAAACCAGGGCTTTTTCCATAAGTGGACGTTCCCCCATCGGATTAATATCCAAATTAGATTCTAAACACGTTACTGTTCTTCTGATGGGTATGATCTTAAAAGGTGGAAATTTTCGAGGCATCGATGAACTCGTACTAAACAGCACTTATAGCTACCACAAAGGAAGTCTACTAGTGCTTGATCTAGGCTCTTTACTCCCTCAAGTTTAATTCTCTGGTAGGGTAATCTTAACTCTTATCAAATGATTGTCTATTACTCTGTATTTTACTTTCAATCAGTCATTTTGGATTATTGGACTAGAAAAGATTAGTTTCCCTGACAACTTCCGCGCAGGAAGCTAGCCTGTTTACATGGTACCTGAATGAGCTGTACGTCCTCCCGGCTTGAGTGAAAATTAGGGAAGCCCCGTCACTTGGTTGACTTGAACTCTGATGCAACCAGCTGAAGTTTTTGGTGCGTTTCCTCATATCTTCTTCTCGGTATTCTTTTTCTTTACAACTCTCCCATCATTCCTTTGCCTAGGTTTAAGGACCATACCAGCTACCTCGTGCCGTATCAGAGGAAGCTTTGGAACCTTGATGAATAACGACCGCAGGTGGACAGACCATGACTTGAGCGGTCCTGAGGTTTGGAGTGCGATTAATGTGAAGATCGGTTTAGCCCCAATAACCCCTAACCTGTGTGGAATCGGATGACCACATCCCCGCTTCCCTTCTTGGGTCCATAAGACCGTACTGCTTGTGGCGAGCGAGTTATGATGCCTTGTTGGCTGCCAGGCCAACTACGTCTTGGGTTCCATATTTTGGCCTGCCACAATAGATCTTTAGATCTTGCTCGTCCTGTCGAGGATAACTACGTCTGATTAAATATATCTTCTTTGTGGCTGTTCATTTGAGAGCCAAGATCTTTGGGGAACAACCTGCCACTGGTCAACTTGTGGTTAGTGTGCGTCGATGCACAGGAGCCCCTCCTCCTTATCCCGGAGGTGACTCAACCACAGATGCCATGATCTTCCATGGTGGCGAACCTGGGCTCTGTGCCAAGGACCGAACCCGAATCCGTTCCTGTGCAAGCTCCACTGCACGTGGCTCGGGCCCCCGAGGAATCACAAAGAAAGCAGGAAGCTACTCCCTCGGCTGGTGCCCCTTCGACAACAAAGCCCTCAATTTCGGAGAAGGCTCTTGCTGAAGTCGGTTCGTCCAGCCTAGGGGTTCATTCCGACGGTAGAGAGAAGCGTGGTCATTCCCCACCCTCCTTTCCCCCAAAGAAAAGAAGTAAGAGGAAGACAAAGAGGACTAAGGGTTCCTCTCCTTACATGAGAGCTCTGGGGACGGACGGGTCCGCTGCCGTTTCAGTAAGCGATCAGGACAAGATTAACACATGTCCCCGAGGCGCCCTCGGGCGGGGGGTCAAACTAAAACCAAAGTCGCAAGTGTGCTGAATCGGGCCTAGATTACGTCGGGGGACCCCTAATTCAGAGATTACCTGGTGTTTTTGAGCCCACTGGCTTCACCCTTTTAGTTATTTGCTACACTGATGGCAACATGCTGGCCAAAGGTATCATGATCCATTAAAGGAGAGAAATAGCTTGATTGGTATGAGAGCCGAAGGTGGGCTCTTTCTGGGACGGAGCCTTCTGGCGAATGTATCCGACCCCTCCTAGGCAGCGGCAACCTTGATTAGTGCCCTTCGGACACTAAATGAAGCACCGCAGAGTGTGATGCTGCACTCTACCATAAGCTTCGTGAAATGAGTGTTTATGCGAGGGAACTCTTGACTACTCCATATAATACATCACCTTAGAGCTGGCTGAACATGGGGTGGTCAAAGTCGAACGTGTGATGAGAAAAAATGGAGGGGCCTCTAGACCCACCCCTACACTCTTCGTCACGTTTGACTGTGACAGGGTCCCTGAGTCGGTGCGTGACGGTTGGTATCACTGTTGTGGAGGTGCTACTACTGCCACCGCTTCGGTCATACATATCTCTCGTTTAGACATGCAAATTAGGGTTTACCCGAAGTCTGTACGTTGCTCCAGGGCCGTACACGTTAATTTCCTATCGTGTGTGGCCAAGTGTGTCAATTGCGGACACCCGCACCCCGCTTGTTAGAAGTAATGTGGTGCGTATTTCTTGGAGAAAGAAAGCCTGGTCGTTCTGGCTGCAGATCGGCTTTCATTCCTTGAGGCTAAAGACCTGGTCCTGGCGCGCCCGGTGCTTACTGGGACGTCTTGTGTCTCACTTTTAAAAAGGCACCCTCTGCCCCTGGCCTCGGCATACATACCAGCACGGTCGTTTGATTTTCCATTCGGAACCTTGCTGCGAGTTCTACTCACCCCAGCGCTCTTCTGGTAGAACCGGTGGCACAATAGGTTCACACCTGGGCCTCGGCTAAAACCAGGGCTTCCCTTCCCCCCACTCCCAGCGTGACTATTTCCCCGAAAGCGAAACGGCCGTTAGTCACAGGAGGCAACACCACTGAAAGGGGTCGTGAGGCAATCTAAAGCCGCCCCTTAGGGCGGCACCAAAGGAGCTTTGGCTTTTACCCCCGCGCCCACCCCAGGCTGGACTGGGTTGCTTAGAGACGGTAGATCATTCAAAGAAGGGACCCCAGCCCCCCCAAGACACCTTGCCCGCCTCAAGATATCAAGGCGGAGGGAGGTAAAAACTCGCGTAGCGAGTCCAACCTCTCCCGATAAGTAGTCGAAGGTGACTGGCCCCTTCTTCGGCGTGAGCACCCGTAGTTCTGCCCCTGGGGAATGTATGACCATGCCCGTGAGGGTCTTCTTCTCGAAAAGGGCCCCGCATCTCCTCTATGCTCGACCTGGATTGCATATTCCTCCAATGGAATTGCCGCGGACTCCCGGCCAACTGGGAGGAGCTTGGGAGGCTCGTCTTTTCCCTGTCCCTTTAGCCATCTTTTTGCCCCCTGTCAACCCTCAAAAGGTATGAGGATTTTACGACCCCACCACCACGTGATGGGGCCCGGGCAGGAGGATGGGCGATTCACATCCGGCATAAAGTCTGTTCCTTTTTCTTTAAATGTCCCCTTTCAGACTGCAGCAGTGATTCGACGCGGTGGACTTCCGCCGCACCCTGCCACGGTTGCCGACCCCCATTCTACCTCTCGGGGATTTGAACGGTAGACACCCTCTCAGGGGAGACTACTTGATCAATCCCAGCCTCCAGGGGTCAGGTTCTTGAACTGATTGACGAGCTGGAGATGGGTATCGTAAATGTGGATGAGTTTACTCATCACTGCTCGAGAACCGTTTCATGTTCCTGTCTCCGGATGCACTCATGATTTTGGGTGTGCGGTGGTCGATGCCTTTCATGGTAGAAATCACTTTCATATTCAAATATCATTTTCTGGATTGCTGCCACATGAAAGACCCACCTGGTGGTGTTTGGTGCGGGCAAGGTTCTCCGCATTTCAGAAAACGACTGATTCTCTGTCCCAGACGAAGAGTTTACCTCTGGATGATGCCATTAAGTTTTTCTTCTGCAAACTTATCGCCGCGGGCTTAACTATTACTAGAACATCTGACAATTTTCTACGCCGACCGTTTCCGTAGTGGTCAACCCAGTGTGGAACGTCCCTCAAAAAGAAGCTTTATACTTACATGCGCTATAAGCGCCGCCCGAACGATTTCCCTGTGTTTGAATTTCGTCAAGCTATGGCTAGTTTCCAGTCTGTTTGAACACGCCCGCCGTTCTTCCTGGTAAGCATACGGGTCTTCACTTAACGGGAATACTGATCATACAAAAGTGTGGAAGCGATTCAAAAGCATTCGGAGCAATTTTTCCCAGGAACCCCTCCCGTTTTCCAAAAGAATACGACTCCAATCTCTGACCCCGCGTCCGTGGTAGCCCTTCTTGACTGCTTTCTCTGCATTCTCTAGCAGGGATGCTGTTCCGCCAGTATTCGATGCACGTTGTCATGTTGCTGAAGGCTGCAGTCTGGACTTTACCTCCAGAGGCGGAGAACCATTCAACGACAAGGTTACATTGTGTGGTTGCGTTCCGTTCTCGCTTAGTGCGCGTACACCGCCCTTCCGGATAATGTCGCAAATGCCATGCTTAGATACCTAGGTGAGCAAGGCATATCCCTTGTTAGATTTGTTCAGCAAGATCTGGACAGAGGATATCCTTCCAGGCTCTTGACGAATGGCTACTGTGTTAGCTTTTCTTAAACGGGGATATAGCACTGTACCCCGGCCGGTTTCCGCCCAATCCCTCTAACATCTTGCGTGTGGAAGTTGATAGAGAAATTAGTAAATGTTAGCTTGCCCTTTTTTTCTGGACAGCGCAGGCCACCTGTCTTCCACAATGTGCTGTTTCCACAAGTTCCACTACACGTCGGATGCTCTGCTCCGACTGGAAAATGCTGTTTGTGAGGCCTTCCTTCGTAGACAGCACTACGCCACGGTGTTTTTCGATCTGGAGAAGGCCTATGATAATGCATAGCGATACAGTATTATGGAGACTCTCCGCACGATGGTGATCCGCTCCTAATATTTCCGAGTTTCTGCGAGATCCCAATTCCGCGTATAAGTGGGGGGGGGGGGTATCCGGCCCAATAGAGCAGGAAGAGGGTGTCCCGCAGGGAAGTGTCCCCAGTGTCGCTCTTTGCCCTGAGCATCAACAGTATCACCTCGGTACTGCCAGAAGATGTTATTGCTACACACTGGATGACCTTTCGATCTTATTTTTGCGGCCCTGATTCCAACTCTGGAGCGTAGATTCCAACAGGAATTAAACCTCATTTCTCGCCATGTTAAGCTATTTGCTTATTAGAGACCATCCTCGGCGCATGCCTCTAACCCACCCTCTCGGTGTATAATAGCATATTAGGCTGTGCTGTGCTCCTCACGGTCCTACTATACAGTAGCGAAACATGGACCACATACCAGCGTCATGTAAAGTCACTCGAGCAGTTTCCCCAACGATGTCTCCAAAGAATCCTACGCATTTCCTGGGAGGAACGAAGAACAAACATCAGCGTTCTAGAAGAGGCAGAGTCCACCAGCAACGAGGCCCTCCTAATTAAACATCAACTTCGATGGGAGGGACACTGCGCTCGGATGCCAGAGACAAGACTGCCACGGCAGGTTTTGTTCTCCGAACTTCAAACTAGCGCCCGCGCAAGAGGAGGACAGAAAAAGCGATGGAGGGATACATTGAAATCTTACATTAAGGAAGGCAACATTAACGTCAATTCATGGGAGACCTCCGCTGGGGCGACGTGCAGCCCACCGGTCAGTGGAGAGGTTCGAAACCACCCGCCGTGACAACGAACAATAGCGAAGAGGACGTAGGCATGTGAAGGCTGTCAACCCATCGCTGAGGCAACAACTTCTCCCTCGGCACCATATGCGGGACGTGCGAGAAAGAGTGCCTGTCGCGACTGGGCCTCCTCAGCCACTTGAGGACCCACGGGTTCGATGACCACCCAGATGACGTAATCCTCGTTCGCGAGTGACAGCCGACTACTACTACGGAAAGGGGTTCAGGCAGGAGGATGCCCGATTTAAGACTCGGCATGATGTCCGTTATTCTACTCTCTATAAATACTTTTCAGGTAGTATCACTGTAGCTACACCTGGATAGGAGATGTACTCTTATTTCTGCGTACACTTCACCTTCAGCGGAATTCAAAGCTGGGAATTTCTGCCGCGTTGTGTCGCGGTTACCTAATCCTTTTTTTTTTCCTCCTTGGTGTTTTGAACGTTTACTCTGGGGCGAATAGACGATCGATCATAGGGGTCTTCTCCTTGCCGACCTGAATAACGAGATTGATATCGATGTCCTAAATGTTGATGAATTTGCGCATTACTGCCCGAAAATTGCTTCATTTTATTGTCTCGATATGTCTCTGGGATCCTTGGATGCACATTTTATTTTGGGTTGGGAAGAGGTCGATAACATTCATAGTAGTGACCACTTTCCCATTTAACATGTTTCTGGGCTGATCTCTCCAGAAAACCCGCCTCTGGGGTCCTTGGAGGGGCCGCAGTGTTCCGCCTTTCAGGAAATGACCGATTTCTGTTCCAGTAGTATTTAAGGTAGTTTGTGGCCGTATAGTTCTCCGGCAACCTTTCATCGCCGTGGACCTAGCTATATTCTTAGAACGGCCGGTATTTTTGAACGCAGTCAGATTCTTTGAAGGTGGACGAGTGTGACA
Source organism: Ceratothoa steindachneri (assembly GCA_963969495.1). Classification (NCBI taxonomy): domain Eukaryota; kingdom Metazoa; phylum Arthropoda; class Malacostraca; order Isopoda; family Cymothoidae; genus Ceratothoa; species Ceratothoa steindachneri. Next base: position 11,145,829 of record OZ018338.1, read on the forward strand.
CTGTCCTCAGACAGAAGCGATATGCCTGCATGCGCAATAAGCACCGCTCGAACGATTTCGCCGTCGTTGAATTTCGTGGAATTAAGTTTTACTTCGGGTATTTTTCGAAGCACGCCTGGCGCTCTTCCTGGTGCGCATATGCGTTGTCACTTAAAGTTAAGATCCCTCTTGACGAGGTGTGGAAAAGAGTAAAAAAGATTTCCCAAGAAGTTATCGCAGCCCCCCATCCCTCCCCTTGCCCTCTTCTCCAAAATAACTGGACCACAAAGTCCGTAGCTGAATCTTTCGCGACCGTATTCTTCAGCCGAGATGCTGCTCCGCTAGCATTCAATACACGCAGATATTTCGGTGAAGGCCGCCGAGTGGACTTTATTTACTTTTCCAGAGGCAGAGAACTCTTCAACAATGGGTTAACGTTGAGAGTTGCGTTCCACTCCGCTCTGTTCATGCGCGCACATCCCTCCTGAGGACGATATCCCGTATGCCATGTTTCTATACAAAAGTGAGAGAGGCCTGGCATTTCCGATAGATTTGTTCAACAGGATATGCGCAGTGGGTATTTTTCCAATGGGTACTGTACTCGCTTTTCTCAAACCGGGAAGAGATCACTATCCCAGTCAGGTTTCCGCTTAATTTATCAAACCTCCTTGTGCGAGTTGATGGAGAAATGTGTTAATATTATATTAACATTCTTCCTGGACAGCGGAGGCACCTGTCTTCCGCAATTTTCACTCCAGGTTGGATGGTCTGCTCCGGATGGAAAATGCTATCTGCGAAGCCTTCCTTCTTAAACAACACTGCGCCACGGTATTTTTCAATCTGAAGGCCTATGGACCACACCTCGTGTACACAGATAGCGGCTCCAAGTCCCAGGAGGGGGTCGGTTTCCACGCCGTATCCCATTTGTTTTAAGTCGGGGAGCTCTACCAGGCGCTGCGTCTGTCTTCATCCTCTGCTTCGTGGTATACGTGGAGCCACGATTGCCGCGAGTTAAACGGATGTAGATCATCTTCTGCGGAGTTCTTGGATATGCAGGGAATACTGAGAATTAGAGTGATCAAAGAGTCCACGAGAGCTGAGCTACCCGCCAGCATTATGCTGTTCCTCAGTGACTACATAACATGAATCAGGTCAGCCCTACGGGCTGCGTGGTAAAGAAGAAGAGTCTGTCAATGGGAAATTAGTTGTCATTGCGCCGCGACTATCCCTGTGGACGTACCCTCAATTCCTCCGCGGCTTCAGGTTGCTCTGTCGTATTCGAATTGGACACACTCATCGGACATATCGCTCTTTAATGGGGTGATCCACTGCATCTTTTTTGCTACGTTTGCGTTTCTCCCATTTTAGGGGATGTTCTCACACAGTACTTTTTCAGTACCGAGATCTGCTGGGTCGCTACCTCTTGTCCCTTATACTCTGGACATGTTTTCGTTCACTCAGACTTTTTGGAGGAGACTGGCCTCCATTTTATGATTCTCTTTGGTGTTGGTCAAATGCTCTGGTGCCAGGCGATGGCAGGTCCCTCTTGTTTCTTGTTTTTTTTAATTATTTGCTTTGCTTTTGTTTATTATATTTTCTTTAAAGGAAAATTCCCATAGCTTGTACAAGCTTTGACCACTACACACAAGTAATAAGACTTAATATTTTAGGACTATTAAAGAAACTTTTGAGAAACAATACGAGAAGTCAATAGAGGAAGTCATATGCAAAGAAACAAAGGGAAGCTTCGAAAAGACCTTAATGAGCATTCTTTCCTTCGCCCGAGACGATGCAGATTCTTCAATATCGGAGGTCTCTGATCAGCTCTGCTCAGAAGGTTTGGTATTCTCTTGTTGAAGGTTTCTAAAACTCTACTAATTGTTAAGTAGTTAAGTGAATTTTTATTTTACTTAATAGATGAAATTTAGCCGTCTAGTGTATACATAGTGTTACTTAATGGATTAAATTTAGCCTAGTGTAGGTGTTCTCATCTGGGATGAAATTTTTCCCATAGAGTAGCAGACGCTAGAATATTTCTTTGTACAAATATAATACTAATGTATACATGATCTATAGGACACCACTTATTTGAGTCTAGCTTTAATTTAAATAATTAATATCCCCAAATAGTGCATTTAGTTATTTTGAACTGTACTTTTGACTCGTGAGTGGGATTGGAAATATTGATCGAAGCTGTAGACAAGGATGCATGTAAGTTTTTTTTTTATTTAATAGTTTTTATGCAGTCCTTATTTAGGCTCAGTGGGCTGAAAGAAAGAAGAAGAGGCTAAGCTGGGGCCGGACGGTGCGCTGAGTCCCGTCAGCACGGCGGTCAGGAAGGCAAATCGCCGCGCCCCTTACGGGGTGCAGGGTGAAAGAGAATTGGTACAGAAGATGAAGTAGGGGTTAGCCGAAGGAGAAAAGGAATGCCAAGCTGGGCCGGATGGGACGCTGAGTCCCGTCAGCACGGCGGTCAGGAAGGCAAATCGCCGCGCCCCTTACGGGGTGCAGGGTGAAAGAGAATTGGTACAGAAGATGAAGTAGGGGTTAGCCGAAGGAGAAAAGGAATGCCAAGCTGGGGCCGGATGGGGCGCTGAGTCCCGTCAGCACGGCATCCAGGAGAGCAAATCGCCGTGCCCCTTACGGGGGTGCATGTAAGGTCTGGGCCAGAAGTGACTGCAGAAATGAAGGAATGGTAATTAGGGAGTGAGGATTGGGCAGGATGCGATTCTACTCCTTCGTGTCGCCTTGAAAAGTTGACGTTTTCAGTATTTAAAATGCAACGTGTGAATGATGGTGTTACATTAGAGGTTTTGAATGGAGGAGTCTTAGCGGCAAAGAGATCCTTTGTGAGTGCTAAGGGTTTAATTGTGGAATGTTTCAAGAAGCTGCTCGAGTATGCTGATGTCAACGTTGGTGTATGGGAGTGAGACTGGTATGGAATCATAAATATCGCGAGTGAAAAGAGCGAAAATCTACCTTTGAGATGGAATCTTGGTATGCGAAGGGTAGCTAGTTCGAAACAACTGGGTACGATATGCTTATAGGTTCAAGGGTGTAACCAAGGTTAACTGCGTGGTATGAAGGGGTACGGGCATGCAAGAAGAATGAATGGAAGTACTTTTGAAGAAAAGGAGTGTAAGGGTATGGTAAGGGTTGAAAGAGTGCGTAAAAGGTTGACTGATTTTGAGTGTTTGAGAAACGAGACTTTAATAGTCTGCTATTTCTCCCTTTGCAAAGATAATCAGAAAATGTGAAAGGAGGGGGGGCTAGGGCAAAGGTTGGGAATCATTGTTGTGAAAATTGTTTGATTGTAAAAGTTGTAGAATATTTCTGGAATTCTCTAAATTTCCCTTCAGAGATTACAGCGAAGTTAGTTCCACCTGGCGTTTAGTCGCCAGATAGAGCACTGATTATGGTTGCCCGTCAACGGCTGCTGCCACACGCATGAGATGCCAGCTGTTCTGCTGACCCACGTTAAATTGTAGTGGTCCAGTATGAAATAGGTTCCCCAGGCGAGTGCCGATTCTGTAGTAAAACTCCTACCAAGTTATTTTCATGTGTTTAAATTGTGCAACTTCCTAATGTTCGCAGAGATCGATGAGGATGGCATCCGGAAGATCCTTACGTCACACACCTTCAACTTCTTGAAAGACCTCTTTATTTTGTATGAGGAGAAGAGCGGAGAAGGCTTCCTCGATCTCGTGGCCAAGAAGTGTTCTGGCGATGCGAAAGAAGCCTTTGAAGCAATCTGTAAGAAGCCTTGGTTAAAGATCTGGGTCGTACGGGAGAGTGTTTAATGGATTAAAAATCGATTAATGACAAATTTGGACCTTTATACTCTTTGTGCACAGGATATTTGCCATAATTTTTGAAGTTCTCTATATCAATAAAAGTCTTATGGCGTTTTTGTGGCTTCTAGGAGATAATTCCAGCCATTATTGGTGCTAGTTGTTCTTCGTAGTTGACGAAACGAGAAAACAGCCATGCGTGAAATAAAATTCCTAAGCATTCACTCTTAACCACTAGATCAAATTTTTAAAATCATTTAGCTTTACCCATGCTCCAGCTACTATATCCCCAGGCACTATACCTATACTGATTTTAAACTGCCACTCATCACACGTTTGCCTCACTGCGCTAAGTCCATTCCCCGTTAAATTGCTCTAGATTGGCTTTTTGTTCACTCATCTCTGATCTACCTTTAAGTGGCCTAACGATTTACGTTTATTCATTTTTTTCCACGCCAAGATATTGCCACTTACCAACGTAAAGTTGTAGCTATTCAATTTAACCATATTGCTCGATGTTAGTGAATTACTAGTTTTACTCTATGACGGCTTCTAATTTTCTAGTTTGATGTTGCTGTAAAGTTAATTTGAGGATGGTTTAATTCTTGTAGATTTGTCATCCAAGAGTCGCTCGGAATTCTTCGCCCACGCTCTCTACAAAGCCATGGGCGGAATGGGTACCGACGATTGGGCTCTGATCAGGATCATTGTATCGAGATGCGAAATTGATTTAGAAGACATCAAAGAAAAGTATCAAGAACTCTATGAAAAGGACCTAATTGAACAAGTGAAGGCAAGTTTCAGATAAGTTTAGCAAACTCTTCTCTTGTATTTTAATCTTGATCTGTGTATTACAAGCCCGTGAGGGGCACGGCGATCTGCTCTCCTGGCCGCTGTGCTGATGGGACTCATGAATGAGAAGGAGGTCCTGGCTCTTCGGGACTCCCTCAGACTGGACTTCCGTGAGGCCCGTCGTAATGTGCGGGGGAAGCTCGCCCCCTCCGACCGTCTCTTCTCTGACGTTCTGCGGGAGGCGGGTCCCCGCCGTCCTCTTCCCGGTCGTCCCACTCCTTCTTTGTCTTCTCGCGGTCCCTCTGTTGCTCCTTCTCTTTTGTCTTCGGCCCCTCCCTGCGATTCCTCTGTTGCGCCTTCTCCTTTGCATTTGGTTTCTTCTCATGTTCTTCCTCTGTCACGGACCGTGATACCGACCGAGCCGAGACGCTGGAGGATATCCGGCAGTTCATCCAGGTGTCTGCCCTCGCTGTTCCTTTCGTTCCTTTGCTTCAGCGCAAACGGAAGGGTTCCTCCTCACCCCGTTCGGAGTCCAAGTGCGCTGCCTCCGATGAGGCTGAGTTGGTCCGCGAGTCGGTTGTTGGAGCGCCGTCCGTTTTGATGGCTTCTCATCTCCGGTCTTCGCTGGCCTTCCCCGTTAGCATCACCAATGTCATTGTGAGGGCGGAGGTTCGCCTGGTTCCTCTGTGCAGTCTTCTATGTCTCCTACCATAGTTCCGTCTTCCTTGCCTCCTACCCCTGTTCCTTCATATTCTGACCCTGTTCCTTCCTCTCCACCTGACCCAATTCCCTCGATACCCTCTGACCCTCTGTCCATGTTCCGCCTTCTGTTCCATCTTCGCATCTTAGTGCTCCTCTGTCTCTGCTCGATCTCCCTTTCCCTCCGGGCCATGAGCCGTCCACGTTGTGGGTTCGGTCTGGCTCTCAGCTGTTGCCTCCCGCCATTCACGCTGCCAAGTCCGTGCCGGGTGCGTCCCCGCCTCATCGCGATTTGTCCCTTGTCCCCTTTGGGTCTTCCAGTCGTCGGGAACATTCGACGGTTTACGTCACTAGAATCCTGACGCTGGTGTCGAGACTACAGTAATGTCTGTCATCCTACAGTGGAATTGTAAAGGAGTTCTCCCCAAGTGGGAGGAACTCCAGCTCTTGCTTTCTAGCGTTCGGCCCTCGGTGGTCTGTTTGCAAGAAAATAAGCTTGGGACTCGCCCCTTCCCGGTACTTTCGCACTTCCGGGTGTTTAATTGCATCCCCGCCGCCGGGGGCGTGTCCCACGGCGGTGCTTCTCTTTTAATTTGTTCTTCGCTATTTTCTTCCCCACTTCCCCTCCGTACTGCCTTGCATGCTGTTGCTGCGAGGGTTTTTATTTACAAACTTTTAACTGTTTGTTCTGTGTACATCCCCAAGTAATTTAATTTGAGTCGGTCTGACCTTTTAGAGCTCACAAGTCAGTTACCTACCCCGTTTTTATTACTTTGTGATTTTAATGCTCGCCACCCATCTTGGGGTGATACCTCCCGTAATCCTCGGGGTCGAGTGGTCGAGTCTCTCTTATTATCTGATTCCCTTTGTCTTTTAACTTCCGGCGATTTTACTTCTTACCATGTTCAAATGGATTCTTTTAGTGTGTAGACTTGTTCCTATGTTCGCCCGACTGTTTCCTCGATTTCCGGTTGTCGATTCTGGACGAACTTCCCGGGAGTGATCACTTCCCGATAGTCTTGTCTGCCGCCCTCCCTGGCCCGCGCCTTCCCTTCCTCGTTGGGATCTGCCGCGAGCAAATTGGGTTGGGTTCCGGGAGGCTTCCTTTATTGATGCCGCCTGGGTTTCCTTCGATACCGTTGATTCAGCGGTCTCATATTTTCAAGGCTGCTGCCGCTTTGTTCCGCGGAGTTGCCCTTTTGCGAGGCGCTCCACCGTCCCCTGGTGTTCGCGCGTTTGCGCGTCGGCTATTTCTGCCTATCAGTTAGCCCATTCCCGTTATAGGCGGAATCCGACCGTCTCGAATAGGGTCAATCGGAACCGGGCTCGTGCCATCCGCCAGAGGACCCTCCGTCGTGCCTGCCGTGAGTCTTGGCGTCGGTACCTATCTTTCATCTCTTCGTCTACGTCGTTGACTCTGGTTTGGAAGCGGGTCAATAAGATCCGTGGTCAGTACGCTGGTCATGCCATTCCTACTCTGGATATCGGAGGCTCGCTTATGTAGGATGGCCGGCTGGTCAGCGAAGCTCTGGCTGGCCATTTTGGTTGGGTGAGTAGCGCTGGTAACTATCCTCGACGGTTCCTCGATCATAAGGCCGCTAGAGTGTCTTGCCTTTTAGATTTTACCACGTGCGCCACTTACTATTATAATGCTCAGTTTTCCGTCTCTGACCTGCGGGATGCTTTGTCTCACTGTGGCTCCACCTCTCCCGGTGATGATTGCATCCACTACGACTTTTTCCATCTCCACTCTGTTATTTTTGGTTGACCTTTACAACCTGCTTTTGGTCAAAAGGATCAATCCGTCCTTCTAGCGTGTGTGGTTCTTCTACCCTTTCTCAAGCCTAGTAGGGACGGTTTTGAACCACAGTCACTATCGCCCGATTGCTCTTACGAGCTGCCTCAGTAAGTTATTCGAGAGGATGTTTCAAGTTCGCCTTACTTGGTTTTTGGAGACCAAGTCGCTCCTCTTTCCATTTCAGTGCGGTTTTCGCAGCGGCCGTAGTACTCTTGAACACCTCATTCGTTTGGAAGACTTCGTTTTACGGGCTTTTTCCTCCAGGCATCAGGTGTTAGCGGTGTTCTTCGAAATTCAGAAGGCCGACGATACCACCTGGAGTTATGGTGTTTTACGTCAGTTATATTATTGGGGTATGAGGGGCTTTTTACCGGTTTTTATTCAAGAATTTTTATCGTCCCGTAGTTTTAAAGTCCGTATTGGGGATGCTTTCTTATTCTTACGGGCTCAAGAAGAGGGTGTTTCCCACGGCTGTGTTTAAGTGAGACATGTTTCGCCGTTGCTATTAATAATCTGTCCACTCTTCCGGATGGGGTGTTGGCTTCTCTCTTCGTAGCATGACTTGGCGTTGTTTTGTTCATCTCCCTGCTATGCATTTTTATCGGGGTCGTGGTGTCCTTGGTCCCCTTCCTCTCTTCTTGGGCGGCACGGCGATTGAGTATGTCCCCATTTTTAAGTTCTTGGGTTTAACGCTTGATAGCAAGCTCACTTGCGTACCCCATTTGTGTCGCTTGAGGTCTTCCTGATCGAAAGCTATGGATTTGCTCTGGGTTTTATCCCACACCACTTGGGGTAGTGGTCGCTTTATTCGGCATTAATTCAATCCCGGCTGGACTACGGTTGCTAGGTGTACTCTTAAGCGTATCCTTCAGCCTTGAGGTTACTTGACTCTGTTCGTTCGCTTGGGGCCCGTCTTAGTAGTGGAGCCTTTCGCATCTCGCTTATCCCTGGCCTCTTTGCGGAGGTTAGCGTGGTTCTCTTGCGATATCACCGGCTGCAGGTGTAACTACGATCCCTGTTTCATGTTCAGCAGTACCCTCCATGCCCAGTCGATGAGTGCCTTTTTGCCCCGTCCTCTTCGGCATCTTTTGATCAGCGGCCATCTCTACCCCTCGGCGTTTTTGGGGTGTTGGTCCTCCCATTCCCGCCGTCTCCATGTTGCAGCGTTCGCCCTCCTGAGGTCTGTACTGCTTTTTGGCATTCCGAGAAAGGGTCTACTGACCCTCGTCTATTAAAGTGCCTGTTTCTTGAACATGTGTGTTCTCATGCTCACCAGCGTCCCATCTATACTGACGGCTCGAAGTCGGACCTCGGTCCTGGGGCAGCCGCGGTGTCCTCTACGTAGTCTCCTCGGTCTGCCCTCCCTCCTGTAGCATCCGTTTTTACCGCAGAGTTGACGGCCATTCTTTTTGCTTTTAATTTGATTTTATCCCTCAATTCTTTAGATTTTATTGTTTTTAGCGATTCCCGGCCTGCTTTGGAGGCGGTTCGTTCTTTTACGTCCACACACCCTTTGGTTTTACGGACTCGTTCCTGGACGGTTAGAAATGGCTTCCCTTACAGGGTCGCGTTCTGTTGGGGGTACCGAGCAACTAGGCGGCCGATCGGCTAGCCCGTTCGGCCGCCCTCGAGGTGCTGGATACCGCCCTTTTGACCTTTAGGGATTCCTACCCCGTAATCTTGACGTATATCTTTCGTTTGTGGCAAAGAGAGTGGAATTCGTTTCCCCCTTCTAAGCTGTCCCTTATTAAAAGCTCTGTCCGTCCTTGGTCCTCTAGCTCTCAGCGACTACCGTCTTGATAGGTTGCTCTTTGCCGGTTGCGAATTGTTCACACGCGACTCACCTATGGCTATCTAGTTTCGGGTGTAGGCCGAGTTGTCCCTTTTGCGGTGGCGAGTTGTCTGTAGCTCACATCTTAGTAGTTTGTCCCCGCCTTGCTTCTCTTCGAAATTCTTGCTTCCCTACCCTTTCTGGCGTCGCCTTCCCTACTCGACTTCGCTTTATTTTATCAAAGGACTCCCTTGGGTTGACCTCCCTCCTTACGGGGTTTTATCCCTTTTATAAATTCTTTCCACTTTTATGTTTAGGTTTATTGTTTTATCTTTTGTCTTGCGCCCTCCCGTGCCGCTGGCGCATGTCATTTGTTTATTGCCCGCGCAGCCCTTGTTTTTAGAATGCGATGTATGCCTGTATTTTAAGTTTGCGTCTGTGTATTGTGTGATTTTCTTTTAATCCTTCTTTTCCCCATTTTTATTGAGCGTTTCCCACGCCCCTTATGACTATCTTTGGACGACCCCCCCCCCACCTTGTTTTTCCTTAAACAAAACCAAACTGTGTATTACAATTTTCCATTCTTTCAGAATGAAACCAATGGTGATTACGAAAGCACTTTGCTCGGCCTTCTTGGAGCAACTTTAGAAGAATAATTCCTTCAGAATGGGACTTATGAGTAATTCGGATCTTTACATTATCGAAGAAGCTTTAAATCTCTTTAAATTGCGTAAAACAATGTAGATTATTCAACTTAATTCAGGCCACAAATATCAGTCAAATCAATTTGAAATTTAATAGAGGTAGCTCTCGCTGTAATAAAATCAGTGAGAATAGAGAAATAAAACGATATTTTAATGTAATAAGCGCATAGAAGGGCCCCTAAAAATTCATGTTCCTTCCCTGATAAAAACTCTTGACTAAAAATCTCTACTTGCTACCGTCTTGAAATGGCAAGGACCCAATGAAGATATGGACTAAATTTGCACAGGGATTTAGCAAATTCAAACCCTAGTGCGAATTAGAGGGGAACAATCTTAAGATATACGTATTTTTCTTAAAAGTCGTATGGTTGAAAAAAAAAAAAATTAGCCCAAGGAGAGGAAGTACACAATTCGTCGAGACTACTCGACCCTCTATGGAAAATGAAGGGACTGGGACTCTGTCAAACGCTGTGCTCTCGATGTAGGGATGTTTATTGCTCGACGGCAGTAATATTGAAGCCTTGGTGAAAAATGTTTGGAGTTTGTTAGGATTGACTCGACAAATCTTAATTTTTGGAAATGGTACAGTTTCTTAAAAGCAGTGGTTTAAGATTTAAGACCAAAATGCACAATTTTCGCTTCTACTAAAATTCGAGGGCGCCGAAAAATAATAATGGAACGCATTTGAGTAAATAATCGCCAGGTATTAAAGTTTAGAACTAGTTCCAGTTACAATGCTTAATTTCTGTACTTTCGATATTGCTTTAAATAAATGTTGGAAGGTAATGTTTGGTTTTTTTTTAAAGATAAAAAGCTCAATGCTCCACCTTTCGCCTTTCAACCGGGAACGAGGTTCCCCGACCGGTTACAAACGCAAGGATTAGAGTAACGACCGCTGGCAAGTTGAAGGTCCCAGGGGACTTCTCCGTGCAGTGAGGTTTTGCAAGAGTGATAGTGCAGTCTTTTATCCCAACCAGCAAGCATGGAACCTTTCATGGCCTAAAGGATAGCTATCCGTTGTATCAAGGGAATTGGGAAATGACCCCTCCTCCTTCGGCAGGTTTTAAGACTTTTCTGTGCGAAGGAGAGTGGAACACGGCGGTGTTGTGATTAACTGGAATGGAGTACGTGGCCAGAAATGTCTTAGCTTAAGGCCGATTCACGATTGGCCCTTGAAAGCGTATAACATTTGTCTCAACTGGGAATCTAAGCCCGTTTTCAGGCTCTGAAATTCAACGATGGATCCACTAAGCCTGCAGGGGTAGCAGCACACTGATGCTTCGAGATGAAATAAATTAAAGGGTTCTATGTCAACATAACTGTCAATATCGACGCCTTATCCAAGAATTTTGATGTTCTGGTTAGTGGGAATAGTTTTTTTTATGGTACTGGGGTTGAACACCGAGTGATGTATATGCGTTCTACTCGACGGAACCATTCGATGGCGAGGATTAGGAATTCAAGGGGGAACATTGGCGCAATTACATTAGAAATGAGACGTAGGCTATTCGAACAAAGACTCTTCGAATAGACGGTTTCCATCTTTGAGAAAAATAATCACCCACCCGCTCAACTATACTAAAAATTGTTAAAGGTACTTTTAAGCAACAAACCATCCCACAAACAATCGATTCGCAGGAACAATAATACCCATCCAAGAACTGCCCACTTCAATTCAAGACAGACATTGCCTAATATTTGGCTATCCGGCTAAATATTGCAAAAGTGACCCACAACTATTCTTTAAATGGACCGAAAATGGACATAGTAGCGAACAATGCAGGGTACCAGAAAGACGTATTAAAACTATGGAGATAATCTCAACATTTTATTTTCCACCAAGACATACATTTTAGAATTCTAAATTTCGGCATTAGAAGACTCCAAGCATTAATGGATATGGCAGAAGGAAGAACGTTGAATACACAGAGCTATAACAACGTTTCTTCCGTCCCCAAAATTCCAATCACAGAATTGACTTCTCAAGCAACATAAGAACTGACGAAATCCAACAAAATACTGGCACAGAAAAAGCAGCACACGTCCTTTAGAAAGCTCAAATGTAATACTATAATAATTTATGTTTGATGTCATTGTCATTTTCATTATTCTATATTTCAATCATTAATTTAAATATAAAATATTCATTAGTTTTTTCTAGAGAATGATAATTTGCTTGGCTAAACTTTTATGTTAACCAGGTGATCGTTTTCACTAAATTTAATATTGCATGACTCATGACAAAGGCTTCGGCGCAGAAGAAAAAGCGTCTGCTCTCTCAGTTCTCACAAAAAAGTCAACTCCAACGTATTCATAACTAAAGGCGTTCTGGACATCTTTTTCAATAATTTCATTGTTACAAGAGAAAGTTAACGATAGCTTACCCAACATACTAACAAGAGGAATAAGCTACTCCAGACGGCAACGATATTCTCTGGAACGAAATATCATAAATCCCTGGAAACAGTATTAGTCCTTTTCCCAAGGTAAGCCAATCTTTTATCATTCTCTTTGCTCATGTTAAGTTTAACTCATTAAAAGTTCTTATAATACCTCATAATTCCCGAACTACTGAATCACCAAGCAATCTCAAAGGGAATTCCTTAAGGCGACATCTCCAAAAGAAGCTACCATGAATCGCACAAATGTCTCCTCATCATCCTCACCAACTAAAAGAGCAGAAGAAAGAGCAACCCGAAGGAAAGGAATAGTTCATCTAGTATAGAAACGATATGTTACGAGAGCGTACTACTCGCATTCATAAAGTCCTGCAACAAAGTGACACCAGATACCCACGGTTCTGTTCCTATACACAAGACAGCAGGGTCAAATTTAAGCACTTCGTAGTAAAATAAGAACTCTCACCACATCGAATGGCTCAACCCAATTCTTCACCAAACTCAACTGTAGATGAATCAGGCAGAACCAGGGAACCTGGCATCGATTGAAAGACAAATAACATCGCCGACAAGATGCCTCATGAGCCATAAGACAGCTCACCAAAGCCAACTGTAGATGAATCGGGTAGAGCAAAGGAGCCTGACATCGATGGAAAAACAAATTGCCTCACCGACAAGACAGCTCATGAGCACTCGCCTGCCACCCAGCGAGAAATCCGTCTATCAAGCACCTTGCGCACCACAAAACCAAGCCTACATGCGCTCAGAAAATACATAGAGATTACCGCCTTGTAAAAATAGCGACACAATAAACCCCAACATACCGAGCCCGACAGTACCAAGTACATCAAAACAGACTATACCTAAACCTACTCTAAACCTTGCTGCTCCACCCAACCATGCGCCTTTAAATCCCCCCAAATAGATAGACAGACAAAAAAATAAAAGTTTAAAGTTTGCTGGTTTCAGTCGTCTTATCAAGCTATGTTGCTTCTCAGGAGGACGTCAGCCAGGGCAAGCCCCAACTCCCCAACGTGGTGCCCAGTCACGGCGGTAACTTCCCTTAGTAAATAGTGTCAGCTTAAAAAGAATCCGGACGGAGATTCGAACTGCTAACCCAGCGATTGCCTGGCAAGCGCGCTAACCACTATACTAGCCGGGAGACAAGTATAGGGGAATATTTCGTGGCCTTCGAGCCAATTTGAATCACTTCAAAAGATCACCTAAGAAAAAAAATCCTTTTTACTGCATTTATATATCGCTATCTATTTTTATTTGTATATACGAGTATATAGCCATTTATTTCTATTGATGAAATATTAACTTGCTTTTTCCTTTTCACTCCATTGATTCATTTGTTGCCACGTGTTGCTCTTTGTCTTCCTTCCTTATTCGACTCAGTTACCATTTCCTGACCCGCATCGTCCTCACTAACCCCCCCTCCCCTACTCTCACTCCCACGCCTCGCATAGGCGATCCTTCCCCCCATTTTCTATAAGTCAAGTTAGGGTTAAGTTTTCCCGTCTGTTGCGTTCTCCATAATTCTCTCGCCTTTGCTCCCTCCTTTCCCCCCCACTGTGTATTACAGGGACTCACTCCTCTCACTCAACTCGTTAAACTGGTATCTCCCGAACCTACCCGGCTGGGAAGGGGCCAAGACTTTCGGCGTCCCTTAGGAACCTCTTTCGCCCTACAATTCTTCCTTTACCCAACACCTCCAAATCTCCCCCTTCCTCCTGTGCTCATCAGCAGGCGCTGCCGGCGTCTCTTCTGAGCATTAGGAGTTTTCTTCCTTGGCCTTACAAAAACCTGGCTCGAGTCTGATTCTGGTTCATGCACTACCCTTGAAACCCCTCCGGGTCATTCTTTCCTGTATGTTCCTCGGAACCACCTTGGAGGGGGAGTTGCACTCATTTCCAACTCATCCTTCTCCCTGAATCTTCTCCCCTCCCCCTCTCTAGCGTCATTTGAGGCTCTCATTGCTGTCGCACGTGCTGTGCCCGCTCTGACTATTGTGGTCCTTTACTGCCCTCCCAGCTCGTCTCCGGCCTTATTTCTCGAGGAGTTCAGTAACCTACTCTCCGACCTATCCTCTACTGGTTCTCTCCTTATTCTCGATGACTTCAATCTTCCTAGCCACAATGAGACTTTTCGTGCATTCATTGACATCATGGACCTCTTCTTTCTTACGCAACATGTGTCATCCCCAACGCACATACATGGTAATACCCTGGTATTACCATAGTAACTCGCTCGTCCCGAGATCCTACTCTTTTCCAGCGACTATCGTCAATGGATACTACTACTCTCTTTAACGACGTTGTTTATGCCCTACCTCCTATTGATACTACTGCTTCACCTGACCAAACCTTATCTCCACCTTATCTCCACCTTATCTCTCGTCTGCCTTCTCCCGTCGTCAAACTCATCGGGCACTCTGATCTAACCTCGCTCCCCTCCTGAACACTCCTCGTTCTCTCCTCTGCTCGATGGGTGACCGTTCCTTCCCAGTTTGTGTTCCTAGACTCTGGAATGCTCTTCCTGCCGAAGTCCGATCCCCTCCCTCCCTCACTACACTTAAACGTCTCCTGAAGACTCATCTCTTCAGAATTGCCTTCTCTCCCCTGTAAACTTTCTCTACACAACCTGCGCTCTGGGAGGGCTAACAGCCCTGAAGGGCGCATTATAAATACCTATTATTTTTTTATTATTATTATTATCTCAAACCTCCATATCTCTAATCTAACAGTAACCGACCTTTCTAATACGATTTCCGAACACTTCTTGGTCAATTTTAAATTTTATATTCCCTACCACCTATCTCCTCGCTCGTTCCGAGATCCTATTCCTTTCCGGCGACTATCGTGAATTGATACTACTTCTCTCTTTAACGATGTTGTTTCTGCCCTACCTCCTATTGATACTACTACTTCACCTGACCAAACCTTAAACTCTGCACCAATCATTACTCGCCTGCCTTGACGCGCATGCCTTCCTTATCACTCCTTCTTCAAACCGCCATTACCCGCGCCCCTTGGTTCACCATGGAACTCCTTCGTTCAAGGAGGTCCTTACGTGCTCATGAACCAGACCTTCGTAAAGCACCCTCCCGTGGGCAGGACACGACCTCCCTCTCACTTGCCTATCGCCTTGCTACCTCGACATATTCTTCCAAATTAAAATCAGCCCTTGAGGCTATTTCACGCAAACTTTTGTCTGAGAGCAAGAATGACCCTCGGACTATCCTATCTTTCGTCTCTCTCTCGTCTTTCCTTGCCTAGCCCCATTTCCCCACCTCTCCCCCCATCAACCCCTCTACTCTTTCTAATTTTTTCTCTGATAAAGTTATTAACCTTCGCGCTGTAGTGCCTTAGTCGTCTAAACAAGCCCATGCTGTTCTCCCCGACCATACTCCATTGCCGCTTAACGACATCACTCCGGCGTCCTCTGAGGAAGTAACTGCCCTGATCTCACGCTCTAACAAATCTGGATCCCTTAATGACATCTTTCCACCAAAACTCCTCCTCCAAGTTCTCCCTGCTGTCTCCCACTGATTCTTCATCTCATTAACACTTCACTTGCCACAGGGGTGGCTCCCTCTTCCTTCAAACATGCCTCAATTCGTCCTACCCTTAAAAAAACACACCTTAACCCCTCTGAACCATCTAGCTATCGCCCTATCTCACAGCTTCCATTCCTCTCTAAGGTCCTCGAGAGAGTGGTTATCTATCGCCTTAATGACCATATGTCTAACTGCAATATCGATGAAATGTACCAGTCGGGGTTCAAAGCGAAGCACTCTGCTGAAACCGCTGTTCTTAATGTTTCAGACGGTTTACGTAGAGCAGCCGATAGGCGTTGTACGTCCATTCTAGTCCTCCTAGACCTCTCCTCTGCTTTCGCCACTATCAACCACACTGTCTTTCTTGATCTTCTTCCCACTTTCCTTGGTCTCTCGGGCACTGCACTTGATTGGTTCCGCGCATACTTCTCTTCCCGCACTCAGTCGGTCGCGCTCGATAACCTCTCCTCCGAGCCCGCGCCCATTCATTTTGGGGTGCCTCAGGGCTCAGTCCTTGGTCCCCTCCTCTATCGCATCTACTTACTTCTTCTTGGTTCCCTTCTTCGTAATTTGGGCCTGTCCTTCCACCTCTATGCTGATGACACTCAAATATACCTTTCCTCATCCCGTGTCCTTCTCTCATTCAATTACCAAGCTCCTTTCAGCCTACACCTCCCTAAACGAATGGCTGTCTGGCAACTTTCTCAAACTTAACCACGATTAAAATGAAGTTCTCCTTGTTGGTACCGCTTCGATGGATAAATCTAAAGCTCTCTTTCCCTCCCTTAACCTTGGGGAAACCAATGTCTCCTTATCTGATAGCATCAGTAATCTTGGTGTTATTTTCGAAGAGCAAATCTCGTTTAAACCGCACATCCATCGCATCTGTAAGTCTTCCCTTGATTTCCTCCACAACTGTTCACGTGTTCGATCCTATTTTGATCGACGAAACCTTGAGACTGCTTGCTATTCATGCCTTCGTCGCCTTACGCTTAGAGTACTGCAATTCTCTTCTAGTGAATCTCCCTTTTTCGTCACTTCGCCCCCTTCAAAACTATGCTGCTTGGCTCCTCCTTCGCCGTTCCCGGTTCTCTCCTTCGATGCCTCTGTTACAGGAGCTACATTGGTTACCTATTCGCTTCCGTTCCCACTATAAAATTCTTCTCATCACCTACAAGGCCCTAAACCTCGAGGCTCCACCTTATCTCTTGTCTGCCCTTTCCCGTCGTTAAATTCCTCGGGCACTCCAGTCTAACCTCGCTTCCCTCCTGAACACTCCTTGTTCTGTCCTCTGCTCGATGGGTGACCGTTCCTTCTCAGTTTGTGCTCTGCCTGTCGAAGGAGCTACATTGGTTACCTATTCGCTTCTGTTTTCACTATAAAATTCTTCTCATCACCTACAAGGCCCTAAACCTCGAGGCTCCACCTTATCTCTCGTCTGCCCTCTCCCTTCGTCAAACTCCTTGGGCACTCCGGTATAACCTCGCTCCCCTCCTGAACACTCCTCGTTCTGTCCTCTGCTCGATGGGTGACCGTTCCTTCTCAGTTTGTGCTCCTAGACTCTGGAATGCTCTTCCTGTCGAAGTCCGGTCCTCTCCCTCCCTTGCTACTTTTAAACGTCTCCTGAAGACTCATCTCTTCAGAATTGCCTTCTCTTCCCTGTAAACTTTCTCTACACTCGCTACACAACCTGAGTTCTAGGAGGGCTAATAGCCCTGAATGGCGCATTATAAATACTTATTATTATTATATTTGTCTCAGTGAGAAACTGCATTCAGATCCACATCTTTACCTGAAATACAGATATCACTCATTCCATCAACGCTGACTCGACCAGAGGTAATCTGATTTACGTTCGCCAAAATACCGCATACACCTCCTACAATTCAAATGCACCCTTAAACGCCATGATAATTCGGCGCTTCACTTCTCATAGCTTATTAGTGTATTCCCAATATACTTGACTCCCAATCTATACCTAGATAGTAAAGTCCTCGAACTCCTCTTCGAACAATTGCCTGAACCCTTCCTCGTTCTTGGTGACTGCAATGCGTGCCGGAAATCACTACTGGCACGACTCGAAAGTAAACGCCAGACGACGCCCACTAACAAACATAATAGATCATCAATATATCATCTTAATCACAAATAGTCCAACACGTTACCACAACAAACTAACCCCACCCTATAGAAACTCATTGGAGTATATATCCTGATCTAAATGGTAGCGATCACTACTCGATAGCGACAAAAATCTTCGCCCAAACTGTTCTCACACGCAAACAACGATGGAACTACCACCGATCAAACTGTTTCGCCCTTTCATCAACAACAGCCAAACCTCAGCCCACTTCAGAAAAACCATCTGAGGAAATGGATATCCGCTCTTATACTGGTACGAGCTCATACGACTAGATTCAGCAGATTGCGCAGAACTTCCTTAACTTTCAAATTCGCCGGCAGTATCGCCGCTGTTGAGGATATCGCTGGGGAACTTAAGGAGGGTGGCATTTAACCTCCTTTGGTTTTTCGTTGTCATATTCATTCCCGATCCTCGTTAGGGGGAGAAGGGCTCTTCCGGGCATCCCTCCTGGTTTCATCCAACATTTAAGCCGCACCCTTGAAGCCGTTTCCACCCTACGAATTTCAACTTATAGGGCACGATCGGCCTACTTCCGCATCCATGGTGGGGGAAGTGCAGGGTTCGAATACTCGACTCTTTGTTTGGGACACCACAAATAGAACCTGCGACAGTGAAAACCGTTTTTTTTTATTCATTCCAGCGTTTCCCCCAAACCAAAAAGCACCCTCATAAACCTTTTTATCTATCGCTCTCTATTTCTAAGTCGGACCTACCCCTAGTTTATTGCAATCGCGAAGCGAATGTATGTCCTCCCATTTTACCTGCGGGTATTTCGCAGATTTTTTAGTGATCCTTGATTTAAGGGTACTCTTAATGACCCAGTGTTGGGAAACGGCCTTTACGACACTCCTGCTTTTCATGGTTAGTGAGTTCCCTTGACCATTCATTTTTATACACTTGACCAACTAGGTTCCATGGAAAACCTCTCAGCTTCACGCCCTAATATTCTTCAAAATTGTATTAAATTATTTGTTCCCTTTCCTTCTTGTCCTTCCCGTTGATTGTCCTGAAACCAAACAAAGACGCAACCAGAAAATACCCTCAAACTACTGGTCCACCAGTGCACATCCGTTTACGACCTTTTCCTCCTCAAACACTCAAGGTCGCTAAGAAGACATTTAAAAGATAAACAGAAGGCATAAATCAGGCCTCTCTTTTGCCTTGGACTTCACACTGGATATTTGTAGAAAGAAATAGGAGATTTAGAGGCTGGTTTTTGACTACACTTCAAACGTGCAGGAAGAGAACCATAAGCCTCGGAATATCTCTACATCGAAGAAGGAAAGATAATTAGGGATATAGCGGAACCACCTATACGGGAGGAGTCATGAGTGGTGCCGGTTAAGAGTTAAGGTTAGGAGCTCAGATAAAAAAAAAACCAGCCCATCCTCGACGCTCTCCTCAGACGGCCGCAGCGATCGGATGGAGCTCATCTTACACAGGTATCGCATTCGATAACTCGTCACCATTCTATTACACTATCATATGGAATATCCCTCGTAGTCAGTACTCTAATTTTAATGAATGTATTCATAATTAACTTAAGCTACACACCTTTTATACACCAACGCATCAGCATTAAATAGGGTAACTAAACCTGACCGGTATCCTATTCCTCTCTTCTCTGACCTTACGTCACTCACCGCCATCTCAAAAGTATTTTCGAATCCTGATCTTCGTTGGGTATTTCAGTAAAGTCCCGGGTGCCCAAATTATCCCAAACCGCTTTAACTGCTCCGTTTGCATTCATGGAATTTCTTGTAATACCACTTGGGCTAAACCGCCATCACAAACGTTTGCGTGCTTTTTAAAGGAAGTATTCCATGATCTTTCCTTAGTATTTTCTTTTAATATGACACTATATTTTATTAATCTTCTCATGAGGAATATTTCTTTCATCTTAAACCAGCTTTCGAGTGATTCGTTTCGTATGGCTTAAAAAGTAATTTGAACAATCGTCAATTTGGTGGAGGAAAACGAGAATATCTCGGGCATCTGTTTTCTACAGAGGTCATATCCGTTTTATTTGACGGTTGGAGGCTATTAAATATGGCTTTGAACCTTCTACTTTCAAATCAATGAGATAAATTTTTGGTATATTTAACTGTTATAGGAAACGTAAAAAGAAAGACCCGCTCCTACAATTCTGGTACGCCTCGATGACCTTCTCAAAGACACCAACAAATATTGTAAGTCAGTCTTACTATACTTTCCAAGTGAGAATCTTCCATTTCAAAATGCTAAACTAGCGACGGGAGTGTATTACAACAGTTACAAAATGAGAAAAGGTTTTCCTTCGTTTGTTGTTGTTTTTTTGCCAACATTTGCCTCCCTACGACATCGGAGCGTGCTTCCTTATTCTCACATTTTACTTCTTGTTTTTGTTTTTTTGCCTTTTTTTTGTTTGTTTTTAATGTAGCCTAGCATTAGGTTATAAGATAATTACGGCGACTTATGCCCTTGTAGGCAGTTGCTAGATTGATGCTTAAAAAAATCGTCAACAAATTTAAACTCCACTTAGAAAAAAATGTCTGACTTCGCGAGAGAACTATACCTAAGTAAATTATTTTTTACTATCCAAAGGTTCGATGTAAACATTATTAACATTCACAAAATACGTTAAATTGCTTTCAAGACGAGAGATTCAAAACATCCCCACTACCTGTTAGGTAATTGGATTTTAAAACTCACCGCTAACGATGAACAATGATCGAAACCAACTAACATCGTACCAGCTGAGTCACTCGCACTCACTATTGATCACAGCTCCTCAAACAGACGAGAATCGAACAAATATAGGCCTAGCTCTTCACACTGCCATAAAAGAAACACACACAGCTGGATATACGAATGCTATCCTTAAGTTTAAAAAAACAAACCCAAAGGACACAAAAAGCATTCAATATGACCCCTTTAGTTAGCTAGCCTTGGCTACGTTAGCTCTGGCTATGAAAGGTGGTGGAGAGATCACAGAATTGTGGCTCTGAGTCCAATCTTCCTTCCTCTCGAGTAAAACCCGGCTGCTCAAACTGACCTGGAAAGCACCCAGCATGTTCGCCCTACTTTCAAGTTCGTGTCATAAATGCATTTCCTCCAGTACTCTGAATTCTTAAGTGTTAGAGAGGGACGGAAGCAAGTGCGCAATGCCACGGCCCCTTAGGTTCGTGCGCTAAAGCTGTCTATCGATGTCGCCCAAAAGGGATCAGCAAGGGGATGGCTTGTGTAACGTGGGCAACCTTCCGCCACTGAATTTTGTGGATTATGTGCTCCCCTGGTTCCAATACCCGCAGTATGGCCTGACATCTCTGCTGCAGGAGTATCTCTAGTTATACATCTTGCACACATTTTTCCTTTCTCTAGTTTCACAACTTTTTTAAAGATATCTCGGTATAAACTTGCTCTAGTACGGCCTCGCTGGTATAAAACCCAAAGGCCCCAAACCCAATTACTCTCTGTACCCCAAATTCTCCACCCTCCGTCACCATACACCTCCCCAAACCAGAGCACCGAAAGCGGCCTTGCTTCGATACCCTCGGCCGTTGAGGCCCCGGGTCTCTTGAACCCAGCCATTGACGTGGAAGCCATTCTACCGGCCTCCCAGGTCTCCCTCTCTCCAATGCTAAACGCCATGCACGGAGTCGCCCTCTCTTGTTGCCTAAAAAGTCATCCCCCTTGCTCATGGTTGTGCTATCCGTTCCACCGTCCCATACAACCCCATTATTTTTCCCAAAAGGGAAAGAAGCAATAAGGAACCCCTTTGGGTCTTCCCCTCTCCCTTTCCTCTTCACCTCCTCCCAACCCTTTCCGCCGATGCCCATCTAAAATCCCCTTAGGCCGTGCACCCTGCCCCTAAACACCTGTTTCCAGATCCATCTACAAACCAATAACCTCCAAAGAGGCTTCTGAAAAATACCTCAGAAGCCTATCATTAAAACCCTCTCCCCCTCTCCCCAGCCTCTACCCCATACTTTTCCCGTACACCTACAGTACCCCTCAATACCTTGACAGCATCAGGCCGTTTTATGTCACCTCCGAATTAGGCACACCTTTGAGACGCAGCGTTATCTGATGAAGAGACCACTGCACCTACCTGCAACGACTGCTTGGTCCCCCAACCTGTCAGGCACATTCTTGTTGAATGTCGCAGTCTGAAGATCTTCGTGAACGTTGTCTGTCTCGGTATCGGGGCGAGCTGGGTCACTATTGTTTGTCCCTTTTACTCATAACAGATTCGTTCACACCTAGTTGTGGACTCGCCGAGTACTTGGAGGAAGCAGGACTCTTCCATTGTTTATAAGGTTATGGTTTAGGGATGCATGTTCGGGACCCTGAGGAAGGTGTGCCTCACTCTGTTGGTTAAGCAAGCCTTTGTTGTTTTTCCTTCTTTGTTGTTTGATTTTTTATTTTGGTTTGATTTTTTTGTTTGGTTGTTTTTGATAATTTAAAGTAGCTAAAAGTAGTGTACCATATATGTAATATCGTCTACTATGCAGTCGCAGAAGAGCCTCATAGCCACGACTTGCCGTTCATGTAAGATCATAGAGAGGATTGTGTCATCGCACTTCTCTTGTCACGCCCTGTCCAATCCCTTGTTACCTTACCCCCAGGCGGATTCTGCCACGTTCTTGAACCCTTTCCCCGCTTTTGTCACGGCGTCGAGGGGGAATTCTCAGGCCCTAGTTCAGCCTCGGTTCCACGTTTGACATTGGGAAATCCTTCAATACTAGGTGCAACTTCTCTCTTATCTATAGTTATATCTCCCTGGATTTTGAGGATTTCTACTTAGATTCATTTTTTCTGTGGTGGATGGATGGATGGATTGATTGTTTACGAGTCCCTTGGTGCTCAATGCGAGGTGATTGCACCGTAATCCTTCTGTGATGGACTTGACCTTCTTCCATCTTCTTGTGCCCATCAGCAACACACTCTACAAAGTCAACATAGTGATATAATTTTCATGGAAGTGGAGTAGATCGCCGATTGGCGTATATACGCCTTTATTCATCGAGACCTTTTACTGTAAAGGGGTAGTGGATGGGTAAATGGTGGTGGTAAAACTTAAACAGAACTAATGTGCAGTTATATCAAAGAGGAGAAGTCTAGTGGCAGATAAGAAAAAGACTATTATTTACGGAGATCAATGGTACTGATCTATTAAGTTATAAGGAAAATGTACAGGTTAGGGCAGCGATTCTAAACGAGTGTGCCACGAAGCAACTGCAGGTGTGCCGCGGGACATTTGAGGAAAGTTGATTCTCCCTCAAACAATAAAGAGCAATGAACAAATTTCGGTACTGTACGAATGTATGATAAAATTTTCGTACTTGTGACACAATAAAGTGTCCTGCTGTAACAGAATTTCCTACCACAGCTATAGTTGCCATATTTTTACTAATATCAATAAATCCGTTTTCTATCTTTCAATTTGTCAATCCAATATTTTAATATTTTTGTCTTTAGGCATATTAAGATTTATAAGTTTGGTATTTAGATTTGATATTTTTAGGTATGTATGATGAGTCTTTTAATTTTACTCATGTTCGTACTATAATACGTTTAGCCACTAAATTAATAAATGATTAGCATGCCTAACTTAGTAACATTCATTAGCATTTATTATTATATGGTTAAATATATTCTTAAATACTGATGGTGTGCCTCGATGGTGTGCTTGATGTGCCACGAGATAAAAAGGGTTGAAAAACTCTGGGTTAGGGTAAGGAGAGAGATAAGGAAAGAAGAGGCAACAAGGAATGAAGTACATAGGGTACTTAACAACCATATAGAATTCGGCCGGTGGTACAGGCTGTAGAAAGATCGCGAGACATAAGGTATCCGTGAGTTACTCTGGTGTAACCCAGTCGTAGGCCACCCAGCACCACCTCTTTTATGCTCGGAGTGGTGGAAGGATGAGCCCAGTAACTGAGGTGATGTTTACTGAGGCCAGAAATGGAGTTTGTCATCTTTCCATCCATTGTGAGTTGAGGATCTCCTTCATCTGTGGAAGAAGATCTTTGAATGAAATGGCAATAAAACGTTATGGGCCTAACGCCGCCCAGCCATCTTGGTAAGCTACTTCATTGCCAAACATCTCAGGGTAGGAGAGCACCCAGCACAGCGTGACAAACCTATTATTTGAGGTCGAAAGCTCATACGAGATCAATTGGATCTCGAGAATCAGAGGATTGGGATGGTCATAGTAAGATAATGCAGAAATATTGCCCGGCAATCGTTTAAAAGCACGAATTCGGTAGGAGGGAGTAGACAGATACTACGGAGTTCCTCCCGGATGGAGTAAAGCTCTGTCGTGAACGATGAGTATCCGGAGGCAAGCGAAATGGAAAAGAGCGCCGAGGTATCGTCTCGTCTCATAACCGTAACATAAGAGCTATGAAGGAAACGGGAGGCATCGGTAAATATGTTTGTACCTTGTAACTGTGTAGATGTTTGATTCAGGAACTCCAATAGGAGAACCCTAGCCTGGTTCAAAGACTTGTACTCTCGCAAAAGATAGTTACAGATTTATTCTGGGAATATCATTCAAGGAAGAACCAACGTGGAAAAAAATTTAGGCAGAGGGAATGAACAGACATAGAAGAGTGGGGCCAGTACCCATGGAAGTTGCCAGTAGACTTTTGGGGAGAGGGCAATGGACACTCACAGAAAAATGGATGATCTGAATATCCTTCGGAAGCAGAGGCAATTTTGTACAGACTGGAAATTGCGCCTGTCCAATAGGGAAGAGGCATTGCATTTTGCGCAGAAACTTGCTACAAGTGAGGATCGAAAAGCCCCACTGCCACTCATAGAACCCGGTCCAAAATTTACAAGGGGTGAATGATCCATTCCCTGGAATGAACTAAGACATTGTATTTTCGAAGTAGGTAAAGTTCGGGGTTCAGCGCCCCATGTACTGTAATGGATCCCTAAGTCGTACACCATAGAGTGTGCGACTAATTAGATGGGAAAAAGAGGAAATAACTTTCTCTTCACAAAGAAGATGAAGACGTTTAAAACCGAACCCTGGGAAGGCACTCTTCATGTGATAAGAGTCTGGTTAAAGGAACGTAAATAGACATAAAAGGATCGGCGGCGCAAGAACTTGGAAATGATGGTAGGTAGGAAAGCACGAAGTCCAAGAGACAAAACAGTTTTGATATAATGAATGTGTGACGAGTAGCGTCGTAATAATTTCTGATAACAAAGACTACTAAAGTGGATGTGAGGTTCAAGAATGATTCCTAGACGTCGTGGATATATTGAAGAAGGGAATCCAGAAAATTTAAAAATTGGTGGAACCTAGCGTGACTGTCAGGGAACAGGAAAGGTACTCGGCTTGAAAGGAGATGCTGGAAGCCAACATCCTCTTTATGAATTTGCATGAGCAGTATGCAATGGCTATGGGATGGCGGAAAGAAACCTACGACGGGTAAGAGTCCGGCTTGAGGGAAATCACAAAGGTTGCTTTATGACAGGCCGAGCGGGAACCTCTTTACAGCCGTTCCAGTTATACAAATCTAGCAGGTAGAGGAACACCAGTACATGGAGGTGTTTTATGAAGTAAAAGAGAATTCCTTCAAAGCTATATACACTGGACCAACAAGATGAAAGGCGTGGCGTAGCTCTACTATAAAGAAGATATGGTTATAGCCATTATCACTAGCGAGACAGAATGGATGTGAGAGCGGGTTGTCTGATGGGACTTTGAAATCGAGACAAAGTGGAGAGTGAGCCTCTCGAAAACTAAACTCTTATTAATGAAGAATGAAGTGCCGTCAATAAGGACAGATATGTGTGGGTGTGTTAGTGTATTTCCTCGCCATGCCGCGACCACGATGCCATACATCGTTGGGTAAGGAAAGGAAACGGTGGAAATCTGAAAGATGAACGCTTTCTAGTAGAAGTGGCAAGCTTCTTTAGGGCAACTTTGTAGAACTGCTCTTATGTGGTTCTTCTGTATTTTATTTTGAAGGAGACGGGTGCAGGCGTTTTAACGCCTTTCTGGCGATAGCCACCAAGGGCATAAGTCGTCGTAATAAAAAGGCCTATTACTAGGCTACATAAACTTATATATATAAAAACAACAAGACAGGCACACTACGGTGTCGAAGAAAGATAAGCCTTCTCCTAGCACCGCAGCATGTGCTCAACATAAAAGGTAGTGAAATAAAATTGAAGAGGCCATCTCCTCCAAAAAGTCACATCTCCTCCAAAAAGTCAATGAGCTTATGGGTCTGTATGAACGAACTCTTCCCGAGCGAAAGCGATCCCGCTCGTCCTGTTACTGAGACGGGTAATTGTGCGCATAGATTTCCCAGACTTAGCACTAAACGAGAATGTGCCAAACATTCTGGGAGACATGACAGCCGTCTCAGTAAGTGTCGTGGTATGACATTACATTATATTAATACCATATTATATCTGTCAGGGAGGGACCAATAACTTGAAAGCGAACCGACAAAAGGGACGGAAAATCACGAGTTTAGACGGGCTGAGTAGTGAGAGAGTGCAACGAGGTCAGGTAAATTATGGACAATGGCAAAGCTCAAGGTTATTTAAAGAGACATGTACAAAAATAGAATTTTATTTACACAAAATATAATAAGATATTGAGCGGTAAAATTACCTCAGAGAATTAACGGTCAAAAATCACATCAATAAACGAAAGGGGGAATTGTAGTTATAAATCAGGCTATGAAGTTAGAACTTAAGGTATTCCCGTAGGAGACTATTTAAATGGATGGGGGAATGGATTAACTCAATTGGGTTACTAAACGTGGAGAGGGGTTGGCTTACGGATGTCTTCTGCACGTGAGGTGAGACCCCTCGGACTTCAGAGCGGGAGGTTGGAGTGATGACGGTTCTCCAAAAGCAAGGGGGAGGGGGGGAACTTCCGGTCCAGGGGAGAGTATTTCAGCTACCCAAAATGAGGAGGGATTCGACAGGAGTTGATGAAAAAAGTCGGGAAAATCACTCGGGGCGATCCTTCAGTGGAATTACCTCCTGGCTGGGGCTAATTCCAAATACACAAAATAGTCCAGCTGTCACTTTGCATTGTTGCTAGCACTTGACTTGGAACCATGGGGAAATCTTCTGGGTTCTGGGCGAGACTTCTAAACTCTGTGTCTCTTCCGGGGAGTTGAGCGTTATTATGTTCGAGGCTCTCCCCGGAGTTGGGGGTTAGCGGGAAACAGCTCTACTCTCGAAGGGCATCGAATCTTCTTGCAGAGCTATTTTAGCCCGCATAAAGGTGAATCGCGGGGAACTCGATTCGAGGCTACCACTTGTAGAAGGGTGGGGGGAGGGAGGGTTAGGCTTACCACTTTAGGCCTATCCTGGCCTTCTGCTGCACATGGGAGTTCCTTTCTGCTAAAGATCTTCCACGTGGGGATTCCCTCACAGTAAGGTTTAGGAGAACACTATCAAAGGGCAGTGCGTTCTGCAAGTGCGTCCAATTCGAAGACGACAGAAAGCGACATGAAGCGGATGAGGCATTTGGGGGTAGGTCCACAGGAACAGTCGCTGCAAAATGACCTGAAGCTTTAATTTCCCATCGGCCATCACCTATATTCTTTACCACGCAGCCAAGAGTTATTGTGAGAAAGAGCGAAAAGCTGGTCTGGTCGCGCAGTCCACGCGGACTCTTTGTCGCGAGTCAAAATCAGGACCATGGAATTGGTGCAAGTCCGCTATTAACAAGCCAGTCCAGCTTAGGAACAAGTCCAAGTCAGGTCGGAGTCGTATATGGCGACAGGAGCCTAGACGAAGATGTACAGACATAACCAGAATTGATCCGAATAATGGAGGTGAAAGTAGGGTAACCAAGGATCTTAGAGAGCTGACCGCCATTAATAATTAGTTCCTTAGACTGATGTAACTAGGTTGATAGGAAGATAGAAGAAATATTGGCAACTTAAAACGTCCAGTTTAAGAGAGACGAAGAAGTAAAAAAAGAGATTCAAATTCTAAGATTTACGGATTTGATACGCGGACAGGGAAAGGCTATTCGGGAGGATCAGATGAACCAGAGGCTTTAATTAGTCTAAGATCACGGCGAGGGGGATCTGAGGAGGTTTGGAGAGAGTGGGTGTGGGTGCTCTACTGAAATTCGATTTGATATGGGATTGGTAGCTTCAGGAAACAAGGGGAGGATTAGAAAATTTAGATCAATCAGGAGGGAGAGCAGGGTAGAGACGAGAGAAGGATTTTCTAGGGTGTAAGGCGTTCGAGAAGACCCAGAGGAAGTGGGAGAACCTTGTTGTTAAAAGGGTATTTGAAAGTGGCATTGGGGGCTTGGGTGAGGCTTGGGGGTCTTAGAAAGGGATTGGTAGGTTTAAGTTTTGGGAAGGGTTTCGGGGGTATAGATTTCAAGTATTACATGACGGGTAGGGTTTTCTAGAGCGGTGCGGGTCGTAGGATTTAAGAGAAGGACTTGTGGGAAGTGGTATTCACGGCGGGCCTGGGTGTTATAGTATTACGGATTTCGAGAGAGGCCGTTGGAGTAGATATTTCTGGAATGGTATGTTGGAAGCGGGTTTCGGTAGTGGCCTCGAGGATGGGATTTCGGAAGTGGCCCGGTGGTAGGGACTTAAGAGCTCTAGATTTAAACAGGAACCTGGTGAGGAGCAAAGGGGGAAGGTAGTGAGGAGGACCCATTCATCATTGCTTCTTCCACTGAGAGGCATGGGTCACTTTGAGATGGTGGGCTAGGCGGTACTTGTACCATCATATGGGACAACATAGAGGTGCTACCATGCACATGTCGCTTGGTATAAGGGTTGACCTGGGGATCCGCTAGAATACCTCTACGTCTGAAGCAGAAGCGCAGAGATTCCGCTGGTGATTCAATTTTCGATGAGAACTACGATTGGGTTTAGTTTACCTGACGTACTCGATGGCTGAGGGTATTGAATCCAAGTGGCTATGGGTATGCAGGTGGCCATATGGAAGATCGGTGCGGGTAGTAAGTACTGCCTAGTACGTGGTTTCACCGACAGAAGATCGTGATGAAGAGTTAGTGCAAGAGCCCGATGGGCCATGGAGTGTGTGTACTTTCTACAGTACTGCCCTAGCACTTAAGAAGGCAGAGTATTGGAGGAACTGCACGAACGACTTAAACTTAAAACTTGGGCAGTCGTGGGAGAATCCCGGGTGCTCTTCTGTGCAGTGCAAACTTGTTCGACTAAAGAAAGGATGAAACTCAAGCTCACAGTTAGGTCACAGGGTCAGAGTCTTTCTGCAGGTAGAGCTGTCATACCCAAACCTTTAAAGCACCATCTGGCGGCTGTATTATACAGGCGGACCTCAAATTTGCAGCTACAGGGGTCGTTCACACTCCAGTAAGTGTGAGAGTGGTTGAGAGGGGAACCAGTGGGTCAATTACAGTAATAGTTTAGGTTTCAGTACCTTTGCCTTTCGACTTTCTGTTGGAATCTGTAGTCATTCGGGAGACTCTGGAAAAAGAGATCATCAAGAAATTTCTCCGACGAGATGTCTCCAACGGCCTATTAACGCCCACCGCTTATTTTTAAATAAAAACCTTAATCTCCCATTTGTACCATTGATCGCTTTCTAGGCCTAAGACCATCTTGTTCATAAGCCTCCTTACTCATTAATAATGGAGTATTTTAGGTCTACATGCTAAAATATCAACAGAGAACTTTGATTCCCGACATCAGTCGGCCGGGTCGTCACTATTAAAATCGCCTTCTTTATTAGCAATGATTTTTTTTAAGGGGCTATCTGGAGACTGCCCACTTGGGCATAAGTCGCCGCAAACAAACAGCCTAGTTTTAGGCTACTTTAAAATAAAAATTTCAACAGAAAACAACAATAAAAAGAAATAACAATTAGGAAGCAAGCTCCGGCGTCGGGGGGAGTTCCCCCTCCACCCGGCGTAGGAGCGTGTGACCTAGAAAGAAATCAATAACAATAACGATAACAAAAACAACAACAAAACCTAGTTAAATAAAAGGTAGAAGGCCGGCATCCACCCAAAGTCAACAAGTCCCCTAGCCAATGTGCACGCACTCGTCCCGAGTGCAAAGGTAAGGCGGTAGCGACCCCACCCATCCCAGTACCGGGACAGGCAACGTGCGCGAAGATCACCCAGACTGGGACATTCGACAAGAATGTGCCGAACAGTCTGGGGGACAACGCAGTCGTCGAAATACGGCGCAGGCGAGCGCTCCATCAAATAGCGATGCGCCACTCGAGTGTGTCCGATTCGGAGACGACAGAAAGCGACCTGAAGCCGTCGCGGCATTGGGGGATAGGTCCATGGGAACAGTCGCGGCGAAATGGCACGCAACTTTAAGTTCCCTTCGAGCGTCTCCTATCTTCTTTGTCAAGCAGTCCAAAGAGCTGCCCGTATTCTGGCCGTGTAGTCGGTGTGAGAAAGAGCGAAACGCTGGTCAGGTCGCAGATTCCTCGCGGACTCTTTGGCGCCCTCATCGGCGCGCTCATTCCCCGCAATTTCTACATGTCCAGGAACCCAGCAAAAGATAATCTCGACATCTGCCCGACTCGCCAGGACCGTGACGTCACGGATATCGCGAACCAGAGAATGCGGAGATTCCAATGCCCTGAGAGCACTCAGGGCGCTTTGTGAGTCGCTATAGATCACAATCCGGTCTCTGAACCAGGAACGTCACGTAATCTCCCGTACCGAGTGGTGTATTGCCACCAGCTCGGCCGTGAAGACAGACGCAGCGCCTGGTAGAGCCCCGCTGACTTCAAACAGAGGGGATACCGCGTGGAAGCCGACCCCCTCTTGGGACTTGGAGCCATCCGTATACACTGTCACGGTTTTAGCGTGACACGAGGTGTGCTCCAAAATGGTCAAACGCAATACTCCGGGCGCTGTACAAGCTTTGGGAGCAGAGGCGTGGCGACAAATAGCCGAATATGGTACCCTCCAGGGTGGCGTCCTAGGCAGAACCAGGGGCGCCACCGGCCAGAGAGCTATACCTAGCTCTCGAAGGAGTTTCCTGGCCCTAAACCCAAAGGGCTTAGGGTATGACTGGCATCGCTTGGCAGCATAGACACTGTCGAGATCAGCTGCGGATGCAGTGAAAGCTGTTGGCGACTGAGGGAGGTGCTGGGCTCGCGCGTACAGGTGAATAATGCGCTGCACGCGGCGTAGAGCGAGTGGCATCTCCCCAGCATTGACCGACAGGCTCTCAATGGGGAAAGTGCGGAAGGCACCGGTCGCAAGGCGAAGGCCGGTGTGATGGATCGAGTCCACCTTTCGCAATAAACGCTTGGCTGCTGATGCATAAAACTCACATCCGTAGTCAAGCTTCAAACGAACAAAGGATCGATAAAAAAGTAAGGTAGTTGAGGCGTCGGTTAAATACAAGACCAATGAAACAGTGCGATTCAACCACTTGCAGACGTACCCCATTGCGAAACAAGTCTCGGTCGGGGTGGAGCCGTAGATGGCGGCAGAAGTGCACCACCTTAGTCTTGACCAAGAAAAACTGAAACCTGTGACCTTCGGCATACCGAGAGACGCATATCAATGCCTGTTGGAGTCGACGCTCCAGAGTTGGCATCTGGGCCGCGCCAAAAGAGATCGAAAAGTCGTCCACGTAGAGCGTAGCGAGAACATATTGCGGCAGCACCGAGGTGATGCCATTGATGCTCAGGGCAAAGAGTGCAACACTGAGGACACTTTTCTGCGGGACACCCTCTTACTACTCCTTTGGGCCGGAGAGGGCTCCCCCCCACACGTACGCGGAATTGACGATCTCACAAAAATTCGGATATAAACATTGGGAGGCGTCTCCTCGCCCCCATCGTGTGGAGATTCTCCATGATACCGTATCGCCATGCGGTATCATAAGCCTTCACCAGATCGAAAAACACCGTGGCGTAATGCTGTCTACAAAGGAAGGCCTCGCAAACGGCATTTTCCAGTCTGAGCAAAGCATCCGACGTGGCGTGGAACTTGCGGAAGCCGCACTGAGCAGAAGACAGGTGGCCTCCGCTGTCCAGGAAAAAGGCTAATATAACATTTACCAATTTCTCCAACAACTTGCACACGCAAGAGGTTAGAGAGATTGGGCGGAAACCGGTCGGAGTAGAGTGATCTCTCCCAGGTTTGCGAAAGGCGAGCACAGTAGCGATTCGCTAGGAATCTGGGAGAAAACCCTCTACCCAGATCCTGTTGAACAAATCTAAGAGAAAGGCCATGCCTCGCTCACCCAGGTGTCGAAGCATAGCGTACGGGATGGCGTACAGGACATCGTCCGGACCATGTGCGGTATCCGCGAACGAAGCGAGAGCGGAGCGCAACTCACTCAGTGTAAACCTGTCGTTGAAGGGTTCTCCGCCTTGGGAGGTAAAGTCCAGCCAGCGGCTTTCGGCGACATCACGACGTGCTTTGAATGCTGGCGAAGCAGCATCTCGTCTAGAGAATGCGGAAAAAGCGTTCACGAAGTATACTGCCACGGACGCGAGGTCCGAGATTGCAGGCCCATTCTCCTGGAGAACGGGAGGAGGGTCATACGGGAACTTGCCCCGAATCCTTTTGACTCGCTTCCACACCTCTGCTAAAGGGGTCTTCCCGTTAAGTGAAGACACGTATGGCCGCCAAGAAGAGCGGAGGCCGTGCTTCGAAATATACTAGAACCTAGCCCTAGCCCGACGAAATTCAGTGACAGTGAAATCATTCGGCGCCGCTTATAGAGCATGTATGCATACCGCTTCTGTTTGAGGGCCTTCTCACACTCGGCCGACGGCGTGCAAAACGGCCAGACGTTCTAGGAATAGTAGTCAGGCCCTCGGCGATGAGGTTGCCGGAGAAGAACTTAACGGCCTCATCTACCGACCTAAACTCCTCGACTGAGATAGAAAATTTAGTCATTTCCTGAAATGCAGGCCACCGCGCCCGCGCCAAGCACCACTGAGGTGGGCTCTCAGGCGGCAGTTGCCCTGAAAATGATATTTGAATAGAAAAGTGATCACTACCATGGAGGTCATCGACCACGCCTCAATCAAAATCAGGCTGTGCATCCGAAGAGCACAAAGATAGGTCAAGGCAATAAAATGAAGTGGTTCTCGGACAGTGATGCGTAAACTCATCCACGTTTAGGACACCCATCTCAAGCTCTTCGATCAGATCGGCAAGGACTTGTACTCTAGGATTTATTGAGTAATCTCCCCAGAGAGGATGCCTGCCGTTTAGATCTCCAAGCAAGAGATAGGGCCTCGGCAATCGTGACACGACGCGGCGGAAGTCCCCCGCGTCGAAGTCAGCTGACGGTTGAATGTACGCAGAAATGATAGTATACCTCTTATCCAGGTGCAGCTGCACAGCCACTGCCTAAAAGAAGGTATCTAAAGTGACAAGAAGAACGGAGACATCATGCCGGGTGTAAACCGCGCATCCCCTAGCCCGGCCATCCCGTGGTGGTGGGGTCGCAAGACCCTTATACCCCAAGAGGGTGGGCAGGGGGCACGCGCCTAGCATGGTCTCCTGCAGAAAAATAGCTAACGAGGAACAGTACGAGACGAGCCACCGCAGCTCCTCCCAGTGTGCTCGGAGTCTACGTCAATTCCATTGAAGGAATATGCTCACCAGTCCTAGCTCGTAGGAGACGTGGGGGCTCTCCTCGAACAGAAAACCCTCGCGGGAATGGCCGTACGCTTCCCAGAGGCAGAACCCCGGGTGCTGTTGGCCAGACAAAGCGCTGAAGGCGCTGTCGCCTTCGAGGACTTATTGGGGAAGGTTGGGCTCGCCATGCGAGTCTTTTCCTCCCTTCGCCTCGAAACCTTAAGCGGGCGTTGCGGCTTCGGAGGCGGGGGGCCCTCTTTTCGAGGAACTACCGTCTCCGAGCCACTCGGTCCACCACTAGGCGTGGGCGAAGGAGCCGAAGCTCCTTTGTCGCTTCCCTCCTTTCGGG
Organism: Ceratothoa steindachneri; assembly: GCA_963969495.1. Taxonomy (NCBI): domain Eukaryota; kingdom Metazoa; phylum Arthropoda; class Malacostraca; order Isopoda; family Cymothoidae; genus Ceratothoa; species Ceratothoa steindachneri. Next base: position 11,179,375 of record OZ018338.1, read on the forward strand.
GGACAGCTTTAGGAACCCCGGAAGATGGCCTGGCGACCAACTTCAGGGTTGTTGCCTGTGAGTCTAACCACTCGGTGGAGGCGCGTGACCGTTTCGCCTTACGGGAAACGGTCACGCCAGGGAAAGAGGTGAGAGCCCTGGTTTTAGCCGGGGCTGGGTATGAACCCTTTTTGCCGCTAGCTTTACCAGGGGAGCGCCCGTGTTGAGTAGAGCCCGCAGAAGGGCTCCGAATGGGCGCGGAAACAACCGTGCTCGTTGGTCTAGATGGGCCAGGAGCAGAGGGTGCCTTTCTAACTATTGAGGCCCTTACGTCCCAGGCAGAGCCGGGCGCGCCAGGACCAAGTCCTTAGCCTCGCGGAATGAGAGTTGATCCTGGGCCTGAACGGCCAGGATTTCTTTCTCAAGGAGATATGCACCACATTGCTTCAAAGAAGCGGGGTGCGGCTCTCATCAATTGACATACTTGGCCACACACGATTTAGACTTATCGTTTGCGGCCTTGGAGCAATTTACACAGACTTCGGGTGACCCCGACTTTGCACGTCTACAAGAACGATTCGTATGGCCGAAGCGATTACAGTAATAGCTCCACCACGACAGTGGCACGAATGCCTCCACGTGGTAGCGGTACCAACCGGCACGCACCGACTCAGAGAGCTTGTCACAGTCAAACGTCACGAAGAGTGTAGGGTTGGGTCTCGAGGCTCCTCCCTGTTTTCTAATTACACGTTTCTATCTTGACCGCCCCATGGTCGGCCAGCTCTAAGGGGATGTCCTCAATGGAGTAGTCAACGAATTCCCCTCGCATAAACTACGCTTTTCACAAAGTCCATGGTAGAGTGCGGCGTCACACTCACCGGGGTGCCATGAAGTGTCCGAAGGGCACTTCATGGCCGCCTCTTCGGGATTCGCCACATTCGCCAGAAGACTCCCGCCCGAGAAACGGGTCACCTTCGGCTCTCTACCAATTGCACTAGCTAATCCTCTCATCTGATGGATCATGTTGCCCTTGGCCAACATCGTGCCATCAGTGGAGCGAATAACGACAAGCGTTTGAAGCCAGCGGGCTCGAAAACGCCATATGACCTCTAAATGGGGGGCCCCGATGTTATCAATGCTCCGCCCTGTGCACTTTTTGTCTTAGTTGGGGGCTCCGGACCCGGTGGGGCAGATGGTCCGGATGTCCCGATCTTGGCTTGTTAGCCTACCAAAGTGGCAGCAGACCCATCCTTCCCCGCAAACCCCCGCGGATGGAGAGGAGCCCCGAGTCATCTTAGTCTTTTTCTTTTATGGAGAGGAGGGCGGGGAATGAACCCGCCTCTCCCCGCCGCCGGCAGGAGCCCCCAGGCCAGATGGACCGGCCTCAGCCAGGTCCTTCTCCTAAATGGAGAAGGTCCTGGTGGTCTCAGGGGCACCAGTTGGAGGAGATCCCTCCCCTCCTTGTACTGCCTCAGAGACCCCAGCCGTTTGGGGAGGACCTTGCATAGGGGCGGATTCGGGTTCGGTGCTTGGCGCCGAACCCGGATTCCCCCCCCATGGAAGGCTGGGTTTTCTCAAGGACCATGTCTATCACAGTTGGCCATCCCCTCCCGGGACATCGCAGGTCCCGTTTGCAGCGTCACCAGTCTTGTGTGAGGAGGCACAGGCCTTGACCCCGGCAAAGTTCAATATTCTTGCCAGCATGTCTTTTGAGGGAAGCGACCGAAGGCGCCTGGCTTCCCTCTCCCCCCTAAGGGGCTTTGCCGTCCGAGCCGCTTACACGAGGGGCAGTCGGCAATGAGCTGCCTGCTGGCTTTCTTGGCAGTCCCCTTAGAAAGAAAAGGATGGACTGCCGCTGGAAATAGGGAGGTGCCTGAAAGCACCTCCAGAGAAGGGGGAGTCCCCTACACCCGTAGGCGTAGGAGAGGAGTGAGCCTCCTCTCCGGCTAAAGAAATATGGAGGGTCCCCTGCGCGAGCACAGGGGTGGGGACCTCCATTTTTTCTGTGAAGCTGCCGAGGGCGGCGCCGTTGATGACACAAGGGGAATTAAGGGAAGATTTGTATGTTTCTCATCATTGGACATGGTGACCCTATTTGTACCCTGGGATGCAATAGCTCCTCACCTCTAAAAGTTGCTCGCACTGCAAGAGGTGCTTACAGGCCTGGCAGAGCCAGGTGTCGTCATTCAGGACCACCCCTCCCGCCTGGTGGCCTGGCAGTCCATCGGCATGGCGGCTCCACCTTAGACACGGCGTAAAAAGATAGATGTGAAGAGGAGAGGGAAAGGGATGTGAGGAAGGTATGGGTGGGGATGAAGCAGGTTGTTTATAACCAACCACCCCAGAACGGAGCTCAGGAGTTAGGGAACATTGTCCCCTTCCCCCTCAGCCCCATCCGGGACGGTTGGCTGAGAAGAAGGTCAGCATCTACCTTGTGAAATTAGAGGCTGACCAGAGAAAGTTGTGGGAGAGGTTGTATGAAAAGCGACGAACTAGGGGAAAAATACAGGCTATCTGAAGGAAGGAAGAAAGGCTAAGGTAGGGCCGGACGGAGCGCTGGATCCCGTCAGCACGGCGGCCAGGATGGTTTATCGCCGCGCCCCTTACGAGGTCGTTAGCAATGATTCTCCCCTCGCTCACGCACATATAATGCGATGTGCGGTCACCTTAACCCACGCCTCAATTGCTGCCAAGGCACGATATTTGCGAAGGGTCTTCTAGACATTTCAGTAGACATTTTTGTGCACCTATCTCTTCAAGGAATCACGAAGGTCTACGGAGTCCAAAAAAAACGGCCGTAAAAACAAACGTATCCATCCCAAAACTATTTCGGTCATTTAACTCCCTAGTCTACTCAAACATTAACTCGTATTCGTGGGACCCCGATAACTGGAAATTAAAAGTCCGTCCTCATGTACTAGCCCCCATACATCACTTGAGTGCAACTGATTCGGGTATGTTAACTCCAGCTGCTGAAAGACGGTAGCACTGTTACCAATCTGCAGCATTGAATTTGATCCTTCTCATTCTAGAGCAAATCCACATTGCTTAGGAGAGCATTCACCATTCTCGCGCGACTGCCAGACCTTTAAGTTTAAATTCGGAATTGCATTCGATCCGATAGTCTTCTTAAATTTTCTAGAGACGCTGAAGAAAGTGCGCATACCTCATGGCCCCTCGGGTTCATACGCTCTGATCAAACACACTCATCACCATCTGCCTAAACCCAAGTATCATTCACTACCTGTATCTCTCTTTTATGTTGATTTGCCTCAATTTGCATAGAACCAAATGTCCAGACTCTGATGCCCTCAGCAATTGAGGACCCCGGGTCAAGTAAACCAAGCCGCAATTCTCGTCGAAAACTAAATCACCAGCTGAGGTCTGCGCTTTCGCTCCAGACGTATAGGAATGATATTCGACCAGCTCACCTACTCATGCTCAGCAACTGAGGCACGGAAGCAATACTACGTTGTCCCTTCTGCTGCTACCCCACCCATACAACCCTACACTCGTATAAACCGCATTATTGTGGTGGAGGTGCACGCACCGTCAAGACACAACCCTAAAGTTACCTGTTCTTCTCAGTGGAAGCACTGAAAAACATTTTGGGGTCTTCCTCGCAACCCTCCCCCCTCCTTGTTCCCCGCCAGGCCCCTAACCATATTCAACCTCTCTTAAAGTAGTCCATTAGAATTGCTGTGGTTTACTGGCTAACCGGAATGGCATTAGATTTATCCTATCTTACTATCAACCTATTTGCATCAGTCTCCAGGAACTAATCATAGGTAGGGGTAAGCTGACTATGATCCCCGGCTACCTTGCTTTCACCTCCTCTGTTCGAGGCAATTCTTGCTGCGCTAAGGCAGCCAATTTATGTCCAGGTATCAGTCCTATATCACACACTCCATTTTTTGACCGCCTTTCATACGGTGGCTATCTGCCATTTCCTAGAACAACATTATGCTTGGTCTAAACCCCCAACCCAGAGCTATCACACCACCACGAGTCTATTTTTTTTTAAATATTCCTAAACTTATCTTCCAGCTCTGCAGAATCTTCCTACATTAAGCTTCCTATAAAGGTCGACTGCTACTATAGTTTCCTCACAACCAATTCTATTTCTTATGGACGAGTTGTACTTCTTATAAACACCAGCTCGCCAACCCACGAATATTCTTTCCTAGCTTGATCTTTCCCTCGTTTATAAGCAATATTGGACTTCTCTTATTCCTTGTCTGAGGATGATTTTGGTAGCGAATACTCGCCAGTTTCTCTTTAGATACTCCACCCTAGCCTACTAGTGGCAAAACATAGTTAAACACTCATGTAGAGAAGACCTGGTCGGTTTCTCTTCTGGCACAGCTTGCTCCCATAGGATGTTTAATTTCCGCACGGTTGACGAAGATTTAACATTCCTTAACTCACTAATTTTATCAACTGTCCACCCTTTTATATTGCAACCTTCATGCACAGTCTACCCTCGAGCCACCTCATGGTGGTTCCATCAGGGTAGTGAGGCAATACGCGCTAAGGAGAACGCAATTCACTAATACTACGGCACCTGGTTCCCTCAGCATAAAACAGATGAACCAGGTGAGAAGTTTTACAAAGTTATCTTAAAAAGGTTCACCGCCCCTACTAGAGGCGTACCTACTCGAGATCTTCACGCCCCTATCACCCAACGACGTCTGGCGTAGAGTTAATGTCGTGGCGAGTAAACTAACACATGCCTATCTGTCCTAAGAGACGTCACCTGCTTTCTAATTAAGGTTTAATGTAATGAACTAGTTGGGCAGCTGTCCAATCCAAGTGAATTCTAAGTGGCAGCGGAAGTAAAAAGAAGCAAATTAATTATAAAAGAGGGAGAAGACCACTATGTGATAAAGATTATAAAAAAAGGGTTTAAAAGATTCCTCTTCCAGAATGAAACGAAGGCGGGACAGTCGAGGTATAGTTAAAAGGGTCGGGAAAGCGGGACGATCGGAGAGTGGCGAAATGAGGGCATTCTAGTAAAGATGGGCGACCGATTTGTCACCACTACAAAAACGGCAGAAAGGGCTGATTCGAGCATCAACCGAAACAAGATGATCTTTGGGAAGTCTTGTGTGGCCGATGCGAACGCGGCAAAGGGACCGTATTCTCTGAAGTCTCGAGGACCAAGAGCGAAGAGACTTTGATTTTATATAATTTAAATGAACATCCATCCCATTCGTCCCGCCACAACTGAAAAATATATTCTTTTATAGAGGAAAAGAAATCTCGAAAAGGCAATGGTTGCTATCTTGGAACATAGTAGGCTGAACGGGCCAGCTGATCAGCCCTCTTGTTGGCGAGAACCCCTACATGCCCGGGGCCCCAACAAAATATAACTCTATATCGGGACGCATTCTGGACTAGCCAGTTGAAGATTTCTGTGACCAAGGGATGGGAAGCATTAAAAGAGCGAATTGCCGCCTGTAAAACACTCCTAGAGTCGGAGAAAATGACAAAATCTTTAAAAGGTAAATTTGGATTAGTCTAAAAGCTAAAAAACGGCTGAAAGTTCAGCGGTAAAAATAGAAGCTGTCATCGGCAGAGATGAAGTTAAAAAAAACTCCTGAGTAGGTGGCTGTGGCACCCACGCCACGCTCCTATTTGGAACCATCTGTGTATATCGGGCAGTATATGTGAGGTCGCATGCTCTAGAAACAGGCTCTTAAGAGACCAAGAGTCTGCGGACGACATGTCTAGGCACCACATGCTGGTACAAACTGTGGGAGATGAGAGCATTCCAACTAGGGGGCAGCGACGACAGAAGGGCAAAAACCCTTAGAGCAGTGGTTCCTAACCTTTTTTAGTTCATGGCCCCCCTTGGGATCTTTAATATTTCTGCGGCCCCCTTGGCATTATTAGCAGAAAAATAGTACTTCAATATTATAATACCTTCCATAAAAATATCAGTGTGCATTAATTATACATATATTCTCCTTAATTCTATTTCACTAACAGAAAAAAATATTTTATGGGTTCAATAAAAGAACCATTTAAGATAATACATTATTTGTCTGATCGAGCAGCAAAACGAAAAATTTCATGGACACCGAGAAAATAAGTAACTATTAAAAATTATTATCTTTTAACTTCAAAAAAATAGAATCATTTAGCAAATACAAACAAATATATCATATTAACCTTCTCTCTGTGTTTTTTTTCAGTGAGATCCTCGTGGCTGATGTAGTTGCGCAACTTTTTCAATGTTAGGGTCCATGGTTGTTAGAGACAGACGAAGATCACTTCTAGTTACAATTTCTAAGCGGTTGCTATCTTTTGATAATAGGTGAAAAACTCGGCTAAAACCTGACTCAACTAAGTAAGACGTTGGAAAAGCAATGAAATATAATTTTACTTCCTTCCAAAGCAATGGGAATTTGATGGCAATTTCATTACTTGTCCATAAGTTATTGAGGCGATGTTTAAATTTAGCTTAAGCAGTTTGATTACTCTGCAACTCAATGAGGCTTTCTTGTAGTATGATGTCAACATCAGCGGCATTTGTCTTAAATGGGTCTACCACCCAACTTGGAATGTTAATTTCCAAGAGATCTTTGAACCTAATTTCCATATCATTGTGCAATTTTTTCAAGTGACCAATATACACTAAAATATCATCCTCATGTAGCTCCTATTCATAGTGGCGAGGGTTGGAAAATGTAACAATTTCTTACGCCCAATATTAATCCTAAACAGATTAAGTTTTCCAAGGAAAGAGCTGATTGCCTCTTTGGAAGTTAAACGATTTGTATTTTTACTTTGTAGCTGTTTGTTCAGCATGTTTAGCTTGTCAAATATATCTGAAAGTTAGAATATGTCACACTTGGCAGCTGTGATTTCTTCTCCAAGCGCCTTACCGTTCAAAAATGGTACAACTCTCTCCCAGAGTTCAACGAAGTGTCGCAGGCATTTACGCTTAGAAAGCCATCTCACCTCTGTATGCAAAGGTAAACGTTCAAACTCTTCTTCATTGTTTGCACAAAGTTGCCTTAAAAGACGGTCTTGAAGTAGATTTGGCTTTATAAGGTTGGTAGCCTTGATTACACTATCAAGAGCATCTTTCAGACGTCCTCCTATTTTTTTGCAATCAAATGTTGACGATGAACCACGTAGTATATGCAAAAAACATTAGGCAAAGTTTGTTTTAGATATGCAATGAAGCCCTTGTATCTGCCTAACATAGCAGAGGCACCATCAGTTACGCAAGCCATAATGTTACCCATTGGAATATTTTTTTCTTGGACAAAGGCCAATACATTTTGGAAAATTGCCTTCCCTTTAGTATCTGTCACAAGACTGCGAGCAAAAATCATTTGTTCTCTGAGTTCACCATTATCATCCTAAAAACTAACACGCCATAAAAAGGGTTTGCTTGTCAGTTACCGATGCTTCATCAATTTGTAATGCAAAATTCTTTAATTGTAAAAGTGCAACTAGTTGATTTTCTACATCCTTTCTCATTTCATTAATGCATCTTGATACTGAATTGTTGCTTAACGGGATTACCTCCGTAATTTGTTTGGAATTATGTTGCATAACAGTAGAATTTACCACAGATACTGCTGGAAAAATCAAATCTTCACCAATAGTATCGGGTCTTCCAGTTTTTGCTATTAGCTTGGAAATCTCGTAAGATGCAATTAAACCTTTGTCTAATTTAGCTTTTCCTTGGCTAAGCATAGAATCAATGGTACAACTTGAAACATGGATACTGACTGACTGAGTTAGCAACTACAACGAGTATTCGTGCAGTGGGTGTGGAACATAGATATAACGTTGCCAAACGTATAACTAATTCATTACAACGTTGTTGTATAGCAAAGAAAAAAAACCTCAATTTTTTAGGATTAGTAACTCGTAAATAGTTACTAGATTAACTACATATAGTCAAATATGCCATATTGTAAAAAGGCCAGTAACTAGATAATTTTCGAATTACTTTAATAATTTTATAAGAAAATGAAGCTCTGTGGCCCCCTTCATTGGACCTGAGGCCCCTTCACTCCCCAAAATTTCTGTGGCCCACCAGAAATTTGCCATGGTCCCAGGTTGGGAATCGCTGCCTTAGAGCACCCAGGTCGGAAGGATGATCTCCTATTCGGAGATTCAGGAGGCCTGGTAAGGATAGCAACGTTTTCGAATGCCGCCGTTGACTCGCCAGTATACAGGCATCTGTAAGCCTTTGATACAGGGGTCTGCTGTACACGGCCATGGGTGAGTCGCGTGTGCACAATTAGCAACCGTCAAAGAGCAACCTACTAAGACCAGAGTCGTTGAGAGCTAGAGGACCAAGGACAGACAAAGCGTTTAATAAGGAACAGCTTAGGAGGGGGAACGAATCCCACTCTCTCTGCCACAAACGAAAGATATACGCCCTGATTACGGAATAGGTATCTCTAAAGGGCAGAGGGGTGGTATCCAGCACCTCGAGGGCGGCCGAACGGGCCAGCCGATCGGCCTCCTCGTTGCGCAGGACCCTAACATGAGGGTGAGCCCAACAGAATGCCATCGTGTAACGGGAGGCGTTTCTGACCAGCCTGGAACGAATCCGTAAAACGAAAGGGTGGTTGGACATAAAAGAACAAACGGCCTCCAAAGAAGGCCGGGAATCGCTAAAAAAAAATAAAATCCGAAGAATTGAGAGATAAAATCAAATTAAAAGCCAGAAGAATGGCCGTCAGCTCCAACACCGAGGTCAGACTTCAAGCCGTCAATATAAATGGAACGCTGGTGCGCATAAGACACGCATGTTCAATAAACAGGTATTTTAATAGACAGGGGTCAGTAGACACTTTCTCGAAATGTCAAAAAGCAGTACAGACCTCAGGAGAGCGAACGCTCCAACTCAGAGACGGCAGGAATGTGAGATCCAACACTCCAGGAACACCCCAGGGAGGCAAGATGGTCCCCGACCCGGAGTCACAGAGGCAGGGGTAGAGATGGCTGCCGATCAAAAGATGCCGAAGAGGACGGAGCCAAAAGGCACTCATGGACTGGGCATGAAGTGTACTACTGAACACGAAACAGGGATCGTAGGGACAACTGCAGCCGGCGATATCGTGGGGAAGGCACGCCGCACTCCGCAAAGATGCTAGGGATAGGCGAGATGCGAAAGGCTCCACTACTAAGACGGGCCCCAAGCGAACGAACAGTCAAGTAACCTCAAGGCTGAAGCAGACGCTGAAGAGTACACCTAGCAACCGTAGTCCTGCCGGGATTGAACCAGTGCCGAATAAAGCGACCACAAGGTGCGCCTATTACTACCACAATTGGTGTGGTATAAAACCCGAAGCAAATCCATAGCCTTCGAACAAGAAGCCCTCAAGCGACGCAAATGGGGTACCTAAGTGAGCTTGCTATCAAGCGTCAATTAAACCCACGAAGAGAAAAGCCAAAACCCTTCCGAAAGAGTGGACACCAGACTATTAATAGCAACGGCGAAACATGTCACACTTAAAACACACCCCTGGGTAACACCCTCCTCTTGAACACGCAAGCCTGAGAAAGCATCCCAATACGGACCTTAAAACTAGCGGACGATAAAAATTCTTGAATAAAAACCGGTAAAAAGCCCCTCATACCCCAATCATATAACTGACGTAAACCACCATAACTCCAGGTGGTATCGTAGACCTTCTAAATTTCGAAGAACACCGCTAACACATGATGCCTGGAGGAAAAAGCCCGTAAAACGAAGTCTTCCAAACGAATGAGGTGTTCAAGAGTCCTACGGCTGATGCGAAAACCGCACTGAAATGGAAAGAGGAGCGACTTGGTCTCCAAAAACCAAGTAAGGCGAACTTGAAACATCCTCTCGAATAACTTACTGAGGCAGCTCGTAAGAGCAATAGGGCGATAGTGACTGGGGTCCAAACCGTCTCGACCGGGCTTGAGAAAGGGTAGAACAACCCACACACGCCGGGAGTAAGGATATGTCCCTTTGAGTCAAAGCAAGTTGTAAAGGTCAACCAAAAATAAATCAGAGTGGGGATGGAGACGACGGAGAAAGTCGTAGTGGATGTAATCATCACCGAGAGAGGTGGAGCCACAGTGAGACAAAGCATTCCACAGCTCATAGACCGAAAAAAGAGCATTATAAGAGTAGGTGGCGCACGTGGTAAAATTTAAAAGGCGAGACTCTATAGCGGCCTTATGATTGAGAAACCGTCGAGGATAACTACCAGCGCTACTCACCGAAGCGAAATGGTCAGCCAAAGCTTCGCTGACCAACCGGCCATCCGACAGAAGCGAGCCTCCGATATCCAGAGTGGGGATGGCATGGCCAGCGTAGCGACTACGGATCTTATTGACCCTCTTCCAAACATGAGTCAACGACGTGGACGAAGAGATGGAAGATACTCGTACGTACCAGTGCCAAGACTCACAGCGCGAACGACGGAGGGTCCTCTGGAAGATGGCACGGGCCCGGTTCCGATCAACCCCCTTCGAGACGGTTGGGTTCCCTCTATAACGAAAATGCGCCAACTAATAGGTAGAAATAGCTTACGCGCAATCGCTCGATCACCATAGGATGGTGGAGAGCCCCGCAAAAGGGCATCTCCGCGGAACAAAGCAGTCAGCAGCCTCGAAAATATGAGTAGTAAAATATGAGACCGCTGAATCAACAGTATCGAAGAAACCCATGGCGGCATCGGTAAAGGAAGCCTCCCGGAACTCAACCCAATTTGCTCGCCGAAGATCTAAACGAGGATGGTGGGAAAGGCAATAGACAGGAAGGGAGGCCGACAGGACAATCTGGAAGGTCGTCCCGAATCGACCACCGGAAATCGAGGAAATAGTCCGGCGAACTTAAGGACAAGTCTACAACACTAAAATAATCCGTTTGAACATGGTAAGAAGTAAAATCGCCCGAATTTAAAAGACAAAAGGAATCAGATAATAAGAGGGATTCAACCACTCCGCCCGGAGATTACGGGCAGTATCACCCCAAGATGGTTGGCAAGCATTAAAATCACAAAGTAATAAAAACGGAGCAGGTAACTGACTTGTGAGTTTTAAAAGGTCAGACCGACTCAAATTAAATTCCGTGGGGATGTACACAGAACTAACAGTCAAAAGATTGGAAATAAAAACCCTCGCAGCAACAGCCTGCAAGGCAGTACGGAGGGAAAGTGGAGAAGAAAATAGCAACGAGGAAATTAAAAGAGAAGCACCACCATTGGACCCCCCCCCAGCACGGGGGGTGAAATTGAACACCTGGAAGTGCGAAAGCACCGGGAAGGGGCGAGTCCCAAGCTTATTTTCTTGCAAACAGACCCCCAATGGCCGAACGCTAGAAAGCAAGAGCTGGAGTTTCTCCCACTTGGGGAGAACCCCTTTACAATTCCATTGTAGGATGACAGACATTACTGTCGTCTCGACACCAACGTCGGGATTCTAGTGACTGAAACCGTCGAATGTTCCCGACGACTAGAAGACCCAGAGGGGACAAGGAACAAATCGCGATGAGGCGGGGACGCACCCGGCACGGACTTGGCAGCGTGAATGGCGGGAGGCAACAGCTGAGAGCCAGATCGAATCCCTAACGTGGACGGCTCATGGCCCGGAGGAAAAGGAAAATCGAGCAGAGACGGGCGAGAACTAATATGCGAATAAGATGGAACAGGGGGTGGAACGTAGACAGAGGATGAGAAGAGAACAGGGTCATTGGGGAAATTGGGTAAGATGGAAAGGAAGGAACAGGGTAAGAAGTTAAAGAGGGAACATGGTCAGAAGGACATAAAGGGACAGGGGTAGGGGGCAAGAGAGACGGAAATGGGGTATGAGACATCGAAGACTGAACAGAGCTAAGGGGATGGGAAGAAGGAACCGGGTGAACCTCCACCCTCACAATGACATCGGTGATGCTAACGGGGTGGGGGGGGGGACAGCGAAGACCTGGGAGGAGAATGCATCAAAACGGAGGGCGCACCAACAGCCGACTCGAGGGGGCCAAACCAGCCTCATCAGTTGCACTGCGTTTGGACTCCTCCAGCGTCTCAGCTCGGTCGATCTTACAGTCCGCGACAGATGGAAGAACATAAAAGACCAAAGGCAAAAGAGAGGACCCAGCGGAGGAACCACGTCGAGGGTCCGAAGGCAAAGGAGAGGGAGCAACGGATGGACCGCAAGAAGAAGACAAAGAAGGAGTGGGATGACCGGGAGGAGGACAGCGGGAACCCGCCTCCCCCAGAACGTCAGAGAAGAGACGGCCGGAGGGGGCGAGCTGCCCCCTCACCCTACGACGGGCCTCACGGAAGTCAAGCCTGAGAGAGTCCCGAAGAGCCAGTACCCCCTTTTCAAAAAAGGGAATACGGGACAAGAACGCGAAGCAGCGCTATGATTGCCACAACAGGAGCCATGATACGCCAACGCATAGACCACACAGCAACGAGCTTGCCTACAATTGCTGCTTATATGGCCAAACTGGTGGCAATTGAAACAACGTCTGGGGCGCTCGACATACCGGGACACAGGGACACGAAGATAACCAGCACGAACAAAATGAAGCAGATCCTGACGCTCAAATGTGACGATGAGCGTACTCTTAGGAACCTTAGCAGGACCAACAGACTTTGAAACCATATAAACGTCCGTAACCCTCTGGGACGAAGGTTTATCCTTTAGTCTCGAGACATCATATTGCAATAATTTGTTAGAGCAAATCACTCCTTTAACAAAATTAAGCTAGGGTGGGGCACAACCGAAACCGGGACCTCAAAAAGGGAGAACAAATCCCGCACGGCGCCACAATGCTCTTGTAAAGATACCTCAACCACTAAATCGCAACTACCACGGGCCCACACACGGCGAGGCGCACCACAGCGAGGCTCAAACTCCTTATTCAAATCAAACACGTCCAATTTAGAAAGCGGAGACTCGGAACTGGAATTCAGCACTGGAAAACGAGGATAATCAGAATCAGGATCTATCTCTTCTGCAAAGGGATCTAACAAACGCGGAAAAGAGGACTTATTGACAGGCGTAGTATGAAAACCTAGGAGAGTTTTTTTATTATTTCCCATATAAAGTAGAGTATGCAAAGTGGTGTGAACTCGTACAGCGCAGTCACTGTCTACCGTCGAGACACCTACACGGCCCAACCAGGAGCGTAAGCCCTTCGACCCCTGACCCAACCATCGTTTTAAAAATGGCCGGCCAGCCTCGGAAATTTACTGATTAGGAAAGCAAAGACCCCCAATAACGCCACTCCGGCTCAGGCACTCAACAACCAACACAGACAGGACCCAGCCATGGGGTCGCTCCCCTTGACGAACAGCTCTAAAACACCGAGATCGCCAAACAAACTAGATGGAAGGACGATGCAGGGTGAAAGAGAATTGGTACAGAAGACGAAGTAGGGGTTAGCGGAAGAAGAAAAAGAATGTCAAGCTGGGGCCGGACGGGGCGCTGAGTCGCGCCAGCACGACGGCCAGAAGAGCAAATCGCCGTGCCCAGGGTGTTAGTGATCTGCGTCCAAGCCGCCCCTGCCCGGTTTGACAAAGGGAGGGACAATCCCGTCGCGCCATGATGATGGGTAATAATCCTTCACCCATATAAGGTTGTACATGTCAAGTAAGAAAATGACAGAGTGTGGATGAAGGTGACGAATCCTATCAAAATTGATCCCGTTAAGGCCAGGAAAAGTTGATCTCCAATGGGACAATGCTGTGCCCAACTCGTGGAAGGAGAATAGGTTATTGCACGGAAGGTTAGATCTTGTATTAAAATTAAGATGATGAGACTCTTCGTTTGATTTATAGGCTAGAAAAGACATCGTAACAGCTGACGGCACGGAAGTGGTCGGCCAAGTCATTACTGACCACCAGGCTGTCATTCACTAAGGATGCCTATAAGTTGAGTGTGGGAGTATTATGGCCGGCATAACAATCCCGGATCTTGTTAATCCTCTTCCAGATATTTGGGGCAGGGGTCATAGAGGAAATTGATGAAACGTAGCGGCGCCATGAGTTCGGCGAGCCTGGCGAAGGGTTCTTTGACGAAGCGTCTAAGCTCGCTTTCGGTCAAGCTTATTGCACAAGGTTGGGTTCCGCCGTTATGGGGTATGAGTTAACTTGTAGTTTTTTACGACCCGTTACGGGTGGCCTTCGTGTAATGGTCTGTGTTCGCCTCGTTGTATATAATCGATGTGAAGTACACTACTGCCGCGTCAACAGCATTGAAGGTCCCCAATGAGTCACTTGTAAAGGACGCCTCTCGGAAGCCTTCCCAATCGGCATGGCTTAAGTCCCACTTGAGAGGCATCGTTGTATGAGGGATAGGTTGAACGGCTGGAAATACAATAGGGAAGTGGTCACTCCCATGGAGGTCACCAAGAGCCGACCATCGTAAATCAGTGAGACAATCTGGGGAACAGAGAGACTGGTCAACACAACTAAATGAATTCGTCTGGACATGATAAGAGGTAAAATCGCTGGTGTTTAAAACTCAAAGAAAGTCACATAATAAAAGACTATCTAAAACACTGCCTTTGGCATTCCGAGTGATGTCACCCCAATATGGGTGACGGATATCAAAATCTCCAGAGTAATAAAAACGGGGAGTGCAACTGATTTACAAGTTCTAAAATGACGCGTCTTGACAATGGTAAAGAAGGAGGGAGGTAAATAGAGCAAACATTAAAACGCCTTGTAAGAAAAACCCTCACGGCAACAGCTTGGAGGGTAGTGTGAAGGGGAAGGGAAGATACATGGTGAGATGACGAAACCATAACTGATTCCCACCATGAGACCAGCCCCGACAAGGGCAATAGACTTAAAATACGAAAACCGGGCACCGCCAGAAAAGGCCGTGTTCCCAGTTTGTCTCTTGAAGATAAATAACAACAGGGTGGAGAGTCGTCAAAAGAACTTTGAGTTCTTCCCACTTGGGAAGAAAGCATTGATAATTCCATTGTAAATTGGAGGATATTATGTGGGACGGTTAGATACAACCGTAGATATCTTTTTCTCGTTTGCGGCTGATGTTATGTTGGAAGTGCGTCCAAAGGAGTTTGGGGGATGAAGAGCAGATTTTGAAGAGCCTGCTATTGCAGGGGAAGAGTTCCTGGAAGTAGCAGAGAGAGGGGATATGTCCGATAGTTTCGCGAAACCGGTGGAGGCCCGCCCCTGCCTGAAATTAGGGCGCACAACCAGGTGAAAACGGAAGATCAAGAGATTTTCGGGCGGTAAATGCGGATTCATGGGCCGAGGGCGCTTTCGATCTCTGAGGAGTTAATCCAACAACCGCAGCTGGTGATGTTGGAATATCATCTGCTTCCATCGGATCATGAGTAGGAGTTTGAGTGGGTGAGACAGGCGATCTTGACAAATTACAAGGAACTGGGTGGATTTCTGCTACCGTTTGGACCGGTAAGGGGCCTAAGTCCTGTGGAGGTCGGGACTGGCTTGAGGGCAGAGAATATTCAGCAAAGGAAGAAGAGTCCATTGACGATTCTTGAGGCTCGGCCCAGTCAGCTCCAGAGGTTGTCCGCTTATTGGTGGCCGATGACCCAGGTAAAGAGTCTTTCCTCTTACCACGGGGCTTTGGGTCTCAGGGTCGGGTAGAAGAACCTTCGCTGGTTGATATGCAAGATTCTTTCAGATAACGTCTGATGTCTTAAGTATCTCATTTTGAGCTTCGGTTCCGACTAAAGCTGCTGGAGAGATGGAGGCAACTTTAGGTACTTCGGTGTGAGATCGAAGCTTCTGACACTAAAGGTAGATGGGTGATGCGATGCTTCATGCGTGTCGGAACTCGAACGTGATGGTCGGTTTCGTCCAGCAGTGACGCAAAACTTCTAAGAAGAGACGGCAAAGAGGTGGGGTTTGTGGTCTAGCACACTGGCGAGCTTTTCTCACGTCTAGATGCAGAATCGCGCAAATGGAAGTCCTTTTCTTATAAGAATATTAGGCAGATATTTGACGCGGAACTGTGGCCACAACCGCAGTTGGCACAGCATGGTGTTTTGGTGCATTTAAGGCCATGGTAATCAGAACTGCAATTCACGAAGGAACGGGAGTGCCGACAGGCACGTCCAACGTGTCCAAATTGATTACAATTGAAGAAAAGTCTGAGTAGTTCGACGTAGAGGCTTGCCAGGACACGAGGGTACCCAGCTTTAATAAAATGCGGCAATCCATGACGTTCGAACGTTAATATCAATGTGGCAGCTCGGACTAGTAAAGCCTACAGTTTTAGTCACCCTGTTTGCATCTGTTACGCATTGGGCACTAAACTTGCACTGAAGATGGGTGAGGTCGTAGTCTCTTAATTCGTCTGAACGGACGACACCTTTGAAAAAATTTAGACGTGAATGGGGCGAAACGGTTACGGGAACTTCGGCTATCAAAGACAGATTTCGCACAAGATTATGTGGAGAGTGAGATTATACCTAGACTACTACATATATCACCACTACCTCTTGACCACATCCGGCGGGGTTAACCGCAGCGGGACTCAAATGATTCATTAACGTCAAACACATCCACTTTTACAAGTGGGGTATCAGATGAACTCACGACCAGAAAACGGGGATAGCCTAAATATGGGTCCACATCGTTGGCATAGGGAGCCAACGAGCGAGAGAAGGCTGAAGAGGGGGTGGGGGCTGAAGAATGTTTGGTACGAGAACCCTTACGAGAAGGACAAGTTATAGGTTTATGGCTAGTCATTGCCTCCCCAAAATAACTACATTCTCCCTCGGGACTCCCCACCACAGAGGCCTACAAGGGCCCGGTGCTACTGTAACTAGATTCAGTAACGTTCGGTATGTCCTCTTGGAGAATGGATACGGATCCACCACACCATCTTTATAGACCGAAGAGGCTCCTAGAGTTCTCCTACGCGCGGAGAAAAGGGGCCAAGGATTGGTCTCTTCTTGGGCATCGGCAGATGAAGGCAGTGGAGATGCCCAACCTCATCCGACCTTCCTATAATAAAAATTCATAATCAGTCCGAAAGAAAGAAGAAGAGGTCACGTAACCGTCAGGGACAATCGATAGGAGAAAAGGATGGGGGGAATAAAAGGCAATAAAAGTAATAGGGGAGAGGCGTATATTAAAAGTAATTCGTAGCAGCAGGGGACTAAGGTGCATAGGACTGACTTTCCCAATCTGTGAAGAAAGAAAAGGTACCAGAGAGGGAGGGGGATTCCTAATTAGAGGAATCTTAGTTGCAGAGGGGCTGGCTCTCCACTTCGTCTAAGGTTTCAAGTCTTCAAACAAATCACTCATCATTTTAATCATTAGTAACAATTTTAATTTTAAAGATTTATAGCCTGTTTTGCCATTTAGGCTCATCTGGCTTAAGTGGTCATAAAAGTTATAAAAACCAAAGCTAAACCCAAAAAGAGTTAAAAACATATATAATTAAAAAGAATAAAAAGAGCAACAACATGGAATTGGTAGGTTTCCCATAAAAATATGGAAAGACAAGACTAGAATAAACTATAGTTAAAATACAGGACGGCAAAGAAACTGCTAAAGTATCGGGTATGTGGACAAATATTATAAGCTAAAAAGGGGCCAAAATATTAAAATGCATGTTAGCACCAACGAAGGTATCAAATTTTGGAAGAAAGATCGGCATCTTCCAAAAATCCCAGTAAGTTGGGCACAACATGGGAAGACTCTCGGAGAATAGAAGCAAAAGGTGGGGTGAAGACCGAAATACTTCCTTCGGTGGGCAGAGTATCGCGGGCAGGTGAGCAGAATATGTTGCACTGAGATGCGAGTGTGACACGTCTGGTAAGATGGTGGTTCTTCGTTAGCCATTAAATGGCCATGGGTGAGGAGACGGTGACCGATTTGCAGGCGGCACAGCACAACTTCATGCCATCTGGTAAGAGTATGACAAAGGCCACGGGGAAGAGTTTTCCTCGAGTTGGAGTAGGTGAGGATGACCGTACAAGTTCCAATATCGCTCCCATTCTTCTCTGACCAATTTACGTATGAGAGGGATGCAGTGTCTGTGAAAGATCGGTGATTGAGGTATGGACGATGCAGTATGGAGGTCGGCCTTCTTTGCTTCTAGGTCAGCCGTTTCATTTCCCTGGATGTTTGAGTGTCTGGGGAGCCAGCAGAATGATATGGAGTACGAGCATCCGATCAAAGGGTGTAGTTTCTAAGATTTCTATGGCCTCAGGGTGTCGGGGGACAATCGCTGAAGGAAAGTCAACGCATTCATAGAATGCGAAAATATTGTATACAACCCTGGGGAATGGAGACCGAGGGCACGCAAGGCTATTTTTATGGCCACGAGCTCTGCTGAGAAGATAGATGCTGTAGGGTGGAGCGTAAGGTATGAGAGGGAAGGACAGCGGCGCATCCAGTTCCTGTATCAGTTTTCGCCTTTTCGGTATAAATAGGAGTTTGACCGGCGTGAGTTTTGCATGTTCTTTAAACATGGCGCTTTGAACTTAAGTTGGTATTTGATCCTTGGGGTCTCTCAAAAAAGGTTCACAAAACATGTTACTCCTGCGGGTCCATGGGGGTAGCGTTGGTAGTCTTTCCACCGCAACTGAGAGGCGTCTAAGCTAGAGTTTTTCCAAAAGCTGTGCTATACGTAGTGTATATGAATAGAAGGTACGAAGGCGAGTCTCTGGTGGAGGAGATATTGAGCAGAGAATTAGAGGGAGTAGGTGAATCCGGTCGATGAGGCATGAGCCGCTATTGAATCCACGGTTTGTTGAAGCAAGTTGGTAGCCATCGACGCGGACGAGCTCGTCACCCAGATAGCAACGTCTACATTAGATGAGCAGTGTACAAGGTGATAATATATGCTTTGAGAAAGCATTGATCGCAATTACAAAGAGACAAGTGCTAAGCACGCTTCCTTGGGGACTCCCTCATATTGTACAAGCTTTGTAGAGCAAGCGCCTCTGAGATCAACACAGAAAGAGCGGTCTTTTAAGAAGTTTTGTATAAACAGAGCCAAGGGTCCGCGAACTCTCATGTCGTATAGCTGCTGTAGAATCAAGCGCCGCCAGACTGTGCCATACGCTTTTTCTAAATCGAAGAAAATTGCGGTGACAAACTTTTTCCTAGAGAAAGCAAGGCCAATGGCATGGTTAAGTATAGCAAGAGGGTAGAGTGTAAGACGATTTGGGCGAAACCCAAATTGGGACGGAGAAAGAAGCTCCTGTTCTTTAAGGTACCACATCAGGCGGTTGTTCACCATGCGTTCGAGCAACTTGCAGAGACATGAGGCAAGGGCAATTGGCCAATAATTTGTTGGGTTGGAAGGGTCTTTTCCTGGCTTGAGAAAAGAGGGATGATGCTGTGGCGCCATTCTTGGGGGAAAGTTCCAGAGAAGAAAATATTATTAAAAATTGTTAAGAGGCACTGGAGGGCATTACGTGGGCATGTTGGATTAGGGTATACGATATTAAATCTTCTGAAGGGGTAGAGTTCTTACACGATGAGAGTGCCTCCTGGAGTTCTTTTACCAAGAAGGGTTCATTGTAGCACAGTTTCCTAAAGGTCTTGAACATTAGTGGTTGCGATTCCATTAATGCTTTGTGAAGATTGAATTCGGGGAGGAGGGGTCCATGGGAGATTAAGCCGAGACTATTCGCAATAAGCTGTGCAACGTCCTGGGGGAGCACTGACGAGGTTGTAATTGTGACGAAGGATAGGGAAGTGTGGGTGTCGTGACGAGCCGCGGATTTTATGTATTCTTCGCCAAACCTTGGCTAGAGGAGTGCGGGAATAAATAGAGGATGTGTATTGGATCCACGAGTGGCGCTTTGCCTGACGGAAGGTCTGGCGGACAAGGGCGCATTGTCTTTTATAGTTGATGTATGAAGACGTGCTGATATCATCTCTGAAGGTCCGATGTAGCCCGGTGAAAGTGAACAGCGATGGCATTAAGGTTTGTGCGGAGGGTTGGGGGGTTGGGGGGGGGGTAAACGGTATATCCGTGCGGACCAAGATGAGGTTGCCATAAAATTGGGGATGTAGAAGGCTGACTTGGGTATAGCTGGCAGGAGGAAAGTAAGAGGGATCTGGGAGCTTCGTTTCACTGAGGCAAATCACTTCGGGGAGAAATTGTTTTAAGAGGGCCTGCAGCGAGCCGTATTTGGCTCTTAGTCCGCGGATATTCTATGTTAGGCAGAAGGTTGATGGCGTTAGATCGTTGAAGGGTGAGTTGCACAAAGGGGCGGGAGTATGGTTCAATCGTTTTGGTCCGGGCATATTCAGAGAGGGGGCGGTACGTTATTTGTGGGTACATCATGACCGTTGGTTAAAGGGTTTGCTGGTGATTGGTGGGTAGTTTCCTTGGTGGTCTTAGAAGAATTTGGAGATGATGTCGGGTCGTAGGAAGCTATGTTGGCAGCTGTACAACCGGGAGGTATATCATAATCTGTAATCAGGAAGTGACGGTTAGGTAGGACGAAGGGCATAAGGCAAGGTGATGAGTCGGCCAAGTAATCACACGATTGATCAGGGTCAGTTGTTGGAGTGGTTTCTGCGGTTTTATTTAGGCATGGTGATATCAATGATCTTGTCTATACAGTGAGGATGGTCTGGCGGACCGATTCCATGTAGCTTGGCGAGCGAGAGCTCTATAGGCTCTCTCTCGTAGGGTGGAGGCATTTTCTTGGGGCTATACGAGGTACATGATTTAATGTCGTAAAGCCACGTTTCATCTGAAGAACTCATTGCTCCCGGGGAGCGTGGGACATCGTCCTCGAGTCGGGTGCGTTTGTCGTTGCAGGGGCTCAGAGAGGAAGGGTCGGAGAGAGAAGGTAGAGAGCGCTTACAGCCTCCACCTCCCTCACGATTGATCCGTGGGGGGGGGGGCTAAGGATTTCACTATCAGGAGTAACATTGGGCAGCGATAATCTGCGGTGAAAGGGAGGAGGGGTCAGCGGCTTACTCTGAGTAAGGACAGTTTCCGGATTTATCGGACCCTCAGTAGAAACGGGTGCCTGAATAGTTGGTCGATCGCAGATGTCATCATCGACTGGGATCGCTGAGGGTTCAGTTGCTGATGACGCAAGGGCAAGTTCACTATTTGATGCATACAGAGGCGAGTGAGGTGATAGAGTTCGGAGTCTTCCCCCTCGATGTCTCTCCTTGCGATTGGGAGGTGACTCGGATCTTGAAGATAGTTGTACCACATGTACTTCGGGCGACAGTGGCACTCTTCGACGGGGAGAGGTGGGCCGTGCTCCATCAAGACTGGGAGACAGCATTACCTCTTCCATTACTTCGCCTTGCTGCGAAGGTGTAGCTTGATGCGTGCGCTGCTTCAAGGGAATGATAACGGTTTGATCTAGAGAGGCTGTGATCGGATGGTCGGCACGGAATGAAGATGTACTAGCTTTGGGTTGAGCTACGAGAATGCTAGGAGAACCACACGTCACAGCGGAAAAGGTGCGTGTTGACAACGTGATGCCTTCTTCACGCATGTCTATTTTCGCTTGACGTCTAAATATGCCAGATCGTATGGAGCGAACGCGGATCTCCTGATGGTAGAGGTAGTGAGGGCACTTCTTGTGGCGGGGTATGATGTGGGCCGCTACAGTCGAGGCATTGCGTCTCTTCTGTGCAATCTGGGGCAGTGTGTCCCAATTTTCCACATTAGAAGCATGGGTTCTCGGTGCTCTTACAATATTTTGCCGAGTGGGCAAATCTGTTGCCGTTATGGCACTCTAGTGGGGTACGGTGTTCTTGGACTCTTATACGTGTTCCTGCAAATTTTATAAACTGTGCTATCGTTTGCTCTTTTAGAGTTATCTTAGCAACCCTAAATGGAGGAAGGGAGGAACAAGATTGTTTTTTGAAAATACTAATCGACTCAACATTGTGTTAGTCTGAAAACTTCTTTAATGGCGGAAGAGATGAATTGATCTGTAGCATCAGGTCCCGGGAAGAAGTTATCTACCAGGACTGTGCAATTCCTGACATTAAATTCATTTATGTCACAGGCGGAGATTTAGAGCCGAGAGATTGTTGGCTCAACAGGCGTTTGGAAAAGGACGACTGTGGTAGCGCGGACTATTACTTCCGCGCGTGAGTCTGCGATTGAGAAGTCAAGGGTGGCCTTAGGGAAAAGTTCTTTAAGGCGTGGTACGTGTGTAAACCACAGACCTTTTGTTCTTCTGGAACACGATGATATATAGCAAGACCAATCAGAGGGAGCTAGGATGCTATGTAGGTTTGTAGTCTGTTTTCGGCGGAGGTTAGGGGGCCGTTGAGCACGAGAATGTTGAGTAATATTGCGAGAGGGCGACCTCAAAGTGGTTGCTGCGACGCTTTGCGTTTGAGGGCGAAATAGAAGCTGTCGTGTAGGCCTCGAACCCGCCTGGTCTGAAGAATGGTCCACGAGCATATCCGGTGGAGGAGCAGAGGGCGGGTGATCGGGAGTTTGTTTTTTTTTTAATTTCCATCATTGGGCATGGGGACCCCGTTCTTACTGCGGGATGCAAACGCTAATCACCCCACGCAGTAGCCCGCACTGCGAGGGATAAATACGGGGCCGGCAAAGCCGGCAGCCACTATTCGGGGCCATACCTCCAGCCCAGTGGCCCTGCAGCTCATCAGCATGGCGGCTCCACTTTGGGCTGCGTAAAATTGATAGTTCGTCGAGATAAAGATAAGGGGTGTGAAAGGATGAGGGTGGGGAAGGAGCAGGTTTTAAAAACCAACCACTCCAAACCTGAGCTCAAGGGTGATGTCCTGCCCCCTCTCAGCCCCTATCCGGAATAGTTGACTGAAGAAGCTGGTCGGCAACCATCCTGTGAAATTAGAGGCCGACCAGAGAAAATTGTGGAAGAGATTGTGTGCAATGTGAGGATGTAGGTTAAGAAAGCAGGCTTTCAGAAGCTGGGACCGGACGGAGCGCTGAATCCTATCAGCACGGCGGCCAGGATGGCAAATCGCCGCGCTCCTTACGGGGCATTAGTAACAGACTGATTTTTAGAAGAGCTGCACTGCGCCTATTCACATTTTCCACCGTCCTTTACAGTCTAGGAATTCTGTACTGCCCAATGCAATATCTTCATGCATCAGCGCTCTAAATCTTTTTAGATTTGTACAGCCGGATCTGGCTGTAGGAAAGTTACCTTTGCCATTACCTGCTGCTCAACAGTACTCACAAGCATGGTGAATTCTTACCTCCTCTTAGCTGGTTTCCCATGCCCTTTGCCTGACGCCAAGTTAGTTTACGCTAATTTCAGTGTTCTGAAACACCAGATTCACTCACCATCATCGTACAGGAGTCCACCTCAGGTCGCAATGCATGGCTGGATTTTATTTGACACGTACGAGCTAAGACTGCCGATTCTTAAGCCTGCTCTTTTAAATTAGTTTCCGTACCCTCCCTCATTTATTACTTCGAGACTTCTAGCTTCGCTTAGGTTGTCCTTCTCCCAGCCTCAAGAAGTACCGACTACCCCAAGGTTCGATGCCAAGCCTTTTGCTTCTTATAGATTCACTCGTCCCCTATCCACCGAAGATTGATCTAGCGATGAAACATGAAAATAGCCATAACTCTTGTAGAGAGATTTGCTTATCACCTTCTCTTCGCCTGACTGGCTATAGGGTCTTTTCGCTCGTCACCAGTAGACGAGCGAATAATATGCTCACAAGGCAACGTCTTCCTTATCAGAGGCAAAACTTTGATAATACTTTCTTCCGCTTCTGCGGAATGCAAAGTTTTTTGGCCGCTATCAATCTTTCCATCCAATAAAGTCCCTCTCTGGTACCTTCTTAGAACCTTTTCAGCAATACATAGTAGCGCATACCCATGTCGAAAACGCAAAAGTACTGGCTTTAGTTTACCAAATAGACAGTTTTACTGTACAACTAATCTTAGCAGTCTCTTAGCATACCCCCACCCTATTTAGAAAAAATCTCCCTTTGTCAAACTAAATTTTTCACAACTCTAGGCACAAAGACTTATGGAAGAAATTAGGCCTATTAACAGAATACCCCGTTTACAATATTTTAGTCGCAGGCCAGCAGCAAAGATGTTTTTCTGATACAGACATAATTTGATGCACATTCACAGTATTTCTAATATCTATAGTCTAAACAAAGAAGGGAAGAATGGGGCAACTTTAGAGGGTCAACGCTTAAAGTCTATAATGGACGACAATGTACAAGGTATCTATATTAAGTCAGATTTATGAAAAACCCGTGTTAATTAATTAGCGAATAAGTTTGCATTTTTATTAGCATTAACAAAAATCTAATTAAACAATAAATCTTAAAAATAGATAACTAGAAGTTACTCTGCTTCGGCATCCGCTCCAAGAAGACTTAGCAATGTTTGCCTGTAATCTCCAGCAGTGTCACTCTGGAATTAGAAGTAAATATAGGTCAACATTTCACTACCTCCCGCAATAACCCCATCTAATTCTGGTAAACTTACTTTGATTTGTTCAATCAAGTCTTTGTTGTAAAGTTCCTTGTACTTTTTTTTAATGTCTTCCATGTCAACCTCGCATCTTGATACAATAATCCGGATTAGTGCCCAGTCATCAGTACCCAACCCAACCATTGCACAATTTAGGGCATCGGCGAAGAAAGTTGGAAGACATTTTGAAGATTTATCTGCAATGAAGGATCCGTAGTCAAACCTCCGAGACTATAGTAATGACAAAGCTAAGTTAAGCAAGTTGAGGATTACAATACTTACAGATTGCTTCAATTGCTTTTTGGGCATTGCCAGAAAAATGCTTTTCCACGAGAGCCGTGAAGTCTCCGCATTTCTCAGCAAATTTCTCGAAGACGTTCTTGAGAAAGTTAAAGGATCGAGAAGTGAGGATTGAGCAAATTCCATCTTCTGTTACATCTATAAATAGAAAATCCTTTAAGTTAAAGTTTAAAGAGTACACTAATACTATGGAATCCTTTTAAGCATATACAAATTCACTAAACACCAAATGGCAGTTTGATCTACTTTATATATTTGAAATCTTCATCGTATTCTATCGGTACTAAAATCTTGCTAACTAAAAAATATTACAATACCTTCGCTAAGCAACTGTTCCACTACTTTCGAAACCGAGCAGTCAGAATCATCTCTGCTGGAAGACATCACGCTCAACATGATCTTTTGGAAGGATCCTTCCGTATCCTCTTTCACAACTTCCTCCATGGACTTCTCGAATTTCTTCTCGAAAGATTCTTTGATATTTCTGCAAGATGAGAAGTCTTAAATAAAGGAAAGTTCAAAGAATGAATTTTATCCAACTTTAAGCGAATCTTAAGATTCGAGATTCTTTAATATTTGCGGAGCAATACATCTTTAGTAGAGAATTCCTAGTTAGGAGAGGAAACTTTATATCAACCGTGCAAACAAGAACTACAAAAGCCACTAATATTAAATAGGATGTACCTCTACTACCCGTGTAAGATGGCCAAGAAGATTTGGTAAGATTAATTACTTTCCTCCATCCTTCCTAGACTCACTTTATAGATTCGTCATCTCTAGTGCAGAATATTTCAATTAGTGCAGATTCGTCCGTTCCTGCGCCCTTAGTGGCGTATTCCACTTGTTCTGCTAAAAATAGGGAGGATGGCTTCAACAAGGACAAAATTACTTTCTCGAATACACCAGTTAATTCTGCCTTCAAATCTTCGTTGAAGTCCTGAAAAATTTGATTTTTTTTATTAACTAACCGATTGTCCAGAGACTGAGAAGGTTTACTTTAATAAATGGTCTTAAAGATTTCTTTAGCCGTGAAGGGGAGAAGTGATTAAGTGAGAAGCATCTAAAAGAGAAGTTCGTCGTTTAAGGCTAAGCAACTTCGCCACTCCCACCGGGTATAATGGCGGTAGCTTCGTAATACAGTACGGGCAAGTTAAGTAGCCTAACGCCATTAATTACCCATTCCCAGTAAAGTAATTTTGTCGCGTTGGGCACCTAGGCTCTCTTTAATGTAAGCTATCTAAGCTCTAACATGCTCGGCGACATTTCTTCTTTGATAGTCTAATCTTACCCGTTCGTACATTTCCTTGTATTTTTCTTCTATTTTCACCCTTTGATCTAAAGTTCTTTTGGTCAAAATTTTAATGATTTCTTCTTCGTTTGTTCCAAGTCCCTTCATAGAGTTTCGGAGTTGTTCGCAGTCTTTCTCTGGCTCGAAGGGAACGGCGGGTTTGAGCGAAGGTCTCTGCAAAAGAAACTTTTCTACTTCAAGGAAATAGTGGAAGTCTTCAGTTCACGAAAACTGAAACTTTATCGAGGGGGAAATGGGGGTAACAAACTGAACGGAGTGATAAAAGTATTTAAGGAAGGGGGGTTATCACTTCTTTGCACTCATTTAAGACCGTACCTATTTAATGCTAATAATCAGTTAAACTTAAGATACGACCATGAGTATGGACATAATAACAACCGTAGCGAAAGAGACTAGCTGAGACTCTGGACATAACTAGACACGAGTTTAGCTTGGATGTAATCGAAAAAAGTTTCGATCCAGTTAGGCCGCAGTCCCAATAGATAGACTGACGAAAAGGAAATTTTTGAAAAAACAAACCAACTGCCCACTTACGCAATCTTATCTTAGAGACTAGATTTCTAGGAAGATTGTATCGAGAACAGTGTACAGACCTTTAGTCACTTGTATGCTTGAAGTAATAATGCTCATACCACTTCTGCTCAATGACTAGACACCCCTCTCCAAATGAGAGAGGGGGTCTCTATTGCCTCCGAAAGAGAAGATACGTCAATAGTTTCCAGCTATTGGCAAAGTGAATGGGGCAGAATTGCGGAAGCAATGGTAGAGACGTTATAAATATCACGGCCTATGGAAAATATGGTAGAGATCGAAAGTGTATACTAGTAAGTGCGTAACTCTCCCGAGCGGGGAAAGGGGCGAGCCTACTTATAAACTAGGCTTTGATGATCTGTACTTTTAATTTGCGCTTAAGAAAAAAGTAAGAGGAAGTTGGGGCTGCTTAAAGTGTTTAATTTCCGAGGGATGTAGTGGTTATATACAGAAATTAAAATGGGTACAAATGTCCCCAAGATTAACAAGCTTAAGTAAACTACTCCTCGATGACGGCGGGAGGGTGTAAGTTAAAGGTCTCGCCATAAGTTTCTTAGATTATGGTCAACGTCTTAACTTCTTCAGCAAAGACTCTTGCGATGGCAAGATAGTATACAAGGTCTAAAGGGCTTATCAAGAAAATCTAGTACAATTTAAAGCCCGTCTTTAATCATAGAGCACAACAGCCTTAAGGGCTGTCGTTAAAAACCAGAAATCATCAGTCATTTCATCTAACCGATGTAATAAACTGAGAAAACTCACGAGTCCAAAGTTCTTTCGGTGATACTCCAATTCCCGGAGCTGCGCATCGTACCAAAACTTCCAGACTTCGGAAAATGTAGGCATGTTTGAAGTTAGACACGATCACACAAAGTCACACCGTGGTGAAGAACAAGGTTACTAGTTCGAGGCAGGAATCGTACTGACAGAAGCATTCTGTCATAATCTAATTTAGACTTTGTTTAGCGTTTTCTCATCTACAAAGAAATACAAGGAATTCATTTCCTAAGGTATTTGGGAATTTCTAAAATAATTATTAATGATCACAAACTCGGCCATTCGGTTCAATTCCTTCAAATAATTCGTATGTTAGTGAATAATAATAAATATTAAGGCTGCAGTAAAATTTTTGATCATAAAATTTATCATAAATTTATGTTTTGGGTTTCGAAATCCATCTTCAATGACCGTAGAGAAAATAAGAGCAATGTTTAATGAATCTAAGTACAAATCGTATATATTTATAGTTAAAATATAAGCAAACACATATGAACTCTTAAACACATACACACTTATACAAGACAACCCCATTACTTAGTATATGTGCAAAAATAGAGAGCGAGTTTATAATGGAGAAGGGAACACGTGAAGATGACAAACAGGATTCTTTTCATTGGAATTCTTTTATGCCATGTAATGTCATAAATCTTTTCTTTTAACAATGGTACAGAAAGGCAAAAAGTGCCGCGAAGTGATAAAAAATAATGCATTCTTAACAATCATCAGAGACCAACCTTTTGTGTTGTTTCGCCTCTGTATACAGAAGTCAGAAATCGAATATTTTGATGTAGCCTACTAGTTTACTTGTGAGGAGTTTTGTTAAATTTTAGTAGTTGTGAGGGAGGGAGGGGGTGACTTTGCATCAGAGTTGAGAGTTGTGCTTGTGAATTTAATAAAAAATGGATTACATCACTCTTAATTAAATTAGTTTCATCTTTGTCACTGTCTATAATAGAAAAATCGTCGAAAATGGCATGCGAGTAAGGCTAGACAGAAGTGAATCTGATGTGGTTGGGGTTCTATTGTTACTGACAAGATTCGCACAAATACATACGAGCATATAATTTAGGCTTCGACGATCCAAGATAGGCCTCGCATTTACATCGCAAGGAGTTGCATTTATAAATAATTGAATATCCAAGTACGGTTGGTATTTTATTCTTGACATGAATAAAGACTCTTAGGGTTTTGAAATAGGCCTAAAAAATTAGTGGCATCGAAAGATGGCTTTAGAATGGGAGAAAATTGGGACCAAAGGAAAGAGTTGAAAGATCACAATATAAGGGAGAAATATATGTCTAGAGACATTTTCTATTGTGACGGTATAAGATATAGAATTACAGTCTTAAGAAACTCTCTCTCTCTCTCTCTCTCCCTGAATATAACAAGAGGAGCGAAAATAAAAAAAAGGAAGAAGACTGCAGAGAAAGTTCTTTTGGGGGGAATTCTCGCAAGAAAAGGGTTCGTGTCTTTGGATTCGTAAAGCTTCGAGTTGTCTCTGAATCTAAAAAAAAAATTAGAAACTCTAACATTCAAGAACTAATATCGAAACTAATTTTTCTAACGTGTAAGTGAAATTACTAAACTTTTAAAATCTGATTAAGTGTAGACTAAAAACTATAAAGGAGATGTTGAGTTAAAATTTGTATTAAGGAAGGTAAGAATGGTTCAGTCACACAGGTTTCACGGATATTTATTTCGCCGGAAATAAGTAGAATAACTAAGGTATGAGTAGGATAGGGTAAAGTGAGGTTGTTATAGCATTAAGTTCGAAGTTTGTAGCCTTGAGACTTAGAACAAGTATATCGGAGCCTGTATAATTGAACTTTCGGTAAACTGATATCGAAAAACTTAAAGGTTTGTGAGTTGTTCTTATATCGAAGGAGGAAATAAAGCGATTGTTTACTCTTTTCTGGCTAAATCTTATATCAAGATGAAGAGTATAAAATGTTAGAGGTTCTGAGTATTCTGTGGATGATGTGTTTGGATATGGTATGACCTTTTGTGTCCTGAGTGAAAGTCAGGGGGATGGGAGAGACTGGCTGTGAATCAGAAGGGGGGGCGAGGTGAATTTCCTTTTTAATGTAAACCAGTTATGTAGCTATTTGAAGTGCTTGTTTAAGTTTCTTGAGACTGATGTGGCGTGGAACGGTAAAGTTTAAAGTGGCCATGGATGTGCGTTATCGGGATAGTTTTGATTAAAGTTTTACCCGGTTTCGCAAAACTTCTGTTACACTCGTTTTTTTATCTTTTTGATCTTCCGAGAGGTGTGTGATAGAAAAAGTTCCATCAAACTTAAAGTTCCACATTTCCAGTATGTGTATTACAACGGTTTTTTTCTCCATTGTGTGCAGATGTGTCGAGATTGAAGTGAAAGTAATCGAGATCTCTGCTCTCCTGCGCGCGGCCAGGATATCTCCAAGGTTCACTAGGTGTACGGGACCAAGGACCGGCCCTCCTTGATGGCGCTCGGCGTCGTGATTTCCAATTGTAAGAAGATTTGCGGTTCGCGGCCGATTACAGAGACATCTTGGCCATGAAAGACATGCCTTGGATGAGAAAGATCACGAAGAAGGCGGACAACGTTTTTCAGGAGGACTGTGTCCCGTCCACGTGGCCAGGACCGTGCGAGAGTGAGTGGGTTGAACATGAACTTCTGATCGAAGGACTTTTGACCGCGGGAGTCGGCCGACCTCAACCTTCTCGACTAAAGCGTGTAGGCTCATGGCGAGGGAAAGGCCTCCAAGGTCCGCCACAACAACGTTGACGAGCTAAAGTCTTCCGTCAACCGTGTGTGGGCCCCCATGAGGAAAGACTTTAACCACAACGTGTGCGCGGACTTCAGGTCCCGCCTGGAGGGAGGGCTCGTCGCCGAAAGTAGCCCTATTGATTAATATTACAATTTAAACATATATTTATATGTTAAAACAGTAAAAACGTGTCTACCTGCATCAAAACTATCATTGTGTCCGTTGTTGAGAGCGTCGTAACGAGTGAAACAGGACTTTTGCAATCCCCGGTATAGTGTGTGTATTGTTCTGGTGTTCAGTACTGTAGTTGTTAATGTTTTTCTCTTAATCTTTTTTGGGTGTGTGAGATAGGTATGATTGGCTTATTTCTGTCAGAGGAGTAGTTTTGCAAGTGTTTTTGAGATTGTTAAAAATAGTGAGAGAGGTCTGCAAAATGAGAAGAGGTTCTGAGGTTTGTTTGGTTTGAAGATGGACACAATATATGCATGTTTCAAGAAGGGGGGAGGGGAATGGTACTGTATTACCAGGAGTGTTTGAAGATTGGGGAGGAATCCCATTTGAATAATATTATTTCCCCACCTCCTAAGACAGTATTTCGGGAGAGAAAGCAAGCCGTTACTCCCCTCTTCCTCCCCGCCCCTGTTGATTCGCCGCCAGTTTACCGTGAAATTCAGATCAAAGCTTCTTTCCGGTCATCTCAACCTTCCCTCCACCCCCTCTTGAGGGAAGATTGCTTTGTGGATTTGCCGTGAACCGCGTTTATAGCCCCCGCCGCTGTCGCCCGTCTGGCTGCTGATCCCAGCCGTTGACACTTCCTCGTAAGGAGGCGCTCGGTTCATCACGGCCGATAACGAAGGTTAAGATGGTCTCAATCTCTCTCTCTCTGTTTTGAATAGCTCCGGGTATATATGCACCCACTCCAGGCTGACAGACAGATTCGGTTAGACGCGACTTCCCCGAAAGGAGTGCAATTCAACGAGCTCTCTCCCAAGAAGTGTGAGTGACGGTCTCAAGCCAAGAAGAGCTGGACATCACCCCCGTGTCTTCGGGCCAGGGAGAAGAGTCTCGTGAGGCAACGTCAGCCTTTCTTATCCGCCTTCGGATCAAGGATTGGAGAAGCCGTACTCCGAAGTTCTGGTCACCTCTTACGACAAGAGGCCCATTAGCTCACTCAAGCCGAGTGTAGAGGAGTCATCTCCCCCCCACCCCCTTTGAAGTTTGTTCGGTGATCCTTGAGGACAGGAGGCCCGCATCTCGCAAACACGAGTTCGAGAAGAGTAGCCCCACCCGCTGTGGGTTCTGTGGCTACCCTTCGTGAGTAATCAAGGTCGCCAAGACCTTCCTCAAGTTGCCCCACCTTACCCTCGAGCTTCAAAGGAAGTAAATCATTCATTACCCTCAATCTTCCATTATAACCATTCCCTAACCACGGTTATCTTATTAGTATTCGGACCTTAAGTCCGTCTCATTTGTGTACCATTTACAAGTTTCACTATTTCTTATTTTAAAAAAAGGCAAAATTGCTAGTAGCTAACGATAATGTTAAGTAGCGTAGGTTTAACATGCACGAACCTACCTGCTTCATTTCGCAACACCTTTATTTATAGTATATACTGAGTGAATTTAACGTGAATTTTGGCAACGTGAAACAAATTTCCTTCAATTATCTGATCATATACATTTATCAACAGATAAAGCACTATGCTTTGGTGCAAAAAAGCGGATAACTACGTGACAGCTCAAAGAAAAAATTCAAAAAGAAAATGTTCAGTATTAGATGATGGTCCTTCATGCAGCGGTGTTAAAGTAAAGACATTACTGAAGTGTTTTGCGTTGAATGCTAAGAAGGTCAAACAATCTGTTATTGATAAGCTGATTGCAGATTTTATCATAGAAGGTGTGCATCCCCTATCAACCATGGAGTAACCAGCTCTTGTAAGATTAATTAAAGGTGAGTTCTGAGTTACAAATGTTGTTTACAATTATAGTATTAGTAGTACAGGTTAATCTCTTATAACGACCGAATACTAAAGCGTTCGAATCATTAGTAACTACGTAGGCTATATAACCAAGTTAAATCAAGGAAGACATATACAAACAACAGAGGTTAATATATTGCAATAATTTCTTGAGAATCCACATACATATCTTCTTAAAGCGCGCTATCATTTACTTGAAGATATTATTGGATAACTTTTTTCAGGAATAATTAGTACAATTATCGATTGATTATATGTATTTATTAGATGAATTCCTATAACGATGTATTTCGTTATAGTAGCAATACCTGTATATCATTTTGTCAAAACTAGCATGTCCGCCCGTCAAAAATGTAGGAAATAAAGCTTGATAATGTATATATTCCTAACACTACTGAAAGTCAATATTTTACTATGTAATTCTGAATATGAAGAACTAATAATATATTTATGAATTAATTTACCAGTCCTATATAGCTATAGGATATTCATATAGCTACATTTTATATATAAAATTCCATATGCATATCATATATTCTCATTTTACTGTGAAAATCAATTTCACTCACAATAATCACACATTCCACTACCGAGGGTCTAAATTTTCAGTTGACGTCATTTCAAGGCGGACGCTAGGCCGAAATCTTATAAAAGAAGAGAAAGTGACAAGAGCTTTACTGAAGAATAAACTAGACAGCACCTCTTACTTATGTCTTACTACAGATATTTGCTCAACTCGTCACCGTAGTTTTTGGGCGTTACAGTTTATTGGGTATGTTAAGATTTTGCTCTTTATCAAATATGAAATTGAAAATGTCTTTACAGTTAAGGAGTTATCAGTTCTTGGCTGAAAGCAGAGCTATTTGTTGGTAGAATTTATCTCGATTATATTAATATGTAAAATTTATGGAAACATTTATGAGACAAACATTGGACTGTTATTTCAATTATGTTTCAGCTTGAGGAAGCTGCTCTTGTCCGTCACAGTGGAGTATTGGCATGCTGTCGCTTCAAAGGAGAACATAACTACATCAAGATTGCTGAACATATGGAAAATATCATCGATGAATACGATATCCCCTTGCAGAAAATCACGAGCACCGTCACTGATAATGGCTCTAATTTTGTTAAAGCATTTAAGGAATTTGCAGTCACTGCTGCTAATGTGTCCACAGATTCAGAAGATGGAATCCAGTTAGATGAAGAAGATCAGGTGAGCACGAGCTGGAAGATAGTTTCTTAATGAGAACTGCCTTAGATCAGGAAGAAGACATTTCGTCTGACTCATGCAGCTTCAGCCTACCTAAGCATGTGCGCTGTGCCAGGCAGCAGGAAGGGCTCAATTGATTCCTGCTATGTAGTCATTGTGAGGAAGAGAGAAACACTGCTCTGGCCGTCAAAGCCTCGCGGACATTTTGGTCCCCTCAAAGACGCGCTCATTCCCCGCAATCCCTGCATGTGCATAAACCCAGCAGAAAATAATCTTAACATCCGCTCGGTTCGCGGAGATCGTTGCATCAAAGGGGTATAGAGATTTCAATTTCCCGAGATTACCATGTTCTCCGAACCGGGCACAACGCGTTATTTCCTGTACTGAGTGGTTGGTTGTTACCAGCTCGGCTGTGAAGTAAAGGAAACGCCTGTTAGAGCTCTTGTGACTTCAAACATAAGGAATGCGGCGTAGAAGCTGACCACCTCTTCGGACTTGGAGCTATACGTGTACACTGGCACGGATCCAGCGCGACACGAATGGCGATCGAAAAAGTTCGAACGCAGTACTCCCGACGCAGCGGAAGCTTTGGGAGTAGAGACGTTGCGATAAATTGTCGATGGTATTTACATCTAGAGTAGATTCCAGACTAGAGCCAGAGGCACTACCGGTTTGAGTGATACACCGAGCTCTTGAGGAGTTTCCTTGGCCTAAACTCGAAGGACATAGGTTATAACTGACATTTGTCGACGGCATTAAGCACCGTCTAGATCGGATGCAATGAGAACCGTTGAAGACTGGGGGAGACGCCATGCCCGCGCGTACAAGCCCATAATACACAACGCCGCAGGACAATTGGTATCTCCCCGGCATCGACAAATAATCTCTCAATAGGGGACATCAGGAAGGCACCGGTTACCAGACGTAAACTGGTGTGGTAGATGACATCCCAAACCGCAATTCACAATCGGCTGCGGATGCGTATAACTTGCACCCTTAGGCAAGCTTTGGGTTAATAAAGGAACAATATACGAGAGCTGTACACTGAGCTCTCGCAGGCGTTTTTTTATGCCTGAACGCAAAGGACTCAGGCTATGACTACGTCTGTCAAGAGCATAGCAACCGTCGAGATCAGCCGCGGATGCCATGAGAGCCGTTGACGACTAAGGGAGACGCCATCACTTAAAGTGTTGAATGGTACGGTATAGCGAGTCTGGCCTAGATAGTTAACATATTTATCCCGCTATACAAATGAAAAAGTGACGAGGTTCAGCGCGGTTGTATATCTGAACAACAGTGGCTTAACATCTCCTAGGACAAATTACTGACATTTTACAAAAATAGATGTATTATATTGAACAATAGGTAATTACAAGAATTAAGTATTATTGATCAATAGTATTACTTCAAGAATCACCAGAATATTAAATAAGACAACAAAGCTTGGAGTTAGTTTTACAGAAATTACGTTAGCAAAAATAATTTATTGGTTTTAGTAAATTACCGAGCTATTTTGGAATTAGATATAAACAGTTTGAAATGGATACAAATCTATGTAATCAGTTTGAAATAAATATTAATAAGTTTTCCTTTTGCTTTTTGAAAATTGTTGCTTTTACATAACGTATAAGTTTATTTATTTTTTTGAGGCACAGAGAGAGCGAATAGATCGACCACACAATAAGATTTCTCGGCAGGAATGACTTTTGTGCGCTCGATGCAAGGTGACGGAGCAAGTCTGCCCTCTTGTAGTTGAAACCGTACAAAAACCCTTTTACATTTGTACAAATGGCTACACTTATTTTAATTTATTTTCAACTTTAGCGTAAAGCAATTTTTCCACAAATACCCCTTTCCCCCAAGAAAGCAGCGCATATATTTTCAAAAATAAGTTTTTAACTAATTTTTAGTCCAGGAACCGTCAAGATCTGGACAAACGACCAGAGCGGGTAGGCCTTCCAGAAGGTTGATTACAACTTAGGGAAGGCAAAGAACCCACATTGCCTTTAGACACTAACGAGGCACCGGCACACAGAGTGGGTATATTGTGATCAAGGGTTCAGACACAATCTATGGGTTGTGGTTGACTCAGGTGAACTTTGATAGCCCCATGTGGCTTTTCTCATCCGTTAAATTATGTTATGTTATGTTCCAACAGTGGCCTATGTCATATCCAAGAGCTAACCGTACGGAATGTGGCTTAACTTCTTCCAAGAAAAAATACCGACACTTTATAAAAATATATGTATTATATTTAACAAGAAATAGTTACAGGAATTAAGTATTATTTACCAATCTTATTACTTCAAGAATCACCAAAATCTATTCTTATCTTTTTATTATAATATAATAATGTATATAAATCCCTATTTGTTCGTCCGTTTGACCGCAGAAACGTGATCTGGGTTTAGACCGTCGCAGAGGAAAGTCGAAGAATATTGTCTACCGAGAAGTGTTGTGATGTAGCATTGGTTAAAGAATAATTTGTGATAAGTATAAAAATTTCAACCTGTATCTTGCTTATGAATTTTTATTTTTCACCTGGGCAGGGGGGGTACCTCATTCAGTAGACATCAGGGATTGTGAGGCTCCTATGGGACGTGTCACTCTTTTCCTCTAAGGTGATTTCAGGCAGACACTTCCAGTGATCCCTAAAGGAACCAGGGCAGATGAGGTCCGAGGTTGCCTAAAATCATATTCTTTGTGGCGCAATGTTAGAACACTGTTTCTAAACATAAAAATGTTAGCATAGTTATTTGGTGATCAATTGTCAGCACAATTTGCCCAAAACATTCTGAGAATGGGAAATGACAAGGTACTATTTATTAATGTTGATGGTGGAATAGAGATATCTCCTCTCTGCATAGTCATTAATACTGTTGATGATCTCAAGTCAAAGGTATTCCCCAATCTTCAGCAAAACTACAAAAACTACAACTGGCTGTGTGAAAGAGCTATATTGGCTTCGAAGAACAACACTGCAGAATCAATCAACAACTAATGCAGGCCCCCTTAGGAAGTCTACATATTTACAAGTCAGTTGATATAAAAGTTCCGCTGGCGGAACAGAAGTGCCGCTCTACGCATGAGAATAAGAATGTTTTTACCCAAACCAAGAAAAGAAAACCTAATTACGAAACCTCACCAATTTCTAGAAAAATTCACTGAATATCGACAGCAAATTCACCGATGAAGACCCAACTATAACGTAGAAGACATCAAAGAAAATACAAAAGAAACGATTTGCACTCACTACAAGATATACGAAAAAACAAAGACACTAAGCATAATACTAAAGTGATCAAAGTAATTTATTACTACGACAACAAATGCGCATTACATATCCAAGAACATTAGTTTTTTGAAGACAAATGGCTTGAACGCCATAATAATATAAACTATCCCAAAGACAACAAAGGAACCACAAAACAAGGAAATATTTCAAAGCGATAGGCCTGATCACCAGGCACTTAGCATCTCTTTGCACTCTACCACACTTCTTTCTCTTTTCACCACTTATCTATTTTCAGCTATCTGTCTCCACACCCTTTCTTTGTCCCCTACCCACATCTACCCACTTACATCATTCACAGTTGACAAAATTCCGTATCCTGCTCAAATAGACGATTATTCCACAGAGTTCCTAAACTCTCTAGAAACTCTTAACATACCTCCTCACCAATTTGAACTGAAGGTAGTAACTCCAAAAATGTGGTTGCGCAATTTGTATCCACTAATACTCTACAATGGTACTCGGCTGGTGGTAAAGAAGTTGATGCCCCATGTCATAGAGGCAGCCATTTTTACTGGAAGTGGAAAAGGAGACGATGGCTTCATTACCAGAATACCCCTAAATCCATCAGGGTCAGAATTGCCATTCACATTCAAAAGACTACAGTTCCCAATCCGTGTAAGTTTGCAATGTCAACAAATTCCAGGGTCAGTCAGACTTCATCAGTGGCAGGGTTGCAAAGAGAAACCTGTTTTCTCATGGTCAACAAGTGGCGTAGCTAGGGAAGGCATAATTTGAAGGGGAGCCCCAAACCATTATCCCATCCCTTTTTTGAATCACACAAACAGTTAATAAAACGGTTAAATTCTGAATTAAATTGTGTTAACTACTATTCATATTGTTGCTCTATCAGACTGATCAAATGTATCAATATAAATTTTGACTGGTATAGTTGTGGAATGTAATATCTCCGTTTCACATGTTGTAGTTTATTTCTTGTTATCATACATAAGTATTCTGTGTTAAGGCGTCTTAATAATTACTTTTATTGTTGCTGAATCAGACTGATGAACTGCATCAATAGGAATTTTGACTAGTATATTTGTTCATTAGGTAACATCTCGGTTTCGCGTTTTGTAGTTTATTTTTTAATCCTACATAAATATTCCCTATTAAAGTGTCTTACCTATTTTTATTGTTTTATTTGACACACTATCATACATACCAGAGTGGACAAAGATATTGCAGGAGTAGTTGTTTTCATGTCATTCGTAAGATCAAACATTCGTATGTCGGGGGCCCCCAAAGGATATAATGCCCCCGGCCCCCAAATTCCTAGCTACGCCACTGTGGTCAACTCTATGTTGGTTGCTCTAGAGTTGGAAGCAAAAGTAATCTCTTTGTATATACTCCACAAGGAAAAACTAAAAAACACTGTGCATCAAGAAGTTCTGCAGCGCTGCTGAACAACAAGTTTAGTTCATAGAACGAGAATATCGTTTGTGAAGAATAAAAAAGGAAAAAAGATCAGATCAGTCTTAGTTTATATCCGAACACACTTTTTTACCTGGCCAACACCGGTTACCTCTGGTAGTATTAAATAACACAAGGCTTGGGTCTAGTTTTACAGAAATTACGTTAGCAAAAAAAATTTATTAGCTTTAGTTAATTACCGAGCTATTTTGCCATTCGAAATAAACAGTTTGAAATGAATACAAATATATGTATATCAGTTTTTAATAAATGGTTTCAGACAAAAAGCTAGCTAGGTGGTGGCGGGAGGAATGAAGCCTCCGCAGCTCCCCCCAGGTGTACAATAGGCTACGTCAATTCCATTTAAAGAATATGCCCTCTAGGCCTAGCTCAGAAGAGATGCTGTGGACCTCTTCGATGAGGCAGAACTCCGGGGAAGGTCGGGCTCGCCATGAGAGTCTTTTCCTCACTCCGCCTCGAAACCTTAGGCGGGCGCAGCGGGGTTGGGCGGCTTTGAAAGCAGGGGGCCCTCTTTTAGGAGTTCCCGCCTCTCCGAGTCACCCTGTCTATTCTTGGTTAGGGGTGTGAGAACCGAAGTTCCTTTAGTGCTGGCCTCCTTTTGGAGGACAGTTTTAGGAGTCTCCAAAGACGATCTCATGACTACCGTGAGGTTACCCTCCTGTAAGTCTAACGATTCAGTGGAGTTACGTGGCCATTTCGCCTTACTGGAAACAGTCACGCTGGAGAAGTGGAGTGAAACTCTGGTTTTAGCCAATGTTGGGTGTTAGCCATTTGTGTCGCCAGCTCTTCCCAGAGGAACGCCGGGGATGGGGGAGGTAGAACCCGGAGAAGGGTTCTAAATAGGCGCGGAAGCGACCTTGTTCGTATGACTGGAGGGGCTAGGAGCAGTGAGTGCCTGCATAACATTTTAGGTATAGAGTGTCCCAGGTCACATTGGGTGCCACAGGGTTAAGTATTTATCCTCGCAAAAAGAGATTCGGTCCGAATCCTGAATGGCTAGCACTTCCTTTCCCAGGAGATGCTAGTCACATTGCGCCGAGGAATCAGAGTAAGGTTCTCTGCATTTGAAGCATCTGGCAGGACACTATAAGGACTTATCGTGTACAGTCTTGGTGCAATTTACCCTTATTCAGGGTAAACCCAAATTTTCACGGCTACACGAGCGACTAGTGTGGCCGAAGCGGTGGCAGTAGTAGCACCTCCGCGGTACTAGCACAAATGACTTGACTCGGCGGCGATACCAACCAACACGCAACGACTTAGGGAGCATGTCCCGATCGAACCTGACCAGTGTAGGGCTGGGTCTCGAGCCCCCTCCCCCCTTTCTGTTTTCTCATCACACCTTCGAGCTGCTTGACCGGTACTTGGTCGGACAGCTCTTCGCTGAAGCCTTCACAAAATTCATGGTAGAGTAAGGTGTCACCGTCACTGGCGAGCCATTGAATAGCCGAAAAGCACTAAAAATGGCAAACTTGGTAGGATCAGCAACATTCACCAGAAGGCTCCCGTCCGAGAATCGGTGAACTTCCGCTCTCTACCATTTAACTTGGCTAATGCTACGCTCTGATGGAACATGTTGCATTTGACCAACATGCTGCCATCTAAAGGCGAATGCCTAGAAAGCGTTTAAATCAAGCGGGCTTAAAAACGGCAGGTAGAATCTCAATGAGGGATCCCGACTTAATCGAGGATCCACTCAACACACTTGTAAATTTGGCATTTGTCTGGGTCTACCCACTCAAGGGTGCCTCGGGGCTGGACGTGCCTATTTTTGCCAGGTCGTTTGCTGAAGCGGCAGCGGA
Organism: Ceratothoa steindachneri; assembly: GCA_963969495.1. Taxonomy (NCBI): domain Eukaryota; kingdom Metazoa; phylum Arthropoda; class Malacostraca; order Isopoda; family Cymothoidae; genus Ceratothoa; species Ceratothoa steindachneri. Next base: position 11,219,140 of record OZ018338.1, read on the forward strand.
CCCGCCCATCCCAGGACCCTCGCGGAGGGAGAAAAATCCCCGTCCACTTGTTCTTTTGCCTCTTTTCTTATTTTTAGAAGAGGAGGGCGGAGAGCGAGCCGGCTTCTTTCCACTTCCAGAGGATGACCAAATACCGGCGGACCAGCCTCAGCCATGTCCTTCTCTTAAATGTAGAAGGTCCTTGCCTTTAAGGTGGTAAAAGTCTGAGGAGGAGGTCCCTCCTCTCCTTGTGAGTCATCGGGTGCCCGTGCCGCCTCGGGAGGACCTTGTACAGTAAGGTACTCAGGTTCTGTGTTCAGCACCGTGAAATGGTTCGCTCTAAGGAAGACCCTACTATTGGGACAGGGCTACCTTATGAGCCTGGGGACTCATAGGATCTAAATCCCCCCACTGAGGTCAGTGGGACCTCAATTGCGACCATTGGGCGAGGGAGCATTCTGGGTCCCATCACTGCCACTATCCTCGGATCAACGAGGTGTCTGTGAATGACCCAAGAGGTGACACTTCTTCTTACCCCTCTTATGGGGTTGAGGTGGTTCAAATGCCTCTATTGAGGAGGGGGGCGAGAAGAGAGGCTGCGCTTCGTCTGCCTCGCCGTGGTCTTTAGGGTTCCTTGAGAAGGATAAAGGGGAACCCCTCCTACAAGTGGAGAGTTACTGGAGAGTTACTCCAAAGGGAGTAACAGGGAGAAGTCGAGCAATCCGTACGTAATGGATAGGGAGAAACGCCCTTTCTGCTGGAAGAATCTTGGTTGGACCCCTGAGAAAGCACATTATGGGGGGGGGGGATCTCTATCACACAGATGCGCATGCACGACGGCGGCTTTGTAGAGGACAAAGGGGAAACCACTTTGCTGCAGAAAAATGGTTGGAAGGGTGACTTCCCACCAAACAGAGTGGTGCGGGTCACTGTTTTTCCCTCTCTGCCCTAACACCAAGTTTGGACGAGGATTTCGCGAGGGATATATACTCAGAAATTGCTGTCAAACTTTGAGGACCTATCAATACATGAAAGAACCTAAATTTGTGACCAGTGAGAAAAGGGTAGTGGGATATTTCCCGCGCATAGCCGCATCTTCCAATCCCATCTTGAGTTTTCGGTCTTCATCCTGCGTGCGTAAAAAAAACGTTGTTCGCACCTGTGCAACAATGCACACCGACTAAAAGTTGCCCAGTGTTCCGGTACATCCTCAAGGGTTGCCATTTCTAACTAATAAGCCAGAGAGGTAGAGCGACAGGGTGGATAGCCTTAGTAGGTATCAGAGATCAGAGAGAGAGAAAGAGAGAGAGAGAGAGAGAGAGAGAGAGAGAGAGAGAGAGAGAGAGAGAGAGAGAGAGAGAGAGAGCAAGATACGCGTCGCCTCGCCCTTCAATAGAAAGAGAGAGACAACAGACACCAGGACGACCATTTTTGTCTGCCCTAATGGAAATGCGAAATTATGAGACTCCGTGAGATGCTGCGATGACCTGAAATGCGGCATTCACAGAAAGCTGCGACAAGTGTGAGAGCCCAGAAGGTCCCATCTAAAGTCGGACAATGGTCGCCTCGCTGGCTTTAAACCTTCTCGCACTCGCGCTAAAAGACTAAGTCTATTCTAATCCGCTGTCCTCCCTGCCCCATCAGTATCCTCTGTCCGCCCCCATCGGTACCCGCTATTCGCGTCCTTTTGGACTCTGCACAATTCTCGCAGAATCCCTCAAGCTCTCGGTATACTCGTTAATTCACGTGAGTCTACCTCGACCCGCTTCCTCCGCTCCTCGAACGGAGCGCACTCAATCTTGATTCGTGTTACTCGAAAGCAAAATTTAAGTTCGTAATACACACTATCCAGAGACTATTGTTTGCACTTTGCGCCAAAGCAAGGATTACTCTCTCGAACCAAATCTTCGAGGTAACAGCGACGCGGAACTCTCCTGTGCAATTGCTCTCTAGTCCCCTTCCCCCTAGTGTAAGCCTCATCATCGGCTTAGTTTACACAAAAAGTCGTTCGAGTGTCCCTGAGTCAATAATGCCCCCCCCCCCTTAGCTGCAGAGACCCGTGTAAATAAAACTATTATAAAACCATTTAACCTTGTAAAATAATATTGATTTGCGTATTAGTAAAGTTATTTATGTACCCGTTTTTCTGTTATCCCCGAACTCCAAGATAGTCGACTATTGGCCAACCTACTTTCAGTTAATTTTCGCTCTGCTTATATTGTCAACTCCACACGCACTCATAAAGCAGATAGGGTGAACTTGACCCTATTCTACAACATCTATATTAAACTGGTGTAAGGTGCGTAGGGTTAACCTTCGACATATATATTAATCTGGTGTAAGATGTGCGGGAGTTAACCTACGACAGTAGGATTTAATAATCGTCAACAGGACGACTGAGATCTTAAGATCTGTTGTAGCAGAGCCACTGAGGGGACCTGAGACTCTCGTTGGCCGGACAGCCAACGAGGCAGTAAAATCCGTTCGTTATAAGCAATCCAGCTTTATGCACCGGTGAACAGCCGCAGGGAGGAATTCAGCCAATTAGCCGCGAAGAAAGGGTTATTGGGGAATAACCGAACTTCCCATTAATCGCGCCCCAACACCTAGGACCAATCAAGCCCTGGTCTCTTGCGACCTGTGAGCGTTAGAGGGCGTTATTTATTTAGGTTCAAAGCCTCTCTCTTGATACGGCATGATGAAGTTGGTCAGGTTATTAAGCCTAGCAAAAGGTGGAGGATGTGTAGTGGTAGACAAAAAGAATGCTGAGATGGAGCGCGGAAGAAGCGCACCAATAGCTTCCCCGAGCTCCGTCAGAGAGTTCAAGTCAACCCATCGACAGAGCTTCCCTAGTTTTCCCTCAGGTCGGGAGGAAGGGCAGCCATTCCCACTAATAACTGTAAAAAACTACATAGGGTACCCCTCCCCCATGCAGGGTTGGTCAATTCGAGAAGATTGTCCCCTGTCGGGTTCCTAAACAGGTAGGGAACAGGCGCTCTGATGAAGGGGCCTAGCTTTATGCGCAGATTGAGCAACCGGTCACGAGTTTCGCGCTTCCTTGCACTGAGTACATGGCATGAATAAGGTCAACTGTTCGGGCTGCATGGCAGGAAGCAGGTCAGCTGTAATGGCTGCAAGGCAGGATTGATGTCAGCGTTTCGTGCTGCATGGCAGGAATCAGGTTAGCTCTTCGGGTTGTATAGCAGGAATCAGGTTAGCTCTTCGGGCTGCATGGCAGGAAGCAGGTCAGCTCTTATGGGAGCATGACAGGAAGCAGGTCAGCTATTCAGGCTGTATGGCAGGAAGTAGGTCAGCTCTTATTGCTGCAAGGAAGGAAAGATGTCAGATCTTCGGGTTGCATGGCAGGAAAAGGGTCAGATCTTCGGGTTGCATGGCAGGAATCGGGTTAGATCTTCAGGTTAAAGGCAGGAAGCAGGTCAGCTATTATCGCTGCATGGCAGGAAGCAGGTCAGCTATTATGGCTGCATGGCAGGAATAAGGTCAGATCTTCGGGCTGCATGGAAGGAATAAGGTCAGATCTTCGGGCTACATGGCAGGAAGCAAATCAGCTCTTAAGGCTGCATGACAGGAATAAGGTCAGCTCTTAGGGCTGCATGGCATGAATAAGGTCAGCCCTTCAGGCAGCATGTTAAAAAAAGGTCAGCTCTTATACATGCATGGCAGAAATAAGGTTAGCTCTTATGGCTGCATGGTAGGAATAAGGCAAGCTCTTATAGCTGCATAACTAGAATAAGGTTAGCTATTCCGGCTGCATGGCATGAATAAGGTCAGCTCTTATAGCTGCATGGCAGGAATGTGGTTAGCTGTTATGGCTACATTACAAGAATAAGGTCAGATCTTATAACTGAATGGCAGAAATAAGGTCAGCTCTTATGGCCGCGTGGCAGGAATAAGGTCAGCTCTTATGGCTGAATGGCAGGAATGAAGTCAGCTCTTCGGGCTGCATGTTAGGAATAGGGTCAGCTCTTATGGCTGCATGGCAGTAATGAGGTCAGCTCTTATAGCTGCATGGTAAGAATAAGGTCAGCTCTTATGGCTAAATGGCAGGAATAAGGTAAGCTCTTATGGCTGCATGGTAATAATAATGTCAGCTCTTATGGCTGCATGGCAGGAATAAGGTCAGCTCTTTGGACTTCATAGCAGGAAGTAGGTCAGCTCTTATGGCTGCATTGCAGAAAGCAGGTTAGCTCTTCGTGTTGCATGGTAGGAATTAGGTCAGCTCTTCGGCCTGAATGGCAGAAATAAGGTAAGCAGTTCGGGCTGCATGGTAGGAATAAGGTCTGCTCTTGTGGCTGCATGACAGGAATAAGGTCGCTCTTATGACTGCATGGTAGGAATAAGATCAGCTCTTCGGGTTGGAGGGTAAGAATAAGGTCAGCTCTTAAGGCTGCATGGCAGGAATAAGGTCGGCTCTTATGGCTGCATGGCAGAAATAAGGTCGGCTCTTATGGCTGCATGGGAGGAATAAGGTCAGCTCTTCGGGTTACATGGCAGGAATAAGGTCAGCTATTATGGTTGCATGGTAGGAATAAGGTCAGCTCTTATGGCTGCATGGCAGGAATAAAGTTAGCTCTTCGGGTTACATGGCCAGAATAAGGTCAGCTCTTCGGGCTGTATGGCAAGAAGCAGGTTAGCTCTTATGCTGCATGGTAGGACTAAGTTCAGCTCTTATGGCTGCATGGTAGGAATAAGGTTAGCGCTTGAAGCTGCATAGTAGGAATAAGGTCAGCTTTTATGGCTGTATGGTAGGAATAAGGTCAGCTCCTATGGCTTCCTGGTAGGAATACGGTCAGCTCTTATGGCTTCATGGCAGGAATAAGTTCAGCTCTTATATCTGCATGGCAGGAAAAGGGTCAGCTCTTATGGCTGCATGGTAGAAATATGGTCAGCTCTTCGGGTTACATGGCAGGAATAAGATTAGCTCTTTAGGCTATATGGCAAGAAGCAGGTTAGCTATTATGGCTGCATGGCAGAAATGAGGTCAGCTCTTATGCTGCCTTGCAGCTGTAATGGCTGCAAGGCAGGATTGATGTCAGCGTTTCGAGGTGCATGGCAGGAATCAGGTTAGCTCTTCGGGTTGTATAGCAGGAATCAGGTTAGCTCTTCGGGCTGCATGGTAGAAATAGGGTCAGCTCTTATGCGTGAATGGCAGGAATAAGGTCAGCTCTTATGGCAGCATGGCAGGAATAAGGTCAGCTCTTATAAGTGCATGGCAGGAATGAGGTTAGCTCTTCGGGCTGCATGGTAGAAATAGGGTCAGCTCTTATGGCTGCATGACAGTAAAAAGGGCAGCTCTAATGGGTGCATGGTAAGAATAAGGTCAGCTCCTATAGCTGCATAGCAGGAATATAGTGAGCTCTTATGGCTGCATGGTAAGAATAAGGTCAGCTCTTATGGATGCATGACAGAAATAAGGTCAGTTTTATGGCTTCATGGCAGGAATGAGGTCAGCTCTTGTGAAAACATGGTAGGAATAAGATCAGTTCTTATGGCTCTATGACAGGAATAAGGTCAGCACTTCATGTTGCATGGCAAGAAACAGTTCAACTCTTATGGTTGCATGGCAAGAAGCAGTTCAACTCTTATGGCTGCATGGCAGAAATAAGGTTAGCTCTTATAGCTGCATGGTAGGAATAAGGCAAGCTCTTATAGCTACATAACTGGAATAAGGTTAGCTATTCCGGCTGCATGGCATGAATAAGGTCAGCTCTTATAGCTGCATGGCAGGAATGAGGTTAGCTGTTATGGCTTCATTGCAAGAATAAGTTCAGATCTTATAACTGAATGGCAGAAATAAGGTCAGCTCTTATAGCCGCGTAGCAGGAATAAGGTCAGCTCTTATGGCTGAATGGCAGGAATGAAGTCAGCTCTTCGGGCTGCATGTTAGGAATAGGGTCAGCTCTTATGGCTGCATGGCAGTAATGAGGTCAGCTCTTATAGCTGCATGGTAAGAATAAGGTCAGCTCTTATGGCTAAATGGCAGGAATAAGGTAAGCTCTTATGGCTGCATGGTAATAATAATGTCAGCTCTTATGGCTGCATGGCAGGAATAAGGTCAGCTCTTTGGACTTCATAGCAGGAAGTAGGTCAGCTCTTATGGCTGCATTGCAGAAAGCAGGTTAGCTCTTCGTGTTGCATGGTAGGAATAAGGTCAACTCTTCGGCCTGAATGGCAGGAATAAGGTCAGCAGTTCGGGCTGCATGGTAGGAATAAGGTCTGCTCTTGTGGCTGCATGACAGGAATAAGGTCGCTCTTATGACTGCATGGTAGGAATATGATCAGCTCTTCGGGTTGGAGGGTAAGAATAAGGTCAGCTCTTAAGGCTGCATGGCAAGAATAAGGTCGGCTCTTATGGCTGCATGGCAGGAATAAGGTCGGCTCTTATGGCTGCATGGGAGGAATAAGGTCAGCTCTTCGGGTTAAATGGCAGGAATAAGGTCAGATATTATAGTTGCATGGTAGGAATAAGGTCAGCTCTTATGGCTGCATGGCAGGAATAAAGTTAGCTCTTCGGGTTACATGGCCGGAATAAGGTCAGCTCTTCGGGCTGTATGGCAAGAAGCAGGTTAGTTCTTATACTGCATAGTAGGACTAAGTTCAGCTCTTATGGCTGCATGGTAGGAATAAGGTTAGCGCTTGAAGCTGCATAGTAGGAATAAGGTCAGCTTTTATGGCTGTATGGTAGGAATAAGGTCAGCTCCTATGGCTTCCTGGTAGGAATACGGTCAGCTCTTATGGCTTCATGGCAGGAAAAAGTTCAGCTCTTATATCTGCATGGCAGGAATAAGGTCAGCTCTTATGGCTGCATGATAGAAATATGGTCAGCTCTTCGGGTTACATGGCAGGAATAAGATTAGCTCTTCAGGGTATATGGCAAGAAGCAGGATAGCTCTTATGGCTGCATGGCAGAAATGAGGTCAGCTCTTATGCTGTATGGTAGGAATAAAATCAGCTCTTATGAGCTGCATGGTAGGAATAAGGTTAGCTCTTATGGCTGCATAGAAGGAATATGGTCAGCTCTTATGGCTGTATGGTAGGAATATGGTCAGCTCTTATGGCTTCATGGTAGGAATAAGGTCAGCTCTTCGGGTTACATGGCCGGAATAAGGTCAGCTCTTCGGCCTGCATGGCAAGAAGCAGGTCAGCTCTTATGGCTGCATGGCAAGAATAAGGTCAGCTCTTATCTGCATGGTAGGAAACAGGGCAGCTCTTGTGGCTGCATGGTAGGAATAAGGTTACCTCTTATTGCTGTATGGTAAGAATAAGGTCAGCTCTTAAGGCTGCATGGCAAGAATAAGGTTAATTCTTATGGCTGCATGGCAGGAAGCAGGTCAGCTGTAATGGCTGCATGGCAGGAAGCAGGTCAGCTGTAATGGCTGCAAGGCAGGATTGATGTCAGCGTTTCGGGCTGCATGGCAGGAAGCAGGTTAGCTCTTCGGTTTGTATAGCAGGAATCAGGTTAGCTCTTCGGGCTGCATGGTAGAAATAGGGTCAGCTCTTATGCGTGAATGGCAGGAATAAGGTCAGGTCTTATGGCTGCATGGCAGGAATAAGGTCAGCTCTTATAAGTGCATGGCAGGAATGAGGTTAGCTCTTCGGGCTGCATGGTAGAAATAGGGTCAGCTCTTATGGCTGCATGACAGTAAAAAGGGCAGCTCTAATGGCTGCATGGTAAGAATAAGGTCAGCTCCTATAGCTGCATAGCAGGAATATAGTGAGCTCTTATGGCTGCATGGTAAGAATAAGGTCAGCTCTTATGGCTGCATGACAGAAATAAGGTCAGTTTTATGGCTTCATGGCAGGAATGAGGTCAGCTCTTGTGAAAACATGGTAGGAATAAGATCAGTTCTTATGGCTTCATGACAGGAACTGCAAGAAGCAGTTCAACTCTTATGGCTGCATAGCAGAAATCAGGTTAGCTATTATGGCTGCATGGTAGGAATAAGGCAAGCTCTTATAGCTGCATAACTGGAATAAAGTTAGCTATTCCGGCTGCATGGCATGAATAAGGTCAGCTCTCATAGCTGCATGGCAGGAATGAGGTTAGCTGTTATGGCTTCATGGCAAGAATAAGGTCAGATCTTATCGCTGCATAGCAGGAATAAGGTCAGCTCTTATGGCTGTATGGCAGGAATAAGGTCAGCTCTTATGGCTGCATGGTAGGAGTAAGGTCAGCTTTTATGGCTGCATGGCAGGGATAAGGTCAGCTCTCATGGCTGCATAGCAGCAATAAGGTCAGCTCTTATGGTTGCATGGCAAGAATAAAGTCAGCTCTGATGGCTGCATGGTAGGAATAAGGTTAGCTCCTATGGCTGCCTAGCAGGAATAAGGTCAGCTTTCATGGCAGGAATAAGGTCAGCTTTTATGGCTGCATGGCAAGAATAAGGTCAGCTCTTAAGGCTGCATGCTATGAATAAGGTCAGCTCCTATGGCTGCCTGGCAGGAATAAGGTCGGCTCTCATGGCTCCCTGGCAGGAATTAGGTCATTTCTTATGGTTGCATGGTAGGAATAAGGTCAACTTTTTGGGTTACTTGGCCGGAATAAAGTCAGCTCTTCGGATTGCATGGCAAGAAGCAGGTCAGCTCTTATGGCTGCATGGCAAGAATAAGGTCAGCTCTTATCTGCATAGTAGGAATAAGGTCAGCTCTTTGTGCTTCATGGCAGGAAGCAGGTCAGCTCTTATAGCTGAATGGCAGGAAGCAGGTCAGCTCTTATAGCTGCATTGAAGAAGCAGGTCAGCTCTTCGGGTTGCATGCCAGGAATAAGGTTAGCTCTTCGGGCTGCATGGCAGGAATAGGGTCAGCTCTTTGCTGCATGACGGGAATAAGGTCATCTCTTATGGCTGCATGGCAGGAATAAGGTCATCTCTTATGGCTGCATGGTAGGAATAAGTCAGCTCTTCGGGTTACATGGCAGGAATAAGGTCAGCTCTTCGGGCTGCATGGCAAGAAGCAGGTCAGCTCTTATGGCTGCAGGGTAAGAATAAGGTAAGCTCTTATGGCTGCAGGGCAGAAATAAGGTCAGTTTTTATGGCTGCATGGCTTGAATAAGGTCAGCTCTCATGGCTGCATGGTAGGATTAAGGCCAGCTCTCATGGCTGCATGCAGGAATAAGGTCAGCTCTCATGGCTGCATGGTAGGAATAACGTCAGCTCTTAGAGTTACATGGCAGGAATAAGGTCAGCTCTCTGGCCTGCATGGCAAGAAGCAGGTCAGCTCTTATGGCTGCAGGGTAAGAATAAGGTAAGCTCTTATGGCTGCAGGGCAGAAATAAGGTCAGTTTTTATGGCTGCATGGCAGGAATAAGGTCAGCTATTATGGCTGAATTGTAAGAATAAGGTCAGCTCCTTTAGCTACATGGTAGGAATAAGGTCAGCTCCTATGGCTGCCTGGCAGGAATAAGGTCAGCCCTCATGGCTGCATGGCAGGAATAAGGTCAGCTCTCATGGCTGCATGGTAGGAATAACGTCAGCTCTTATGGCTGCATCGCAAGAATAAGGTTAGCTCTTATCTGCATAGTAGGAATAAGGTCAGTTCTCATGGCTGCATGGTAGGAATAGGGTAAGCTCTAATGGCTGCATAGCAGGAATAGGGTCAGTTCTTATGGCTGCATAGCAGGAATAAGGTCAGCTGTTATGGGTGCATGGCAGGAATAAGGCTAGCTGTTATAGCTGCATGGCAAGAATAAGGTCAGCTCTTAGGGCTGCAGGCTAGGAATAAGGTCAGCTTCTTTGGCTGCCTGGCAGGAATAATGTCAGCTCTCATGGCTGCCTGGCAGGAATAAGTTCAGCTCTCATGGGTGCATAGTAGGAATAAGGTCAACTCTCGAGTTACATGGCTGAAATAAGGTCATCTCTTCGGCCTGCCTGGCAAGAAGCAGGTCAGCTCTTATGGCTGCATAGCATGAATAAGGTCAGCTCTTATGGCTGCATGGTAGGAATAAGGTAAGCTCTTATGGCTGCATTGCAGGAATAAGGCCACCTCTTATGACTACATGGTAGGAATAATATCAGTTCTTATAGCTTCATGACAGGAATAAGGTCAGCTTTTCGGGCTGCAGGCAAGAAGCAGGTCAGCTCTTATAGCTGCATGGCAGGAATAAGGTCAGCTCTTATGGCTGCATATCAGGAATAAGATCAGCTCTTATTGTGGATGGCAGGAATAAGGTCAGCTCTTATGGCTGCATGGTATGATTAAGGTCAGCTCTTATGGCTGCATAGCAGTAATAAGGTCAGCTATCATGGTTGCATGGCAGGAATAAGGTCAGCTCCTATGGCTGCATGGCAAGAATAAGGTCAGCTCTCATGGCTGCATGGTAGGAATAAGCTCAGCTCCTATGGCTGCCTGGTTGCAATAAGGTCAGCCCTCAAGGCAGGAATAAGGTCAGCTCTTATGGCTGCATGGTAGGAATAAGGTCAGCTCTTCGGGTTACATGGCAAAAATAAGGTCAGCTCTTTGGCCTGCATGGCAAGAAGCATGTCAGCTTTTATGGCTGCATGGCAAGAATAAGGTCAGCTCTTATCTGCATGGTAGGAATAAGGTCAGCTCTTATGGCTGCATGCTAGGAATAAGGTAAGCTCCTATGGCTGCATAGCACGAATAAGGTCAGCTCTTATGGCTGCATTGCAGGAGTAGGGTCAGCTCTTATGGCTGCATGGCAGGACTAAGGTCAGCTGTTATGGGTGCATGGCAAGAATAAGGTCAGCTTTTAAGACTGCATGCTAGGAATAAGATCAGCTCCTATAGAAGGCCGGGCAGGAATAAGGTCAGCTCTCATGGCTGCCTGGAAGGAATAAGGTCAGCTGTTATGCTTGGATGGTAGAAATAAGGTCAGCTCTTCGGGTTACCTGGCCGGAATAAGGTCAGCTCTTCGGCCTGCATGGTAAGAAGCAGGTCAGCTCTTATGGCTGCATGGCACGAATAAGGTCAGCTCTTATTTTCATGGTAGGAATAAGGTCAGCTCTTATGGCTGCATGGTAGGAATAAGGTAAGCTCTTATGGCTGCATGACAGAAATAAGGTCAGCTCTTATGGCTTCATGGCAGTAATAAGGTCAGCTCTTATGACTACATGGTAGGAATAAGATCGGTTCTTATGGCTTCATGACAGGAATAAGGTCAGCTCTTCGGACTGCATGGCAAGAAGCAGTTCAGCTCTTTTGGCTGCATGGCAGGAATAAGGTCAGCTCTCATCGCTGCTTAGCAAGAATAAGGTCAGCTCTTATAGCTGTATGGCAGGAATAAGGTCAGCTCTGTTGGCTGCATGGTAGGATTAAGGTCAGCTCTTATAGCTGCATGACAGGAATAAGATCAGCTCTCATGGCTGCATGGCAGGAATAAGGTCAGCTCTTCTGGCTGAATGGGTTAGAATATGGTCAGCACTTATGGCTGCATGGTATGAATAAGGTCAGCTCCTATTGCTGCCTGGCAGGAATAAGGTCAGCCCTCATGGCCTCATGGCAGGAATAAGGTCAGCTCTTATGGGTGCATGGTAGGAATAAGGTCAGCTCTTCAGGTTACATGGCAAGAATAAGGTCAGCTCTTTGGCCTGCATGGCAAGAAGCAGGTCAGCTCTTATAGCTGCATAGCAAGAATAAGGTCAGCTCTTATCTGCATGGTAGGAATAAGGTCAGCTCTTATAAGTGCATGCTAGGAATAAGGTACGCTCTTATAGCTGCATGGTAAGAATAAGGTAAGCTCTTATGGCTGCATGGCAGGAATAAGGTTAGTTCTTATGGCTGCATGGCAGGAATAAGGTCAGCTCTTATGGCTGCATGGTAGGAATAAGGTAAGCTCTTATGGCTGCATAGCAGGAATAAGGTCAACTCTTCGGGCTGCATGGCAGGAATAAGGTCAGCTCTTATGGCTGCATGGTAGGAATAAGGTCAGTTCTTACGGCTGCATGGCAGGAATAAGGTCAGCTCTTATGGCTGCATAGCAAGAATAAGGTCAGCTCTTATGGCTCCATTGTAGGAATAAGGTCAGCTCCTATAGCTGCCGGGCAGGAATAAGGTCAGCTCTTATGGGTGCATGGTAGGAATAAGGTCAGCTCTTCAGGTTACATGGCAAGAATAAGGTCAGCTCTTTGGCCTGCATGGCAAGAAGCAGGTCAACTTTTATAGCTGCATAGCAAGAATAAGGTCAGCTCTTATCTGCATGGTAGGAATAAGGTCAGCTCTTATAAGTGCATGCTAGGAATAAGGTACGCTCTTATAGCTGCATGGTAAGAATAAGGTAAGCTCTTATGGCTGCATGGCAGGAATAAGGTTAGTTCTTATGGCTACATGGCATAAATAAGGTCAGCTCTTATGGTTGCATGGTAGGAATAAGGTCAGCTCTTTGGTTTTCATGGCAGGAATAAGGTCAGCTCTTCGGGCTGCATGGCAAGAAGCAGGTCAGCTCCTATCGCTGCATGGCAAGAATAAGGTCAGCTCTTATCTTCATGGTAGGAATAAGGTCAGCTCTTATGGCTGCATGGTAGGAATAAGGTAAGCTTTTATGGCTGCATGACAGGAATAAGGTCAGCTCTTATGGCTTCATGGCAGTAATAAGGTCAGCTCTTGTGACTACATGGTAGGAATAAGATCGGTTCTTATGGCTTCATGACAGGAATAAGGTCAGCTCTTCGGACTGCATGGCAAGAAGCAGGTCAGCTCTTTTGTCTGCATGGCAGGAATAAGGTCAGCTCTTACCGCTGCTTAGCAAGAATAAGGTCAGCACTTATGGATGTATGGCAGGAATAAGGTCAGCTCTTATGGCTGCATGGTATGATTAAGGTCAGCTCTTATATCTGCATGGCAGGAATAAGATCAGCTCTCATGGCTGCATGGCAGGAATAAAGTCAGCTCTTCTGGTTGAATGGGTTAGAATATGGTCAGCTCTTATGGATGCATGGTATGAATAAGGTCAGCTCCTATTGCTGCCTGGCAGGAATAAGGTCAGCCCTCATGGCCTCATGGCAGGAATAAGGTCAGCTCTTATGGATGCATGGTAGGAATAACGTCAGCTCTTCGGATTACATGGCAGCAATAAGGTCAGCTCTTCGGTCTGCATGGCAAGAAGCAGGTCAGCTCTTATGGCTGTATGGCAAGAATAAGGTCAGCTCTTATCTGCATTGTAGGAATAAGGTTAGCTCTTATGGCTGCATGGTAGGAATAAGGTAAGCTCTTATGGCTGCATAGCAGGAATAACGTCAGCTCTTATGGCTACATAGCAGGAATAAGGTCAGCTGTTATGGCTGCTGCAGGAATAAGGTCAGTTGTTATTGCTGCTTGCAAGAATAAGGTCAGCTCTTTAGGCTGCATGCTAGGAATAAGGTCAGCTACTTTGACTGCCTGGCAGGAATAAGGTCAGCTCTCATGGCTGCCTGGCCGGAATTTGGTCAGCTCTTATGGTTGCATAGTAGGAATAAGGTCAGCTCTTCGGGTTACATGGCCGGAATAAGGTCAGCTCTTCGGCTTGCATGGCAAGAAGTAGGTCAGCTCTTATGGCTGCATGGCAAGAATAAGGTCAGCTCTTATCTGCATGGTTAGAATAAGGTCAGCTTTTATGGCTGCATGGTAGGAATAAGGTAAGCTCTTATGGTTGCATGGCATGAATAAGGTCAGCTCTTCTGGCTGCATGGCAGGAAGCAGGTCAGCTCTTATGGCTGCATTGCAGGAAGCAGGTCAGCTCTTCAGGTTGCTTGGCAGGAATAAGGTCAGCTCTTCGGGCTGCATGGCAGGAATAAGGTCAGCTCTTCGGGCTGCATGGCAGGAATAAGGTCAGCTCCTATGGCTGCATGGTAGGAATAAGGTCAGCTCTTCGTGTTACATGGCAGGAATAAGGTCAGCTCTTCGGGCGGCATGGCAAGAAGCAGGTTAGCTCTTATGGCTGCATGGTAAGAATAAGGTCAGCTCTTATGACTGCATGGCACGAATCACTTCAGTTCAAATGGCTTTAGGGCAGGAATAAGGTCACCTCTTAGGCTGCATGGCAAAACATATGGGAACGTACCCTCGGTAATTTAATGTCCATCGCCCAATGGCTCGAAAATAAAAAGTCATTCTTTGTCGTCTCCGAATCGGACACACTCGCTTACCCATCGCTATCGGATGGAGCACTTCCCTAAACTTTTATGCGAAGATTACTTCGAATGAAGTACCTGTACCGGTACCGTTACACGCAGGGTTGCTACCCCAGATTCCTGGTGCTTTGGTCTGGCTTCTGTATACCAGGTAGGCTGTGATAATAATGTTTGGAAGAGGTGGGCATCATCCAAACATTTGAATTTTAAGGTGTTGTGGGTCGCTGTGGTCACTGAGAAGGCTGGCTTACCCAGGGGTACCTTAGTCTGCCACTTGGTCGTTTTTGTTACATTTGTAATTATTTTTGGGGTTTTTTTTTCTAATTTGTTGCTATTACTCTTGTTCTTATGTGTTTTATTTAATTAGGTTGAGGATAGGGTTGTGTTTTCTCATTCGGCGACGGTATGCCCTCGTTATTCAACGCCAGATGACGCCTCTGTAATTAAAATAAAACACATCTTACCTAATAAATATCTTATTTAATTCATTCTTGGGCATTTTTCTTCCTTCTTCCTAGCCCTCTCCCCCTTGCCAATACAGCAAGTTCTCGCTTAACTACTATGTTCAGTTCCAACGAACCCGTCCTTAAGCGATTCCGTCGCATAGCGTCAGGCCTATTAATGAAGTCACGCATAGCGTCAGGCATATTAATGAAGTCACGTGTTATCGGCACTCGGCACTTATTCTCTTTATTTTGACTAATCTTTTCTTCATGTTATTTTAGTGGCTTTTTTAAGAATAAATTTAAGCTTTTGAGGATAAATTTTAATTTTATTCTTTTCAGTTAGCTTTTGTAAGTATGGTAGTAAAAAACACAAACTTGACAACATTGTTTTATTAACACAAAAGTGACATAAGATGCAGAGCAAACAATAATAATAGTATAATAATAACAAGCTGCTGTTCTTTTCCTTAACAGGAAGAGCTTGGTTACACAGGCACCCCTCAGGGGGTGTGGCCTACGGCCTTATTTGCTAATCTTAACCGCCTTTTTTAATCCCTTTTATAGACTCTTTATTTTAACACCTGAACACCCTTTTCTTCTTCTTTTTCTTCTTCTTCTTCTTCTTCATCATCTTCTTCTTCATCTTCAACTTCATCTTCATCTTCATCTTTATCTCATCTCATCTTCTTCATCATCTTCTTCTTCATCTTCTTCTTCTTCTTCTTCTTCTTATAAAGGAATTATTAGAAATAACTTTGATAAAAAAATACAATCTACTTAGGTGACAACCGAACTAAAAGAAAAAATCTTATTCAAACCTTCAAAAAATCTCGTTCTTAAAATATCGGGTTATGGATAAACAATGATACATAAGAATAAAATGTTAAAAAAACAAAATTTATAATTCAACTCCTTCAAATATTTCGCTTTGTGGAGTAGAATCGAAAATTTCAGGGTATGTAATCAGGGTCTTCATCGATAGACTGACGCACAGTAGACGGTCCAGGTAAGAGAGAGGCTGCAGGGAAGGGGAGCAGTACTCTTGCTGGGGGTCTGGCTTGTAGATGTGGTTTTTCTGAGAAAATTTAGAATAGATGTCTGACTTGTTTGTCTCTTTTTCTCATCGTAGATCTCACGATAACATCGGAGTGCTTCATTTATGTTGCGTTCAACTTTTGTAAAGCGTTCTACGTTCGCTTCCATGGCCTCTATGTCCAACATAGCTTCCTTTATCTTTGCGAATGCAGTTGCTAAGCCATTGCAGTGAACTTCTTTTGTACCTCGTCTTATATTTCACTTTCTTCTAACTCCTCTAATTTTCGCTGTTGTAGATATCCTTCAAAAGCCGCATGGCGTCAGGCCTATTAATGAAGTCGTGTGTTATCTGCAATCTCGGCACTTAATCTCTTTATTTCGACTAATACTGATTGACTTATATAATAATTTGCACTCGTGTGGAAGACACGAAAACCTGTGCGCAAACAAGTCCGACACGGCAAGCTCGGCACTAAGAAAGTTATGCGCGCGTCGTAACTTCGAGAGATTTTTGTTAAACGAATATCAGACCGGTCGTGACGGCAGCCGTAACTCCGAGTCGTCGTTAAACGAGTACGTCGTTAAGTGAGGACTTGCTGTACAGCCCACGCGGAAAGCAACAGATACATAGATCCCTCAAAGAACCAGGAAACACTTTAACCCCAATTTTACTCCTGACTGACAAATTCATAAAAAAGAACGAAACAGTCTGAAATGAATTACAAAAGCAAAAGCACTGCCGAACAATTCGAACAAATTCATGATCTCAACACACGAATCAACACATCCTCACCAAATAAGAACACCACTTGAAAAATGACCTTCAAATAATAAACCACAAAAATTAGACCTCTAAAATCTACCGAACAGTTAAAAAAAAAAACAACAACACACAACTAATCACTTCCCACACATGAATCTCTCCTCAACAGGGACAAAATAATACCTAGCCCAATCGACCAATACAACTTCCTCATCACCCATTACTTCCAAATCTCCATCTACTTACCAACCACAACAATAGGAAAACGTCCAAATCCCTACCCAAATTATACACAGACACAACATCTCCAAATTCTTTTCTCCACCATAACACTGCACTCACTATCCAATCTCTCAAAAACTCATACGCTGAAGGACCAGATCACATCCCAAACAGCCATCCAAAACCTCTCAATCACACACCCATTAGTTGTACTCGCATCTTCAAACACTCCTGGTTATACAGTATCATTCTCCTTTCCCCATAGGAAAACACTGATACATTGTCTCCATCTTCAAACCAAACAAACCCCAGAACTTCTTCCCATTCTGCAGACCAATCTCACTAGTGTCAACAATCTCAAAAACACTTGAAGAACTAATCTTCAGACAGATATAAACCAATTATATCTCTTTCACACATTTAACATAATTTAAGAGAAAAACACTTACAATTACAGTACTGAACATCCTAATAATGTACATCTTATAATACTTTAATCAAAAACTATCCCGACAACGCACATTCATGGCCATTTTAAACTTCATTATTCCACGCCACATCCTCATACAAAATGTATTTGACACCATCTACCACACTCACGACCTGAAATGGATAGCAAACTTTCAAAACATGGTTAAAACGAAAAGAAAAAAATCTTCGCATCAGAGTCCCTCAAGGCCTTAACCTCTCTACCATCCTCTTCAATCTTTAAAAGCATGACCTACACCTCCCCGCTACAAAATCAGTCCGTCTCAACATCTACTCAGATGATCTATCCATCACAGACTAATCCACCTCCGTACATACAGCCTCATGTAATCCAAAAAGCAATTCCAATACCTTCGGATCTGGTTCGCATTAAAGAGAATGTACAGCTTTCCCCTCGCCCCCCAAAATCAAGTCATCTTTTCTACTCATGACGATAACAAATAAATCCATCACTCTCACAACTTAATCCACAGTCAGTCTCTCCCACCCTCCACTACTTTGTATCATTCTAGACCAGGGATGGGCAATAATTTTAAGCAGCGGGCCACATTGAAGCTTATGTAAAGCTTTGCGGGCCGCATTGAAGTTTATGTAAAGCTTTGCGGGCCGCATTGAAGCTTATGTAAAGCTTTGCGGGCCGCATTGAAGCTTATGTAAAGCTTTGCGGGCCGCATTGAAGCTTATATAAAGCTTTGCGGGCCGCATTGAAGCTATGTATAGCTTTGCGGCCGCACTTAAACTGTTAGATGCAAATTTCGAATAAATATAAGTCAATTGCAATTACATTTGTGGATGTGTTTGTAATTACTACATAGTCATGGATAGAAGAGCTACACATTAATGACTAAGGGGCCTTTTTGGCATAGTTTTGCCACCCTTTTTAAGCTGTTTCCAGACTTATATCAGAGCGGCGACCTACAGCTTAACGTGGAATCCGAACCACGATTGGGTAATGATCACATGATGTAGAACTGTAATGCCCATATCCCAGGCGTGTCCTCTCCACATACTAACCACAGTCAATGTGGCTTAACTTCCGCGAGCGAAAGAGAGCGTGTTGATAAAAGTAATAAGAATAAGTATTTATAAAGAATCGTATTTTTTAAAAACATTTTATCTACGAATGAAATTGATTTGAAAATGAGTGATTTAAGAATTTAGCACTTTTATACAAAAATAAATGAGATGAGATTTTTGCAAAATGTTCATTAATTAATTTTCAATATTTTTTATTTTTGTCGAATTCTGAAATGAAACGCGGGCCACATGAAAAGCCTTGACGGGCCACAGTTTGCCCACCTCTGCTCTAGACCCTTTAAATGACCATATCCAAATTCAACATCCACAGAATATTCAAAACCCCCAATATTTTATACCCTTCATCTTAATATAAGATTTAAACAATGAAACAATTGCTCTATTTCCATATATATATATATATATATATATATATATATATATATATATATATATATATATATATTCTATATATATTTGCTTCTAAGAAGGCTTATTTTGAGGTTGAGGATAAATCCCAAAATGAGACATGTAAAATTTCTCATTTAATTAAGAACAACGTTTCGGGTATCTTACCCATCTTCTGGTTTCATATATATATATATATATATATATATATATATATATATATATATATATATATAGATTAATCAATCTCCTATGGCACCCATGGGATGCAAAGGGCCGCCGTAATAAATTCTCCACCAGTACTTATCCTGAGCCATCTCCTCCAATTCGTCATCCTAACTATATCCTGCCTCTCTCTTCATCGTCTTTATCTATGTTTCCTTCGGTCTACCCCTTCCTCTTTTTCTCCCACTTTGGTGCATACTGCACATATCGTCCCTCTCGTATGGGAATATGCCCCATCCATTTCCGTCGCGACAATCTCACATTCTCGTCTACCGGTTGTACTTTCGTACTTTCTCTAACTCTCTCATTTGTCACTCTATCCTGCCATCGTATACCTCATATTCTTCTCAACGTTCTATTTTCAAAAGCCAAAAGTTTTGCATCCGTGAATGCCGTACCCCGCTTCATGCCCATGTATAAGAATTGGTCTCACCATACTCTTATACATTTTTATCTTAGTGTGTATTGAAAAATTATTGTTCCACACATATTTCAACATGCCCACTGCTTGGTTAGCTTTCCTAATTCTTTCCTCAAACTCATTTTTAAAAGAACCATCCCTTGATATAATCGTACCCAAGTACTTAAAATTTTCTACTTCATTAACTTCCCGATCATTTATTTTGCACACTATCGGGTTTTCCATATTCATGTTTATTATTTCCGTGTTTGCACAATTTATTGTTAATCCTATCTTTTTTCCTTCTCTACCCAAACAATCTATTACTCTTTGCATATCTTCACAGCTCTCTGCAATTAAAACAATATCACCTGTGTAATCCAAATCGGCCAATTCCACCCCGAATTACTCCTAATTTAACTTCAAAACTTTGACTCAAACTCCCATCTACTAATACAGGGCCCAAACGGATAGGGGCATAATCTATCAGATTCCGTGTGAAGGGTGCGACAAGAGTTATTACGGAGAGACTGGTAGGGACATCAAAACTAGACTTAGTGAGCACAAGAGGGACGTCCGGGCACATAGAACTTCAAACTCGTTAGTGGTGCATATAGATGAATGTGGGCATTTACCCAAATGGGATGGGGTGAGTATAGTTCAAAAAGGTTTATCAAAACGTGAGCGTAGGATTATTGAAGCTACATATATTCTCTCCTATGGTCGACAAATCACCGGGACGGTTTCTTCAAGCTGGTGACAGGTGCGGCAAGGCTCATTAATGAAGAGG
The DNA here is from genome assembly GCA_963969495.1 of Ceratothoa steindachneri. Lineage (NCBI taxonomy): Eukaryota > Metazoa > Arthropoda > Malacostraca > Isopoda > Cymothoidae > Ceratothoa > Ceratothoa steindachneri. Next base: position 11,238,998 of record OZ018338.1, read on the forward strand.
CGAAAGGGTCGAGACGAGGGGGAAACGGCCGGGGGAGAGCAATTGACCGCGACCCAGACTAACTCTACGAATGGTCGAGCGGCGATCTTCCATCTCTCTTGTCAGTTCCATTCTGAGGAAGCCGAGAGGCGAAACGTCAATAAAGAGCTCTGTGTAGTGTCTGGACTTTTCTTTCTCCCCATCCATTCTCACCTATACATCGAGTCTTTCATGCCATATATATATATATATATATATATATATATATATATATATATATATGTATATATATATATATTAGCTTAGGTTTATTGTCTAATAAATTATTATTTTTCGATTACATAAGAATTAGTTCAAGAAATTGCAAGGAATAACAGTTTGTGATCATTAATAATTATTTTAGAAATTCTCAAATACCTTAAAACAAATCATTGCTTGTATTTCTTTGTAGATGAGAAAACGCTAAACAAAGTCTAAATTAGAGTACGACTCAATTCTGTTGATCAGTGTTATTCCTGCCTCGATCCAGCACCCTTGTTCGTTCCCTCATATTGTGACTCATTGTGACCTTTTTCTAAAATTCAAACATGCCTACTTTGTCTGAAACTTGGAAGTTTTGGTACGATGCGAAGCTTCGGGAATTAGAATCTCGCCCAAAGCCCTTTGCACAGGTAAGTTCTTCTTTTTTTTTACACTTCAGTATGACTTTCCATATTAGTCGGATACTATTGTTTCCGCACCGTCCTCCTACGGTTACAGGCGTTTAACATTCGTTTTAAATAATGTTTCTCGTCTTCAACTACCTTCTTTAAAGCCATTAGGCTCGGTCATAATTTAAAGATGGAATTTAAATTTTAAAGTTTTCATAAACTGTCAAGACTTCGCTAGTTTCTTTTCATCTTTTCTTTGCCGAAACGCTCAGGACGTCAAAGATCTAGCCAAAACTTGGGATTAGTTTTAATCTAGTCTTTTTGACTACTAGTCTCGTACTAGTTAGTCTTATTTGTGTAATCTCTGTACCCAGATCAAACTTAACCTGGGTTATCTTTGTACACTAGAATTAAACCTATTAAGCAACCGCACCTCTGGCCTCTTTTCGTAAAGGCAGTCAAGTTCTCGTAACTATCAAACCATACGTTTTTTTAGTGGTCCGTTCCTTTTTTCTCCCGGTAAAGATCCGAATAGTTGCGCGATTCGGACTTCATAAGAATATGAAGTTGGCTTCACACACAAGGTGAAGTAGGTAGGCATCACATCGCATTATGGGATATGGCTACGAAAAGCTCGGGTCAAAGGACGTTTATTTAGTAGACAGATAGAGAAAGGGATAGATAAATCTGGGTGCAAGTCCAGACCCACAAAATGAGCAACTCTAAACCCATTCAATATACTAATTGCATTTCCCCGCTGAACACCAAGGCTTACACTCCTTGAGCTATCCAGCCTCCCTCGAGTCACCAGTAGTCTCCCTGCGAATAGAACCCATTTCTTTAATTATCCATGCACTTGAAGTGTCAAAGACCCCACTAGTTTCAATGGCTATTGGTTCGAAAAGAAACCTGTCAGGTCAAAATACTTTATCCTTTTGGAGTTTTCTTCAGCTGTTGCACAGCTAACATAGCAATAATATGCTCTGCATAAGTGACACAAGTTACACCCCAACACTTATAAAACTCTATTACGGAGGTTCTACATCCATTTGAAAGTTTTAACAACCCTGTCTTAGGATTTTCAGAAATCCAGCTCCATTCGCTTAGCTTTGCCTTTAGTTAGCTAACTCCAAACTTATTCACGCTCACTTCGTTTGTATCTGCTAAATAAGACTTGACCCTTTCAGTGTTTGGTACTAACTTTCCAGTTCAAGTTATTGAAACTAGCTTACATTTGGCAAACTGTTTCTGAAGATACAAAAACCGTGGTAGCAATAACTTTTCTGAACAAGTTTAATGTAGCATAATTTTCAAGTCATCATCATCACGAACTCTATAATTTAAGAACGATTTTTTTAGAGTATTTGAATAATAATTTCATCTTAGTTTGGTTATGACTTAAGTATATTAATTTTTATCGAGGTAATTTCTAAAATTCTTTTTGTTTGAAAAAAACAATAGTTTAGTTCAGAAAAAAATAAATGATTATCCAATGCTTTATAATCTTTTAAAATAAAATGAATTACAATTGGGTAAGTTCAGAACTTATTAAAATTAATTAAGGCTGGTTTTTAACTTTAAAACTATTTTAGCAACGTGATTTTTTGAAAGGGAGGAAAATAGTTTAGTTCCTTTTTAAAATTATTATAATTGTCGAAGTTCAGCAAATTTATAAATTTAACCATGGCCGTTTTTTTTTTTAGATTTTAAATTTTAATCTTGATAGCGAAGCGCAAACTCCACCCGTAGGGGGGGGAGTGGCGAAGCCATTGCCTGGTAGAATTATAAAAGATTTATCCCTTTTAAGGACAGAGGCTTGAAGATTTTTCATTCTACTAAACGTTAATGAAGCCTCCATGAAAGTTTTCAATAAAACGCTGTAAAATGGACAAGCTAAGATTTATAAACTAGCTACAGCATTCCCAATGGTACTAATGTTTTCTGGTAGTGGGAGCCTAGTACCAGTTCGTAAATCTCATTTAAATTTAAATAGATAAAATTGTGGTGTACTTTCGGCGACCAACGCCCCTTTTCTCATTTGATAAAGGCTGTTCTATCCTTGTATAATTAAATGGTACTAGTATTACTAGACGCTTTAACTCTAAACGTATAAGTGAGCTAAAGTTTGTCCTGTGCTCGTCTTAATACGAACTTAGTAGAATTCTAAGGTCTTTAGACCTGATTAAATTGGCGGTTGCATTACTATCAGCCGTTCCCAAATTCCTGCTAAATTTTACTTAGTCTATTTATAACAAGACCTTACTAAATGGACACTCCTCTTTTGAATATACCAAAGACTGATCCGGTGTAGTTATTCGCCGGATAGTAGTGATTCAGAACACCTTCACCACGTTTAACGGAAAAGCCCCATAAATACGTAAATGAATCTTAAATAAGTGCAGGTGGGTAGGAATCTCCTACATTTTCAATTTACTCCTATTCGACGTAACCCTTCCCCTTAATAGCTGATAGTATTAAAACTTCCAAACTAGTCTTCCTCAATTTCCTTGAAGTGGCAAGTTTCTTTTGCAGAGACCTTCGCTCAAACCCGCCGTTCCCTTCGAGCCAGAGAAAGACTGCGAACAACTCCGAAACTCTATGAAGGGACTTGGAACAAACGAAGAAGAGATCATTAAAATTTTGACCAAAAGAACTTTAGATCAAAGGGTAAAAATAGAAGAAAAATACAAGGAAATGTACGAACGGGTAAGATTAGACTATCTGAGGCAGTCACCGAGCATGTTAGAGCTTCGATAGCTTACATTAAAAGAAGCGTAGGTGTCCAATACGAGAAAATTACTGTACAGGTAACTAGTACTCGAGGGGACGCCATCCTGCCTACCTTTCTCCTAGTCTAACATGACTGTAACGCTACTATACGACACAGGAATGAGAATTTACTTGTCCTTAAACTACACGTGTACCTCTAGATTTACATCACTCCCCCGTCCCCCCGCGAAAAGAGATCAGTAACTATCATTTAAAGTAGTCTTTGGGGACTCTTCTGATAATTAACACAAATTATTTCCCAGGAGCTCTGCGAAGATTTGAAGGCTGAATTAACGGGTGTATTCGAGAAAGTAATTTTGTCCTTGTTGAAGCCATCCTCCCTATTTTTAGCAGAACAAGTGGGATATGCCACCAAGGGTGCAGAACCAGATGAATCTGCGCTAATTGAAGTAATCTGCACTAGAGATGACGAATCTATAAAGTGAGTCTAGGGTGGATGGAGGAATGAAATTACTCTTAACCAAATCTACTTTGCGCCATCTTCACTCTGGGGTTGAGGCGCATCCTATTAAATATTAGTATGACGGTTGATATACTCTTTCCGCTCCTAATTAGGAAAGTTCTACTAAAGACTTCGTAAAGATGAAAGATCTGCTAAAGATGTAAAGTCTCAGAGCTTTTAAGATTAGCTTAACCCAAACAAAGCTTGTTAAGTTGGTTCATAACTTTGTCGTATTTATGTATCTGGTTCTCATCTTGCAGAAATATCAAAGAATCTTTCGAGAAGAAATTCGACAAGTCGATGGAGGAAGTTGTGAAAAAAGATACGGAAGGATCCTTCCAAAAGATAATGTTGAATGTGATGTCGTCCAGCAGAGATGATTCAGACTGTTCAGTTTTAAAAGCAGTGGAACAGTTGCTTAGCGAAGGTAGTGATACTTTTATAGTAAAGATTATTTTGGTAGATTAAAAGTTGTAGATTTAGAAAATATAAAATGGATAAAATTTATAATGGACGTTTTTAATAAAGTTGTGGACACTTAGTTTCCATAGCAGTAGTCGTAAGTTTCAAGCTTTACATAACTTGGATATTTTTCTATTTGCAGACGTAACGGCAGAAGAAATTTGCACAATCCTTACCTTTCGATCTTTTAACTTTCTCACGAGCGTGTTTGAAAAATTTGCTGAAAAAAACGGTCAATTCACAGATCTCGTGGAAAAGCACTTTTCTGGCAGTGCCAAAAAAGCAATTGAAGCAATCTGTAAGCATTCTAGGCTAAAACTTTCCTTAGAGCTAAATTTTGCTTAATTTCTTGGCTATTTTTCACTACTGAAGTCTTGTATGATTAGACTACCTTGCAGATCTTTCATTACAGATAAATCGGTAAAATGTCTCCCTACTTTCTTCGCCGATGCCTTAAATTGTGCAATGGCAGAGTTGAGAAATGATGACTGGGCACTAATCCGGATTATTGTATCAAGATGCGAGGTTGACATGGAAGACATTAAAGAGAAGTACAAGGAACTTTACAACAAAGACTTGATTGAACAAATCAAAGTAAGCTTACCAGAATGAAATAGGGCTGGTGGGGGGAGGTGAGGCAATGTTGCCTTGATATTTACAGACTTTCTTCTACTTCCAGAGTAACACTACTGGAGATTACAGGCAAACATTGCTGAGTCTTCTTGGAGCGGATGCCGAACCAGTTTAACATCGTTAGCTCTTAAATATTTTGTATTTAGTTTTTGTTATTAATAAAAAATGTAAAGTGTCAATGCATTAACAGTTCTAATTGACCTTTTTGCCAAAACGTTAAAATTTAAATTTTAAAAAACCTTGTGCAAAACCAGAACCCTTTGTGAAGGGCCCGGTAGTGGATGCTATCAACCCGCAACAGCGGGCTGCGGGTGCCGGGCGCGAGGCAGAGGAATAGAAGTAGTCTTCAAATAAAGTTGCACAAACCCTTCCTGTACAGTATACCAGGAAATTTTTTGGAATAGGGAATAAAGTAACACTTGATACACAGCCATGGGGAACATCCTCCTACTTGATAGAGATTGGAGAGTGTTACCAACTCAGACTCGAAAATTGCCACTCATACAATCCTCACTAATACAACTAGAGTACTGAATTAGGCCATGTGGTGTCATAGGCCTTCTACATATCGAAGACTGCTATCACATGGCAGCCACGAACAAAGGCCTCGCGGAGAAGGTCAGTCTTACTCTACTTCTTGTGAAGGCCACTGTGGTATGGAGTTAAGAGACAATTCTATTAAAGAAACTACTGCAAACTAGCATTCGCTAGTTTCTCCAATATTTTGCCAAGACAACCTGTGACGGCTATTGACCTATAATGGGAAGAAGACTAGCCTGATTTTAGATATGGTAGGATTAACGCAGTTCTCCATGCAGTAGGGTAGAATCTCAATCTAGATCTAGTTAAAAATTATGCCATGCGGGGGGTGGAGATGCTCGGATATTGTCTAGGCCGGGAGGTTTGAGGCGCATCGAGACGGCGCTGAGCGCATCTCGGCGGTAGTGAACAGAAAGTTGTAGAGTTCCAGGCCGAGAAACGCAGGACTTCGCCGAGTAGCGAAGGGATGCGTGTGAGGATTGTAAAGGTTGTAAAGGTCAACCAAAATAACTTGGAGTGGGGATGGAGACGACGGAGAAAGTCGTAGTGGATGCAATCATCACGTGGATAAGTGGGGCCACATTGAGACAAAGCATCCCGCAGCTCATAGACGGAAAAGAGAGCATTATAAGAGTAGGTGGCGCAAGTGGTAAAATCTAAAGGACGAGACTCTATAGCGTCTTTATGATCAAGAAACCGTCGAGGATAGCTACCAGTGCTACTCACCGAAGCAAAATGGTCAGCCAGAGCTTCGCTGACCAACCGGCCATCGGACACAACTGAGCCTCCGATGTCCAGAGTGGGCATGGCATGAACAGCGAAGCGACCACGGACCCTATTGACCCGCTTCGAAACCAGAGTCAACGACGTGGACGAAGAGATGGAAGAATCGTACCGGTGACAAGACTCACGGCGGGCACGACGGAGGGTTCTCTGGCGGATGGTACGAGCCCGGTTCCGATCGATCCTATTAGAGACTGTCTGGTTCCGCCTATAACGGTAATAGGCCAACTAATAGGCAGAAATAGCCGACGCGCAATCTATTGACCACCATGGGACGGCGGAGAGCCCCGCAACAGGGCAGACTCGGTGGAACAAAGCGCTCAGCAGCCTCGAAAATGAGTAGTCAAATATAAGAAAGCCGAATCAACGGTATCTAAGGAACAACGGGCGGCATCAATATAGGAAGCATTCCAGAACCCATCCCAATTTGCTCGCCGCATATCCCAACGAGGAGGGAGGGAAAGACACGGGTCAGAAAGGGCGGCCGACAGGACGATCGGGAAGTGATCACTCCCGGAAAGGTCGTCCCGAATCGACCACCGGAAGTAAGGGAAACAGTCAGGCGAACACAAGGACAAGTCTACAAAACTAAAAGAAACATTTAAACATGGTAAGAAGTAAAATCGCCGGAATTTAAAATAGAAAAGAAGTCGGATAATAAGAGGGGCTCAACCACTCCGCCCCGGGGACTACGGGTAGTATCACCCCGATATGGGTGGAGAGCGTTAAAATCACAGGGTAAAAAAAAACGGGGTAAGTAATCTACTTGTGAGCTCTAAAAGATCAGACTGGCTCAAATTAAAATCCGAGGAGGGGATGTACACAGAACAAACAGTTAAAAGCTTGGAAATAAAAACCCTCGCAGCAACAGCCTGCAAAGTAGTACGGAGGGGAAGTGGCGCAGAAAATAGCGAAGAGGAAATTAAAAGAGAAGCACCACCATGGGACACGCCCCCGATGTGGGTGGGGGGATTAAACGCCCGTAAGTGCGAAAGTACCTGGAAGGGGCTTGTCCCAAGCTTATTTTCTTGCAAACAGACCATCAAGGGCCGAACGCTAGAAAGCAAGAGCTGGAGTTCCTCCCACTTGGGAAGAACCCCTTTACAATTCCACTGTAGGATAAGACATTACTGTCATCTCGACACCAGCGTCAGGATTCTAGTGACGTAAACCGTCGAAGGTTCCCGATGACTGGAAGACCCAGAGGGGACAAGGCATAAATTTCGATGAGCCCGGGACGCAACCGGCACGGACTTGGCAGCGTAAATGGCGGGATGCGACTGGTGAGAGCCAGACCGAACCCCGGAGGGAAAGGAAGATCAAGCATAGTCGGACAAGAACTAAGGTGCAAAGAAGATGGAACAGAAGGCGGAACATGTGCAGAGGATGAGAAGGGAACAGGTTCAGAGGGTAAGGAGGGAATTGGGTCAGATTGGGAGGACAGAACAGGGTCAGAGGGTGAGGAAGTAGCAGGGTCAGAACGAGATGAAGGAACAGGGACCAACGGCAAAGAAGGCAGAACAGGGGTAGGAGGGATCGAAGACTGAACAGAGGTAAGGGGCAAGGAAGAAGGAACCGGGTTAGGAGGCAAGGATGACGAAACCGGGTGAACCTCCGCCCTCACAATGACGTTAGTGATGCCAACTCGGGAGGCTAGCTAAGAACGAGAAGGAGAAGTCATCAAAACGGAGGGCGCCTTAACAACCGACTGGAGACCAGAAAAACCTCATCAAAAGCAGCGTGCTTGGACTCCGAACGGGGTGAAGAGGAACCCTTCAGTTTAGGGTGAAGCAAAGGAATGGAAGGAACAGCAGGGGCATAAGCCTGGAGGAACTGCCGGATATCCTCCAGCGTCTCAGCTCGGTCAGTCTCACGGTCCGCGACAGAGGGAAGAACATGAGAAGAGACCAAAGGCAAAGGAGAGGGGGCAACGAAGTAACAGCAGGGGGGGGGGGTGAATGCAAAGGAGAGGGAGCAACAGAGGGACCGCGAGGAAAAGACAAAGGAGGAGTGGGACGACCGGGAAGAGGACGGCGGGAATCCGCCTCCCGGAGAACGTCAGAGAAGAGACGGCAGGAGGGGGCAGGCAAGCTTCTCCCGCACCCTACGACGGGCCTCACGGAAGTCCAGCCTGAGGAAGTCACGAAGAGCCAGGACCTTCATCTCAAAAAGGAATACGGGACAAGAACGAGAAGCCGTGCTATGGCAACCTCCGCACAAAAGAAGCAATGGTACGCCAACGCATAGGCCACACAGCGACGAGCCTACCTACAATTGCTGCTCATATGGACAAACTGGTGGCAATTAAAACAACGTCTAGGGAGCTCGACATAATAGGACAGCGACACGAAGATAACTAGCACGTCCCACCTGGGGAAGATCCTAAAACTTAAAGGTGGCGATGAGCGTACTCGTAGGAACCTCAGCGGGACCAACGGACTTAGACACCCTATAAATGTCCGTAACCTTCTGGGACGAAAGTTTATCCTTTAGTCTCGAGACTTCATACTGCAGTAGTTCGTTGGAGCGAATCACTCCCTTAAAAAAAAATAAGGCGAGGGTGGGGCACAACCGAAACTGTGACCTCCGAAAGAGAGGACAAATCCCGCACGGCGCCACGCTGCTCTCGCGCAGACACCTCAACCACCAAATCGCCACCACCACCACGGGCCCATACACAGTGGGGCGCACCACAGCGGGACTCAAACTCCTCATTCAAATCAAACACGTCCAATTTAGAAAGCGGAGACCCGGAACTGGAATTCAGCACCATAAGACGAGGATAATCCAAATCAGGATCCATCTCTTCTGCAAAGTGATCTAACAAGCGTAGAAAAGAGGACTTATTGACAGGCGTAGTACGAGAACCAGAAGTGTATGACTCCTGAGAGAGAAATTGTTTATTATTTCCCACATAAAACAAAGCACAAAAGGGGGTGCGAACTCGCGCAGCGCAGCCACCGTCCACCGTCACGACACCCACTCGGAGCGCCGGCCCAACCAGGAGGGCAAGCCTGTCGACCCCTGACCCAATCATCACTACAAAAATGGCCGGCCAGCCTCGGAAATCTACCGGTTGGGAAAGCAAAGATCCCCAAGAGCGTCAGGCACCAACCAACGAACACAGGCATGATATAGTCACGGGGCTGTGCCTCCCCCCTGACGGACAGTTCCGACACACCGAGATCGTCAAACAAACGTAGATGGAGGTACGATGCAGGGTGAAAGAGAATTGGTACAAAAGACGAAGTAGGGGTTAGCGGAAGAAGTAAAAGAATGCTAAGCTGCTAGGGCCGGGCGGGGCGCTTAGTCCAGTCAGCACGGCGGCCATGAGAGCAAATCTCCCTGCCCCTTACGGGGGGCCTTCTGTTATCAAATATGCAATAATGAAAACAGCACTTCTGCTTTCCCCCAAATGAGACTAGGGATTGTGTCTCATTGCTCATGCATCTAATCTAGGCGTTGGGTCGGTCCTACAGCGCCTTTCTAAAGGGCAATGAGAATCATTGGCATACTTTAAGGCATTTAAAGGTTTTGAATTAAAACGTTCTATAGATTTTGCACATAAAATTCGCTTCCCCTTAAAACGCACGGACTTCCATGTCTTGACTAATTGTAAGGCAATAATTGAAGCTGCCAAATCATTTAACTAGACTCTAAGCCTATAGAAGCTCTTCCATTCTAACTCATTAGTCATTACACTAATGGCATTCAGCAAATAGACGGAAAAGATCATTCTAGTAGTGCGCTTTCCCGAGCAACGATTGATGATTGTAACATGCAATCTGAAACACTGCGATCCAACACTACGATTCTTAAACAGTCTATGCAACATTAACTTGCATGAAGCAAGATGGCATTCCTACTCTTTTGAGTCAGTCTATCGATTCTACAATTACTTAATTCACTTTTATTAAGTCTTCGGCTAAGTCTCAACTGGCCGATTTAGAAATGAGCTTGCAGCAAACGGGTCCTTCTACCTCACTCCACTTTCATAAGATTGTTATACTCTCTTTAAATCACTCTTTTTGGGTGATCTATCCAATGATTTTATCCGACTGCATGCAACTTCTGATTTCCCTAAACTTTCCATTAATTGTCATATATAACTTAAGACATCTAAGTAAGTACACGCACATCTCTCCAATCCATCTCGGGGGTTCGTGTAGAAACATGAGAAAGGACATTCGTGAATGGGTTAAGAGTTGCATTTAGTGCCAGAAATCAAAGGTAAAACAAACAAAGCCCACTCTCACACAATTCACTACTATCAAAAAGAGATTTCATAATATTCACATAGTCCTAGGAAGAGGTTTCCCTTCCACACAAGGATACAAATACTTTCCGAGTGTCACTTTTCGATATACCAAGTGGAGAGAGGCATAGCTACTTTAATATTGTTACACCCGAGAATAGAAATTTTCTTTGCCCATTATGGCCTTTGCACGTCCGCGGTGTTTCCGGAGGCTCGTCACGAGAGTGCTCCTACCTTGTCGTTGGAGAGGGGGCTCAGCCCGTTCATTAGAGCGGACTGCGAAATGGAGTTTTACTATAACTCTCTCCTCTCTCCCCGACCTTTATCTATGGTTTCATTTATATGCTATTCATCGTCTCCTTCTGTCCCCCTTTTCCAGTCCTCAACTGTGGTTGATTGCGCCTGAGCGTATCGGTGTGGTCGGTCGTAGTGTATGGCTGCTAGTGCGTGTTCTAGTTTTAAATTTGGAATTTTGCTGTTGGTGTACCGGTCCTGCCTCACCGAGGTGCGTGGCTCCGTGGCTGAACAGCGCTGAGTTGGATGTTGTGGGTGGCCGGACCGCGGCTGCCTAGCGCGATGGTCTTTGCACCCTCGAAAGGAAAATTCCGAAGGCAGCCTCCCGCTTTGAAAACGACGGTGCTGGTTGAGAAGCCGCCCCCCCCCTCTCCTCCTTCAGGGATGCTCATCAAGTGACGCAGCTGCATATATTGGTTCCTCTCTGAGCGAGATCGCCCCCCCCCTTAAATAATATAGTAGTATATGGAGAAAATAAACCCAAAACTACTTAGCAGAAGTTTTTGACTTCTGCTCCTCGTGCTTCTAAATCTCGTTCCGGTTCTTCTCGCTTTCTCGCTACAGATCCGTTTTTCTGAGAGGTGGACACTGACTTGAACTACCACCGCTTTTTGACCCTTAGAAGAAAATCAGATATTCTCTTACCGAAACTTGATATTTTTGATGTCAGTGATGACTTTAACGAACGGTGCGGCGAACCGTACCGCATGTGGCCCTGTAGCGATGGATTTCTGATACTGAAGGTCACTTTACGCCCTAAGATTATTCTGTCCAAGCCCTCGAGACTTTTGCTTGCTTTGAGATTGCTGCCTCATCCTACCCAACGTTCAACACTATGAAGGGTGTTATCCGTTCTAATGAACTTATGGACTATGAACTTAAGATGCTTCAGTCAAAGCTGGCTAGCTAGCGGATTATTAATATTTATAGATAACAGCGAACTGTTGGTGGTATTCAGGTAAACACACCAACGATGTTTATAACGTTTGATCTTCGGGATCTCCCATTGCATATCAGGGCGGGTTACTTACGAATACAATCAAACCTTACATATCCGCTCCGAGACGCTGATTCAATTGTCATATGTTTGGTCATGTAAGCACCGTCTGCTGCAACCCCTTCCATGCGTAGATTGTGCGCAGGCCTACCCTAGTCATTTTTGCGACCATCCCCGCAGCTTTACCAACTGGGGAGAGTCCCATAGTGCCTCTTCTTCAAAGTGTCTCATATTTTTCAATTGAAAAAGAGGTCTTAGCTGTACCTGATTCTGCTAAGTTGGATATGTGGGAGGCCCGTCGACTAGTCTGGTGTCAGTTTCTCCGATGTCCTACGCATGGCAGCGGACTTCCGTCCCGCTCGCCCAAATATCCCGTATCTGTTCCGCCAGCATCACCGCCCTCCGCTGTATCACCCTCGTCTTTTACCCCGACTCGAGGCTGGTCTGGTCCCTTAGTATACCCCATTTCTCTCCTCCCCTTATTTTATCTGCATCAACAGAGCTTATCCAATCTTCGAATGGCACTACGGAGCCTCTAGACGCGATTCAAGCATATATTGAATCTATTGAGGTGCTCCGCTCTAACCTAGTCATGAATGAGGACTCCTGGTCCAACGTTAAGGCCTTTCCTGACTTTTCCCCTCCCTCTAGGAAGCTAACTTCCAAAGATGGCGGGCAATCAACCTCTATAAAAACTCAAATCTTCACCTCGGTTGAGGAATAGTCTATCTTTTCATCTCTTCCTCTTACTCTTGTTCTTTTTACAACTGTAATTGAAAGTTCCGACCTTCACTCAGTCGGTGCTCGTGTATATTTCACCCATTGTTATATACTCCCACCTCCAGAAGTTAATGATGCCTCCAAGTCTCTTCTCTCCATACTTCTTCCTTCCGACCATGACCATTACCCATCTCCCCTTCCTGTTTGCGCTGTTCTTTCGAAACTCTCTGTAACTACGACTTCCGACCTTCCTTCAGACGTGGGTTGCAACACACCCTCCATTAACACTAATGATCCTCCCTGCCATGGGAGTAACGATACCCTCAAATCTCTCTTTTTTTACACTTTCCTCCGAGTTCTGATTGAATGAATTTTGCCTGTCGAAACAAATTTAGCTCTCTCAATACTAGCCACCGCCCCTCTAAATCCGGGATGCCTCGCCATTCTGAGACTTCTTCTATAACGCCCGTGCCGGGCTTTTCTCGCACGGCACCTGTTCAAGAGGGCTCTTCCGCCCCCCGCACTATCTTGACCGAGGTCTCTCACCGGTCTGAGTGATGGCAGTAATTCTTAAAAGAAACTGTCAGGAGATTATTCCCAAATGGGAGGAATTCTCTTCTTTATTATCTAAAATATAACATTCCCTTATATGCTTGCCGGAAAATAAACTCTGTAAACGCCCTCTCTCCAAGTTTCGCGATATGACCTTTTTTTAGCTCTCTACTAAATCAAAGTCAATATTCTTCTTTATCATGTATTCAGCCCTCAAAAGGATGATGGATATAAAATCCTTTTTCACAGCATGAATGCAATAACAAGTGACGCAATACATTTGAACTCAATACATTTGAATACATAATAAAGCCTATACAAAGTTATTTATATATAATATAATTCACCAATAGATAATCAAAAAATTAAACTGTATACAGGTAAAGAAATAACTTGTGTATATTCAATTAAGTATTGGTCCCCCTCCCCTCACGTTCAAATAGTACACAATTATGTAATGAATGAAGTGAAAAAGGATGATGATCAACCGACACCTGTGTTGGTACATACGAGGGGCGGTCAATGAGTTTTGCAATTCGGATATAAGGAAACGAGATATGAGGAAAAGTGTTTTATTATTTTTCAATATAATTACCCTCGACTTCAATGCACTTGCGCCACTTGTCCCTGAGGCTTCGAAGTCCCGACAACCAGAAATCTCCGGACTGCTGTTCAATCCACTCCTGGACGGCGATCTGGACATCTTCAGCGTCCCCAAACCGGCGTCCGCGCAGTGCAGCCTTGAGCTGGCGGAATAAAAAGTAGTCGATAGGGGCCAGATCTGGACTGCAGGGAGGATGGTTGAGCAGCTCGAATCCGCTCTCGCGCAGGGCAGCTTGTGCAACTCTGGCCTTGTGGACTTTGACGACGTTGAAGTCGATCATGGGGCGTGAGGTTTCTAGGGACCCAACGGGCAGAGACCTTGGTCATGGCCAAATTGTCTTGGATGATGTTGATAACACTTCCATGTGATATTCCAAGTTCTCGCTCGATTTCTTCGACATTCACCCGTCGATTTTCGAGGATCATCCTCTCCACACGGGCCACATTGTCCTCGTCGGTCACGTCTGATGGGTGTCCTGGACGGGGGTCATCTTCAAGGGACTCACGACCATGGCGGAACTCCCATGCATGGGAAGGGGTGGTGTCGGCAAACACTGCAACCATGCGTTCATGGATCTCTTTTGCATTTTTGCCTTCCTTGGTCAAAAATTTGATCACTGCGCGATGCTCAACATTCTCCATTGTTGACAAATTTGTGACTGACGATCTGCGATCAGCTACTGCATCTTAAATAGACGAGGCAGGAGCGTGCGGCTGCAGGTTCTGACTTGTCATAACTTGTGCTAACACCCTCATAAACAGCCATTCCACTTCCTCTGTTTCACCCTACCGATTCGCAAAACTTATTGACCGCCCCTCGTAACATTAGTCAAATCACATAAGTAATAGTAGTTAAATCATATCTATCTATCTTCCTCTCCTGGGTTGAGTTTTAATGGGTACATATGAAACTGATAAGACTATTTTATCATCCTTTAAGCAAAAAAATAAAGTTTGAACGTAACATGAATAGAACATATAAAACTGTTATCATCCTTTAAACAAAAATAAGGTTCAAACGCAACATGAATATAATAAATAAGCAAACTTTAATGTTACATATGATATAAATTCCTATAAATGTAAGAATTAATTATTGAGGGTACGATTCCGTGTTCTACGAGGAGGTAGGGATTCAGTGGTTCCAGTCTCATTGTGAGGAAGGAGACGTGCGAGTGCTCTCGGGATTTTCTCCTTGACTGGTTGTGGAATAAGTGTTGGCAATTGGTTATCGGGGGAGGTGGTATTGATGAATTTGTATCGTCTTCAGGCGGGTTCGGTCCTGAAGGGTAATAAGCAGTCAATGAGGGTGTGGGTGGCAAGATATATTATGTTTCTTGTGGAGGAGACTGTGGTTGCACCGCCAGGCTTGGCGAGGTTGGAGGCTTGAATTCATAAGGCATCGAATGGCTTATTATTTCCTCTCTCGGTATCCTATTGAATGGGGTAAATTTCGTTAGATGTTGTCTATTTCTCAGGGTTAATCTTCCGGAACCATCTATTTTGACAACATATTGATGAAACTGTCGAACTTCTATAATCATACCGGTGCGTTCCTACCTCTTTGGGTTATCTCCTACCAAATTTTGTAGATAAACATGATCTCCAATACGCAAGGCGGGCAGTGAGGGTGTATGTTCAAGCCAATTTTCATGTTCCCTTGAATGACGCTTAGCTAGTGCCTTTTCGCGATTTACCATGGTTTCCTGCCATGTAGTGTGGGGGCAGTATCGACCCATGGGTATTGGGATTGAGTCTCTTATTGGTCGACCAAATATGATTAATGCAGAAGAAGCCTTGGATTCAGGATCAATGGTGTTTCTCTATATGAGCATTGCTCTTTAGAATTTGTCTATATCGATAGAGCCTGTGGGGCTAGTATTACTCATTAACTTTCTCTTGGCAGTTTTAACAGACAGTTCAGCTCTGCAATTAACATGTGGGTTTGCCACTGATGTGATTCTGTGGTTTACCCACCATGACTTCAGATATTCTTTTGTTTTACCAGATGTGAACTGTGGTCCACCGTCTGACGTTAATTCCTCTGGTACTCCAAAAGTTACGAATGTTTCGCGCAAGCGCTTCACCAGGCCTAGTGCTCCTGATTCAGATTTGAATACCATGGGACAATTTGAATATCTATCGACAACAACAATATAATCGCAGTTGTTATAAGTAAAATAATCGCTGCAAATCTTTTGGAAAGGGTATTCAAGTGGAGTTATGTCAGAAGGAGGCTGCATAGGATTGGATTTGGCTATGCGATGGCAATGGATGCATTCTTCTCTGATTCTTGTGATATCAGTAGTGATATTTAGCCAATAGACTGAGTCAGCAGCTCATGCACTCATGGCACTGACACCCTGATGAGCTGCATGTAGAGCGTCAAGTATGCTTGGTCGTAGTGAGATAGGTATTACTATTCTCTGTCCCATGAGAATCACTCCATTAATGCAGCAAAGAATGGCTGCCAACCGATGGAATGGGCATAGTTCGAGGTCCAATTCTCGACAGCTCTCTGGGAATCCTGCCTCGATAACTTTCATTAATTTTTTGAGGGTTTCGTCAGAAGCTGTGGCTTCTCTCACCATGTCCCAACTTACGATATTTGTGATGGCATAGAGTGTATTGGAGGCTGATGAAACTAAAGCACCATCCTCCGCAATGTCGATGTCTTGATATTTATCACTACTATTATCAGTTAGTAGGTTGTTGCTGTTAGATTTATGAACAGGATATCTTGATGCTGCATCTGATCCTTGGTTTTTAGTACCTGGAATATGTATCATTGTGAATTTGTATGCTAGAGTTTTTTCTTTTAAATATAATAGCCGTATGCTACAAATTTCCGTCAAGGATCGATCATCCAAGATTTTGATGAGGGGTTTGTAATCAGTTGCGACTATTAAATCAGCGCAACCGAGCACATAATAGCGAGTTTGATGGAGTGCGTATGCAACTGCTAAGGTTTCGCCCTCGATGGGTGCGTATCTACTCTCGGCTGGGTGGGTGAATCTACTTCCCACAGTTTCCATCCATCCTTGCAGCAAACCGGTGTTTTTGAATGACAATTATAGTACTTCTGCATAAGGAGGAACTCTATTCCATCAACAGACCAGTCAGTCATGAGACATGTGGATCGTGATGGGTCATATAGGCGAACCCCTTCCTTCATTTCATTGATTATAATATTCTTGGACTCCTGAAATGCTGTGTTTAGCTCGTTAGTCCAGATAAATTTGATTGATGGTTTGAGGTGTCTGAATGCTCTCATTCGCTTTGCCATAGAGAATGCATACGCCCCTTGATTGACCAACTTAAACCAAGCTCTTGCACCAGTTATGTCTTTTGGCTAAGGAAACATTATGATGGAGGCTGTAAATTTTTCCCTTGGTTTGACACTTGTTGGCGTAATCGTAAGTCCTGCAAACTCAACATTGTCTTGGGCGAACTGGAATTTCTTTGGGTTTAGATTTACTCCATTTCTTGCGCATAGATCAAGCCATTCACATGCTTGGAAGAACGCTGCTTTAATTGATTCTGCCCACATGCATGTATCATCAACACATTTGACCTTGTTGGGGAAGTTGGCAATAATGGCGTCAAAACGGTGCGTGTAAGCATCACCACTGACAATGAATCTTTGTGGTGCCACCTTGTATCGGTATCGTCCCCACGGAGTGATGAAAGTGGTAATATGTCTGTCTTCTTTGCATATCGGTACGGAGTGATACCTATTCCATGCATCAGTGATGGTTTTCTTTGTGTTCTGTGGGACTCTATCTGCCAGGTGGAAAGGGCTCCTAACATGGTAGGTTTGTCTAACTGAATGCCGATTTTGAAGTTGCAAATTTACTGTACGCCTTGGTGATCCATCTGATTTTGCTGTCACCACCATTCTTGAGCACCAAGTGACGGGCGTGTTGAGATTAACCTTCTCTAGAATGCCAATTTTGACATCCCGTTCCAAGTCTGTAAAAACTTTTTCTTGCCAATGGATTCGTACTAACGCTGGTTTAAGAATAGAATCTGGCTTGGCGTCAGGATTTGCATGCAAGTTAAGGGGTTCACACTTCATTATGGGAAAAAGTTGATGTTCGCACACATTGAAAACTGTTGCGTTATAATAGACTAATAACCACTGTTTAAGGGCAGGGACATTTGCTTCTGTAGCTTCAAGACCAGAAGGTAGTTCGGTTGGAATCGGAGGTGGATTTTGATTTCTCTTTGGGCATAAGCACTATGAAATATCTTCATTTTCTATTAAATAGACCGAACCTTGCGGCCGGCTAACGGGTAATATGGGTAGGTTAGCTGGTATGGCACCAAGAGCAATTAGTGCTCCTCTGCAGAGGAATGCTTTGTCTATTTTTATTAAACATAGAGTAGTTGCTTTGTTTTTCTCGCTGAACCTGATATATCACTGGTGGCGATTGCAACGATAATGCCTTCCTCCATGGCTAAGTCCTCTAGTATAGCGCCCTGCATAGTGAGTTTTACTGGAAAAATGTTACTATTATCAATACCCATGGCAAGTGCTGATCTAAGTGGTATAATTGAGCTTTAGAAACCGGAGTGTGCAATCATGGGGATATTTATTGGAGATGAGGCTGATTTGTTTTTCATTGGGTGTCCCAATACAATGTGATCATTTGGTAATGATTTCAACTGCACATTCATTACAGGATGAGGCTTCGATTGTCTTGATACCCATTTGCCTTCAAATATGTGGTGTTTCAATGTTTTTTCAATTTTATTTTCATTAAATGATTCATCTATATGGAAACTGGCGACACATAATTGATCATGCAAGAAGTCAGCGGAGTCTTCTTCAGTTTGGAAGTCTTCAGTATGGTATGTCTCATTATTTCTTTTACCCTTTCTGGCATTTTTTTTCTATTGTTTTCTGTACAAAATTTCGACATCTTGATTATGTGGCCATAGGTTCCACAGTCCGTGCATTCGCTGCAGTACGAAACGGAGTGACCTTTGACTGAACACTTTGTGCATGTTGAGGACCAGGCTTCACAGAATTTAGACCTTGTATTTCTGTCATTTTTTTTTACCGTGGCGGGCCTCTCCACATACCCAACATTTAGCTTCTGATGGAGTTTTATTTCTGTTGGGATGGCTTATAGCTCCTGTGCTATCTCCAACAACTGTCCTTGTAGCTTTTCCTTGCTCCTTTTGTGCGATGAATGATGCAGTTTCCTCCAAAGTTCGATCCGTTTTGGGGTCACCTAATAGGTCTGACAATATTTCTGGGTCGGCGATGCCTTGTACAAGGTTATCCTTAATTATTTTGTTGCTGTAGTCAAATGTATGGTCGCATCCCGCTCCTTTGCATTGGGCTACATATTGACATCATGCTCCTTGTCCTCTGAGGCTGGTGAGGAATGTTCTAATGCTTGTTCTAAGGGCTTGTGTCATTTTGCTTAGCCTAATTTGATGTACTAAGGTGCACTTATCCCTGACCACGAGTAGTTTAATTGCTGCTAATAAATCTTTCTCGGCCATGGATGATTCATCAAACTGCAGGCAGCGCATTATGTCTGTTTTCAAGTCCTGATCACAGCAATAAAATAAGGTTGTTGACGCAACATTATTTAAGATGCACATTCCTGTTTTGTACATTTCCCATTGATTAAGTGTGCATCCTGCACTAATGGAAGGCGACTCCAATTTAAGGGTGGATTGAGTTGCTTGCGAATACCCGGCTTTATCATGCATAGTCAGTTACGTTTTTAATGCTGTTGCAAATGCAGCATCTAGGTTTTGTGACTTCCAATCGCATCTCTCAACTGGGCAGGATAGTTGGGGCATCTTGTTGGTTGTGCACAAAATTCTTTAATTGCAGGAACTTCGTAGTGATGTCTACATAGCATTAGTAAAATCCCATAGGTAATAGCAGTTAAATCATATTTATCTATCTACCACCCCCTGGCGAGGTGTTCCATGGGGCTGTCTCGCTCCTGGTGACCACTAACCACTTTTGCACGCCATCAATTGTGCAAACTAATCTTCAAACAGTTGCAGCCCGTGTTAATCTTAGGAATAAAATTTATATATTTTAGTCAATTTATATTCCTCCAGATGAGCCTCCTTCAAGGGATCAGTTTTTAGATCTTTTATGTCAGCTTCCTACGTCATTTCTAGTTCTAGGTGACTTTAATGCCAGACACTTTGTATGGGGTGATAGAGTAAGTAACCATAAAGTCCGTATCCTTAAATCTCTTTTATCCACTAATCTCTTTAGCATTCTTAACTCTGGTCATGTTACGTCCTACCATATTTAAACTGATTCTTTCAGTTGTGTGGGTCTATTTATCTGTATCTGATATCAAGTGGTCTGTTTTAGATGACCTGCATGACAATGACCACTTTTATATTGTCTTGAAACAAATGACCCTATGCCAATCCCCATAATATCCCTCCAGATGAAATGTTGCAAGGGCCGACTGGTCAAAGTTCCATGGCACCTCCTTCACCAGTAAACAAATTGGAGAATTTGTCGTTATTGATGCGGCTATACATTACTTTTCCTGTATAGTGTTTTATGCTGCAGAGTCTGCAATTCCTCGTGCTGGGTTCCGCCCGGGCAAAACATCAGTCCCATGGTGGAATGCTGATTGCACCCGTTTGGTGGATGCAAATAAAAAAGGCCCATGCACGGTTCCGCCGGAACCTAACCCTTCAAAGGTTATTAACCAAAATCGAACTAAAGTCATTCGCCAGTGAACTTTAGGTCAAATGTGCATTGACTTCCAGAGTGGATATGTGTCCTCCTTATCTCCCAATATCGCTTCAATTCAGGTATGGAAGAGAATGAACAAAATCAGTGGTCGGTGTGCTAGACATTCCATCCCTGACATTGAGATGAATGTTTCTATGATCTGCGATCCCGCCAACGTCGCAGACATATTGGTTTACATTTTTGCGAAGTTAGCACTATTGAGCGCTATTAGGCGGAGTTTAGACTATTAAATCCTGGCTGGATGGCGAAGCCCTGCGTTTCCTAGCCAATGGACAGGAGCCCATAATTTTCTGTTGACTACCGCCGAGATGCACTCAGCACTGTCTCGGTGCGCCCTTACGTCTCATGGCCGAGACGATATCCGATACGACTTTCTCGGTCATCTCCATATCTAAACGGAATCACGCCTGCTATATATTTGTTACTGGATCTGGATCCAGGGATTCTACCCTATTGCATGGAGAACGGCGTTAATCCTACCATTTCTGAAACCAGGCAGAGAAGGCTCGTCTCCTTCCCATTATAGGCCAATCGCCATCACCATCTGTCTTAGTAAGCTGTTGAAGAAAATGGTGATTGCTCGCTTGCATTGGTTCCTGGAATACCATGGCCCTCTAACTCCATAACACAGCGGCTTCCGTAAGAAACAGAGTGCGACAGACCTTCTTGTCCGCATGGAGGGTACTCTCCGTGAGGCCTTTGCTCATGGCTGCCATGCGATGGCAGCCACGATCAAGAAAGCTATGACTCAACATTGTGCCATGAATCCCCTTGCCAGTGGTATGAGAGGGCAGTGAGGGGATTTTTACAATTCTTTTTGCACTTGTCAAATATTTGCATGGCTCTCTTTTGCATGCAGAAATTTCTGGTTTACCCGCGTGTGGCACGTGGTATTTTCAGTGAACATGCGACATCTTGCACTTCATCATGGCATCACTTCACATAAGGGTGTAAAATGACGATGATGTGGGGGTTGCTGTGATCTCACCGTGGTCTATACTCTCCAAGACGTTACTACGGGCAGCCTTCATTTTTACCGCTAACCTTTATGCAATTATATCTACCTTGCATTGATTCGAGAACCGTATTATATGCTCTTTGCTGTTTAACTTCTGACCATCCCCTTGTCTCTAAAATAGATCCCTGGTTGGTCAAGAACACTTCCAGATACAAGGTAGAGTTTTGCTGGATTCCTAGTCATGTCAGAGTCCAGGATTACGAGCTGGCGGATGAGGCAGTTCGACTTGCAGCCACCCGGCAGGACACTAAATTGTTGCAGTCTGCCTTATCATGGCTTTTATCTTCTTATTAAGGACCTTATTCGGTCACTATGGGAGTCAGAATGTGATAGCTGCATCGATAACATATTGAATTTCGTTAACCCCTCGGTTTTACCCTGGGTTAACTGTTATCAACCACTTGGGAGCTTAGACGGGGTCCTTTGTCGCCTGGCGAATCGGCCACACACACCTCAAAATGAACATTTAATGAGTAACGATGGGCGCCACATCGCCCCCCTCCCTATGCCCACTATGTTTGTACCCAACTCAGTTTGTCATCTTTTGATCGACTGCCACCCCCTCTCTGACCTCCGACTGGAATGCTTCCCATCTATTTTACGTGTCCTATGTGACGATAGACTCCACTTCCTCTTATACGAGGAACCCCTCTTTTAGCACTAATTCCTTCTCCTGATTTCTAATACATCTGTTTTTTATCTCTTTTATAGCTGGTAAATATACTTTTTTAAGTAACTCAGGGCTCGGCAACCCTCGGCTCCGGAGCCGCATGCGATTCTTTCGTCTCTCCGCTGCGGCTCCCTGTGGTGGAGGAACAACGCTGACGCTGCACGTTAGTCCTTGCCAACGGCTCTGCTATCGAGCATTTAATTAAAACGTATTTTAATCCAGTTCATTATTTTTTTATTTATTTATTGAAATTTTCAATAAATAATTTACAGAAAACATCACCAGACAGCAAATAAAAGACATCAAGTCAGCTGTGGCATATTCAATCGCCTGTGATGAGTCCAAAGACAAAGGTGATAATGAACAAATAGCATTGTTATGCCGATTTGTGAACTCTGCTGGACCATAGGAAGAAATGATCGAGATGATACCACTAAAAGGCAAAACACGGAGGAAGGAAATTTGTGAGGCTGACCTCGATTGTTTAAGAGCCAAAGAAAAAAACACCACCTACTTAGTGTCAGTGGCTAGTGATGGGGCACCGAGTATGACAGGAGCGCAGAGCGGCTTTATGGTTTACTGCAGAAGTCGCTGGGTAGAACGCTGTTGACATTTCACTGCATCCTACACCGAGATACATTGTGTGCTAAAACCTTTCCTCCGGAATGCACAGAAGTAATGAATGTTGTCAGTCAGATTGTCAATAAAATAATGGCAAAAGGTTTAAATCACCGTCAGTTCCGTTTGTTACAGAATGAGGTGGAAATTACGCATTCTGATCTCCTGCTGCCCAACAATGTCCAGTGGAGGTGCTAAAGCAGTTTGCCACGTGTCTGGAAGAGGTGAAAAATTTCCTCGGCAGCATAAGGCTCACCTTTCCTGAGCTGGAAAAGACAGAGTGGCTGAATAAGCTACACTTCATAGAAGATATGACAGCGAACTTAAACAATCTGAACACAACTCTTCAGAGGAAAGGAGGCATAGCTCTGCACATGCTGGAGGAAGTTTTGGTATGCTTGTTCACAAACACAAATGGTGTGAGGTCTAAAACCATCCCAAACCAGACCAACTTGTTTTTGAAACATGAAATGCTATACCAGACACTTACGCTAGCATGAAAAATTATGCAATGGGAGTCCTGTCAATATTTGGATTTATTTATGTATGTGAGCAGGTGTTCTCCACCATGAACTATATAAAACACAAACATCGCTAACGCCTCACAGACGACAGCTTGCAATCTCGCGTGAAGATGAAGGCGACGTCTTATAGCCCTGATGTTCAGACACTGTGCGCTGAGGTTCAAGATCAAAAGTCACATTAACCAGATAAAGTAAATATTTTAATTGGCTATTATTTTACAAATATGTTATTTTACGTTGTTCACTGATGACGGCACACAGAAGCAGAGGGCAGTTATGGTTTGCGGCAGATGGATCATTTAAGTTCGGCTGACTGCACGATGACGGCACACAGAAGCAGAGGGCAGTTATGATTTGCGGCAGATGGATCATTTTAGTTCGGCTTTTTATTTCTTGAATACGAGGAGACACTAAATATTTTATTTGTAAGGAGTGTTCAACCCAGATTTCTTTCAGAGTTCCAATATTTTTGTATACAGAATTAAAATTTCGTTTTCTCTGTAGCAGTTCTTTGATTTCATAAATGCAACAGACTCTTCGTTTTTTTATATATAGCATAGAGGTAAAAATCGATATGTATGCAGTTATCTTCATTTATATGTCAACAGGGTTTTGTGGCTCCCACTGTATTCTTTTCGGTGGGGAAAGGGACCAAATGGCTCTTTGAGTGTTGAAGGTTGCCGTTCCCTGAATTAACTAGAAATGTAATCTTAGTATACGCGTGTGCCTTTTTCCATTGGTAGGGGGCAATAGGTCTTCCCATAACTTTGTTTTCGATTTTAGTTAGACTATGCCGGGCATGCCATTTATTTATTGCCCATGCCCTCGCTTTTTAATCTTTTCATCGCTTGTATTTTAACTTTACTACTTTTGGTACTTTAGAGTCGCGTAGCCTTTTTATGCCTTGTCGCTCTATAATACTTTTAGATTTTAGTGGCGTAGACCCTGCTCCAAATAATAGTAATAAAATTGACAACTACGTCTCTTGTTTTGGAGCCCCATTCAAAATAAGGTTGCAGTTCAGGTAGGATCTATTTAAAAGACAAAAAATGGTAACTGTAAATTTGGGCGGAGTGAAAATGTGTACTTTCACTTTGTGGACCAATTTTGAAGGGGATAAAATGTGTAATTTAGGTTTCTTGAAGCTATATGAATGATGATGGATCGATGGAGGTGAATAGTCATCTACGTAGATGTTTAGGGAACTAATTGTGTAGTGGAGAGAAGCATGTCATGCATGAAGATATTGAAGAGTGGTGAAGAGGACGGCCCCTTAAGAAGACCTAATGAAAGTTTTTCCCTCTTCGATTCGACCATGCGATGGACGTTTGCTTTCATTTGATATCGTCGATGTTAATTGTTTTCAAGTACTTTTGTAAGATAATGTGGCGTTGCACGATGGTTGTCGTGGTTGAATGGACTTAGAGAGGTCTGTACCCCTCGGGTGGTAGCCTGCATAGCTTGTTACACTTGCTACCTGAAGCAGTTGCACGTCCTCACAGCCTGATTGCAAATTAGGAAGGCCACGTCACTGAGAGCCTTACCCTACTTCCTTGAAGCAATGTGACGAGTATCTCCTGGAGAAGGAACAGCTGGCCGTTCAGGATTTGGACTGAATATATTTTTGCGAGGCTAAGTACATAGCCCTGTCGCGCTAAATGCGACATGGGACGCCCTATGCCTACAACTTTATGCAGGAACTCACTGTTACTGGCCCCTCCAATCCTACGAACACGGTCACATCCGCGTCCATTCAGAACCCTTGTGCGGGATATACCTCCCTCACCCCCAGTGGTCCCTGGAAGAGCTGGCGGCACAAAGGGCTCACACTTAGCTTGGGCTTTCCTCCCACCGCGAGACCTTTTTCAGTAAGGCGAAACGGCCGCTCACCTCCAACAAGTCGTTAGATTCACAGAAAGCAAACCTAACGGTGTGCATGAGGCCGTCTTCGGAGAGTCCTTAGTCTGTCCACCTAAAGGAGGACAGCACCAAAGAATTTCGGTTCACCCCCACCCTCCCAACTAAGGATGGACCGGGTGGTTCAGAGACGCAGTAACCTCCAAAAGAGGGTTCCCCGCTTCCAAAGCCACATCGCTCCGCCCACCAAAGGTTGCAAGGCGGAGGTAGGCAAAGAATCGCATGGCGATCCCTTCCTCCCCCGACAATTCGTCGAAGGCAAAAGCGCCTTGTACGGCCAATAGCGCGCCCGGAGTTCTGCATCCAGAACACGGCCATTCACTTGAGGGTATTCTCATAGAAGAGAACCACAGAATCTCCGGGTAACTTGGGAGGAGATGCGGAGGCTCATCTCTTTCAGTTATCCCTTAGCTATCTTTTTGCTGGGGGACCATGATGAGTGCGTGCCCATCTTCTCGAGGTATAGGGGTTTTACGACCCCGCCACCAGTGGATGGTTAGTCAAGCAGGAGGATGCGTGATTTACACCCGTCATGATGTCTCTCCTTTCATTCATGTCAGTGAAGCTACTCAGTTGTAGGAGGTATAGACTTATTTATGCTTACATTTCACCGTCAGCCGACTTCAATGTGAGAGACTTCCGCCGCGTCTTAGCACGGTTATATAGGCCCTTTATCCTCCTCGGCTATCTGAAATGTAGACATCCCCTCTGGAGAGACTACACAATCGATCCCAGAGGTCAGGTCTAGCCGACCTTATTGACGAGCTGGAGATAGGTGTTCTAAATGTGGATGAGTTTACGCATCACGGCCGAGAACAGCTTCTTTTTCTTATCTTAATCTGCCCCTGTGCTCTCCTAATGTACGGCTTGATTTTGGATGGGAAGTTGCTGCGACCACTTTCCCATTCAACTATGATTTTCTGGGCCAATGCCGCCTGAGAAAACGCCTTGGTGGTTCTTGGAGAGTGCGCGCTGGTCTTCATTTCAAGAGTTTAGGTCAGTTGATGAGGCTGTTGAGTCCTTCTATGTCAACATCATAGCCGTCAGCCTGACTACTATTCCTTGAACGTCTCGCCGTTTTTTACACCATCAATTTCCTTGGTGGTCTGCTGAATGTAAGATGGACCTCAGGCAGAAGCGATATGCCTATATACGCTATAAGCGCTGCCCAAACGATTTCACCGTCACTGAATTTAGTCAAGCTAGGGCTAAGTATTCCGTTATTTCTCGAAGCCCGCCCACCGCTCTTCTTCAAAGACATACGTGTATGTACTGAACGGGAATTTCCCTCTTGCAGAGGTGTAGAAGCAAGTCCAAAGGATTCGGGATAAGTTCTCGCAGAACCCCCCTCCGTTCACTAGGAGAACGGGACCGAGTCTTTTACAATAGCTTTCTCCAGCCTATCTAGCCGGAACACTGCTCTGCCAGCATCTCTGCACGTCTTGATGTCGCTGAAGGTGGCCGACAGGAATCAATTGAGCCCTCCCTTCTGCCTGGCAAAGAAGATGGGAAGTGGCCGATGGGAAACCATAGTTGAGTGCCATCGCGCTGCCACTGTTCCTATGGAGGGATTCCCCAATGTCGCGCCGGCTTCAGGTCACATTCTGTCGTCTTTGAATTGGGAAAATTCGCGTGACTCACCGCTGTGTGATGAAGCTTTCCATTGCACCTTACTGCGACGACAGCATAGTCCCTCTGAGTGTTCGGCACATTCTGGTTAAATGTTCATTCTGGAGGATCATGGGGCACGTTATCTGTCGCTGTAGTGGGACGAGCGAGGTCGTTCTTGCATGTCCCTTGTGCTCCGGACGAGTTCGTGCACACAGATTTGTAGACTCATGGACTTTCTGGAGGAGGCTTCCCTCCTCCTTTTTATTTGAGTCTCTTTGGTGTTGGTTGAATGTTACGGTCGATTAGAATGTACCCCCCTCTCTCGACGCCAGAACGTGACTTATTTTCTTCTAGTGTTTTTTTTTGTCTAATGTGTGTATGGTTTGGGTTCTGTTTGTTGTTTTTGCTTCGTTTTTAATCTAGCCTGACAATAGGTCAACATTGATTACGGAGACTCAAAACCTTGGTTGCAGTTGCCAGATGGGCGCTAAAAAAATCGTTATAACCATGACACCGCAGATATTGCTAACAAAGAGATGTACAGATTTTTAATCTAAAAGGTCACTTCGCTCCATCATTGAATTGGTTTAGATAAAAAAATGTTGTTTTTATTTGTTCTTGCTAATTTGTTGCTATTTCTCTTGTTTTTATATATTTTTAATTAGGTTGAAAATATAGAGGATAGCGTTTTCCCTTTCTCCGTCTCTGCTTTCGTTGGCCGGCGCCAGATGAGGCCTCTACAATTAAAATGAATCACATCTTACCTAATAAATACCTAATCCAATTTAACCTTGAGCACTTTTCTTCCTTCTTCCTAGCCTTCTCCCACTTACCATTACAGTCCACGAGGAAAGCAACAGATACATAGATCCCCCAAGGACTAAAGAAACACTTTCACACCAATTTTACTCCTGAAATTGACAAATTCATAAAAAAGAATGAAACAGACTCAGATAAAAGACAAAAACAACAGCACTGTGGAACAATTCAAACAAATTCATGATCTCAACACACGAATCAACACATCCTCTTCAAATAAGAAGACCACTTTAAAAATTACCTTCAAATAATAAACCACAAAAAATAGATCTCTAAAATCTACCGAACGATTAAAAAAATACACACTTCATACAGCCAAACACTTCCCACACACGAATCTATCCTCAAAAGAGAACAAAATCCCTAGCCCAATCGACCAAGCCAACTTCCTCATCACCCATCACTCCCAAATTCTTCATCTACCTACCAGTCATAACAATAGGAAAACGTTCAAATCGCCAACCAAATTATACACATCCACAAAATTTCAAAATTCTTTTCCCCAACATGACACTCCACTACTATCCAATTTCTCAAAAACACAAACTAATGCACAAATGACATCTGAAACAGCCATATAAAGCATCTCGATCCCACACCTATTAGTCGTACTCACATAAATCTTTAAACACCCCTGGTTATGCAGTATCGCTCTCCTCTCCACACAGGGAAATACTCATACATTGTCTCCATCTTCAAACCAAAAAACCACAGAACATCTCTCCCCTCTGCAGACCCATCACTCTAGTGTCGACAATCTCAAAAACAGAATTTTAAACCAATCCTACCTCTCTCTCACGCACTCAACATAGCTTAAAAGAAAAGCACTGACCACTAAAGTAGTGAACATCATAATAATAAACATCTTATAATACCTTAATCAAATCTATCCCGACAATGCACAGTCATTGCCACTTTAAACTTCACTGTTCCACGCCACATCCTCATGCAAAATGTACTTGACCCCACTACTACACTGACGACCTGAAATGGATAGCAAACTTCCAAAACCTGGTCAAATCGAAAAAGAAAAACTTCTCATCAGGGTCCATCAAGACGCTATCCTATCCATCAACATCTTCAATATTTTCATGCATGACATACACCTCTTCACTGCACAATGAGTCCGCTTAAACATCTACTCAGATAACCTAACAATCACAACCCAATCCGCCACCGTAGATACGGTCTCAAGAAACCTAACCAAGCCCTTCTATTGCCTACACAACTGTATCACATTAAAGAGAAAGTCCCCCCCCCCTCTGATCCAGTCAGTCTCTCCCACCCCACATTACTTTGTATCACCCTTCAAATGGCTTTCACTCAGTACACAAAAGATCATTATCTAAAAACCATATCCAAAAACAACATCCACAGAACACTCACAACCCCATCAATTTTATACCCTTCATCTTGAAAGAAGATTTAGCCAGAAAAGAGTAAACAATCCGTTTACCAAAAACCCACTTACAGGCTCCAATTCACTTGTTCTAAGTCTCAAGGCTACAAGCTTCGAACTTAATGCTATAACAACCTCACTTTACACTGCCTTTACCCTATCCTACTCATACCTTAGTTATTCTAATTATTTCCGGCGAAATAGATATCCGTGAAACCTGTTTGACTGAACCATTCGTACCTTCGTCAATACAAATTTTAACTCAAAATCTCCTTCTTACACCATCACAATAGAAAATGTATCTATACATATATTTCTCCCTTATATTGTGAACTTTCAACTCTTTCCTTTAGTCCTAATTTTCTCCCATTCTAAAGCCATCTTTCGATGCCACTAATTTTTTAGGCCTATTTCAAAACCCTAAGAGTCATTATTCATGTCAAGAATAAAATATCAACCGTAATTGGATCTTCAATAATTTATGAATACAACTCCTCGCGATGTAATGCGATGCTTATCTTGGATCATCAAAGCCTACATTAATGCTTGTATTCGTGTGTATTTTGTCAATAACGAAATAACTTCAGCCGACATCACTATAGTCGACGCAGCGAAAAATGGACGTTTGGATGTGGCCGAATCGTGGACACGTGTCCCCCATACTGTTGCCAACTCTCTACAGATCAGCTGCTCTTCTGACTTCCCACCCTGTTTTCCCACCTTACTCTCTGTCTCTGTCTTCCTTCCCACCCTGTTTTCCCACCTTACTCTCTGTCTCTGTCTTCCTTTCTTTCTATCTATTTCTATCTGGCACCAAATTACACGGTTGAATATGCCCAGCGAGGAACTTCACAAATGGACGCTCGGTGGATTTATCAAATCCTAAAAATTGCTATGTGTGTAAATTAAGGAAATAATATGCTAAGCCTAATAAATGAAGAACAAAGATAATTTGGCACTGCAATTATATATATGCTAAACTGTACAAATATATCAAAGGCAAGCCGTCGTAGAGTCGCGCAGAAACCCACTAACATCGAAGGATATCAAAGATGACCATCTGGACAAATACGGAGATCGCACATAAACAAACATACGCATGTTGTGAACATTTATCAGCAGCTGAACAAATATAGGCTCTGACCAGATATAGGCTCTGACCAGAGAAATTACACAGAAACCTGCAACAAGTAATTCCTTATAATAAAGCTAAATCTATGGGAAATAAGTAGAGACAACAAATACACAGAGCTGTCGGAAACTCCGCCCAAGGGGTGGAAATAACGAACGAACTAGATCACTGGGTCCTCCCTACGGACAAATCAAGGTCACGCCCCTTGGAGACGAAACACACACATATATATATATATATATATATATATATATATATATATATATATATATATATATATATATATATATATATATATATAGAGAGAGAGAGAGAGAGAGAGAGAGAGAGAAAAAAAAAAAAAACAGTCACTCATTATTAAGATCATTATTCATTAACTCAGTTCATTCCCTTAGTAACGTTACGGAATCCCGTCTACTCGCCTAAGTCCTCTCGTCTTCAGCCTCGATACTTTGCGCAAAACAAAAATCCTACACATTGACCGCAAAGAACTCAAGACGTTTCCACTTGCCCTTTTAGCAGGCCAATTTAAGAATAAAGTTAAATTCTTTTAGCCGCGTCCTTTCAAAGTCCTTTACTTATCCCGATTACTGAGCCACCTTCGGTAAGCCCAGCCTAATACATAACTCTCCTGAAAAATTATAAGGAGTTAGAGCCAATTCAACAGAGGCGTGAAGTAGGTCCACTGCCTGAAGTACTTGACCCCGTCAAGCACAATAGCAACGAGGACTCTTTAATACACACCCTTATAATTACCGACCACGAACCCACAGACCAGTAACCAATGCCACCACATAAACTAGGTAACTTCAATCCCCCATAAAAGAACACAAAAGGCTGATCTCTGATGATTGTTAAGAATGCATCATTTTCTATCACTTCCCGGCACTTTTAGCCTTTCTGTATCATTGTTAAAAGAGAAGATTTATGACATTACATGGCATAAAAGAATTCAGTGAAAAGAATCTTGTTTGTCATCTTCACGTGTTTCCTTATCCATTATAAACTTGCTCTTTATCTTTGCACATATACCTAAGTAATGGGGTTGTCTTGTATAAGTGTGTATGTGTTTAAGAGTTCATATGTGTTTTTTATCACCTTCCGGCACTTTTGGCCTTTCTGTATCATTGTTAAAAGAGAAGATTTATGACATTACATTGCATAAAAGAATTCCAGTGAAAAGAATCTTGTTTGTCATCTTCACGTATTCCCTTCTCCATTATAAACTTGCTCTCTATCTTTGCACATATACCTAAGTAATGGGGTTGTCTTGTATAAGTGTGTATGTGTTTAAGAGTTCATATGTGTTTTTTATCACCTTCCGGCACTTTTGGCCTTTCTGTATCATTGTTAAAAGAGAAGATTTATGACATTACAAGGCAAAAAAGAATTCCAGTGAAAAGAATCTTGTTTGTCATCTTCACGTGTTTCCTTCTCAATTATAAAGTTGATCTCTATCTTTACACATATACCTAAGTAATGGGGTTGTCTTGTATAAGTGTGTATGTGTTTAAGAGTTCATATGTGTTTTTTATCACCTTCCGGCACTTTTGGCCTTTCTGTATCATTGTTAAAAGAAAAGATTTATGACATTACATGGCATAAAAGAATTCCAGTGAAAAAAATCATGTTTGTCATCTTCACGTGTTTCCTTCTCCATTATAAACTTGCTCTCTATCTTTGCACATATACCTAAGTAATGGGGTTGTCTTGTATAAGTGTGTATGTGTTTAAGAGTTCATATGTGTTTTTTATCACCTTCCGGCACTTTTAGCCTTGCTGTATCATTGTTAAAAGAGAAGATTTATGACATTACATGGCATAAAAGAATTGCAATGAAAAGAATCCTGTTTGTCATCTTCACGTGTTTCCTTCTCCATTATAAACTCGCTCTCTATTTTTGCACATATACCTAAGTAATAGGGTTGTCTTGTATAAGTGTGTATGTGTTTAAGAGTTCATATGTTTTTTTTATCACCTTCCGGCACTTTTGGCCTTTCTGTATCATTGTTAAAAGAGAAGATTTATGACATTACATGTCATAAAAGAATTCCAGTGAAAAAAATCTTGTTTGTCATCTTCACGTGTTTCCTTCTCCATTATAAACTTGCTCTCTATCTTTGCACATATACCTAAGTAATGGGGTTGTCTTGTATAAGTGTGTATGTGTTTAAGAGTTCATATGTGTTTTTTATCACCTTCCGGCACTTTTGGCCTTTCTGTATCATTGTTAAAAGAGAAGATTTATGACATTACATCGCATAAAAGAATTCCAGTGAAAAAAATCTTGTTTGTCATTTCACGTGTTTCCTTCTTCATTATAAACTTGCTCTCTATCTTTGCACATATACCTAAGTAATGGGGTTGTCTTGTATAAGTGTGTATGTGTTTAAGAGTTCATATGTGTTTTTATCACCTTCCGGCACTTTTAGCCTCTCTGTATCATTGTTAAAAGAGAAGATTTATGACATTACATGGCATAAAAGAATTCTAGTGAAAAGAATCTTGTTTGTCATCTTCACATATTCCCTTCTCCATTATAAACTGGCTCTCTATCTTTGCACATATACCTAAGTAATGGGGTTGTCTTGTATAAGTGTGTATGTGTTTAAGAGTTCATATGTTTTTTTTATCACCTTCCGGCACTTTTGGCCTTTCTGTATCATTGTTAAAAGAGAAAATTTATGACATTACATGGCATAAAAGAATTGCAATGAAAAGAATCCTGTTTGTCATCTTCACGTGTTTCCTTCTCCATTATAAACTTGCTCTCTATCTTTGCACATATACCTAAGTAATGGGGTTGTCTTGTATAAGTGTGTATGTGTTTAAGAGTTCATATGTGTTTTTATCACCTTCCGGCACTTTTAGCCTCTCTGTATCATTGTTAAAAGAGAAGATTTATGACATTACATGTCATAAAAGAATTCTAGTGAAAAGAATCTTGTTTGTCATCTTCACATATTCCCTTCTCCATTATAAACTGGCTCTCTATCTTTGCACATATACCTAAGTAATGGGGTTGTCTTGTATAAGTGTGTATGTGTTTAAGAGTTCATATGTTTTTTTTATCACCTTCCGGCACTTTTGGCCTTTCTGTATCATTGTTAAAAGAGAAAATTTATGACATTACATGGCATAAAAGAATTGCAATGAAAAGAATCCTGTTTGTCATCTTCACGTGTTTCCTTCTCCATTATAAACTTGCTCTCTATCTTTGCACATATACCTAAGTAATGGGGTTGTCTTGTATAAGTGTATATGTGTTTAAGAGTTCATATGTGTTTTTTATCACCTTCCGGCACTTTTGGCCTTTCTGTATCATTGTTAAAAGAGAAGATTTATGACATTACATGGCATAAAAGAATTCCAGTGAAAAAAATCTTGTTTGTCATCTTCACGTGTTTTCTTCTCCATTATAAACTTGCTCTCTATCTTTGCACATATACCTAACTAATGGGGTTGTCTTGTATAAGTGTGTATGTGTTTAAGAGTTCATATGTGTTTTTTATCACCTTTCGGCACTTTTAGCCTTTCTGTATCATTGTTAAAAGAGAAGATTTATGACATTACATGTCATAAAAGAATTCCAGTTAAAAGAATCTTGTTTGTCATCTTCACGTATTCCCTTCTCCATTATAAACTTGCTCTCTATCTTTGCACATATACCTAAGTAATGGGGTTGTCTTGTATAAGTGTGTATGTGTTTAAGAGTTCATATGTGTTTTTTATCACCTTCCGGCACTTTTGGCCTTTCTGTATCATTGTTAAAAGAGAAGATTTATGACATTACATGGCATAAAAGAATTCCAGTGAAATAAATCTTGTTTGTCATCTTCACGTGTTTCCTTCTCCATTATAAACTTGCTCTCTATCTTTGCACATATACCTAAGTAATGGGGTTGTCTTGTATAAGTGTGTATGTGTTTAAGAGTTCATATGTGTTTGCTTATATTATAACTATAAATAATTACGATTTGTACTTAGATTCATTAAACATTGCTCTTATTTTATCTACGGTCATTGAAGATGGATTTCCAAACTGGAAATATAGGCACATACAGTGCCGGTTTAACCCAGTAGCACATGTAGCACGTGCTACGGGCCCTGCGCTTCGGGGGGCATTGCGAGAGTGTACGTAATTAGTAATAATTAAGTTTTTGCCCTTAGGAACAGAAAGCATAGACAAAATAATTATTCATCTTCCTGATTTTTTATATTATTATTATATATGATATTACTATACGAGTATATAAGAACCAGGCAATGGCTTCGCCACTTCCCGCTACGGGGAAAGCTTGCGTTTCGTTATTAAGATTCAAATTTAAAATGTAAAAAAAAGCAGCCATCGTTAAATTTTTATAAATTTTCCGAACTTTGCCAATTATAATAATTTTAAAAAGGATCTCTAAACTATTTTCCCCCTTTCAAAATATCACGTTGCTAAAATACATTTATACAGTAGAAGATATATAAAAACTAATTTTTTGAACTTCATCATTTGTAATTCTTTGGGTTTTAAAAAAATTTACAAAATTTTGATACTTATATTTATTTCTGAACTTCACCATTTTGTTTTTGATATTATAATAGAATTATTAGAAATAACTTTGATAAAAAACATAAGTCATAACCAAACTAAGATGAAATTATTATTCAAATACTCAAAAAGTTCCCCTTCTTAAATTATAAAGTTAGTGAAAATATAAAAAAACTTCACTAGAACATAGTGCATAGTATAATAAGTCTGGCATTATGTTATAGTACTACACTCTATAGTCCAGGGCTACTCAACTGGCGGCCCGCGGTCCAAATCCGGGCCTTTTGTGTGAAGCAGAAATAAACATATAAATTGAATAGCATGAAGGTCCTGGCGATGAATTCTTAAGTGTGTATTGCCTTGACTGACTGTAGGGTAAGTTAGGGGTGTATTATACACACGATTAATGTATTTAACCTATTAATGCAGAAATTTTTTTATTATATTTTGTAATAAATATCAATAATAGAAAATGCCACATATCAGCTGGGTGGTGATATTGATGAGAAATATTGAGATCTTGGCTCAGTGAAAGTTTTGTGTTGCCAGATCTACCGAAATATGAGATTTACTGAATTTTTGATGAATCTTAATCTCATGAATAATAATTTGTAGATTGTTTTTCAAAATTTTCACCAAATAGTTTAAAAAAAAAATCTGATATAATGCCTTTTTAACTTAATTTTATCTACATAATATATATCACAAGAACTACTACATATATATTAGAGTGTGGCTATCGAATTTTACCTACCTACTGATTTTTCTCGTAATATACTCGGAATCTGCTTTTCATTTTCCTGTGGGAATCTTTGCATTTATTGCTCTACTCACGCGCTACTTTGTGAGTTTCTCATATATATATATATATATATATATATATATATATATATATATATATATATATATATATATATATATATATATATATATATAGTCGTAAGTATTGCTGCTCTCCAGGCTGATTTTTAATTTCGCAGCGAAGGCAAGGGCGCAGAAGATGCTCAAGTACATATATTTATTTTAATTTGGGAAACAACGTTTCGAGCAACATGCCCATCTTCAGGTTAGTAGTACTTCAATCCCTCTGGTCCATACTTCTTGTAGATGTAGTCGTAAGTGAAATTACGAATTAAAAATCAGCCTGGTTAGCAGCAATACTTACGACTACATCTACAAGAAGTATGGACCAGAGGGATTGAAGTACTACCAACCTGAAGATGGGCATGTTGCTCGAAACGTTGTTTCCAAAATTGAAATAAATATATGTACTTGAGCATCTTCTGCGCCCTTGCCTTCGCTGTGAAATTCTTAGCCCAGCCCTGGGTACATACCATTTAAATAAAATTTATGATAAAGATTTCCACTGCAACCTTAATCATCATCATCATCATCATCACTAACTCTATAATTTAAGAAGGGGATTTTTTTGAGTATTTGAATAATAATTTCATCTTAGTTTGGTTATGACTTATGTTTTTATATCAAAGTTATTTCTGATAATTATTTTATAATATCAAAAAACAAAATGGTGAAGTTCAGAAATAAATATAAGTATCGAAATTTTGTGAATTTTTTAAAACCCAAAGAATTACAAATGGTGAAGTTCATAAAATTTATTTTGATATATCTTCTTCTATAACTATATTTTAGCAACGTGATATTTTGAAAGGGGGGAAATTATTATAATTGGCGAAGTTCAGAAAATTTATAAAAATTTAACCATGGCTGCTTTTTTTTAGATTTTGAATTTTAATTTTAATAGTGAAGCGCAACTCCCCCACGTAGGGAGAAGTGGCGAAGGCATTCCTGGTATTTATTATTTTTCACTAACATACGAATTAGTTGAAGAAATTGAGCCGAATGGCCGCGTTTATGATCATTAAAAACCATTTTAGAAATTCCCAAATACCTTAGGAAATGAATTCCTTGTATTTCTTTGTAGATGATAAAACGCTAAACAAAGTCTAAATTAGATTATGACTGAACGCTTCTGTCAGTGCGATTCCTTCCTCGATCCAGCAACCTTGTTCTTCTCCCCATAGTGTGACTTGGTGAGATCGTATATAATTTCAGACATGCACTCACTTCTCAGCACGCACTCATTTTCCGAACACTGGAAGTCTTTGTACGATGCGCAGCTCCGGGAATTAGAATATCACCGAAAGAACTTTGGACGCGTGAGTTTTCTTTTTTTTTCTCTTCATTAAATTTCTATTCATTTATGTTAGATACTAGCGTTTTCACTACTTCCTGTTACGGTTTCTGCAGCCAAACCCTCGATTTATCCAACTGGTTTCTGGTTATTAACGGCATTAAGTTAAAGCTGTTAGGCTGCATGATTAAAGATTGGCGTTAAACTGTACTAAACGTTCATGATCAGCGCTTTCAGTCTTCTGTACTATCTCTCTATATCGAGTCTTTGCTGGAGCACTTAAGACGTCTACCATAATTTGACACAACTTAGGGCATGACATTTAACTTAACCCTCAACCTTAACCGAGGAGCAGTTTACTTAAGTTCGTTCGTCTTTTAAAAGTGATACTTATACCTTTTAAGTTTATATAACCACTACACCCCTGGGATTTTAAGACTTATCAGTCGAAACTCTCAACTCTCGCTAAACTTATTTGCTAAGAGCAAATTTAAAGTTGCACTGATCATCAAACCATACTCTTCCCCCTTAAGGGGCACGGCGATTTGCTCTCCTGGCCATCCTGCTGACGGGACTCGCCCCCCCCCCCTTTTTCTCCTTCCACTAACCCCTACTTGGTCTTCTCTACCAAATATCTTTCACCCTGCATCGTCCTTCCATCTACCTTTGTTTGGCGATCTGTGTATCAGAGCTGTCCGTCAGGGGGCGCGACCTATTGGCTGGCTCCCTCCTGCGTTGGTTGGTGGGTGTCTGAGCTGGATTGGCGCTCTGGGAGGGGGGCCTTTTCTTTCCCAACTGGTAAGTTTCCGAAGCTGACCGGCCATTTTAAAACGATGATTGAATCAGGGGTCAACGGGCTTACCCTCCTGGTTGGGCCGGTGCTTAGAGTGCGTGTCGCGATGGTAGACTGTGACTGCGCTGCGAGAGTTCGCAATCACTTTTATACTTTACTTTATATGGGTA
The DNA here is from genome assembly GCA_963969495.1 of Ceratothoa steindachneri. Classification (NCBI taxonomy): domain Eukaryota; kingdom Metazoa; phylum Arthropoda; class Malacostraca; order Isopoda; family Cymothoidae; genus Ceratothoa; species Ceratothoa steindachneri. The sequence continues at coordinate 11,276,818 of OZ018338.1, forward strand.
ATAATAAAAAGATTCTCGTACTAAGCCTTTCAAAAAGTGCCCTTTTCCGCGCTAATTAGATCCCTTCGCAGAAGAGATGGATCCTGATTTGGATTATTCTAGTTTTCTGGTGCTGAATTCCAGTTCAGTGTCTCGGCCTTCTAAATTGCAAGTGTTTGATGTGAATGAGGAGTTTGAGTCCCGCTGTAGTGCCCCACGCCGTATGTGAACCCGTGTTAGTGGCGATTTCGTGTTTATCTTTCGAGAGCAGTGTGGCACCGTGCAGGATTTATCCTCGACTTTGCAGGTCCCGGTTTCGGTTGTGACCATCCTCTCCTTAATTTTGTTAAGGGAGTGAAGGCTCCAACGAATCACTACAATATGATGTCTCAAGATTAAAGGTTGAACTTTTGTCCCGGAAGGTTACAGACCTTTATAGGCTTTCGAAAGTCTGTTGTTCCCGCTAAGGTTCCTACGCGTACGCTCATCATCAGCTTTGAGCGTCAGGATCTGCTCCAGTTTGTCCGTGCTAGTTATCTTCGTGTCCCTGTGTCACGTTATGTCGAGCTCCCCAGGCGTTGTTTTAATTGCCACCGGTTTGGCTATATCGGAAGTAATTGTAGGCAGGCTCGTTGCTGTGGGGTCTGTGCGTTGGCCTACCATGGTTCCTCTTGTGATAATCATGAATGTTGGCCATGTGTAGGTTCCCATAGCGCTGCTTCGCGTTCTTGTCCAGTCTTCTTTTTTGAGAAAGGGGTTCTGGCTCTTCGGGACTCCCTCAGGCTGGACTTCCGTGAGGTCCGTCGTAGGGTGCGTGGGCAGCTCCCCCTTCCTCTGCCGTCTCTTCTGCTGCTCTGCGGGAGGCTGGTTCCCGCAGTCCTCCTCCCTGTGGTCCCACTCATTCTTTGTTTTCTCACCGTGGTTCAACGGTTGCGCCCTCTCCCTCTCCTTTTCCTTTGGTCTCTCTCCGTGTTCTTCTCTGTCGCGGACCGTGAGACCAACCGAGCTGAGATGCTGGAGGATAGTGAGACCGACCGACCGAGCTGAGATGCTGGGGGATATCGGCAGTTTCTCTAGGGCATCTGCCCCCGCTGTTCGTTCCGACCCTTTGCCTCAACGCAAACGGAAAGGCTACTCATAAAAAGCCGATGAGGCTCGTTTGGTCCCCGAGTCGGTTCTTAGGGCGCTCTCTGTTTAGATGCCTTCACTGGCCTTCTCAGAAAGCATCGTCGATCTCATTGTGAAGGCGGGGGTTCACCCAGTTTCGTCTTCCTTGCATCCTCCCCCTGTTTCTTTTTCCTTTTCCCTTAGCTCTGTTCAGTTTTTTATGCCTCCTACCCCCATTCCGTCTCTCCTGCCCCCTACCCCTGTTTCTTCATCTCCTTCTGACCCTGTTCCTTCCTCTCTGTCTCACCCACCTGCATCCTTACCCTCTGATCCTATCCCTTCACACCTTCTCTCCATGTTATATCTTCATCGCATCTGGGTTCTCGTCCGTCTCTGCTTGATATTCCTTTCCATTCGGACCATGAGCCCTCCACGTTAGGGATTCTGTCTGGTTCTTGGCTGTTCCCTTCCGCCATTCACGCTATCAAATCCCTGCCGGGTGCATCCCCGGCTCATCGCGATTTGTCCTTTGTCCACTTTGGGTCTTCTAGTAGTCAGAAACCTTCGACGGTTTAAGTCACTAGAATCCCGATAGTAATGTCATCCTTCCGGGTGTTGAGTTACCGCCCCCCGCCGGTGGCCTGTCCTATGGTGGTGCTTCTTTTAATTTCCTCTTCGCTATTTTCTGCGCCACTTCCCTTCTGTACTACATTCCATGCTGTTTCTACGTGGGGCTTTACTTCAAAGCTTTTAAGTTTGTTCTGTGTACATCCCTCGGATTTTAATTTGAGCTGGTCTGACCTTTTAGAGCCCACAAGTCGGTTACCTACCCCATTTTTATTACTTGGTGATTTTAGTGTTCTTCACCCATCTTGGGGTGATGCTGCCCATAACCCCCGAGCGGAGTGATTGAATCCCTTTTATTATCATACTCCTTTTTTTCTTTTAAATTCTGGCGATTTTACTTCTCACCATGTTCAAATGTTTCTTTTAGTTTTGTAGACTTGTCCTTGTGTTCGCCTGACTGTTTCCTCTACTTCCGGTGGTCGATTCGGGACGACCTTTCCGGGAGTGATCACTTCCCGATCGTCCTGTTGGCTGCCCTTTCTGGCCCGTGTCTTTCCCTTCCTCCTCGTTGGGACCTGTGGTAAGCAATTTGGGATTGGTTCTGGAATGCTTTCTATATTGATGCCGCCCGTTGTTCCTTAGATACCGTTGATTCGGCTCTTATATTTGACTCCTCATATTTTGAGGAAGCTGAGCGCTTTGTTCCGCCGAGTCTGCCCTGTTGCGGGGCTCTCCACCGTTCCATGGTGGTCAATAGATTGCTCGTCGGTTATTTCTGCCTATCAGTTGGCCCATTATCGTTATTGGCGGAACCAGACAGTCTCGAATAGGATAGATCGGAACCGGGCTCATGCCATCTGCCAGAAGACCCTCCGTCGTGCCCGCCCTGAGTCTTTGAGTCGGTACGCATCTTCCATCTCTTCTTCCACGTCGTTGACTCTGGTTTGGAAGCGGATCAAAAGATCCATGTTCGCTACGCTAGTCATGCCATCTCCACTCTGGATATCTGAAGCTCGCTTGTGTCGGATGGCCGTTTGGTCAGCGAAGCTCTGGCTGACCACTTTGCTTTGGTGAGTAGCACTGGTAGCTATCCTCATCGGTTTATCGATCATAAGGCCGCTATAGTCTTTCCTTTTAGATTTTACCACATGCGCCACCTATTATAATGCTCAGTTTTCCGTCTGAGCTGCCGGATGCTTTATCACTGGCTTCGCCTCCTCCGGTCATGATTGTATCCACTAAGACTTTCTCTGTAGTCTCCACTCCCACTGTTATTTTGGTTGACCTTTACAGCCTGCTTTGGGTGTTCTACGGTTTCTCAATCCCGTTAGGAACTATTTGGAACCCAGTCACTATCTCCAGATTGCTCTTAAGAGTTGCCTCTCTTATTGGAGAGGATGGTTCAAGTTGGCCTTGCTTTGTTTTTGGAGTCCCAAGTCGCTCTTCTCTCCATTTCAGTGCGTTTTTCGCAGCCGCCATAGTACCCTTGACCACCTCTTCCGTTTGGAAGACTGTTTTACCGGCCTTTTCTTCCAGGCATCGGGTCCTATCAGCCTTCTTAGACATTCAGAAGGTCTACGATACCACCTTGAGATATGCTGTTTTACGTCAGTTATATTATTGGGGTATGAGGGTCTTTTTACCGATTTTTATTCAATAATATTTATCTTTCTGTGAATTTAAAGTGCGTATTGGGGATGCTTTCTCAGGCTTGCGAGTTCAAGAGGGTGTTCCCCAGGGGTGTGTTTTAAGTGTGACAAGTTTCGCCGTTGCCACTAAAAGTCTTGTGTCCCCTCTTCCGGAGCCGGTTTCGGCTTCTCTCTCCGTGGATGACTTGGCGTTGTTTTGTTCATGTCCCCGCTTCCCTTCTGTTGCCGGTAGATTACAGCCGACAATTTATGCCGTGTCGGGTCGTGCCGTCTCTAAGGTTTTCCATTTTTCGGTCACCAAAACGAAGGCCATGTATTTTTATTGGTGTTGTGGTGTCTTTGGTCTCCCTCTCCTCTTGGACGGCACGGTGATTAAGTATGTCCTCGTTTTTAAGTTCTTTGGTTTAACGCTTGATAGCAAGCTCACTTGAGTGCCCCAAGTGCGTCGCTTAAGGGCTTTCTGTTCGAATGCTATGGATTTGCTTCTGGTTTTATCCCACATCACTTGGAGTAGTGATGGGTGCACCTTGTGATCGTTTTATTCGGTACTGGTTCAATACCTGGCATGACTACGGTTACCGTGTGTACTCTTCAGTCTCCTTCGGCTCTCAAGTTACTTGAATATTAGTTTGCTTGGGGCCTGTCTTAGTAGTATAGCTTTTCGCACCTCTCCTATCCCTAGCCTCTTTGTGGAAAGTTGCGTGCTTTCCTTGCAATATCAACGGCTGCAGTTGTGCCTACGATCCCCGTTTTGTGTTCAGCATTATCAGTCATCCCCATCCTGAGTCCTTTTTTGCCCCGTTCTTTTCGGCAGCCATCTCTACCCTTGCCTCTGAGGCTTCGGGTTGGGCACCATCTCTCCTCCCTGGGTGTTCCCGCGGTGTTGGCCCTCACTCTCGCTGTGTGTGTTAGCCCTCACTCCCGCCGTCTGTGTTGGAACGTTCGCCCTCCCGAGGTCTGTACTGCTTTTTGGCAATTCGAAAAAGGGTCTACTAAACCTAGTCTATTTAAGTGCCCGTTTCTTGAACATGCGAGTTCTCGTGCGCACCAGTGTTCCATCTATACTGACGTCTCGAAGTCTGACCTCGGTGTTGGTGTGTCATCTACGGTGTCATCTACGGTGTCATCTACCGTGTCATCTACCGTGTCATCTACCGTGTCATCTACCGTGTCATCTACCGTGTCATCTACCGTGTCATCTACCGTGTCTCTTCGGTCCACTCTCCCTCCCGTATCATCAGGCTTTACCGCAGAGTTGACGGCCATTCTTTTGGCTTTTAATTTGATTTTATCCCTCAAATTCTTCCGATTTTATTGTTCTTAGCGATTCCCGGCCTGCTTTGGAGGCCGTTCGTTCTTTTACGTTCACCCACCCTTTGGCTTTATGGATTCGTTCGTGGCTGGTTAGAAATGCCTCCCGTTACAGAGTGGCGTTCTGTTGGGCTCTGGCTCATGTTGGGGTGCCGGGAACGATGAGGCCGATCGGCTGGCCCATTCGGCCGCCTTAGAGGTCCCGGATGCCGCCTTTGTCCTTTATGGATTCCTACATAATCATTGCGTATATATTTTGTTTGTGGCAAAATGGGATTCGTTATCCCCTTCTAAGCTGTTGTGCCTGGTTGTCCCTTTTGCGGTGGCTCGCTCTGTGGCTCTTATCTTTGTAGTTTGTCCCCGCCTTGCTTCTCTACGAAATTCTTGCTTTCCTACCCTTTCTGGCGTCGCCCCTTCCCCTTGCTCGACTTCGCTTTCTTTTAACAGAAGACTTCCTTCGGTCGTCCTCCATCCTTAAATTTCTATCACGAAGTGGCGTTTTATCCTTTATAAAGTCTTTCCATTTTTGTTTTGTTTTATATTTTGTCTTGTGCTCTTCCGTTCAGCTAGCGCATCTTTTTTTATTGCCCCAGCCGCCCTTGTTCTTAGAATGTGTTGTACGCCTTTAATTTAAATGCGTCTCTGTGTGTTGTTGTTTTTTTAATCGTTTGCTTTTCCGCATTTTTTATAGTTTCCAACGCCCCTTATGACCTTTTAGGGCGACCCCGTTTTATCAGTTACCAAAGAGTCCATTAAGATTGGGCGGCTGCCATCTTGTTTTCCCTTAAATAAATAAACCATACTATTTCGTAGGCTCGTCCCTTCCCGCTACCATTTTCCGCAATTCCGCGTCATTCACTTAACTTTACCACTGGCTGATAAATCAACGTAGCCACTCGGTGGCAATGTAGGTCCCTTTATTCTCATTTTAGGGTTGTCTAGTCACTGACCACAACTAGGTGTTATGTTTATTAGTTCAGTCGTACAAGTGACTAAAAGGTTTGTATACGGCTCGTATTACATTTCTAGAAATTTAATCTTTAGACTAGATTAAATTGGCGGTTAGTCTATCCTAGATCCTAAAATTTTCTCTCCTTTCTCTCCTCAATCCATCTATTGGGACAAAGGCCTGATTGAATCGGAACAGTTTTCGATTTAAACAAATAAAAGGCTTATCGGTTGTATGTAGTTAGTGTCTAGATAGACTAAATTAAAGTCTTTCAAGTAATTTTATCGATATCCGTGGTGGTATCACAAGTTTAACTGTAGATTCCCATTAATGAATAAGTAAACTGGTCTTAAATGGCCACGAAGCAGTGGTAACCCCCTCAACATTCCATCAATCTGTTCAATTTCTCGGTTACCCTCTGTTAATTTTTCTCCCCATTGATAATTCCGGTGGAGCTTCAAAAGACTTACGCCGCTTTTTTTTTTAGTAAAAACTAGTTTTTTTAGGCATTTTAGTCACTTACGACTTCGGTTAGGCGCGGAAAGCACTTAAGATACTAGCCCTCTGATTACGGCTCTTCAGTAGAGCTGTAGAAAGCATAGAAAACCAAATACGTGAAGCGCACTACACCTGAAGATTTTCTAAAGTTTGATCTTGCCTTCTCTTGATGTGAAAAGAAACCATAATTTCGACCATTGGCAACATTAATTTCACCTAGTAGCAATAACAATTTGAAAACCCTTTAGGTTCAAATCAGTATTGCCAGTGTTTAAAATATCTCTTCACGATCAAGAGAAGGCAATGTGGACTCATTTCAATTGCATTTTAAGCACATCAAGGTGGATTATCTTAACGTTTACTTTCCGCGCAAAACCGAAAACATATGACGGCTAAAATGCTAGACACCATTAGTACTTTTTAATACTAAAAACAGTTCGTAGGTCTTCTGAAGTCTCACCATGGTTTCTATTTGAGAACTCTTTTCCTAACTAAAGACTTCCCAATTTCCTTGAAGTAGCACGATTCTTTCGCAGAGGCCTTCGCTCAAACCTGCCGTTCCCTTCGAGCCAGAGAAAGATTGCGAACAACTCCGAAACTCTATGAAGGGACTTGGAACAAACGAAGAAGAAATCGTCAAAATTTTGACCAGAAGAACTTTAGATCAAAGGGTGAAAATAGACGAAAAATACAGGGAAGTGTACGAACGGGTAAGATTTTAGACTACCAATGAAGGAATGTCTTCGAGCATAGTTGTCAAATTAAGCCCCAGCGAAAATATAACCTGACGGTCAATGGGTACGGAAGGGCATAAAATTCCCATTCGTCCATACACTCCTGCGATCCTTGGTGATAGGGAATCTCAGGCATTTTTGTTAGAGGTTGTTGTTGTTCGTCTTTGTTTTTTGCTCTAATATTCTTGTTGTTGTTCGTACTGTTTTCTGCTTCTTTTTTGTTTCTTTGTTGTTTGGATTGCTATTGAATAGAATGTTTCGTTTGTGTGATTGTTTGTTTTTTACTGTTGTTGGTTGAGTGTTCGTCATGTTTCTTGTAATTTTTAGTTGTTTTTGTAGCATTCAAGCCTTTGTAAGTTGTTGTTGTAGTTTGTTTCTCTCAATGTTTGCTTAAGTGTCTTCAGTGTTTTTCTTCGTGTTCAAACTTGTTTCATTGTTTAGAGTGATTAGTTTTGTATAGATTGGGTCTTCTCGTCTTTCTGTCTGTGCTTTGCTACTGACAAAGTCCAGTCTTTTCCTGTTTACGTCATGTAGCGGAATGTCTGTGTCTGTCTGATTTCGTCCGTCAATAGTCTTGGGATTTTCTCCCAGATTTTCCGGGCCCTTCCTTGCAGCTTCATGTTGATTGGAGTCAACTGGGTGCCTTGGTGAAGGTCCCTCTGCCTCTTTCTTTATCTCCTCCTTGTGCCTGTTATCAACAGTACACCTTTATTTTGGACTCTTTGGAGGAGTCGTACTTGGTTCTTGGAACTAACATAGATAGGTATTGGTGGATACAGTAGCTTCGATCTTATGAGCACGTTGTAGATTTTCTTTTTGTTAGCCGTGTTCAGGTTTCTGAACCTGAATAGCTTTGAAAGCTCTACCCGCGCTCGCGCTGCTGCCTGATCAACGTGACCACCGTATCTCTTGTTACCCATCCTTAGTCAAAGTATCGTCCCGTCGTTGCTGTAAGGAATCTTGGCAGTCATAATCTGAGAGATGTCGTCCGCGAACTGAACATACAGGGTGTCCTCCCTGACCGGATCTGGTAAGTCGAGGGTATATATATATATATATATATATATATATATATATATATATATATATATATATATATATTGAAGAGGGAGCTTAGGCACCCACCTCGCGGTACACATGCAGTTAGTTCGAAGTCTGGTCCAGTATGATTGTATATTTGTAGGTATGCTTTTCTGTCTGTCACGTAGTCGCAAATAATTTTTTCCAGTCTTGGGTTTAGTGCGAGTCTTAGTATTTTCAACTGAAGCCCAGCTCTCCAGACTTTGTCAAACGCCTTCTTCACATCTCTAAGCACCAGGTCAGCGTACCTTTTTGGCTAGCAATCTTAGCCAGTTTTTCGGTGATGACTGCTAGCGCCATATCGGTCCCCCCATCTTCTAAATCCATGCTGTATTGATTATGGAGGTTGTTTTCCTCCATAAAATTTTGGATACGGCTACCAAGGATCTTTTCGAAGACCTTGCCAGCCACGTCAAGGAGGGAGATCGGTCTGAAATTTGCTGGTCTGTCGGGCGGTTTCTCGGCTTTTGGAATGATCATTTTGGCGATCTTCCATTCGTCCGGGAAATAGCAGACGTTCAGAGACGCATTCATTAGATTGACCAGCCCCTCTAAGATGTTACCGGGGGCGTTCACCCAGTTGTGTTTGGTCAATCCTGTTTTTCCTGGTGCTGTCTGCTTGAAGGAACGTAGTGTCGTCATGAGTTCTTCTGTCGTTACTCTTCTTCCGTAACCTGTCATCTCTATCAGCAGTCGCGTTATTAAAGGGGTATTTCCTGTCAAGTACAGGTCTTAGTTAGTCATGAATTTGTTCTTCGAAGTCTAGGTCGAAGAGTTCGTTTTCTTTTGGATTGATGGAAAATACATCTTTCCAGTATCTTCTGAACTCCTCCTCTTCCGTCTGTCTCGTCCATTTTTGTCCCGTCATCATTACTGAGGGGAGTGGTTTTGTCTGGCGACTTACCCTTCAGTCTGGAAAGTGAGTTCCAGAATGTTTGGGGTCCTTCTCTTCGTCAAGTTTGTCGACAAGGTCATTCCAGAGCACTTGCTGTTGCTCTGTTATGAGTCTTCATCTGTCCTAAGTGTTCGTAGTCGTCTGTTTTTAATTCTGTCCGTGTTAGTCAGTCTAATATCTTCGAAGTCTTTTGTATTCGTCTGATAGGTCATAAAGTTCTTGTGTCCATCTTGGTGCTGGTAACGTTTTGAAAGAGGTTTTTGAAACCGTTGCACGGTCCGCCTCCACCATTGCCTCCGTCAACCTTGCTAGTTCCTGGTCGATCTCCTCCAGGGTGGTTTCTTCTAGGGGCTGCACTCTGAATTCACCGAGAAGCGTACGGTACTCTTCCTAGTTCGCTCGAGAGTAGCATTTTCGCTCCCTGATGGGTACTTGGATGGGGCTGAATGATATTTTAATAAGGGTTGCGACGTGATCGCTGGAGATTAGAGGTCTGGGCTGTATATGGTAGTTGTAGGGAAATTGAGGGCTGGTTAGGGCGATATCTAGTTTTGGTTGCGGTGTCTCTGATAAAGGTTGGGAAGTCGGGCCCGATGCGGGCAACGATACCTATCACTAAGGTTCTTCAAGTTCTTTCTCTTGTTTAGAGCTCGGGTATAACCAGATTTCCGGCATCTGGCGTTGAGGCCCCCCCCCCCCCAACAGGACTCTTCTCCCGTGTACACACAGCTAAAGAAAGTTGTGCATTGGGATATAGTCTCGTCTTGGGTGTTGGTACCCTGTTGATACCACGAGTGTCCCAGGGTGGTTTGGACCTCGATGGCCAGATAGGACTCGTCTAAAGAAGGGAGTAGTTTGAACAGAATGCCTTTCTTGAATGCGATGGTGGCGCCATCAAAACGTTCCTGGCTATGGTTTTTAGTCGTCACGGAGTAATTAAATAACTTTATTGTCTTCTGTGATATGTCTATACCGTGTTCTGATATCAGAACGATATCAGGGTCGCAATTCCTAAAGTTACCATAAGTCACTTGCTTGTCGATCCATCCCTCAGTGTTCATCTGTAATATTGTCAAGTCCTTTTTTAGTCTGTCCATGTTGTCTGTCAGTTATTCGTTCCTATTGACGTGTTTCGTGGGGCTGGAGGAGATAGCTGGAGGAGATAGCTGGAGGAGATAGCTGGAGGAGATAGCTGGAGGAGATTGCTGGAGGAGATGGCTGGAGAAGATGGCTGGAGAAGATGGCTGGAGGAGATGGCTGGAGGAGATGGCTGGAGGAGATGGCTGGAGGAGATGGCTGGAGGAGATGGCTGGAGGAGATGGCTGGAGGAGATGGCTGGAGGAGATGGCTGGAGGAGATGGCTGGAGGAGATGGCTGGAGGAGATGGCTGGAGGAGATGGCTGGAGGAGATAGGCACTTGCCGGATCTCTTTTTATTGAATTCGGAGTTCGTTAGGGTTACGAAAGCTTCCTGGTTGAGCCGGACCATTCTACGACCTTCTCTGGGATGTCCTCGGAGTATTCTCACTTATATCTCCCCGTGGTTATTCCGTCGCTCACATCTTTATCGTTCTTTTGTTGATGAAAGGGGACGTCATCTGTGGTGAAAATTTTGAGTGAAATACTCCTCCCGTGGTAGGCATGTTTGACTTCCTTCGATGAAGAGGTTGACCTGCCCCTCTGCCGGAAGGGTGATCGCTTGGAGCGGTCCCGTAAGGGGCGCGGCGATTTGCCATCCTGGCAGCCGTGCTGACGAGACTCGGCACCCCGTCCGACCCCAGCTTAGCCTCTTCTCCTTCCTTCAAACACTAATTTCCTCGCTTTTCATACAACCTATCCCACAACTTTCTCTAGTCAGCCTCTAATTTCACAGGGTAGATGCTGACCTTCTTCACAGCCAACTGTCCCGGATCGGGGCTGAGGGGGAAGGGGTTAATGTTCCCTAACCCCTGAGCTCCGGTTCGGGATGGAGTTTTTTAACAACCTTCTTCATCCACACCCATACCTTCCTCACATCCCTTTTCCTTCTCACTTCACCATCTATCCTTAATTTTACGCCGTGCCCAAGGTGGAGCCGCCATGCTGAAGGCCTGACAGGTCAGCAGACGGGAGGGGTGGCCTTAAATGTCGGCACCTGGCTCTGCCGGGCCCGTAAGCACCCCTTGCAGAGCGGGGTACTGCGAGGGGTGATGTGCTATAGCATCCCGTATAAAAACGAGGGTCACCATGCCCAATGATGGGTATATCGCAAAAATCTCCTTAATTCCCCCTGGAAGAACGACTGAGCCGCCCTCGGGCAGCTCTACTGAAAAAAATGGAGCCCCCCCTGTGCTTGCGCAGGGGACCCTCCATATTTCTTTAATCGGAGAAGAGGCTTACTCCTCTCCTACGCCTATGGGTGTAGGGGACTCCCCCTCACCCCCTAGTCTGGAGGTGCTTTCAAGCACCTCCCTTTTTCCAGCAGCAGTCCCCTCTTTTCTTTCAAAGGGGACTGCCAAGAAAGCCAGCAGGAAGCCAATTGCCGACCGCCCCCCCCCATTTAGCGGCTTGGTAGGGCAAACCCCCTTAGGGGGGAGAGAGAAGCCAGGCCCCTTCGGTCACTTCCCTCAAAAGACCTGCTGGCAAAAATATTGAACCTTGCCGGGGTCAAGGCCTGTGCCTCCCCACACCACATGATTAGTGACAATACTGCCAACGGGACCTGCGATGTCTAGGGTGGGGGGCGGGGGGGGCAACTTGAGGCCTTGTCTGAGGTGGACATGGTCCTTGATGCAACCCAGCCTCAGACGGTATGGCCTTCCATGGGGAGGGAGGGAATCCGGGCTTGGCGCCAAGCACCGAATCCGCTCCTATGCAAGGTCCTCCTCAAACGATTAGGGTTTCCGAGGCAGTGAAAGGAGGGGAGGGATCTTCTCGTACCGGTGCCCCTACGACTACCAGGACCTTCTCCATTTTGGAGAATGACCTGGCTGATGCCACTCCATCTGGCCTGGGGGCTCCTTCTGGCGGAGGTGAGAAGCGGGTTCATTCCCCGCCCTCCTCTCCGAAAAAGAAAGACTAAAAAGACAAAGAAGACTCGGGGCTCCTCTCCATCCGCGGAGGCTACGGGGACGGATGGGTCTGCTGCCACTTTGGCAAGCGACCAAGCCAAGATCGGCACATCCGGCCCTTCTACCGCCTCGTGTGCGGAGCCCCTGACTAAGACCAAAAGTGCACAGGGCGGAGCCTCGATAACATCGGGGGCACCTCATTCATAGGTTATCTGGCATTTTAAAGCACGCTGGCTTCAAACGCTTCCTCGTTATTCGCTCCACTGATGGCACGATGTTGGCCAAGGGCAACATGATCCATCAGATGAGAGGATTAGCTAGTGCAATTGGTAGAGAGCCAAAGCTGACCCGTTTCTCGGACGGAAGCCTTCTGGCGAATGCGGCTAATCCCCCCGAGGCGACCAAGATAAGTGCTCTTCGGACACTTCATGGCACCCCGGTGAGTGTGATGCCGCACTCTACCATGAACTTTGTGAAAGGAGTAGTTTATGCGAGGGAACTCGTGGACTACTCCATTGAGGACATCACCCTAGAGCTGGCCGACCATGGGGCGGTCAAGGTCGAACGTGTGATGAGAAAACAGGGAGGGGCCTCGAGACCCACCCCTACACTCTTCGTCACGTTCGACTGTGACGAGCTCCCTGAGTCGGTGCGTGCCGGTTGGTACCGCTACCGCGTAAAGGCATTCGTGCTAATGCCGCGGCGGTGCTATTAATGTCACGGCTTCGGCCATATGAATCGTTCTTGTAGACGTGCAAAGTCGGGGGCACCCGAAGTCTGTGTAAATTGCTCCAAGGCCGCACACGTTAAGTCCAAATCGTGTGTGGCCAAGTGTGTCAATTGCAGGGAGCCGCACCCCGCTTCTTTGAAGCAATGTGGTGCATAGCTGCTTGAGAAGGAAATCCTGGCCGTTCAGGCCCAGGATCGACTCTCATTCCTCGAGGCTAAGAACTTGTTCCTGGCGCGCCCGGCTCTGCCTGGGACGATATATGCCTCAATAGTTAGAAAGGCACCCTCTGCTTCTGGCCCATATAGGCCAACGAGCACGGTTGTTTCCGCGCTCATTCGGAGCCCTTTTGCGGGTTCTACTCAACCCAGGCGCTCCCCTGGTAAAGCTGGCGGGAAAAAAGGTTCATACCCAGCTCCGGCTAAAAGCAGGGCTCCCCCTCTTGCCCCAGCGTGACCGTTTGCCGTAAGGCGAAATGGCCACGCGCCTCCACCGAGTGGTTAGACTCACAGGGGGAAACACCCCTGAAGTTGTCCCCCGAAAGAAGGACAGCAACAAAGAAGCTTAGGCTCCTTCGCCCACGCCTAGTGGTGGAGCGAGTGGCTCGAAGACGGTGGTTCCTCGAAAAGAGGACCCTTGCCTAAGGTTTTGAGGCGGAGGGAGAAAAAGACTCGAATGGCGAGCCCAACCTCCCCCAATAAGTCCTCGAAGGCGACAGCGCCTTCAGCGATTTGTCCGGCCAACAGCGCCCGGGGTTCTGCCTCCGGGAAGCGTACGGCCATTCCCGTGAGGGTCTTCAGTTCGAGGAGGGCCCCCGCGTCTCCTCCGAGCTAGGCCTAGGGGAAAATATTCCTTCAATGGAATTGCCGTGGACTCCGAGCCAACTGGGAGGAGCTGCGGAGGCTCGTCTCGTCTCGTTTCCCGTTAGCGATCTTTCTGCAGGAGACCATGCTAGGCGCGTGTCCCCTGCCCGCCCTCCCGATATATAAGGTTCTTTCGACCCCACCACCGCGGGATGGCCGGGCTCGGCGATGCGCGGTTTACACCCGGCATGATGTCTCCGTTCTTCCTTTCTCTTTAGATGCCTCCTTTTAGGCAGTGCCTGTGCAGCTGCACCTAGATAGGAGGTATACTATCATTTCTGCGTACATTCTACAGTCAGCTGAGTTCGACGCGGGGCACATCCGCTGCGTCGTGGCACGGTTCCCGAGGCCCTTTCACTTGCTTGGAGATCAGAACGGCAGGAATCCTCTCTGGGGAGATTACTCAATAAATCCCAGGAGACAAATCCTTGCTGATCTGATCAAAGAGCTTGAGATCAGTGTCCTAAATATGGACGAGTTTACGAATCACTGTCAGAGAACCGCTTCATTTTCTTGCCTTCACCTATCTTTGTACTCTTCGGATGCACAGCCTGATTTTGATTGGGGGGTGGTCGATGACCTCTATGGTAGTGATCACTTTCCCATTGAAATCTCATTTTCAGGGCAACTGCCGCCTAAGAGGTCACCTCGGTGGTGCTTCGCGCGGGCGCAGTGGCATGCATTTCAGGAAATGACTGAATTCTCTATCTCAGTCGAGGAGTTTAGGTCGGTAGATGAGGCCGTTGAGTTCTTCTCTGGCAACCTCATCAACGAGGGCCTCATTACTATTCCTAGAACGTCTGGCCGTTTTGCACGCCGACCACTCCCATGGTGGTTGGCCGAGTGTGAGACGGCTCTCAAACAGAAGCGTGATGCCTACATGCGCTATTAGCGCCGCCCGAACGATTTCACTGTATGTGAATTTCGTCGGGCTAGGGCTAGGTTCCGGTATATTTCGAAGCACGGCCGCCGCTCTTCTTGGCGGACATACGTGTCTTCAAATAACGGGAAGAACCCTTTAGCCTCACCTGGGAGGCTCATATTCGCAGCCTTAGGGTCTCTTGTACCCACGCCATGGATATTCTCCGTTCCGTGACGTTCAGCGCTTGGGGCGCTGATAGGGCTACTGCCCTACTATTTTATCGATCCGTGGTTCGTTCGAAGCTCGACTACGGACGCGAGTTTTATGCATCCGCAGTCGAGCGTTTGAAAGCCTGTTTGTCGATCCTGGGGAGATGCTACTCGCTCTGCGCCGCGTGCAGTGCATCACTCGCCTGTACGCGCGAGCCCGGCGCCTCCCTCAGTCGCCAACAGCTCTCACTGCATCCGCAGCTGATTTCGACGGTGCTTATGCCGCCGAGAGACGCCATTCATACCCTAAGCCCTTTGGGTTTAGGGCCAGGAAACTCCTTCGAGGGCTAGATACAGCTCTCGGCCTGGTGGCACCCATGGTTCTGCCCAGGACGCCATCCTTGAGGCTACCACATTTGGCTATTTGTCGCCACGCCTCTGCTCCCAAAGCTTGTACGGCGCCGGAAGTTTTGTGTTCGACCTTTTTGGAGCACACCTTGTGTCACGCTGGAACCGTGCCAGTGTATACGTATGGCTCCAATTCCGAAAAGGGGGTCGGCTTCCACGCCGTTTCCCCTGTTTGAAGTCAGCGGGGCTCTGCCAGGCCCTGTGTCTGTCTTCACGGCCGAGCTGGGGGCAATACACCACTAGGTACGGGAGATTACGCGACGTGCCCGGTTCGGAGACTGGATTGTGATCTATGGCACCTCACAAAGCGCCCTGATTGTTCTCGGGGGATTGTATTCTCCGCATCCCCTGGTTCGCGATATCCGTGACGCCACGGTTTTGGCGACCGGGCAGATGTCGAGGTTATCTTCTGCTGGGTTCCTGGACATGTGGGAATTGCGAGGAATGAGCGCGCCGTTAAGGGCGCCAAAGAGTCCGCGAGGACTATGCGACCCGACCAGCATTTCGCTCTTCCTCACACTGACTACATGGCAGGAATACGTGCAGCTCTTCGGACTGCTTGGCAAAGAAAATGGGAGATGGTCGAAGGGAACTTAAAGTTGCGGGCCATTGCGCCGCGACTGTTCCCATGGACCTATCTCCCAATGCCGCGGCGGCTTCAGGTTGCTTTCTGTCGTCTCCGAATCGGACACACTCGTGTGACGCATCGCTATTTGATGGAGCGCTCGCCTGCGCCCTATTTTGCTCTATTGCGTAGTCCCCCAGACTGTTCGGCACATTCTTGTCGAATGTCCCAGTCTGAGTGATCTTCGCGCACATTATTTTTCCCGGTACCGAGATGGGCAGGGTCGCTACCGCCTTTCCTTTGTACTCGGGACGAGTGCGTGCACATTGACTGGTTGACTTGTTGACTTTTGGGGGGAGGCCGGCCTTCTCCCTTTCTTCTAACTAATTTTTGTTGTTGTTTTGTTATTTATTGTTATTGTTATTGTTATTGCTTCCTAATTATTTCTTTTTGTTGTTGTTTTAAAGTAGCCTAGAACTAGGCTGTTGTTTACGGCAACTTATGCCCAAGTGGGCAGTCGCCAGGTAGCCCCTAAAAAAAAAAAAATCGCTTGAAGCGGCTACAATGTCTGTTCTTGTTTTTTGCTCCTCTAGGTGATTTCAACTCGGGAACAATAGTGGCAGGTTCGTTTGGTGAGCGGGTTTTTGGTTCGGCATCTTCTTGGGTTGCATTAGTGGGAGCGGGAATATTTGTTGTTGTTGGAGCGGCTGGTCTTGGTTGTGGGGGCTGCATCTGTATGCGTAGGACTTCCTCCGAGCGTGGGTTCTCGGGGAACCACATCTCGTCCATCCCGTTGTTTTTGAGCATTTGATTACGCTCCTTCTTGAAGGAGCCGGGGTTCGTCAAATTGGAAATGTGCGCATAGTAGATGCAGCACATGATCTTTGTCGATTGCTCGCTTTCTACCTTAAGGTAGGTGCGCTGCGCTGCTTCTTTCCCTACTGCCTTTTTGCCACTTTTGCATACGTCCTGTTGGCCCGGGCTTCTTAGTTTTTCTTTTGTTGCTGCCGTTTTTTTAATTGCAGCCATTTTAGCAGGGCACGACATCGCCATGGCTGCATGGTCTCCGTTGCAGTTAATGCAACGCTTTTCGGAGCTCTTGCAGTCACGCCAGATGTGACCGGTTTTGCTGCAAATAGAACAGATGGATTCTGTTTGGGGGCAGGATTTGGTGGTGTGCTCGTTTAATTTATAGCACTTAAAACAAGTTTAGACTTGTGTAAACTCCTCCCTTTCTATTTGCTCAGGGCAGACCCTGACGTGGAAAAGGAGTCCCACCTCTTTGGCCTTTTGTGCCATACCAGTTTCGGCGAACACGACTTTAAAGACATGAGTGTAGTCTTTAAATTTGATCACCTGAGACCTTGGCCCAGGAGTGCTTCCTCTTGATTTCCTGAGATTTCGGCACTGGTATGGAGACCCACCCATGAGTCGAGCCGACGGCAGACGACACTGCGGTGTGCCCTGATTTGGGGAGGGATTTTGGGTGATAGATCGATTCCACCGAACACTTTCGCTCCCTTGGGTGAGGCCAGGAGCTCGGCATTACTCTCCTTTTGGCAGATGGCCGTATAGCCAAAAGGTGTCAATTAGTCTAACGAGAGCCACATCAAGCTCCCCGTAGACTATGGAGAAGACGTCCCCCCGATCAGGTTTAGTCCTTTCGGGGGAGAGTCCTCACGCTAATCCTGAGAACGTCGTCCGTCACTTTAGGGTCATGGTCGTCTTAGTCATAAGTGTAGAATAGATAGAGCCAGAAAAGCGAAAGAAGATGGTTAAAAAAATCCAAGTCCAATTTAGCACCTTTTTGTAGAGAAGAATAGTCGACTTGTAATTTGCCGTACTCCAGGGTTGTAGGCGGCACTGGCACTTTTTTGTGGTATTTATTATTTATCACACTCACTGATTATGATTGGGGATCGAAGGGGTTCCACTTATGAAGATTTCGATAGTCGAAAAAGTCTTCGGAGGCGTTAGGAAAATTTTTCCGCTAACGGTTACCTCCTTTTACTAATGTCACGTACCGAGAGAAACTTAAATTATACAGAATTTTTAGTCTTCTCCCCCTCCCCTCTCTTTTCATCAGGGAAATCGATGCCTACCTATTTATCTTCCACTATTATATACATATATGCATACATGATGGCAGTTGCAATCATGTATGTATTTTCCTTTCACTACTTTTTATGTCCAAAGTACACTCGCGCGATTGTAACTTCACTCTAGCAGCCGTTAAGCCGTAAATTTCCCTAGCCTTAAACTACAATCTTCTCGCTCGGATAGCAATTAATCCACACCTCCTCCAGCGCAAAATTTTTCCTTAAAGTATACTTAATTTTGGGCGAGGCTCTTACTCGTAACTGATAAGACTCTTAATTCTTTTCAGGAACTCAACGAAGATCTGAAGGCCGAATTAACGGGTGTATTCGAGAAAGTAATTTTGTCCTTGTTGAAGCCATCCTCCCTATTTTTAGCCGAACGAGTAGAATACGCCACTAAGGGCGCAGGAACGGACGAATCTGCACTAATTGAAATACTCTGCACTAGAGATGACGAATCTATAAAGTGAGTAGAGGAAAGATAGATTGCAACTCTTACCAAATCTGCTTTAACATCTTGTTAAATATTTTTGTAGTAACCTTGTATGAAAGATTGCTATGCTTTATCCGCTCCTAATTAGGAATAGTCTACTAAAAATCTCTTCATAGACAAGATCTTGTACCTTTTAAAATTAGATTATTTCAGACCAATTTTAAATAGAGTTGGTTCTGAAGTTTGTCGTTTGTATTTCTCTGGTTATAATCTTGCAGAGATATCGAGGAATCTTTCGAGAAGAAATTTGAGGATTATATAGAGGAAGTTCTGAAAAAGGATACGGAAGGATGCTTCCAAAAGATAATCTTGACCGTGATATCATCCTGCAGAAGCGATTCTGATTCTACTGTATCGGAAGTAGTAGATCAGTTGCTTAGCGAAGGTAGCGTGATACATTTTCTAGTCAAAAAGATTTTGGTAGCATAGAATACGTAGATTTCAAATATATGAAGTAGATCCAACTCTTAATGGATGAGTGTAATAAACTTGTAGACCCTTAGCTTTTATAGCAATGTTTCGTACATTTGCCCCGTAAGGGGCGCGGCGACTTGCCACCCTGGCCGCTGTAGGAGGAGATTCAGCGCTCCGTCCGGCCCCTGCTTAGCCTCTTCCTTCCTTCTCAAAGCCTGCTTTCTTATCCTAAATCCTCACTTTCTACACTATCTTCCACAATTTTCTCTGGTCGGCCTCTAATTTTACAGGGTGGATGCCGACCATCTTCCTTCGTCTACTATTCCGGATCGGGGCTGAGAGGGGGGAGGACAACGCCTTCTCGCCCCTGAGCTCTGGTTTGGGGTGGTTGGTTTTTAAAAACCTGCTTCTTCCCCCACCCCCATCCTCTTCACACCCCCATCCTCTTCACACCCCCATCCTCTTCACACCCCCATCCTCTTCACACCCCCATCCTCTTCACACCCCCATCCTCTTCACACCCCCATCCTCTTCACACCCCTATCCTCTTCACACCCCCATCCTCTTCACACCCCCATCCTCTTCACACCCCCATCCTCTTCACACCCCCATCCTCTTCACACCCCCATCCTCTTCACACCCCCATCCTCTTCACACCCCCATCCTCTTCACACCCTCTTCCTCTTCACACCTCCATCCTCTTCACACCCTCTTCCTCTTCACACCCTCTTTCTTTCTCGACAAACTATCAACTTTACGCAGAGCCCAAAGTGAAGCCGCTATGGTGATGGGCTGCCTGGCCACTGGGCGGGAGGTATAGCCCCGAATGGTGGCTGTCGGCTTTGCCGGCCCCATATTCATCCCTCGCAGTGTGGGTTACTCCCGGAGGGTGATTAGCGTTTGCATGCCGGTAATAAGAACATGGTCCCCATGCCCAATGCTGAGTATTAAAAAAAAAAAGACTCCCGATCACCTGACCCCTGCTCCTCCACCGGATATACTCGTAGACCATTGTTCGGACCAAGCGTGTTCGAGGCCTACGTGACACCCTCTATCTCGCCCTCAAACGGAAAGCGTCGCAGCAACGCTTCGAGGTCGTCCCCTCGCAATATTACTCAACCGTCTCGTGCTCAGCCCAGTAAGGCGCCCGGCGATTTGCCATCCTGGCCGCCGTGCTGACGGGATTCAGCATCCCGTCCTACCCCAGTTTAGCCTCTTCTCCTTCCTTCAGAACACTCATTTCCCTCCCCCCCCCACCTGTTTCCTCCCTTTTCATACAACCTCTCCTACAACTTTCTCTGGTCAGCCTCTAATTTCACAGGGTAGATGCTGACCTTCTCAGTCAACTATCCCGGATCGGGGCTGAGGGGGTAGGGGACAATGATCCCTCACCCCTGAGCTCCATTTTGGGATGGTGGGTTTAGTTTCCTGTTTTATCCCCACCCATATCTTCACCTCTTGCTTTACGGGCGACATCAACTGTTGATTGAAGGTGCGTAGCCCTTAAACAATCGATAATCAATCAATCTCGTGCTCAAGGGCACCCTAACCTCCGCCGAAAACCGACAACAAACCTACCTAGCATCCTAGCTTCCTCTGATTGGTCTCTCTATATATCATTGTGTTCTAGAAGAACAAAAGGTCTGTGGTTTACACACGTACCACGCCTTAAAAGAACTTTTTCCTAAGGCCACCCCTGACTTCTCAATCGCTGACTCACGCGTGGAAGTAATAGTCCGCGCTACCAGTCATTTTCCGAACGCCTGCTCAGCCTACAATCTCTAGGCTCTCTAAAAATCTCCGCCAGTGACAAAAAAATGAATTTAATGTCAGGAATTGCACAGTCCTGGTAGATAACTTCTTCACAGGACCTGATGGTACAGATGAATTCATCTCTTCCGTCATTAAAGAAGTTTTCACAGACCAACACCGCAATGTTGAGTCAATTAGCATTTAAAAAAAAATCTTCTCGTTCCTCCACCCCATTTAGGGTTGCTAAGAACCTTAAAACGGCAAACAATACCACAGTTTATAAAATTTGCAGGAACACGTATAAGAGTCCAAGAACACCGTACCCCACTAGAGTGCCATAACGGCAACAAATTTGCCCACTCGGCAAAATATTGTAAGAGCACCGAGAACCCATGCTTCCAATGTGGAAAATTGGGACACACTGCCCCAGATTGCACAGAAGAGACGCAATGCCTCGACTGTAGCGGCCCACATCATACCCCGCCACAAGAAGTGCCCTCACTACCTCTACCATCAGGAGATTCGCGTTCGCTCCCTACGATCTCGCATATCTACAAGCCAAGCGAAAATAGGCATGCGTGAAGAAGGCATCACGTTGTCAACGCGCACCTTTTCCACTGTGACGAGTGGTTCTCCTAGCATTCTCGTAGCTCAACCCAAAACTAGTATATCTTCATTCCGTGCCGACCATCCGACCACAGCCTCTCTAACTCCAACGGTTACCATTCCCTTGAAGCAGAGCACGCATCAAGCTACACCTTCGCAGCAAGGCGAAGTAATGGAAGAGGCAATGTTGTCTCCGTCTTGATGGAGCACGGTCTACCTCTCTCCGTCTAAGAGTGCCACTGTCGCCCGAAGTACATGTGGTACAACCATCTTCAAAATCCGAATCTCCTCCCAATCGCAAGAAGAGACGTCGAACCGGAAGACTACGAACTTGATCACCTCACTCCCCTTTATATGCATCAAATGGCGAACTTGCCCTTGCGTCACCAGCAACTGAACCCTCGGCGATCCCAGTCAATGATGACCTTGGCGATCGCCCAACTACTCAGCCCCCCCCCCGTTTCTACTGAGGGCCCGATAAATCTTGAAACTGTCCTTAGTCAGAGTAAGCCACTGTTCCTCCCCCCCCCTCCCTTTCACCGCGGACTAAGAGCCAATTACGCCTCGCTGCAGGCCCTCTTAAAACAATTTCTCCCCGAAGTGATTTGCCTCGGTGAAACGAAGCTCCAAGATCCCTCTTACTTTTCTCGTGCCAGCTACACCCAAGTCAGCCTTCTATTGAGTTGAGAAATAAGCCCTTGCGGTTTTAACAAATTTATTCATTACCATTAACAATTATAGAAAAATTAAGTTTTTAATTGATAACAATAACCAATTTAATCAAATGTCTTCTCCGTTGTTATTTACCCCTTCTTCCCAACGTTCAACTAGTTTTTCGATGCCTCTGCAATAAAAATCTCTGGATTTTGACTCGAAGAATTCGTCTAACCAGGTTCTTAATTTCACATCAGTATTGAACGAAACGCCGCGCAAATTGTTGGAGAGCGATTGGAACAGATGGAAATCCAATGGAGCCAAGTCTGCCGAATATGGAGGCTGCGGCAGGACTTCTCAATTAAGCGTTTGGATGGAGTCTTTTGACATATTGGCAATTTGAGCACGAGCTTTGTCGTGTTGCAGAAGGACTACATAACGTCGATGAGGTCGCTTTTCACGAATAGCTTCGGAGAGTAGATACATTTGTTGAACGTAGTTCTGCATTGACAATCTCGTTGTTCGCAAGGAGCTCATTAAGAATGATGCCTTCACAATCCCATCACACACACAGCATCGTCTTTTATGGATGAAGGACTTGCTTTAATCGCCGAAGTGTTTTTTTTATTGGGGCTAAGCCATTTTTTTTATGGTTCATGTTGACATAAACACACCACTTTTCGTCGCCAGTGATGATGCGGTGAAGAAATCTCTCCTTATATCCACGAGTAGCCTTGTGACGAGCAAGCAAACCTGCGGCAATCGTGGAGCGTTGAAGTTTGTTGCTTTCGCTCAAAGCGTGCGGAACCCATGCACAGAGTTTTTTAACTTTTCCCATCGAATGAAGGTGATTCACTACAGTTTTCTGATCACACGCCAATTGTACAGTCGATTGACGAGGATCTTCATGAAGAAGGTCGTTCAATCGATCTTCATCCAACTAAATGGGGTAACTAGAACGTTCTTCTTCATAAAGATTGAAATGACCGTTTTTGAAACGTGAAAACCAACATTGAGCTGTCCTTTCTGAGAAAGCATTTTCTCCGTACACAGCACAAATATCGCGACCAGCTTTGGCTGCGTTTGCATTTTTCCCTTCTCGATTGAAAATGAATAAAGTCTCGAAAATGCGCCTTTCTTTCAACTTGACATTCCATTTTGAGGGTACAGAACAAAAATTAAATTAACACAAATTTTAAATAATTCGCAATGACTTATTATTCGACTTCAAGACGTAGCCTAAGCAAAAGCCTAATAGTCTACGCTGTTAAGAGACGTAGCCTAACCTTTGCAAATTTTGCTCTCATTATTTATTGTTTCTTAATATGTGCACAAATCACGTCCACAAAACTTAAATCAACAAAACATTAAAAAAACGCAAGAACTTATTCCTCAACCTAATACATCCGCAATTTTATGGCAACCTCATCTTGGTCCGCACGGATATACCGTTTACCAGCATCCCCCTCCCCACAAACCTTAATTCCATCGCTGTTGACTTTCATCGATCTACGCTCTTAACCGCGTGTTCAATATAACTCACCCTCCAAGTCAATCACCTTTGCCCTCCTGAGTGAACTTGTCTCCCAACTCCCAAGACCATTCCTTTTAACTAGAGACCTCAATGCCCGTAACCAGTACTGGTACGACACCATAAACAGCAAAAAACATGTCATACTAGACATTGTCTTACAAAAAGACCTAAAAGTCACAAACGACGAAGCCCCCTACCCATTATCATACTCGCACACTGCTTTTACCCACATAGATCTTTCTGTTCTCAACCGACTTCCCGCCTGATCACTTCTTCAGAGTATTTGATGGTCTGGTGTGGAAGTGACCATTATCCCCTGCTCCTAGATCTCCCTCTCTCCCTAGTCTCTCAAAGAGCGTATTGGGTTTATCAGAAGGCTGACTAGGAATTCTTCTTATCATAGTCTTCCATAACTGTCTTGATGATACAACACAAGGCACATCCTGCTTAAAACAGTTTGTAGAGTTTTTTCAGCAACAGCTCACAAACATGTTCCACAACGCAATGTGCAACTCAAACCTTCGGTCACCTGGTGGAATAAAGACTGTAGCACCGCTCAGCGTGAACGAAATGAGCTACATTGGACCTTCAGAGATGATACCAGCACGTCTTCATACATAAACTATAAAAGACAATGCACCATCGCCCTCCGGACCTTCCGTCAGGCAAAGCGCCACTCGTGAATCCAATACACGTCCTATATTTCTTCCCGCACCCCTCGAACCAAGTTTTGGCGAAGAATACATAAAATCCGCGGCTCGTCACGACACCCACACTTCCCTATCCTCCGTCACAATGACAACCTCGTCAGTGCTCCCCAAGGACGTTGCACAGCTTGTTGCGAATAGTCTCGGCTTAATCTCCCATGGACCCCTCCTCCCCGAATTCAATCGTCACAAAGCATTAATGGAATCGCAACCACTAATGTTCAAGACCTCTAGGAGACTGTGCTACAATGAACCATTCTCGATTAAAGAACTCCAGGAGGCACTCTCATCGTGTAAGAACTCAACCCCTTCAGAAGATTTAATTATGGTACACCCTAATCCAACATGCCCACGTAATGCCCCCCAGTGCCTCTTAACAATATTTAATAATATTTTCTTCTCTGGAACTTTTCCCCAAGAATGGCGCCACAGCATCATCCCTCTTTTCTCAAGCCAGGAAAAGACCCTTCCAACCCAACAAATTATCGGCCAATTGCCCTTGCCTCATGTCTCTGCAAGTTGCTCGAACGCATGGTGAACAACCGCCTGATGTGGTACCTTGAACAGGAGCTTCTCCCTCCGTCCCAATTTGAGTTTCGCCCAAATCGTTCCACACTCCACCTTCTTGCTATACTTAACCATGCCATTGGCCTTGCTTTCTCTAGGAAAAAGTTTGTCACCGCAATTTTCTTCGATTTAGAAAAAACGTATGACACACTCTGGCGGCGCTTGATTCTACAGCAGCTATACGACATGAGAGTTCGCGGATCCTTAGCTCTGTAAAAACAAAACTTCTTAAAAGACCGCTCTTTCTGTGTCGATCTCAGAGGTGCTCGCTCTACAAAGCTTGTACAATATGAGAGTCCCCAAGGAAGCGTGCTTAGCACTTCTCTTTGTAATTGCGATCAATGCTTTCTCAAAACATATATTATCACCTTGTACACTGGTCACCTAATGTAGACGTTGCTATCTGGGTGACGAGCTCGTCCGCGTCGATGGCTACCAACTTGCTCCAGAAAGCCGTGGATTCAATAACGGCTCATGCCTCATCGACCGGATTCACCTACTCCCTCTAATTCTCTGCTCAATATCTCCTCCACCAGAGACTCGCCCTCGTACCTTCTATTCATATACACTACGTATAGCACAGCTTTTGGAAAAACTCTAGCTTAGACGCCTCTCGGTTGCGGTGGAAAGACTACCAACGCTACCCCCATGGACCCGCAGGAGTAACATGTTTTGTGAACCTTTTTTGAGAGACCCCAAGGATCAAATACCAACTTAAGTTCAAAGCGCCATGTTTAAAGAACATGCAAAACTCACGCCGGTCAAACGCCTATTTATACCGAAAAGGCGAAAACTGATACAGGAACTGGATGCGCCGCTGTCCTTCCCTCTCATACCTTACGCTCCACCCTACAGCATCTATCTTCTCAGCAGAGCTCGTGGCCATAAAAATAGCCTTGCGTGCCCTCGATCTCTATTCTCCAGGGTTGTATACAATATTTTCGCATTCTATGAATGCGTTGACTTTCCTTCAGCGATTGTCCAACGACACCTTGTAGCCATAGAAATCTTAGAAACTACACCCTTTGATCGGATGCTCGTACTCCATATCATTCTGCTGGCTCCCCAGACACTCAAACATCCAGGGAAATGAAACGGCTGACCTAGAAGCAAAGAAGGCCGACCTCCATACTGCATCGTCCATACCTCATTCACCGATCTTTCACAGACACTGCATCCCTCTCATACGTAAATTGGTCAGAGAAGAATGGGAGCGATATTGGAACTTGTACGGTCATCCTCACCTACTCCAACTCGAGGAAAACTCTTCCCCGTGGCCTTTGTCATACTCTTACCAGATGGCATGAAGTTGTGCTGTGCCGCCTGCAAATCGGTCACCGTCTCCTCACCCATGGCCATTTAATGGCTAACGAAGAACCACCATCTTACCAGACGTGTCACACTCGCATCTCAGTGCAACATATTCTGCTCACCTGCCCGCGATACTCTGTCCATCGAAAGAAGTATTTCGGTCTTCACCCCACCCTTGCTTCTAGTCTCCGAGAGTCTTCCCATGTTGTGCCCAACTTATTGGGATTTTTGGAAGATGCCGATCTTTCTTCCAAAATTTGATACCTTCGTTGGTGCTAACATGCATTTTAATATTTTGGCCCCTTTTTAGCTTATAATATTTGTCCACATACCCGATACTTTAGCAGTTTCTTTGCCGTCCTGTATTTTAACTATAGTTTATTCTAGTCTTGTCTTTCCATATTTTTATGGGAAAGTTACCAATCTTATGTTGTTGCTCTTTTTGTTTTTAATAGTTTTGTTTTGTTTTTTAGCTCATTTTAGTTTAGCTTTGGTTTTTATAACTTATGACCACTCAAGCCAGATGAGCCTAAATGGCAAAATAGGCTATCAATCCTTAAATTAAATTTCGTACATTTGTATCCTTAGTTTGAAGGATTTTCTATTTATAGATATAACGGCAGATGGAATTACCACAATCTTCACTTCCCGCTCTTTTAACTTCCTAAAGAGCGTCTTCGAGAAATTTGCCGAGAAAGGCGGAGACTTAACGGATCTCGTGGAAAAGCATTTTTCAGGCAGTGCCAAACTAGCAATTGAAGCAATCTGTAAGCATTGTACTCGTCAGCTTCCCCTAACATTCTTGGCTTTTGTCATTACTGTAGTCTCTGGGTTTGACTATAGATCCTTTATTACAGGTAAATCTGCAAAATGTCTCCCTACTTTCTTCGCCGATGCCTTAAATCGTGCAATGGATGGGTTAGGTACTGATGACTGGGCACTAATCCGGATTATTGTATCAAGATGCGAGGTTGACATGGAAGACATTAAAGAGAAGTACAAGGAACTTTACAACAAAGACTTGATTGAACAAATCAAGGTAAGTTTACCAGAATGAAATGGTGTGTGCAGAAAGTGGCGAAATGTTTACCTACTATTTATTGACTTTCTTCTTCTTCCAGAGTGACACTACTGGAGATTACAAGAAAACATTGCTGAGTCTTCTTGGAGCGGATGCAGATGGAGAGTAACTTCTCGTTAGTTATTTTTTTAAGATTTACTTTGTTCAAGCTTTTGAAATAAAGAAAAATGCAATTATTCTAAATCATTAACACCTAAGATTCTGTTTAAATTTCTCAAAGTAGTTAAAATCTAGATTTTTAACTACTTTCTACAATGTCGTCCATTATAGACTTAAAGCCTTATGACGAGTCTAAAATTCTTACTTATTCTTCCTTCCTCGTTTCGATAGAATATTAATTGTGGAAAGGCCAAACAAATTAGGCCTGTACTGGATTTAGAAGTCGGTATCTGCTGGCCTCTGACTAAAATTTTGTAACCAGGCTATTCTGTTAGTAAGCCAATTTTCTTCCGTTAAGTCCTGGCCTAGATTGGGGGGGGGGGGGAGGAGGATATCTTAAAAGATATAAAGAACTTTTGTGCAGTAAAATGGTCTATTTGGTAAAAGAAAGTAACTACTTACTTTGGACATAGCTATGCGCTACTCTTCTGAACAAAAGGTCTTCCTTTGAATTGCCAAGGGGTGACTTTATTAGTGGAAACGATGGATGACAGCCAAAACGTGGTATACGGGCAAAACGTGGTATACGGGCAAAACGTGGTATACGGGCAAAACGTGGTATACGGGCAAAACGTGGTATACGGGCAAAACGTGGTATACGGGCAAAACGTGGTATACGGGCAAAACGTGGTATACGGGCAAAACGTGGTATACGGGCAAAACGTGGTATACGGGCAAAACGTGGTATACGGGCAAAACGTGGTATACGGGCAAAACGTGGTATACGGGCAAAACGTGGTATACAGCCCAAAAATTTTAGTCAAAGGTGTGCCTGTACCATAAGGAAGATTCGTTCCATTATGCGCGAATTATCTATTGGTGACGAGCGAAAAGCCCCTATAGCCAGTCATGGACATGAGTGAAAGATGTCATTCGTGAGAAGTGAAACTATGAGAAGCAGCCCAATAGGCTACAACAGATAGATTTCAGGTTTCATTACTCTAGATCACTCCTCTGTGTACAGTGAATTGGATGGGGGAATAGATGAAGTGAATTCATAATCGGAAACGAAGGCTATGCACCAAACCTTGGAGCATTCGCCACTACTTTGAGGCTGGAGGAAGAGGAACCTAAAAAGATAAAAACTCTTTAAATGAAAGTCTTGATTAAGAAGCGGCAAATTGTCATAAGGTTGTAACTGTCCAATAAAAGCCAGCCAGGCAGGCAGGCAGGCATTACGGCTGAAGACTCCTGCACTTCGATGCTGAATCGGGAAGGCGCTTTCAGAACAATGAAATTGTTAGAAACTTAAATTTCCGTCGGAATAGAGCATGGAAAAATAGGTGAAGGTACTGTAGTCCATCACACATGAGTAATGATGAGGTCATGGCTAAGGGGAACTTCCCTACGCCCAGATCCGGCTGTCCATATCTAACAGGAATTGGAGCGCTAATGCACGAGGCAGTAAGGAATTCCTTCACGACAAACTACGTGCGAAAAAATGAAAAGGCAGGGTGCAGCTATTTTATAGAAAAGGGCCGTTTTTGTGACTAGTAATTGAAATGATGTGAGTAGATTGTTTGAGGACTAGAAACTGGACAAAGGGGAGTCATCCTTCGGAAACTAAGATTCATCTAATGATGAATCTGGTGCCGTCTTTTAGGACAGATAGAAGTTAGTTTTACTCTCCACAACATTGCCGCTACGCCAAACCTCGGTGGATGAGGGACTTTAGGATCAAATACGTAGGCCTCCAGTAGAAGCGGCGAACCTTTTTAAGATAACTTTGTACAAAGTCTCTCTCTTGGTTCATCTGTTTATGTCGAGGGGACCAGGTGCCGTAGTATCGGTGAGTTGCGTTCTCCTTAGTGCGTACTGCTTGAATAGACTAATGGAACCATCATGAGATGGATAGAGGGTAGAATGCATGAAGATTGCGATGTAAGTATGGACAGTTGATAAAATTGGAGAGTTGAAGGCTGAAGCTTCTTCAACCCGTGTGGAAATTAAGTGAACTATTTGAATAAGCTGTGCCAACAGAAACCGGCCAAATCTGCTCAACGGAAGTGCTTAACTCTAGTTAGCCAATGGTAAGCTAGGATGGAGAATCATGAGAAAATGGAGTAGTCTCTACCAAAATCCTCTTCGGACAAGATCCAAGAGAAGTCCGGTATTTCTTAAGAGAATGATAAAGATACGAAAGAATATTCGTGAGTTGGCGAGGCGTTGATTGAAACGTACAGCTCGCCCAGAAGGAATAGAATTGGCCGCGAGGAAACTCTAGTAGAAGTCGACGTATGCTGGGTCCAGGCTGTTAATGAGCCTAAAAGTAAAGAGGGTCTAGAGAGCTGGAAGATGAGGTTAGGGATGTTAAATAAAAAAAATACCGTAGGTACTGTAAGTGAAAAAATTTCCACACAGATTGCGGTTGTAACGCTTCAGTTCAAGTTTGAAGCCGTGATTGCGCGTTCTGTTCTCACTCAGTGTGAAAATATCCCGGTAGTCAACATTGTCGAACCCTCGAAGTATTTTGAAAACTTCGATGAGCTGACCACGCAGTCTACGGGTTTCCAGCGAGAACAGATCTAATTCCCTTAGTCTATCCTCATAACCTTTATGTCGGATAGAGGGAATCAGCTTGGTTTTCCTGGTTTGTACGCGTTCCAACCTTGCGATATCCTTTCGAAATGAAGGACTCCCAAATTGCACGGCATACTCCAGGTGCGGCCGAACGAGGGAGTTGTACAGACAAAGTAATATACCCTTGTTACGGTATCCAAACTGGCGCTTTATGTAGCCTAACATCCTTTGGGCCTTTTTATCCGCCTCAATGCACTGTTTCGAGAACTTGAGGTCACTAGTGACTGTTACACCCAAGTCCTTCTCAGTGTCGGTGGATTCAATAGCAGTGCCCTTAAGGATATACTGAGATTGGGGGTTTCTGTACCCGATATGCATCACTTTGCATTTGTTCACGTTAAAAGGCATTTGTCACGTGTCCGACCACTCTCCAATCTTTCCAAGATCTTCCTGCAGGCGGGCAGTATTTCCATCCTTTGCAACGTTCATACCAAGCTTGGTATCGTCGGCAAATTTGGAAATCTTGGCAACCATGTCACCCTCCATGTCGTTGACGTAGATGATGAATAGTAGTGGTCCCAGGACAGAACCTTGAGGCACCCCGCTAGTAACGGGCACCCACTTAGAAGCCTGTCCATTCACCACCACCCGTTGCCGTCTGCCACTTAGCCAGTTCTCGATCCAGCCGGCTACCTTTCCGTCTATGCCTAGCGCTCGCACTTTCCGGAGAAGGCGACGGTGTGGTACCTTATCAAAGGCTTTCTGAAAGTCTAAGTACACCACGTCCACCGCCTTGTCCCGATCATGCTTACTGAACACGAAGTGGAAGAATTCCACAAGGTTCGTCAGGCATGACCGTTGCCTTCGGAAGCCGTGCTGGGAACTCCTCAGTAGCAGATTTGACTCTAAATATGACGTCATTTTGTCCACCATCATGCTTTCCATGAGTTTACCGACTATCGAAGTCAGACTGATAGGTCGGTAGTTTGACGGTTATCTACGGTCTCCTTTCTTGAAGATAAGAGTCACCTCCGCCTTACGCCAGTCTCTAGGAACGCATTCGGTCCGGATTTGACATGTTGAAGATTGCGCTCAGGTGTCGTGACACTTGATCGCGCACTTCTATCAACACTTTAGGTAGAAACCCATCCGGGCCAGGTGACTTATTCGTCCTTAGGTCAGTGATCTTCTTTTTGATTTCTCCTTCGGTGAAGTCCATATCCTCCAGCTTTTCCCCCGAGTAGGAATCCGTCGGCTGGGGGATGGGACGACACTCTTCAGTAAACACTGAAGAGAAGTAGTCGTTGAGGAGGTTAGCATTTTCTGCATCTGAATGCTTTAATGTCCCCTCCTCATTTCTCAAAGGGCCAATCGTTCGACGGATTGGTTTACGGCTGTTCACATATCCAAAAAACTCCTTGGGATTCTCTTCTAGAGTCTCACCACTCGGAGTTCCTCAGACCGCTTAGCCGCCCTTATGCTGGACTTCACTCTCCTTGCTAGCCTCCTGTATTCGTCAAAGTCACCCGAGATCTTTGATTGCCGGTACACGATTCTCTTCTCCCTAAGCAGTTGGCTGATTTCTTGATTAAACCACTTTGGTTGAACAGAAGACCGACGGGGGCATTTCGCAGGGATGAAACGCGATTGAAGACTCATGTATGTGGTTTTGAAACTATTTCACGAGTCTTCAACAGCATCGCACTCTTCTAGCCTCGCGTCAGTCAGCCCCACGCGTAGACCTGCAAAGTCTGCTCTTCTCAAATCAAGTTTCCTTGATTTACTAGTTGCAGTCTCTGCCTTGGGGACTTTGACTACAAATCTAATTAGTCGGTGGTCACTGCCCCTGAGCTCTTCGCCAACAGAGAGGTCCTCAACGATGTCATCCTCAGAGGTGAAAACCAAGTCGAGGATATTGTATCCTCTCGTTGGCTCTCTTACCCATTGAGTCAAGAACTCGTTGTTCGCGAACTCCAGGAGTAGTGCGTTCTCGCCACAGGGTTCTCTGGTTTCCCAGTCAACTTGTGTGTTAAAATGCCCCATGACAATACACACTCTGTCTTCCACAAGTTTTGCTAGTACCTGGTACAGATCTCTGTCCTTTTCAACGAGTTGGGCAGGAGGTCTATAAAACACCAGGGTCCTGTATTTGGCAGGACTTATCTCTAGGTCAACACCTATTAGTTCATGGTCGGATACGATGTTGCAATCCATCGAGTTGAGAGTATCCTTGACATACAACATCACACCGCCACCCTCTCTATCTGGCCTATCTTTCAGTAAGAGCTGGTTACCGGGAATCGTGAATTCACCTTCAAAGTCTCGGCTTGAGGTTTTTATCCACGACTCCGTTAAGGCTACCATATCAGGTTCTTTTGTTGCTACGAGGCCACGAAGTTCAAGAAACTTGTTTCTGATAGACCTCGCATTAAACAGCAGAACTTTGAGGGAGTCCCCGACTGTAGGACTCCCTACGCCCTTCCGTTTCCCGCTTTCTTTCTCTGTGGCGGGGTCACTGCCTTCTTTGTGACCTCAGAAAACGTAGTACCTGGAGTAACACGGGTGTACTGGCGTACGTCCTCCTTTACTCGAGGACTGACACTTCTTTGGGTCCGCTCCACAACGTCTTGGATTATGTTGGCGAGTACAGCTTTCCCTTTAAAGGAAAGATGCACTCTGTCCCTTTTATACAGGTCGTTTCTCCCGTAAAAGGTGCGGTAGGGGGTCTACAAAAAAGACTCCTTCTGCCGTGCAGAGATCCGCCAACCGTCGGTTTACTGCGACGTTTCTCTCGTGAGCGGTTCGGGATGGACCTCTTCTCGGAAGCATCCCAACCACGACACGTTTTCGGGTTTTAAGCCTAATATCATCCACGGCTCCCATCACCGTTTGGATGGTCTTGCCACTAAGGCCAACCTTACCCCCTCTGAGGTAGAGGTCGTTGCCACTCACCATCAGAGCGACAACTGAATTCTCACAAATCTGAGCTTTCTCTGCGTCTACTCTGATGTTGTGGTTGCCCTGTCCTGACAGGCAGCTTATCTTCACGCAAGTGCGAAGGTGGGCCGCTAGCAGCGGCTGCAGATCCCGTCTTTGCGAGTCACCAATGAGGGTGAC